>OY987243.1:910129-1510129 GCA_963920765.1 Ulota crispa
TGAAGAGTAAAAAAAAACACGCGGATATGGAAGCAAGAGAGTTGAACATCCACCCAAAAGTTAGAATTTTCCCCATACTAGATTAACCAACTAGTTTGAGTTACAAGAATGTCCCATATCATGGGTGTGATACTCGGTGTGATAACATACTTTTATAATATATCTTCCACAAAGAAGGTCTCATCTCTTGAAACATAGTACGTGATTCTTCTCTTTTTAAAGAAAAAAGAGGCAAACAAGTAATGGAAGTGATGACACATGAAACCATGGTACTATGAAAATTAAATTACTAGTAAAAACAAATGAGGTGATGTCTTTCATCACTTTGCACCCAAGTCTATTTTATGGATGAAGTCAATTTAACTCTAAAGGATGTTGGCGTTTTGTATATGAACTCCCTTGTTGTATATGGATGGGACATGTGGGTAGCACATGAATTTCATTAACCCATAAACGCTCAAGGGGTAAGGGCAAAACATAAATGCGTTCTAAAATGACACTTTTGTAACTTTGATGAAGTTTTCTTCAAAAGAGAAAATTAGAGTCATGATGTTTAGTAATTATCCATACAGTCAAACATTTAAAAAAAGTTTTGGACTCTTGTTTAATGAATTTAGAAGCATTTTCAGTTTAATATTCATCAAAATTACAATTTTTATTCATAAAACTTGAAAGTTGGTATGATTGGTTAAAAATAGACATTCTATTTGAAATTTCAAAAATGCAATATTTTTGATGGAGAGAACATCATTAGTTTCCGGAAATAGTAAATTTTGTAACACTAGCAAATATTGAAGTGTTTTTCTTTGAAAATTTCTCCTCAATGGAGTTTACCTTGGATTGACATTATTCAAATTGGGTTGGAAAGTAGACTTGATTCCTCATATGAAAATATTTTTGATTTTTTCAAAAAAATATATTTTTCATTTTGAGCAACCTGCAATAAAGGGCAGCGACCAGAAAATGGTCGATTGGGCATTTAGGGGTTAAAGTTGTTAATTTCAAGTCAAGCCATAAACATATTATTGGTCAACAAGAATTTTTTGGAGAATTTTTGACATGTGTCATAAAGTCATTTCTTCAAATACCAAATGATCCTCATACAAATACACACAATACTTTTGGTAAGCAACGTCGAGGTTAATGCGTGCAAGAGTGTTATTTTTGTAAACTCTTTGATAGAATATTACATACTATAATTTTCTAAAGCAATAAGTTGAGATAATTGTATCCATTTTCAAAGTGTATTTTTTTCCCAATATTGAACTCAAGTACTTAGGACCTTCTGAGTATCTTCTGTTGTCATTATTCAGTATCTGAAATGCCCATGTGGTAGGAAAAAAGGTACTTCGTGGCGTATTTTCATTGGACTAAAGCCCTGTTTGGCACCTGATAAGCTTTTTCTTTGGAGGTAGATAACCAATGAGAGAGCACAATGGCATTCCCATCCTTCACGGCCATTGGGTGTACACGGTACCTGGTTTCTTCATTTGTGTGGTCTAGATAAGCTTTCTGGATTCAGTGCAACAAAGCCCACATGTAGAATGACCGTGTCCACAATAATTGTTAGGTGACGCGGTTATAGGTATGTTACTATTTAAAGATTAAAGATTTAGTAGGCTTAGCTAACATCTCGGTGTTTTAACCTTTTTGTTCTTTAACCCCTAAATGCCAAAAGCTACTTCCTTGTTTGAAGAAGGCATTTTGGAAGTTTTAACCCCTAAAATTCTTTTCTATTTAGAGGCCCAAAACTGCTTCGAAGTACTAGTCCCCAAACCACGGTCAAAATCTTCATTGAAACTTACTTTTTAACAAATCCAACCGTAGGATCCTTTGGTTGACTTGCACAAGTACATTGTCCCAAAATTTCAGAATGAATATCCCCACCAATTGCAAGATCAATGTGCCTAAACTTCAAAATGTAAGTTTTTCTCGTCCTTCCAAAAGGTGAAGTTTTGATTTTCAAACTTTTTAGAAAAAAAACACATATATTGTATTTCTTGTGCAATTTTTGCAATATGTTGGAAAATGGGTTGAAAGCATATATAAAAAAATTTAACCAAAAAAAATTGGATTCATTTTTACAAAATTGTAAAATGAAAGGTATTGATGAATGAAAGATATAACCAATATGTTAATAAGTTTTGGAAGAATTTGAAAATTGTTAATCCCAATGGTGAGAACTCTCTAACAAACAATTAGTAACTTTGTTTTTCATTTTCATTTCTAATTTTTCAAGATTGAGAGTAAAAGATAACTTTATATGTTTTTTCTACCCTCTTCCTACCTTCATTGCCCGCAAAAGAAAACTCTTTTTAACTCTTACCTCATTATTTGGAATTGAGTGATTCAATTTTTTTTGAGTAGGTATCAATCTATAAAATCCTATAAATAAATAAATAAAATTATAATATACTTTTTGCTGCTCGATTTGACATTGAAATTGAAAAAACCTTCTAACTTTTGCATTACTTATTGGAATGACATGAAATAAAGCTCCACATGTAGGTTATGAGGAGTAGCATCCATCCTAGAAATTTCATGAAAAAATTCCAAATTATGAAGTCAATAGAGCCTGCCTGAGTTCTCATAAAGCCCAAAGTGGGCTCCTTGGTCCTTTAGGGGTTAAACACTGGTTGTAAAATCATTAATCAATATTGAATAAAAAATGTAATTGTGAGATCTTGAACTTCAAGGTTTTTAATGAGTTACCAAAAAAATCCAAAGTCATGCAGATGTTAAGAGACTTGTGATTGAATGTGGATGACAAGATGAGTACAACCATCCAAAACTTGTTATACCAAAATGACTACTTCCATATACAAAATCGGGAAATAATCACTTACAATGATTTTGTATTAATTGTTGTTATTTCAAAACATATGATTTCCCTTCCAAATCCACAACAACAATTTCACAAATGAGCTTGCAATGCAACAATCAAAGAGCTACCACCTACCACAAAGAGAAAGTTTAGTTCTAACTATTGACCAAAAATTATTATGAACAAAGAGAATTCAATGGTGGATGAAACACATTTCCTATAAGGGAGATATTTTAAGTATAATAATTAGTATAAAAGCATGTTTGCATTTTTTTTAGCAATGAATTTTTGATATAAAGCCCCTTGCTATATAGGGGGAATCTTGATTTTATTTTCAACTTGCCTCTTGTTTTTCCAAAGTGGAAGTTTGTAATGGGCTCTTCAATGACACTTTTAGGCGCAATTTGCAATGCACAGCATGTATGCTTGCAGTTTAGGTTTCACCAAAAACAATTGGAATGCAGTATGGAAGATCAAAGTGAACACTGAAGCTAACCTCAAACCATAACTTCTAAAAAAGGAAGTATTTATAATTGGCATTCAAATATTTTCCTTCATGAAAGTCTCAAACTTTCTTGAACACTTAAACCTATAGCCTTTTTGGGCATTTAACTCTTTAAAGACCACACACATTTTCTCAAAATCCACTAGAAAGAGGGGTGGTGAATTTAGATGTGCATTTAATCAAATATGAACCCAATTTCAAAAATCCAATTGTATGAAAGGGAAGAACACTTTGTTTATTATAAATTGTCAAGATTTCAACTAGATCTGTTGTTAGAGGTGAAATATTACAATACTAAGTGAGTACAATAGTAGGTAGAAAATCTCTAGTTTTTCAAGCTTGTGAGGTTTTGGATGTTAACTCTTCATGCAAGTTGTGCTTGAAATGAGCCTTATATTTATAAAAATTGCGGTTTTCCACCTTTCCAATAAGATTAGTTTCACACAGTATGGATATAAACATCAATCACAAGGTGTAGCTAAGTGGACAAAAATGGTCAAAAATCCCACTTTACTTGCTACTTCAAAATGGTTCTTTAAGAAAGTTGATAAATGTCATGGAAAATCTGATTGATGATAACAATCAAGAGTTGGCTTTAAACAAAGGATAACATATTTTAAAAAGGAAATGACAATATCATTTCAATAGATCTTGAAATATTACAATTATACACCTAGTGTATAGCAAAAGAATACAAGTGTATATCTTAAGCAATTTGAAAAAATTTAGGACCACACAATTGAAATGTGGCATTCTTCTTGGATATTTGATGTATTGTTTTGTTGCTTTGATCCATCTCTGACCAAAAATGAATTTGTATTTTGAGGCCATGTTGTATAAATATCATCATTTGTCAACTCACATGCCTGATTCTATTGTTTTTTTTATTTGAATGCAAGATTCTTATGATTACAAGTGTTCGTCAAGGCCAATTTCCAAATTGTAGAGCAGTTTTACTCTATGTGCCAAAAATCACTTTGTGGAACCAAAATATGGTTATGTGGTTTCTAAAAGATTAACCCTTAAAGGACCAAGCTACTATAATAAATAGTATGTACGCTGTTGTATAACTGGCATTTGCCACCAACAAAAAGTTTTAATTT
This sequence comes from Ulota crispa, assembly GCA_963920765.1. Classification (NCBI taxonomy): domain Eukaryota; kingdom Viridiplantae; phylum Streptophyta; class Bryopsida; order Orthotrichales; family Orthotrichaceae; genus Ulota; species Ulota crispa. Next base: position 914,562 of record OY987243.1, read on the forward strand.
GGGATCTTGACTACCTCACTAGAACAGCATTGATTTATATTCTAACTTCTTTGTTGATCTCAAGTGTAGTAAAGGTGTGGATGCATTCCAAATACAAGAAAAATACCCTATATTGTATTGGATGCAAAGGGTTGCTTGGTTGTTTAAGGGTTACGGGTTAACCCCATTGGCTCTCATAGACCACGGGATATCTTAGCTTCTCAAAAGTATGTGAAGGTAAAAAAATATCCCTTCAATTGTATTATAAACATTTGTGTTTGTAATACAAATTCTAGGTTATTTTAATCTAAACTTTAGGCTTCACTAGGCCCCCTTTAGCTACTAGAAATTCTACTTGTGGTTTTTAGTGCCAAAATCTCCCAAATTCAAGGGTCCAATAATTCCTAAACAAATATGTATATAAATCAATTCCACATGAAAGAATCAAGGTAAGTGTTCACATATCAATTACAAATGAAGGGATGAAGTGCAGTTTAGAAAAATAACTGAACGATAATTTTCAAAGAAGATTTCTATGATATAACCCACTAGACCATATTCCCTTTATTAATTGTGAGATTTGATGGATACATTATGACAAGACATGTAATTTGTTGTCTTGTAAGGTGAACCTTGAGTAAACAATATGTTTATGACAAAAAGTGTGTACTAGACATAATTATGGTAGGATTAAGGATGATAGAAGCATTATTAGTGTTCACAAAAAGATTTGTTCTTGAATGTCTTGTTTTTTTTTTTTTTTTCACATATTACATTCTTCATTTCACTCATATACAACTGATTCTATTTGGTTGCAATCTAAAATTTCCTCAAAGAAAACATATATAGTTTGTAAAATATCCATGTTTACAACAATTGTAGTTAGAGAACCCTAAGTTAATTCTCTTTTTTATTCATTAGTGAAAAGTTAGTTAGGATTAGTGTTTGATTGTGTCTTAAGAAGCGAAAGACTTTTTTTTTCAGTTGCTTCAAACATATTATTCAACTTTCAATTTTGAAACTATTTCTTGAATAAAACAAATAGGGTTGTAATTGTAAAATATTTTATTACTACTACTACGAAAAAAACAACGTGTTCAATGATCACGTCTGCAGTAATTGTAGTGAGGACATTCTTGCATTGCACTCATGGTTTAGTCTCGAACTCACATACTAAATTCTTCACTTGAGTCTTAAATTTTTTTTTTTGCTTTTACACCTGAACCAAGCTGTTCATTCTTTGATTAGGTGTTGTAACTCAATTTGAAAACTGAAAGTCTGTCATGAAATGATTCACTTCAATCCAAGAATCAAAATGATCCTTCACATCTCACAAGGCTAACAAAATCAATTTACAATACACTCCTAATATCAATTTACAATACACTCCTAACTCATATACCTTTTAATAAATACCAGCTTTCTATATTATTTACCTCAACATCAACCCTTACAACATAAGGATTTCTACTCACGTAAATTACACACATGTCTCTATGAATGCCAAGCTTTTGTGCTTTACTAAACTTCATCAAGACATGGGATATTAGAAACCGTATGAGAGACGGCTACACGGCGGACGTTAACCCCTACATGCCCAAGCGTGTTTTCCTTGTTTTCAGAACGTAGTTTTGAAGTTTTTGATTTGTTCTTGTAAGATCATTATTAAACATCAAAATAAAATTGTAATCGTTGAATTTTGAACTTCAAGACTTCTAGATGGCACTACCCAAAAAGATTCCAAAATGGCCATGCAGATTTTAAGATATTTGCAATTGAATGATGATGAGAATAGAATTTTTTGCTTTTTCTAAAACTGCCTAAAACTTCTAATGCAAATTGGCAACTTCTGAATACAAAATTGGAAAACACCCACTTAGAGTGCTTTAGTGTTTATTGTTGTTACTTCAAAATCATTGGCCCCCTTCCAAATCCATGACCACAATTTCACAAATGAGCCTGCAATGCAACTGTCAAAACGCAACTGTCTAACACAAAGAAATTTTCAGCTCCAATTATTGACCAAAAATCATTATGAATGAAAGAATTTTCAACAATGAAAGGATTTTGATTTTTATAACAAAGACATTCCAAGTGAAATTAGTCCAAAAGCACTTTTAGATTTTGTTAGATGTCAAAATTTTAGTAAAAAGGCCCTTATTGCCCAAGAGAGTGCCCAAGGGAAATCTTCACCATTTGCTCAACTTGATGCCTGCCTTTTCAATGTGGCAACTTCTCATTGGCTCTGTGACACTATTCACAACATTGTTCATGTCACAAAATGTATGCTTGTAATTAACCTTCCACCAAAAACAATTGAAATAAGATATGGAGGAAGTTGAATTTGAATAGTGGAGCTAGCTTCAACGCACAACTTTTCCAAAAAAAAACTTGAAAATGATAAAATCTGTACCTTCAATAGGATTTCAAAGTTTCTTGAAGTTTTTTGGACACCCAAATTGGGTGCCGTGGGCATTTAGGGGTTAAACCCTAAACGCCCAGCTGTCCCCCGGGGGACAAATGGATTTTGAGCATGTACCCATAGTTAATCTAATTTTTGTGATTTTTTAAAACTTTTATTGACCATGGGGAATTCCAAGACCTACGCGGGCATCTAATTTTTTTGTCATTCTAACATTTGACAAAGAAGTTATGCAAGAATTTTTGCTACCCGGGGATAGACGGCAACCTAGGCAGCCCAAAAACTTTTTTAAAAAATGTATTTTCTAAAAATAGAAATCTAAAATTGGTTCTTTAGATTTTTTTCATATGTGGGAAGCTAAGAAGCTTTGAATCATTCAACTTCAATCAATGAGATGAAAGTCATGAGATGTTTTAGTTTGTGGGCATATATGGATTCTTTGCTCTAAAATAAACTTTGAAGTCCTTTATTTTCCACAATTTTCAATATTTTGGAAAAAAAACTAAACCAAAAGAAGTAGATTGTTTATTACAACATTATAACCGTTAGGATTTGCACTTTTCATTTCAAGAATTAAATTCTTAAAAACTTAGTGATTTGACTCATTCTCTACTTCTTTTTACTTACTATTTTTCCCCATGTGTTGTGTAGTTCCAGTTGATTTGAAAATTCTCCCACACATACCTAACTTGGTCTTCTATATGGAAAAACAAACCTCAACTTTGTGTAGAGTAATTTTTTTCATGTAAGAAAGGTCAAAGGCTTCTTGAATTAATTAACAGCAAGGAAAAAAACTTTTTTTTTTTTTTTTTTTTCACTTTAGATGTAAATATCTCCCTCATCTCCATCTAGAATGACTTGATTTTTTCCCATAAGTACCTCTTCTAGTCTAAGGCAAGATCCTATGGTTGGATTTGCAAAACAAACTTCATTTCCTACTTTTCTACTCATTCCCCCCAAAGTGGCAGTTAATAGTGACTTTCACTAAAAAAAGGACTTGGGCCTTCAGGGGTTAATCTCAACCATCAAAGTGGATCATGCGTGACGTGGCACTCGAGGCGCGGCATGGGCCTGGCCTGCAACCCTGTCGCTTGGCTGGCCCAATGTGTCTTACATTTTGTGTTTTGCATTTTGTGTTCTTCATTTTGCTTCCTTCATCTTGCATCCTACGTCTTGCACAATACATTGTATTCTACATCTTGCACAATACATTGTGTCCTACATCCTGCACAATACATTGTGTTCTACATCTTGCACAATACACTAAGCCCGTTTTATTCAAGAAACAACTTGTGAAGAAGAGTGGGGGGTTTGTCCCATATTGTTTGGCGCTATGGGTGAGTTACTTTGAGTTACTTTGGGTACAAGAACGACCACTTGAGAGAGAAGAAATACACAACCTCATTTCTTTCTAATCAAAAAATCTATGAAAAACATAAAAAATGACCTCCAATTCTTCAAAAATATCAAATATAACCCTCAAAGATTTGAAATATAAAAAATACCCTTGACTTTGTGTGGGAATATCAAAAATACCGAACATGGTTTCTTGTAGGAACATCAATTGTATCCATGGTTATCTTTGAGAATATCATTAACACCCCTAATTTTTTTTGGAAGACTACCAAAAATGCCCCTCCATTATTTTGAAATATCAAACATACCCTTGTGTTCTTTGAAATATTAATCCCTAAATTTCTAAACAAATCTTTTTGGCACATAGTGATCTTGGGTAGCTCACTACAAATGGGTTTTTCATTCTTTTCCCTTTGAAACTATACCTATCTACATACTAAAAGTCTTCATAAATTTTGTCTTTTGAAACTGAATGACTCAAATATCCCTCAATATATGTAAGTCTAAAAACCCCATTTTAATGAAAATAAAATGAAAATTTAATCTTTAAAGAATTTTTTTGAGCTGCTTGGGCTACCAGACAAACAAAGGAGACTATACATTACACAATACTTTTTGAACCAAGAAGTCAAAAGTTATGAAAACTCTTGGACTTTAAAGCTACTACTTGGACACATCATGTGTGAAAATTTCAAAGGGAAAAGAATGAAAAACCCATTTGTAGTGAGCTACCCAAGATCACTATGTGCCAAAAAGATTTGTTTAGAAATTTAGGGATTAATATTTCAAAGAACACAAGGGTATGTTTGATATTTCAAAATAATGGAGGGGCATTTTTGGTAGTCTTCCAAAAAAAATTAGGGGTGTTAATGATATTCTCAAAGATAACCATGGATACAATTGATGTTCCTACAAGAAACCATGTTCGGTATTTTTGATATTCCCACACAAAGTCAAGGGTATTTTTTATATTTCAAATCTTTGAGGGTTATATTTGATATTTTTGAAGAATTGGAGGTCATTTTTTATGTTTTTCATAGATTTTTTGATTAGAAAGAAATGAGGTTGTGTATTTCTTCTCTCTCAAGTGGTCGTTCTTGTACCCAAAGTAACTCAAAGTAACTCACCCATAGCGCCAAACAATATGGAACAAACCCCCCACTCTTCTTCACAAGTTGTTTCTTGAATAAAACGGGCTTAGTGTATTGTGCAAGATGTAGAACACAATGTATTGTGCAGGATGTAGGACACAATGTATTGTGCAAGATGTAGAATACAATGTATTGTGCAAGATGTAGAATACAATGTATTGTGCAAGACGTAGGATGCAAGATGAAGGAAGCAAAATGAAGAACACAAAATGCAAAACACAAAATGCAAAACACAAAATGCAAAACACAAAATGCAAAACACAAAATGCAAAACACAAAACGCAAAACACAAAATGCAAGACACACTGAACTAGCCAAGCGACGGGGTCGCAAGCTAGGCCCATGCCCCACCTCGTGCGCCATGTCAGGCGGGATCCACTTCAATGGTCGAGATTAATGTCCGCCCGAGTACACAACCTGATATCCGTAACTTATGCCCAAGTATGCATATAAAGCTCATTGATGGATACCCAAATCCTACAAATAGATGAAACATAGGCCTAGTGCAGAATCAGAGTAGGAGATATTAGAATCACGCTCAACATTAGCAGCCTTGATCTAAACGGTAGATAAGCATGCGGGGATTCTTGACCAATTGTCAAGATGAGGGGCATATTTGGCTCAATGCCAGTTTGATCAATTTACAGAATCAACAAGTCCTAACCCTTGCTGATTATTACACTTCCTTATTTGATTTTGGCACACATTAAAATATTCACATATGGTATTTGTAATTGTATGTTACCAAATTGTACATAAATTTAAATCGCAATGCATGACAAAGTACAAAAATGATATTGAGTATATACATAAATCCCTACGATGTAATATACAATATAAGTTGCCAAATACAACCCCCCTTGATCTTATAACACCAAGGAGTGGGCAGGATTCTACAAATTTTGCAAAATAGCTCGCTGTGGGATCGGCACTTTGCAAAATATGCAAAACCCTATATGCTCTCTAGTGCACAATTGATCTTGGAGCCGAACAAGAGTTGATAGATTCAACGGCAGCAGCGGGCTCACCCGCTCAATCATTCACAAACACACACCTAGTCACATGCACCACCATTGCCCCCATCTCTCTTGCAATCTGCTCAATCATGTGCCTAGCACAATCTTTGCACGATCTCTGCACGATCTTCACCACCACCGAGGACCTGTACTCCTTTGTGCAGGTATAGTATGTCTAGACTCCAATATTACTTTCTCTATCTTTGCTTTTGGTTTGTTTTTTCTTTAAAAATATTTGATCATTCAGTGTCGGAACTAGAGTTGTCACCTTTGTGCTTCCCCTTTGTTTTGAAACATTGGCTACATATGGCACGTATTGCAGGGCAAAATAGATCCCATCCACATTGACAAATTGAAAGTCCTCTAAAGAACTACTACTACATAAATCCCTATAATTATGAGCGGGTTTGTTTAAGTGAATCTCGTCATTTTGAGTGAAGATCCGCCAACTAGTGGTTTATGTTAGTTGCTGAACTTATAGGTTTCAATGCTCAAAATTCTGTGATAGTCCTTGGCCATAGATTTTTACCTAGGGACTTGGAACACAATAGGACTTTCATGCATGTACAAAGTCTATCTTACCTTCATTGTGTTCAAGTCAATCGGCAATGGTGTATGAGAGATGATGCAAATTTGATCCCCGCTTTGTGAAGTGTGACTAGAGGAGTGTCAAATGCACTATTTGAGAATCTTGCCAGTTTGGGTCTAGATGATTGATTATCTAGAGGTGATGGTGGTGTGAGAAAGCTTTGCATAGTGAAAATAGAAAACTAAACAAAAGCATGAAATTTTTGGACTAGGATCAATCATTTAGCTAAGCGCTTTTGACGTTTTGGCATAGGTAGAAGCTCTAGGGTAATTAATGACACATAAATTAGTTATAGATCATGGCAATTACACATGTATGTCCCAAAAATATATGAAAAAAGCTAAATTTTCTCCTCTATAAGATGTCTTTTCAAACAGTATGTTTGTTTTGCAAGTTTACGATGTGTTATAGTTTCTGGATGTTTTGCAAGTTTATGATGTGTTATAGTTTTTGGATGAGCATCTTGGTGGAGACAAAGTGATCAATTCTGTAGCAAGTGAGGATGAGTTGGCGTCTAATTCCAACAATATTAGAACTAAGACGTGCTCTAAAACTTTGGATATCATTAGAATTAGGAAACTCATTTGAATGTAATGAGATGTTAATTTCAACAATGTTAGAACTAAGACGTGCTCTAAAACTTTGGATATCATTAGAATTAGGAAACTAATTTGAATGTAATGAATTGTTAATTCTTGCAAGCAAACATCAGCTCCTGTGTTGGTTTCAAGGTTGTACTAAAAAGACTCTTAACTTTCAAAATTGACGGTATCCAAGTAATACATACTTGGAAGTTTTGAAATCATCAATGAATAGTACATTTGATCAAAATAAAGATATGTTCAATTATGATACTCAATGCAAACAGAGAGGATTTTGTATTCTCAATGTAATCTCTAAAGTAAGATAACTCATAAGCACGTCTATATTAAAAAATGGAGCTTTGACAAATCCAAATGACTAAACAAATTCTAGTTGGAGAAAAATTTGCTGTTTGTTATTGAATGTTCAGCATGAGGACATTGAAATCTAGGTAAATTATTAGAAAACTCACTAAGTGATATTGGCGTCTTTCAAATATTACATGCTATATTCAAATGACATGTTTAAACTTCATTTAAGTAATTTGCATATTTGTGCTAAAAAATCAGACATCTTAGTAGAAGTCATGGCTATCAGAGGAAGTTACAAATGGTTGAACCTTTCTTTTTCCTACTCATAGCAAAAGATTACACTAGCTGCTTGTGATTGACAATGAACACCTAATTGCTTGAATCAAACTATGAAATCATAGAAAAGGATGTAGTTGAAGATTTTGAGGACGTGAATTATAGTGACAAAGCTTGACAGATGATGCGGTGTTGTATAGTGTCATATTGTCATAGTGCACATATTAAAACCTAGTTAAAATAATATTAAAATAATTAAGTAAATGGTTAAGCATAATTAGAGGAGTACACAACATAAAATAAAAGATAAAGGTAAAAATTATAAGATAAAGTTAAAAGGTAAAAGATGACTGTAAAAAGTAAGAGATAAAGGTAAAAGATAAAAGATAAAGTTAAAAAGTAAAAGTAGGATATGACTATAAAAGTAGGAATGAAGTTGTTCATTTGATATCTATGAGAGTTATTATGTTATGAAATATAAATATTTATAAATATATATGTTTATGTTTTGTGTTTTATTATTATTTATTATTCATATTTCTTGACCAACTTTCTTGCAAAATAAACCACGTGTCTTCTTGTCACAAAACTCTCGTCACGACAGCGGAAGTACTTGATTGGCACAATGGACGTCTCCATGCTCCCGTCAAAGAAAAGCTGCCAAAAGAACTTTCAAATCCCAACTGCCATATCCATCGAGTGCAATCCTTTAGAGATGCTTGTCAAGGCCTTGCAGTTTTTGATTCCCCTCACTATTTTGGCAATGGACATAGCCATTCAATATTTGAGCAGCAACACAAAGACTACAAATTAGCCCATCCATCTCCCACAACAACTCTCTTCAACGCATTATTCAATAAATTGGGAAAAAGTGACATTTTGGGACTTCTGGATTTTATGTTTTTTAAAGAGTATTTAATAAATATTCTTTAAAAATCATAAAATCCAAAAGTCTCAAAATATCACTATCTCCCAATTTATTGAACATGTTCCTCATAGATTGTAACACTATCTGTGTGCCTTTGTACAACTTATTCATCTTACTTTGAAAATACATGGGATATTGTATTAACTCATAAGAAACAGCTTTCTAGGAGCTTTATTGCTATTGGTGAATGTTTTGCTTCTCACTCATTGGTGATCCTTTTGTACATTGTCCCTTGTTTAATGTAGATATACTTGTGGAAATACCTTGATCTTTTTTGGAACTTTTTGTTGCATGTGTACTCACTTATTCAAAGAGTTGCTACTCACGTAGGCAAGTTATTCACTTAAGGTATTGTTTTAGAAAATATTTGGTTATGCATGTACATTAGAATCACCCTAAGAAAGTCCAAAAAAAAGTGACACTATCAACTTGCAATTTGCTCCTCATTATACAAACAAGTGCATGTCAGTCTCATAGAAAAAAATAATTATATAAGAAGTGATTGTGCACATGAGGTTGTTATCTTTGAGTATTTTTTGCTAAGAAATGCCAAATTGGATATAGGAAACAGGGTTTTTTCTTGTTTTGTATTGCAAAATTGGTATAATGTATTTATCATCAAGTCCTTGCTCTCAATTAAACTAAAGTACCGTTTGTTAGCAAATGCTTCACAAGTTATAATACCATATGTTGTATATAGATATAGTGGATTTTATGGGTTGCAACACATATTAATACAACAATGCAAGTTATGAATTGTATTCTTTAAATATAAGGCATAGTGTGGATTCATTAGGCATAAGATGTACATGGAGATTACTATGCACAATTTATGCATCTATGACATACTAATGTGTTAATCAAATGCAAGACATTAGAATTTTTCAATGAATAGCAATATGAGTTTCTAATGTATGTTACAAGATCATATATCTAGCAAAGCCTCTACAATGACCACTCTTAGTTGTGACCATGTTGCAACGCCTGCCCTTGTAGCTTCTTGCCAAAAAGCACATGTTCTAAAATGACAAGCGAGGTTCAATTTCCAAATGTTTGTAACTAGGTCTTTGAAAATTGATAACTCACTCCCATGGGATCCAAAAAAATACATGCTAATAAATTATATATATATATATATGAACATTTGTGCCATTGACATTCAATAAAAAATTAAGAACAAATGCAACAAGACCCATGCTCATATGCTTATTTGGATGCTATATTTTAAGTGTGCTTATAGTGTTTGTTTCCAAAAGGGTCACTATCACAACTCTCAACACAACTAATTACAACAAAATGAGAAACAATCCAAAACAGTTAGCAATACAACATTACAACTTTAGGTACCTATTATACCAACGGAGGCCACATGAATATCTTTGTGATAAGAAATTTTTATAGTAGCAATCTTATCACAAAATGAAATTTAAACATTTAAACCATGAATGCTTGATTAATTCACAAATGCCAACCTTATTCAAAGTAAAGCCTCACTATAACCCACTTTATGCATGTACCTTTCTCTCCCCTATTGGTCCTTTGCTAAAAGGATACAATATAAACCATTTTACGCAAATACCTCTCTCTCCTCTGTTGATCATTTATAATTACTTAAGGAACAAACAAGTCATTAAAAGTTGCATCACAACACTCTCCCATCCAATCAAATTGAGCAGCTCAAAAGAACATATTCTTTTATATATACAGATTTGGTAGAGCTAGAAATTCTCTCCAATAACAGCCAAGAGGGAGAGTATATGCAAGTATTAGCCCCAAAACAACCCTAAGGATAGAATGTGTCCTTGGCTAATTTTTGAAGTTAAACAAAACCTTACCAAATTACTAATTTTTGTAGTTTATTTTTTTGAACAATTGTTTTTGAAGTTTAGTTTTAGCTTCAACAATCTGATTTTGCAAATGGTTAATTATAATTTTTCTATCCAAGATTTTGTGCACGGGTGTCCATTGCAATCTTGACTTTATGTAGTGTTGAGGGCTCTAGGGAATGAGCCTCAAATATACTAGATCTTGAGAAAAACCACATTATAAATTCATTTAAAAAAATTGTAGAGTAGATTTTGAGAAGTCATAAATTGATTGGGGTTATGCATGTTAGGCCCTTTGACTTCATATTTTTTGGATACCAACTTTTTAAATTTGACATGTGAAAAGAAGATTGAAAGACTTCAAATCACTTTTATAGTTTTAACACCCTCATGATCATTTATTATAATCTTTCAGTCCATAAGAGATACTGTTGTGCTTTCTTTTCTAATGTGATTTCTAACATGTCTAGTTTTATTTTATAAGGTTATAATACAAAAAGAATTGATATAACCTATCAAAATGCTGGCTTCTGGTTCAAATTAGAGCAAATTCCTAGAAGCTTAGGAAATTCTAGGTCGTTTTGGGGTTAAGTATTGAAAATTTAACAAATAGATCAAGAATAAAAATAGACAATTCACAAGTATACATGTTTAACCCTTAAAGGACTGGCCCTAAACCCGTGGCTCAGCCTAGGAGAGTGTGCACTATTCATGGGCAGCAAACAGCTTGTGGCATGTGTACAAGAGAGATAATATTCTCCTCAAAAGAAGGAAAAGTCAATAGTGTATCCTGCCCTCACCAAAAGGATAGTAGGGACCTTGTACATCTTTTTACAAATTGGTGTTTTAAAGAATAAGGAGGCATTGAAAACAGCTACTTTTGGCATTCAGTGATATGGCACATCTCTCTAACCACTTTCAAGAAAAAAAAATTGAAAAAAAATATTTTTCCACCCTTGGGGTGTGTTTTTGGCAAAGGACAATTTTCGTCCTCTTGGACGGTTAGGGGTTAAGGGGAAATCAAGGAGAAAATTGACAATGAATAGGAAAGAGTGCATCTACCATGGCCTTCAAGCTCTAACAAAAAGGACGGCATTGATTGGGACGACGGAGATGCAATGCCGACGCCTCTGTCACGCCGGAGCTCGGCATAAAAGGATCGATTTTTCAGGGAATGTGGGTGTTGGGTACGGTGTACCAAAAGAGCCATGAACAAGCGAGCCCATTCATGCACGAGACACCCGCGGTTGAGGCCGGGACGCCGATGCTCCTAAATTTTCAATCTGCCCGTCAATTTTATCATCCATTGGCTCTTTTTCATTCGTTCAAGGAGCCGCTCCGCGGCACTCTGCGTCACGTCGGGCAGTGACAGCTTGCTTCCGGTTCCCTTTTTGCTTCCACTGTGAGGTTTTTAATCTGATCTAACTTAGGGTTTTGGTTGTAGATTTGGACATTGCGCTATCTTGAACTTGAGCGATTCCCATCGTGCGCGTTGTGGGATAAAAAGTCCTTGCATTTGCAAACCAATAAAAAAGAGGAAAAGCACGAAGAAACAAAGGAGATGAAGAATAGTACCTCGAGTCGCTGGACATGTTAAAGAATCCTTGAATGCTCTGCCGTTAGGAGTGGTATTTCTCTTTAGTTCTCGTGACTCTATTTCTAACGTGTTGCTTTCTTTCCCGTCTCATGCGGATTTACTGAGGACGCTCGCATATGGACTGATGTGATTTCAAAAAATGGATTTCGGTTTGCTTATCTGTGTTCGGTGCGGTTTAGGGTTTGCGGTTGTTGCGCAGCTCTTGCTCAGGTTTGAACGACTACGAAGCCTTGCTGATCCATACTGACTTCTATTTGTTTATTTCCACCACCGCTTATACAGGACTTCTGAAGCTCATTGTGCTATTCTATTATGATGATTTCCCAAGGGCCAAGTCAGATGCAAGTCATCTGCAACAGCTCCGGTGTTGGAAGCGCCATTTCGGTTGCCATTGCTAAAGAATCATTCCGCTAGGAACATCACGCTTGTTTGATTCCTAACGGCGGACACCCCTGCGCAAACTGGAGAATGAAAACAGGGGAGCCAGAGGTCCGAACAATCCAAAGCCCATTCAACCTCTTCCCTTCCCTTCAAGCCTACAGAGCATCTCTCGCCCAAGGTAAGAGGCTCGTAAACCGACCATCTAAGAGCTGAAACTGAATTTTGGGGAGGTGGAACTTCTTGAAATATTTTTCAGTAAACTTTCCTTGAAAGACAAGAGGAATTGGCATCTAACACGAGTTATTTTGTATTTTTTAGAGCAATGTGGAATTAGTTATGAAATGTCGAAGTGGAAAGGTCATAGGGCTCTAAAATGGATCACTTCCTCAAACGCTGCTGAACATTTCTGAAAGGCCATGAATAAGGACATGTACAGGTAGAGTTCATTTGGGGAGGTGAGCGGTATTACTGCCCTGACGGATTTCGAACCTCTTACCTTAGTTCTTGTAAAGAAATGATTGAGAAAGATAGAGTGGTTGGAAAGAAAGAGGGGGCAGAGGCAGAGCATTCATTTCCCTTGCAGCAGCAGGCTCTGTTGCTCTGCAAAGACTGTACTTGCTGGAGAGTCTCGTGGATGCTGATGCTGCCTGTGTTTGTGTTCCTCTGTTGAAGACCACGGACGCAGAAGAGGACATTCCTGGCTTGCGATCGATTGCGGCAGTTGTGAGGGAAGAAGCAAGGGTTTAAGCAGCATTGGCGGAGCGAAGAAATGTGGCGTTTGAAGGTTGCGGAGGGCGGGGGGCCGTGGTTGCGGAGTTTGAACAACTTCGGAGGGCGCCAGGTGTGGGAGTACGATGAGCAGGCTGGCAACCCGGCGGAGCGCGTGGCGGTGGACAAGGCGCGCATCATGTTCACAGAGAATCGCCACGAGCAGCGTCACAGCAGCGACCTGCTCATGCGCTACCAGGTTAGTAACTCTTCTGTGTTCTCACGGACTCTTTCTCTTCTGGTTTCTTCAAAATGAAGGATCTGTCTACTCTACAGATTGTTTACTGGGGCTTAGCGAAAAGTTTTTAGGAGTGAGAGCTACGCCCTGTATGTATGTATGTCATAACACAGAGACTTTCTTTGGATCCAGTTTGCGAAGGAGAATCCACTTCCCGAGCTCCCAGTGCAATTGAAGATCGAGAACCGCGCTGACCTCACCGAAGAGACCGTCACCACGACGCTCCGACGGTCCTTGCGATTCTACTCGACCATCCAAGCGCATGATGGCCACTGGCCTGGTGACTATGGAGGTCCGATGTTCCTCATGCCTGGCCTGGTAATATCTTACTCATCATGTTCAGCAATCTCGCCCTCTTTTTTGTTCCATCATTACCATTCGGACCAAGATATGCCTTGAGTAGGTTAAATGGCGACGTTCTTCTGTCTAATTTTGTTTTTACGTTGCATAACACGTGCAATGGTCTTCACTGATTCTTGTGACACAAAATCAGGCTTTATCTAAATTATGTACTCCACAACATCATCAATTGTATTGGTCAAGTTGTAACCACAAATCCTTCTTTTAGGAGTTAAACTAGCTACGTAACGTCCTTCAAAGTCATAATCTTGCAGTTTCAAGGCTATTGATAAACATTGTCGTCATATGAGGGAACTAAACATAGCCGTATTGAAGCGGTGAGGATTTTGGTACCTGGGAGTTTGAGGTCTTGTCTGATTTAGTTCCAAAATCCGGCTTATGCATCCAAATTTAATGATAAGAGTTGTGTGACAGGTTATTGTGCTGTACGTCACAGGGTCAATCAACGTCGTCCTTACCCCAGCCCATCGGAATGAAATGCGCCGCTACCTTTACAATCATCAGGTACTTGATTCGTTTCTTCCATTTATAATTTCATGTTCTTTGCAGCTGTCTGCTCAGTCCTAATTGACATGGTGAGCCTTTTGCCTTATTGAAGCTGATTTTTTTTCAGGAAAGCTTTACGCTGTAGTAGTTCTGGTTTTTATTTGATTGCTTGGCTTGTGAGCTTTTTCGGAGTTAGAGCCTTTTCTGACATCCTCAGCTTATCTAATTGCAGAACAAGGATGGAGGTTGGGGATTGCACATAGAGGGACACAGTACCATGTTCGGCTCTGTACTGACGTATGTCACGTTGCGGATTCTTGGCGATGGGCCGGAAGGGGACGAATTTAATGCTCTCCAACGAGGACGAAACTGGATCCACAAGCATGGCGGTGCTACTTATATCACCTCTTGGGGCAAGTTTTGGCTTTCCGTAATGTCCAACCTCTAGTACTTATATCTTTACTCCATGCTCATATCAAGTATACATCTGTATAATTTCTGGGGTCACCACATGATGAAGAAGACACCTGAACTTCTGTATTCATAGCTGACATTGCCGTAGTTGTTGACACCTGGATTCTAAGGTCACGAGTTTCTTGTAACCTTTGCCCGTCTTTGATGGCAGGTTCTAGGAGTATTTGATTGGACAGGAAATAATCCCCTGCCTCCTGAGATTTGGATGCTCCCTTACTTTATTCCCTTACATCCAGGTACAGTATAGAATTTAAACGACTTAAGATGCTCTTTTGACATTCCTATCTATAGAGTGAGCAGTAGCTTACTTTAATTTGTTTTTTTTAAATCTAATCTAAATTACTAGATTGACCTTACTTCAGTAAGATTGGAATGCTGGTCAGAGTAATCAAGGGAGTCGAAGAAAGTTCGTACGAAACTAAGTAAGTGCCAATTGCTTCCACATTTTCACGTTGATATTGGTGGTTGTAGGTCGAATGTGGTGCCATTGCCGCATGGTCTATCTTCCGATGAGCTATATTTATGGCAAGCGGTTTAGTGGTAAAACTACCGAACTCGTGAAGGCACTGAGGGAAGAGTTATTTGTGCAGAAGTATTCAGAGGTAGATTGGGACGTGGCTCGGAATCTATGTGCGAAGGTATGTGTACATGCGTTTTGACCAGCATGGGGCAAGGTTCCATGGTCATCTGTTTTCCCCTGTTCTTGTGGATACAATAATCGGGGCTGAGTTCAGCTGTTGCTGTGATTATGTAATAGATGAGGGAGCACAGCTGCTATAATTCTAGTCTATGCTCGCCTTAATGTACATCTAATACTTCGATGGAGTTCAACAAAAATGCATCTGAATTATCTTGATTTCATGAACTTTGCGTGCAGGAAGATCTGTATTACCCTCACCCATGGGTGCAAGACGTGTTGTGGGGAACATTGCATAAGGTGGTTGAGCCAGTCTTGACAAGATGGCCTGGCTCTCTCTTCCGGAAAAAAGCTTTGTCTCACACGATGGAGCACATCCACTACGAGGATGAGAATACCCGATATTTAGATATTGGTCCTGTGAACAAGGTCAGTATGTAACGAGCTTTTTAGTAGAATTTGAGATTACACAGGCTGTTCATGCCCATGGCCTCCAGCGTATGATTGGTCTGGGCCATTGCTTTGCTTATGAGCATCTTCCTATAGGGCTCTTAAGAAATGGTAATTTGAGCTGCTGTATACGAGTCCAGCACTAACTTGAGTTATAATTCTAATCTAGTAATCCAAATAAAAAATGTGTTTTTGATGAATCCAACTTTTTAATGCTTACACAGGTTATGAATATGCTCTGCTGTTGGATAGAGGACCCAAACTCAGAAGCCTTCAAGCTGCATCTGGCGCGGGTTGTTGATTATCTGTGGGTGGCCGAAGATGGCATGAAGATGCAGGTACTTTTTTTATTACATATTGTTCTCACCATTTGCTCATTCTACATGAAAGTACCAGTTCACGAGTCCTTGCCATGAAGGCCTTGGATGAGGTTTGCTGATTTATTGAAATTTTCTTGTTTTCTTTCGTGCTGTGTGAACAAGTTCACACAATAATCTGAATTAGTGTATTGAATAGTACAAGTTCCTACAAGGATGATGGGCGCCAGCTTCCAGCTTCCAGCTTCCTTGCATTCTTATTCGTGGTTTTGCACTCGGACGTCAAGGCAGGGTTACAATGGAAGTCAACTTTGGGATACATCGTTTGCAGTGCAAGCATTGGCCGCCACAAATCTTGTAGATGAATGCGGAAGTATGCTCAAGAAGGCAAACTCATACATCGATAATAATCAGGTTCATATCTCACCAACATGTATCTAGCTTAAAGTTAAGTCAGGACCGCTTGGTTCGCACCATTATCTGCCATTCTTGTACAACTCGCTGAGACTTAGGCTTTCAAGTTGGGCTGGAGCGGGGCATGTCAGTGCCTATTCGTATTTGTATAGTCTAAAACTACTTGTTGGTGAAAAGTTTTGGACCCCCTTCGTATTTTTTATTGTATCTTACCTTCAAACTATTGATGCGGTCATCAGAGAAACTGTGCGTTTACTTTTTAATGGTATGTTTACTATGCTTCACTTTCACCTGAGCATTGATCTTCTCTGCACTTATTGAGGCTGAATGTATGGACTGTGAAGGTGAGAGAAGATTCCCCAGGGGATATGTCCTACTGGTACCGTCATATCTCTAAAGGTGCCTGGCCTTTTTCTTCAAGAGACCACGGATGGCCGATCTCTGACTGCTCGTCTGAGGGCCTTAAGGTTTGTAGATCACCCGGACTTTTGTTTTTGATGATCTCAAATGGCCTCATACTTGTGATATGGATGTAACAGCTGTGTTATTCTGCTTATTGGCGTAAGTATCTGTATGCGAGCAAACTAGTGCCATGTTTCCTTGAATTCATGTTGCGTACCTGTTATTAATGATAGTTTGTATAGTAAGGTGTATAATACATACATGTCATGTTTCCTTGTAAATTTGTGCAAATGCCTGCCTGATGAGCCAATACGTGACTTAGCGATAATGTGGGCATTGCATGCAGGCAACGCTGATCTTGGCAAACTTGCCAAAAGACCTAGTTGGGGACCAAATCTCAGCAGAGCGCTTGTATGACGCTGTTAACGTCATCCTGTCTTATCAAGTAAGCTGTTCAGCACGAGCTCTTAGCTAATCTGATCAATGCAGAATTTTGAAAATCACCCTAGTTTTTTGCTATGACCACCCTGTAAGTGTTTTCTCGAGTTCACCTCTTATAGTGTACACATTCCGGCAGTTATAACAGAATTACTCCAAGAGTGCCAATTGTGAAGATAGTTTGCTCACATATGAAGTCATTTTCAGAATGCAGATGGAGGATCAGCCACGTATGAAAACACGAGGTCTTATCCTTGGCTTGAGGTACTTTTAATGCTTTACTAGTCCTACGCTTCTTGATTGTCGCTAGGGATAGTGATGCTCAGCTTGTCAGTTTACACTCTCCATTCAGTTTCAAAGACGAAATCAATAGAAGCAAAGTGCACATCACTTATTACACATTGTTCTGATTCTTTCTTTCAGTACATCAATCCTGCGGAGACCTTTGGAGATATTGTTATCGACTACTCGTAAGTTTCCGTTATCCTACTTTTTATACTCCACTTCAACCTCAGTGACCTCTTTAGAGCATATGAATAGTGCCATTTTCTTGGCTTTTGCATCGTGTTTTCAAAGAGATCCTGAAAATGCTTCTCGGCAGGTATGTCGAATGCACCTCAGCCTGTATTCAATCACTAGCTGCTTTTCGGAAACAGTATCCTCACCACCGAACTCAGGAAATTGCCTCATCCATCTTTCGAGCTCGAAAGTATATCGAAAGCATTCAAAAGGATGATGGCTCCTGGTACGCAGTCTTTCTGGTCTTAAGTTTTTATGGAAGGACCGAATGGGTATGTCTTTGGGTATGCAATGGACTGCTGTTTTTGTGCTCGTCTCCCCTTCTTGTCACAATTTCTGAATTGAAATGAGTGCATAGATATTTTAGTTTGCCGTCGGATACTAAAGCTGGGCTAACTTGTGATTGATACGAGCGTTCTGCAAGCTTCATAGCGGAAATGGGTGGCTATATTGATGTAGGTATGGTTCGTGGGCAGTGTGTTTCACATACGCAATATGGTTTGGTGTGTTGGGGTTGGTTGCGGCCGGTCAAACTTATGAAACCTCATTCCACATTCGAATGGCTTGCAAGTTCCTCTTGTCGAAACAGCTTCCTAATGGTGGATGGGGAGAGAGCTACCTATCTTGTCAGGACAAGGTAACGGCACTCCAACTTCATTAGTCATGAGGTTAGAGAGGAGCTGAGCAAAGGATTTTACCATGGCTGGCAGTGTCTACATGTGTAGCTAGTTTCAAAATTTCCACCAAGGTCTTGTATAGATACAAAAATGTGGATACCACTGTGTTTAACTTGAAATTTTAGCACATTTAGCTGTGTTTTTAGCCACATTGTGAAAATCGCAGTTAAGATCACTGCTAGCGATGGGAGAGAAGGCCTATATAAGTGCATTTGATGTCAAGAATGACTCATTTGCGTTGGGTTGTAATCGAGCCAAGTGACAGATGAAGAGCACACTTTTCTGTTCATTTGGTGTTTGATTTAGAGGTCTCATAATGTGGAGTACGTGAATGTTTTTTTTTCTTGTCCGCCCTTTACGGTTTAGGTTGTATGGAAACCAACCGGGATTTACAACAAAGTGAGCTGTGCATCCTCAACGAAATAGATTCTCAAAGATTTCACACTTGATGATGCAGGTCTACTCGAACTTGCCTGGAGGAAAATCACACATTGTGAATACATCGTGGGCTATGTTAACGCTCATGGCTGCAGGACAGGTGCACGGATGTTTGAAGCTCTTTTTGCCAACCTCAAGAATGCTTTGTTGGTTGCCAGAATTGATTTACCCGTTTGGATTTCACGCTCGTTCCATTTGCGCTTGTAGTCTGTACATTTTTGAAGTTTTGCTGGTTTAGGGTCAACCATCTGAATTGTTTCGTTTACTGTTGACTGATTATTCTTCTCCTGTTTCAACAGTGGGAGCGAAATCCTGAACCATTGCATAGAGCAGCTACGTTACTCATCAATGAGCAAATGGAGTCTGGGGACTTCCCCCAACAGGTATGTGAATGTTTCAGGACTATGAATGACATCAAATGATGCTCTCGTTGTAGCAGTTGCGACTCAGTTGGTTTGCCGTACTTCCAAGGTTGGTCAGGATTCCAAATTCGCTGGAGTGTTTAGTGTGCTGGTTTGTGCTGCTATCGGCTGACAATTTACCGTATTTCTGTGTAGGAAATCATGGGCGTTTTCAACAGGAACTGCATGATCAGTTACTCAGCATATCGATGCATTTTCCCTGTATGGGCTCTCGGTGAATACCGGCAGAGATTGATGGCCTAAGACTGCTGCGCAGCGTTGGTAATTAGTTACCCTGCTTGTTCACTTTATGACCGTCAATTTTATCATGTAAGTTTGAGGACAACAGTCATCTTTCATTTATATCAAACCATCATGTCTTTTTTTCAGAAAGGATGTGGAGCTCCTTGGAGTATATTTTGATTGAATCAAACAACCGAAACTTTGCATTGATTCGATCGAAAAGCCTTTTTTTGGCATGTTTACATGGATCCTAGACTACATAGAAGCCTAGCCAGAAAGATCCACTCGATACTCAGATTCCGTACAGGCGCGGTTCTCTCACCGAATTTAAAACGTGCTCTGAAAAATTTAAAACTTGTTCTGAAAGCTGAGAAAGGGGGACGAAAATGATTGAAATTTGAGATACGGATTATTGTTCCACAATTTTGCCTGGACCCTTGCCAAGTGTAATTTTGCACTTTTGAGTATCTATGTTCATTGATGTCCATCAACATTTACCTTTCTGACCCTTGATTGCTTTTTAGAGTTTGAAAATGCCCAAATTTCAAGCGTCTTGTAGGTTGAGAATAGATTGGTGATACATTGGTAGTGGACCTGTGTTGACTTTAAGAGCCTTCTGATTTGAAAAAGAAATCAGTATTTTTTTGCTACAAATTCTCCTTATTTATTACGCCTCAAATTTTAGTGCTTTTTGTATCCCATTATCTTACAAGATGAGTAGTTAGTTTTAAATTTGGTGAGAAAATGATTAGATGGTGAAGGGTATGAAGGAGAAATATACATTTTTTTTCCTATGGGAAAAGAAAACACATAAATATTATATGCGAATTAAAGATTTATGATATCTAATCACACAAGAGGTTTAACCCCAAAACGACCCTGAAAGTTCTTGAGTTTCTAGGAAGGGAATTTGATATGCGTACCACACCTTCTTGGCTATCCCACCACATCTTGGGGTAAATTTTAGATTTCTACCATCAAAAACCTAAATTTGAGAATTTGGAATTTAGATTTGGACTTAGAGACTTTGATTTTATCTAGGGCCATAAAAAAATGTTGTAATTGAACAACACCCAATGAAAAAGCTTAGCTTGGGGGAAAAGTATTACTTTTATTTTTGTTTATAAAAAAGATAAGCTTTTTCATTGGGTGTTGTTCAATTACAACATTTTTTTATGATCCTAGACAAAATCCAAGTCTCTAAGTCCAAATCTAAATTCCAAATTCTCAAATTCAGGTTTTTGATGGTAGAAATCTAAAATTTACCCTGGGATGTGGTGGGATAGTCAAGAAGGTGTGGTACGCATATCAATTCCCTTTTAGGAATTTGCTCTACTTTGAACAAAAAGCCAAAATTTTGATAAGTTTTATCAATTCCTTTTGAATTGTAACCATATAAAATCAAACTAGACATGTTAGAGATCACATTAGAAAAGAACACACAACATCTCTTATGTATTGAAAGATTATAATGTTTGACCATGAGGGTGTTGAAACCATTAGGAAAAATATGGGGCCCCAAGAAGGCCCTGAGTTTGGGGGGGTCCCTGGCCATGGGAACCTGGTTCCCAATAAAATCATGCGCAGGCTGAGGTGGCATCATTGATGCCATCTTAGCTTTTTCAAATTTTTTTATTTAAAAAAAAAATCAAACAAGTTTCTTGTTTTTTTCTAAGACTTTTTGTTTTTTTTTCAGATTTTTTTAATTAACTGTTTTTGGCCTTTCGCAGGGGTTGGTTCTCCACATTGGAAACAAAACATATGGAGGGCTAGATATTTTTATAAAGGCCTTATGGACCCCCATATTTTTCCTAAGACTTTGAAAGTGAAGGTTGTGACTTTTGTGCAGCTTGATTGCTATACTATTGTATCACATGCAATGGAGTGTAACACTATACTCCATCCCAAATTTTCACAAATTTTTGTTATTAAATTGCCTTTGGTTGGTTCAAGGACATGAATCCTATTGCCTTTAGAGGCATTCACAAAAAAAGGGCGTGAATTCAAGGGACACAAACTAAGCAATGTTGATGAAGAATCACACTTTTTCATGGTGCACCTAAAACTTTGAATGCTCACATGCAAACAAATTCATCTTTTCTATATTAATTGTCAAACTGAACAATTGCAAAGTTGCAAGTGTGAAAAGGTGGAAGAATTTTAAACACAACGTCAATATAGATTTATGATATTAGCACTATTGAGTGTGTACCTATATTCTAGATTCTTAAAACTAGGGCTAGAACAAATTTGGCCTCTAAAATCTTGTTTGCTTTTGTGTCTTGTGTTGTCAAATACTCAAATACTAAGGCCTTTTTGAAAAAAACCCATGATTTTGGTGAACTATAGAAGTGATTTTTAGACATTTGATTGTTTGATCTCAAAGTCAAATTGGATTAGTATCCAATTAAAAGAAATTCTGAATTATCATTTTAGATAAAATCACAACATTTAGAGTTGGATGTCTTCAAAAAAACCTAGAGAGTGCAGCATAACATTCAAAGGGGTGGAGTTTATTTCTATTTTGGGTGATGCTCAAAGGAAGAAATTTGATTTGAGGTGCATGTAGTTTTCCCTTATATGCTTGTGAAGAGAAATACTATTTCATGAGCAGGGATCCATGAGCCGTTAGCAATGAGTTCAAATTCTTTTGTCAAAAAAATACATTTCACCTATAAAGGTGGGTATAGGGCCTATAGTTTTGCATTTTAAATTATCATCTCTTGAAAATTTTGATGTTTTTTTAGTTATTCCATTGATTTGAGCTGCAAATCCGTTCATGCTCACAAAATCTTGAATCCCCGCTTGCGGCTCACCATTTACGCTCACCAAATAGCGTCATCCAACACTTCTATTATGGTGGAAACAAATTGTTTGTACAAGGGGGTTTAAATTTTCATAACTTTATAGGTAAACTTTGAAAGGTGTAGAAATTTAAAGAATAGTAATTTTTTGGGAAGATGGAAATGATTACATAGCTTACACCTTGATCTTTGTCTATTCTAGATGTCACAAAAATTCAACATATATTACACTTATATCAACTAGCTCAAAAGCAAAAAAATGGCCTAACAATTCTTGCTTGCCCTTTGCAAGTCAAGTGGTGAATTTCCATCAATAAAATAGAATTAAAATTGCATAGTATTTGCAATTACTTGTTGAAAACCTCAAATTTATAAGGATCTTTATTATAAAGTCTTAGTTTATACTCAAGAGCTCTAGGTACATGAATGCCACAAAAATTGACACACATATTATTATGAAGAGAAACATAAGATTGCAAGAATTTCTATCACGTCTATATGTGACACATGTTTATGTCCTATTAGACACCCTTAAATACAAACTTGAATTTCAATGGATTATAACTTTTGTAATAACTAGCGGTATTCACAACATTGGCACTTTTCAAGAAAGTTCAAAAACCACAATTTGCAGCACTCCTAGATTCAACACTCCTAAAATCCTACCACTTTTAAATTTGTAACACTTCTAAATATTTTCAGTACATAAAAAATGATGTGGCATTGTATCATATATTGCCTAAGTAATAAAAGTGATATAGTGATATACCTAGAGCTACCAAAGAGTTCAATAAACAATGATCTCTGTAACCTTAATGCTAAGACCTCTTTTGACAAGCAAATTTGATGGACATTGTCCGTCGATAAACATAATTCTCTGCAATGCTGTTTATGGACTAGGGGTGGAAAAGCTCAGATTTCACTTGGCCAACGCACGTGAGAGTCCAGAAAGTTACCACTAGAAGATCAAATTTGAAGATTTTGAATTCATGTTTGGATTCAATGACTGAAAGATTGTGTTATTAGAAACCTTTCTTTCTCGTATAAATATTACCATTCAGTTGATCTCACAGCTTCCCACTACAGCAGAATTCCTTGTCAGTCTGAAAAAACCAAACAGCAGTTATTATGTCTTGGACATTGCTGCAGTTACGGTGACCGATTCATGAAGAAGTGAAGACAATACACGCATAGGTGTAGGTATCACTTAAGACTCAGATATTACAGATGTCTAAATCGTAAGCAAGTCCAGAGATTGAAAATTTCACACAAAAATTCATACTTGATTGGCAACCGCTAAGAACCTAAAACTCTGAAGATGAAAAATCTAGTAAATATATGTATAAAATGACCACTATCGTACCAGAGCCGATATTCTCTACAATTGTACCATAAAATGTTGATCATGTTGCAAGATACCTGTGGCAGACAGCACAAATAAGAAGCAATACATCAATACAAAGACCCGCAAGTTATACTGAAATCAAGAGGAACCGAACAAATGACAAGGTTTATTGATATTCACAAAAATGTACGAAACGGGCTAAAGACCACCAATTAACTCCATGTACAAGAAGGAAGAGAGAAGAATAGGTACCTCGAATTGCCTTACAGACTAGCAGTCTCTCTCAAGTTTTCAAAATAGAACTACTGTGACATCTTGCATGCTGCAAGTGACTCAATCAAACTGCTGACGCAAGTGCATTTCCGTTTCACTCTTCCATGCAGAGTGTGTAGACTGTCCTTTCATTCGTTTACTATGCTCCTTGTCTTTGACTTTATTCCCCCGCTTCTGCTTCTCCTCAGCACCTGCCACTACTGGCCGATCACCACATAATGGACAAACCATACTCTCTTTGGCTGCAGAAAAGGTCTTTGGAACTCCGCAATTCGCACACATCCTAACCACGCCACAATTAATTAGCCGTCGCTCAAAACCAGAAGAACTACCGAACAGGGACCAAGTGCTGTGCTGATTCCGCCCTACATAAAGATTCTAAGCATTTCAAATACAGACTTGCGTAACCATATGCAATACATATCAGTAAAATCAGATTATTTCGACAATTTTCAGACATCGAAAAGAGAATCTTCAACATGATTCATGAATTAGTCTCTCTACGGTTATAGTAATCGTACGGCGGGCCTCCAGAATATGTTGTGGTCTAAACTTCCTGAAACGATCTCCTTATACTGAAAGGTCATATCCCAAAATAAACAGCAATAAATGAAAAGGTCTTTACCGCAGAAGGTTAGCCGCGTCCTCAGCAGAAGGCAACCCAACGCCAGGAGCACGCTTTTTCGCTGCACTGCCAGAGTCTGATTCCACGACGGAAACTCGAGGCTTCGCTTCTACAACAGCCACTGAATTCATTCATAGACGATTCAGTTAGTGTCACTCACAATAAGCAGTGTACTTAATGAACAAAAAATTCCAATTAAAGCAGAAACCTGTCTGAATCCAGCATATCCGCCACAATTCGAGTAAAATAGACCTGCGACAGGAGCCTGTCGAGGCTTCGGCTCCTTCGGTGCCACATAATTTCTGGAAAAGTCTGTGGGAGTCATTGACGTAAGATCGCCACTCAAGCGAACAGCCATGCTGCTCTTCAGAAAGTCAGGAGGTCCAGTGACCTGCAGACATCATGGCGGTTTTAATCACGTGGAAGTTCGAGCCATTTGTTAGGGTGGCATTGTGAAACAGGCTGCATTTCGAAATTTGGACGAGTTCATGTTTAGAGAATCTCACCTCCGAGAACATCTCAAATGCTGTCGGTAAGTCAGATGTGCGAGGAGGCGGCTTGCTTGGCTGAACAGCGGGAGCTACCTTCTCCTTAAATCTCTCAACTGCGTACTCCTCATCGGTGTCACTAAAATATTCCCGGACATCCTCTTCTTCTGGCGACTCATAGCCTTGTACCAACGTTAAACTCATCTGATTTCAGAGGTTGAGATCAGTTTTACCATTCACATGTGATCGCATAATCCAATGCCCCAGTAAATAAGATGAGGGACTGTAAAGGAATAAACTCAAAATCCCCACACCCTCGTCCTAATGATTTGACATACGTAGTGCACCCTCCAATTTTCACAACTGCGACCTAAAACATTACGGATAGTTCTGAATTTTATCCCAGCCAAAGCTTCGGTGATTTTGGGAGCATTTCTGAGCTACGCTACCCTGTGCTTCATTGACGAAGGAAAAGGTGCCTGCAAGCAATCTTCCTTAATGCCTCTTCCATTCCTTTTTCTCAACAGAACATTATGCAAATGTAATATACGGATCACCTCGATGCATGATAGAGTTTACGCAAAAGATGACATACAGCGTTCTAAAACCCGAGGCTGATTCCAAAACCCTAATACCATCGCTACATTCGTACGTCGGAGAAGCATTGCAATTACAGTGAAACAAGGAAACGAACCTTGGAAATTAGCACAGATCTAAGTTAATGGCTTTCAACTCGCCGCCTTCCAGAATCACTTGCCCTCGCGACAGAATTTGGGACGACAGGATTTGGGATGAGTTCGACTCAGCGCAGACAGAGACCATAGCCGAGCGCCGTGGTTTGAATTGGATGCGACGAAGACGAAGTTCCCATGTTGGAGCGAACGTTCTAGAACCCTGTTCTCGGAAGTTCTCAAATTGGAGCGAACGTTCTCGTACCCTGTTCTCGGAAGTTCCCTCAAGGATATGACGGGCGTTGCGCCTGCTCGGACAGGGAGCTGTCCCCTGTAGTGTGGCCCGTTTCATCCCTTCTTTCTCTTTCTGTGAACTCCGGGATGAAAATTTTCAAAAAATTCACATGAGGGCAAACGCGGGAACTTATAAATTTATCACACAAGGTTAAATTTGGAAATCTTGAATCCTTGTTTAGATTCAGAGACCCTGAACTAACTTGTTGTAGTGAAAGAAAATTTTAATAAATCATCTCACACTAATTTAGATTAATTCAAGTCAGTCTAGTTTGCGGTACAATACTTAAATATTATCTCAATTGGTGTTATTGAAAAGGCCAAAAAATTAGAAGTTTTTGTTAACACTTAGCTCAACTACAGAGTGTGTGATGTATGCCACAACATAAAGGCTGATATATCAAGCAGTGTCCGGGAAGAACCAACTTTTAGTTACAAGCTAGTCGATTTTTTTGAGAATTATCTAAATAAAATGAAAGTTGGCATATTTGCTTTCAACCACAAAAACATAGTTTCAAGAAATCAACCAAGTTGCAATTTTATCTTCAAGAAATTTAGCCAAACTTGCATTTGTAGGTGAGGAAATGGGCCAAACAAAATTTGAAATTGTGGGATATCAACCTATGAACATTTCCATGATAAGGAAATTTTTTGACCTTCTAAACAAAAACCAAATACTTTTTGAACATGTGAAAAGAACACCCTTACTTCTCAAATGTCACAATGAGGGTAGATTCTATCAAAACCCTGTCAAATCCAAAATTTACCTCACTTTCACAAGTAGTTACACAGTGCTAAAGTTCAAAAATTTTAAAAAGCAAGAAACAAGGGTGAGGTGGCAAAGTGGGTGAGTGGGTGAATAAATGAATGGGTGAGTGGGTGAGTAAGTGACAGCATGAGTAAGTGACAAGGTGAGTAAGTGACAGGGCGAGTGTGTAAGTGACAAGGTGAGTGTGTGAGTAAGTGATAGGGTGAGTGTGTGAGTAAGTGACATGGTGAAAAGGTGAGTAAGTGACAAGGTGTGTAAGTGACAAGGTGAGTGTGTGAGTAAGTGACAAGGTGAGTGTGTGAGTAAGTGACAAGGTGAGTGTGTGAGTAAGTGACAAGGTGAGTGTGTGAGTAAGTGACAAGGTGTGTAAGTGACAGGGTGAGTGAGTGAGTAAGTGACAAGATAAGTGTGTGAGTAAGTGACAAGATGAGTGTGTGAGTAAGTGACAAAATGAGTGTGTGAGTAAGTGACAAGGTGTGTAAGTGACAGGGTGAGTGAGTGAGTAAGTGACAAGATAAGTGTGTGAGTAAGTGACAAGATGAGTGTGTGAGTAAGTGACAAAATGAGTGTGTGAGTAAGTGACAAGGTGAGTGTGTGAGTGACATGGTGAGTATGTGAGTAAGTGACAGGTTGAGTGGGTGAGTAAGCAACAAGGTGAGTGATGAATGGGTGATGGTTGATGGGATAAACTGAGGTGCACTTGGTGCACCAATCCTTGGAGGACACGTGGCGTTCAAGTGTAAACCTTAATTCTAGGAGCCCAAGTCTTGACTCCCAACTCATGTACTAACTAGACTCCAAAAAATGTGTGGACTTCCCATTCATAACCTAATTTTTTTTGAAGAGTGGATTGTTGGTTCCAAAATGGTGGGACTTAACTTGCTTCAAATCCAACCAAGGATATTTAAGCAACATAAGTTGAAAATAAACCCTTTTAAAGTATAAAGAAGCTTGCATTGATTGAGACGTGGGAGTAACTTGATTGTTTGGTTGTTGTCTTTATCATTGTATTGTTTTGCTATGCCATGCACATGGTAAGCAAAAGGTGGATTTTTTTGTAGCATTTGTAAAAAGAAGAAATCCGATATAATAGACTAAAATTTGGATTTCAACCAAACTAATTTTCCAAGCTTAGGAAATCAACCAAGTGAAAAAAAAATTAAGGTTATTGGTTGAGCAAAAAATACATGTCTAGGCTATGACCAATTATTAAAAAAAACCAAGTATACAAGAGAAGAGTAGGAAATGTACCAAGTTTTAAAAGAAATCTCCTTAGACATTGATTCCAAGTTGCTACTTGTGGAGAGGCCAAAGTTTGTGGTCAAAACCTTCCTTGAACAACCGTGATGGGAAGTATGCCACGCCTTCATACTATTAGACATAATTCATTCAAAATGGTGTGCAAGGGTCTTGTACTATTCAAGGTCTTGTACTATTCAAAATCTTGTACTAATTGAAAAGACTTGTGGAGAATTTTCAAAAAACAATTATAAAAAAGGTCAAAGTTGATGGATATTGAATTATGAGAAATAGTGCAATTATCAACGGAATTAGTCTCATAAAACCAAAAATAACTTTCAAGTCAAAATTAACAATTCCAATAACACACCATAATTGGATACTTAAAAACAAAATCTTTATCACAAATAAGGTATTTTAAGAATTAAAATGGAAAGACAATAGTCACTTGATTGGGCTAAATTGACCAAGTGATTTGGCTCTTCAAACAAAACAATCTTTGCAAATGGTTTATGTTACAACATCATTCTACTGAGGGTGCTTTCAAGTATATATCAAAGTTCTACTTTCATTCATTTGATGACAATATTGATGACAATATTTTACATTCTTGTTTGTTAACAATTATGAAGCATAATAACAAAAAATAGCATTAAATTATTAAACCCAAAGGTCTTCAAAGAAGTTTAAGAATCAAAAATAAAAATAATCATCTTGTGTAACTCAAGAGATTTTTTATTGGTGATTTGCAATTTGAGAGTTGCAAACTACAATACATTGATCAATTCCATACAATTGATTCTACCAATTTACTAAACAATCTTTTAAATATATTTTGAAGTATCAAATTTTTTATATTTCTTCTAAAATTTCATTAGTCACTTTAACCAAGATTTATTCTTGATATGAGTTTGTAAGAAAAAAAAAAAATAACTAAAGTGACTATTCAACATTATTTAATTTTTTATTTGAAGTTGATTTTGAAGTAATTTTATATTTTAATTTACTAAGAACAACAAGCATCCTAAAAATAATAGGATGGATGGCTCCAAGTCAATTAGTGAATTTGAATGTATAATGATGAAAGCCACCATCTCATTATTAATACATTTTCAAAACAACATGAATACAAGTGGCATCACTTCAATCATTGTCCTACTAATCTCATAAATCTAGCACCCCCAAGTTTGACATGCACACTCATGCACCTACAAACTAATTAACCCCTAAAATTCTTTTCTATTTAGAGGCCCAAATTTGCTTCAAAATACCAGTCCCCAAACCACGGTCAAAATCTTCATTGAAACTTACTTTTTAACAAATCCAACCGTAGGATCCTTTGGTTGACTTGCACAAGTACATTATCCCAAAATTTCAGAATGAATATCCCCACCAATTGCAAGATCAATGTGCCTAAACTTCAAAATGTAAGTTTTTCTCGTCCTTCCAAAAGGTGAAGTTTTGATTTTCAAACTTTTTAGAAAAAAAACACATATGTTGTATTTCTTGTGCAATTTTTGCAATATGTTGGAAATGGGTTGAAAGCATATATAAAAAAATTTAACTAAAAAAAACTGGATTCATTTTTACAAAATTGTAAAGTGAAAGGTATTGATGAATGAAAGATATAACTAATATGTTAATAAGTTTTGGAAGAATTTGAAAATTGTTAATCCCAATGGTGAGAACTCTCTAACAGACAATTAGTAACTTCATTTTTCATTTTCATTTCTAATTTTTCAAAATTGAGAGTAAAAGATAACTTTATATGTTTTTTACCCTCTTCCTACCTTCATTTCCTGCAAAAGAAAACTCTTTTTAACTCTTACCTCATTATTTGGAATTGAGTGATTCAATTTTTTTTGAGTAGGTATCAATCTATAAAATCCTATAAATAAATAAATAAAATTATAATATACTTTTTGCTGCTCGATTTGACATTGAAATTGAAAAAACCTTCTAACTTTTGCATTACTTATTGGAATGACATGAAATAAAGCTCCACATGTAGGTTATGAGGAGTAGCATCCATCCTAGAAATTTCATGAAAAAATTCCAAATTATGAAGTCAATAGAGCCTGCCTGAGTTCTCATAAAGCCCAAAGTGGGTTCCTTGGGTCTTTAGGGATTAATCCATGAAGGAACGTTGCCCCTTTATGGGACAATTGGGATTTTTGGGCATGTACTTGTGGCTAAACTACGTTGTGTGATTTTTTGAAACTTTTATAGAAGATGAGGAATTCAATGATCTATGTGGGCATCTAATTTTTTTCTCATTTTGACATTTGACAAAGAAGTTGTGCCAAAATTTCTGTTGCCTAGGGGAGGGAAGGCAATTTGGGCATCCCAAAAACTTCTTTAAAAATTGTATTTTAAAAAAATAAAAATTTGAAATTGGTTCTTTAGATTTTTTTAATAAGTGGGAAGCTTTGAATCATTCCATTTCAATCAATGAGATGAAAGTAATGTGATGTTTTAGTTTGTGGGCAATTATGGATCCTCTACTCTAAAATAAACTTTAAAGTCCTTTATTGTCCATAGTTTTCAATATTTTGGAAAAAAGAAACTAAACCAAAGGAAGTAGATTGTTTATTACAACATTATAACCATATGGATTTTCATTTTTCATTTCAATAATGAAATTTTTAACAATTTAGTGATTTGACTCATTTTCTACTTCTTTTTACTTACTAATTTTTCCCCATGTGGTGTACAATTCCAATTGATTTGAAAATTCTCCAACGCATACCTAACTTGGTCTTCTACATGGAAAAAATAAACCTTAACTTTGGGTAGAGCAATTTTTTTCATGTAAGAGTGGTCAAAGGCTTCTAATTTTTTTGGACATCATAGAAAGAAACCTTTTTTTTCACTTCAGATGTAAATATCTCCCTTCTCTCCATCTAGAATGACCTGATTTTTTTCCCACAAGTACCTCTTCTAGTTTAAGGCAAGGTCCTACGGTTGAATTTCCCAAAAAAAAAAAAACCTACCTTCTTACTCATCCCTGAGAAGTGGTAGTTTTGAATGATTTTGATAGAAAAAAGGGCTCGATCCTTTAGAAGTCAATCAATGTACTTTTTAGGAAAAAAATCTCCATGTTGGGAGGTTAATGATGAAAGGCACCATCTATTAGGTTTTCATGGATCAACTTATATTCAAGGCTCCAAGCCCATGCATACCATCACTTTTATTATCCATTTACCAATTCTTATTTCAATTGATTTTCGTGGGAACTCCCAAGACAAAGTAAAATTTACATGAAACAATTTCGTAGCAAGTGGCTTCATCCTATTTTTACTTGTGGCAGCCTTCTATATCAAACTAAGTAAGCATTCTATTGTAGAATCAAATCTCAAATTTCAAAGTGTATAATCAATCTTGTTGCCTCATTAACTTCAACATATGTATCATTTCTTAAACCAAGGCTTGACCAAACAAATGGAAGAGAATGTATATGCTTAACCTAAAGAAATCATACCATCCCAAGCCTCGCAAGGCCTTGGACTGCCCATCCTTGTTCTCCCAAACAAAAGATTACATGCTTCATTGTGCCTAGCTACTCCAAGAGTCAATAAAGCTCTTCAAGGTATATTATTCCTTAATTTTTGGTTGAAAGGTTCTAAAGCATGCTCTTATTTCTCACATATTTAAAACCCTTCAAAACCTTGACTTTGAAGTACAAGTTTAAAAACATTGTTGCATTAAGGTTGGAATCATAAACACTTCATGAAAGCAAGCTCTCAGTCATTTCAATTAATGGGAGACTCCAATAGTGCAAGTAAGGTAGATTAAGAGAATTTATAAATAAAACCCATGATTATAGCACAAAACACTTCTTTCTCAAAACACTCACAAGACTTGACTTGGCAAAAAATACCAAGCCAAGGGGAATATTCTATTATCAACCAAACCCTAATAGGCACAAATTGAGATGACAACTCAAGTGAGATACCAATAGTTCTAAACACTCCTAAATCAACTAACGCTTGTATCTAGGGTAGTCAAACCTTCTCTAAGAATGAAAATTCTATGAACACTAAGAAATTGTGAATTGGAAATAGGAACCAATGGAAGCACATCTCCATGAAGGTGTGACTCCCTTTTGTGAGGGGTGGAGAATGAAGAATGAGTTTACCTAGAAAATAGTGATGCAATATGAAAGTACTCAACCAATGTCACAAGGAGGGTGAAGCAAGAAGAGCAAGATGAAAAAGAGACACGCATTAATAAAAACTTCATGTGCAAAAATTTCTTCACGCCCATTCTCTCCTAAAAAGGCGAAGAAACAAAATTCTCAATTTAAAAAAAATTGGAGCCTACTTAAATCAAAGAGAGATTGCCTCGTCCCCATTCTCTCTAGATTGAGAATGGGGGTGAAGAAGGTGTGATTATGTCTATTATCCACTTGGGATGAAAGCACATCTAGGTGGCATAACTCTTGATGCTATGTCACGTGACAACACGGGCTAAGGCTTGGTTCAGACTAGCGATTGGCCAAAAATTTCTCTAACGTGATTGGTTACAGCATGGCTTTTGTCCACAACAAGGTTCAGACTAAGGGTTTATCCAGAACTTTAACATCCATGTTCACCAACCAATATAGCCACGTCAACGGCCAAGATAATAAGTTTTGGGGCTCACTCCAAAGGCGGTACCAAACTTGTCCAATAGAATCACACTCTTGAATGATACACAATGACATAGAAATTTTTTTGGCAAACAAATTACTAGCAGGACAGTTTTAGTGCTTCGTCCAACTGCTAGTCTAAACCGGGCCTAAGGCAACATTATGGAATTATTCTATTCTGAACCTCCTTTATAACTAGACCAAAGGGTTCTACAAAGATGTTGCCGAGGTGCACTGCATAAGTGCAGGTGTTGAAGCCAAAAGATCCTTTCCAATCACCCCTATGGTCAGTATGGTGCTACCGCAGGATGCTCTAAGCTGGTCCCTGGATGGATCGCCATTGACAAGGGCCCCCAAAACAAGGCTGCAGCAAAAGTACTGTAATTCTCACTTCCACCAGACGTACTTTCAGGAGATCTAAAAGCTTTCAACGACACACCGAGAATCGTGGGATTCACTGAACTTTTGTGAACTCCACTTCTCAATTCCTCATCGACTCCTTGGCAGAAATCCTCCCAACACCTTTGCATATTGGAGACTGATTTTGGCTCCCTAGTTTTAGTTCCCAACAAATGATTCTGCACCCAAACGGCTGGGTGGCCACATTCCTTGTCAAATATTTAACCATTAAATTCTGATTTATGTCAAAATCATGGATGTTTTGTAAGACTAATTTTTTCTCATATATCTAAAGCTTTGGCATTTTATTTATTTGTTTTGCCAGGCTTGCCCTTGCCCTTGTAGATAAGGTACCATATTCGAAGGGTCCCTCTGGTTCTGATGCGTCTATTTTAAGTTCAAATCCACTAGATTCAAATAAATGACTTAATAAAGCAATCCTCTTAGTAAAATATTGTGTATATTCTTGAAAAAATCATTAACATATACATATGGTGCATGAACATTCATTTGGAATTAGTATTTCAAACATACAAGGTCCTTCATAAATTTTGCCATGCACATGAGAATCATAGGATTGATATTACGCCATTGAATGTTAAAATCAAGGGATTTCTAAATGTTCAAAAACTCTTTAACATCTAGAAAGCTCTCTTTTTACAATTCAATATGTACCAAACATGCACAATAATTTTTACTTATCCCATATAAAAGCAATACCAAAACCATTTCAAGTTTGTCTTGTTTTTGTTGTACTATAGTATTGAAAACCTCTTACATGAATATGCTTATAATGTGCTACAAGTGTGTGAAAGGCGATTTAATGTTGTATTAGAAGTACTTGATGGGATTAAAATTTAGGACCTGCAAAGCTTAAATTTCTATGTTGTCACATTCCTTTGTTATATATTTCCGTAATGTCATATGACTATTTCACAATGGACCCTCTATAAGTGTTACCTCTTCAAGTATCATAGATTTATGTAGGTTGTGAAAATTTCTATTCCTTTTCTAGGAGAATGGAAAATGTGTTAAGTCTCAAGTGTAAACTTTATTAGAAATATTTTCTTCAAGAATTTCACTTGAATGAATGTGTAAGATATGTTCACCCATAAGCGTCAAACTAAGGGTTTTGAATATGATGAGTATCAATAATTAGCTAGTAAATTATAGGATCCTATTAGGAACAGAAAAATAATGAGTTTGCACTTTCAAATGTGTTATTTGGATACTATGAGAATAAGTTGTGAATTTTTAAAAAGCAAATTGTCATTGCACCCACAACCACTATTAAGATTTCATGTTCACATGTTGTACATCCTTGTCATTACATCTATCCACTTCCACAGATTTTCCAAGATTTTAGAGGTGACGGTTATGGGGATAGTGGTGCTTATGGGTGTACATACCATAAATAGAAAGCACTTGTATGTAGTTGTCATCCAACTAACAATAAAATTATCATCCAATGAAAATTAGATGCTCCTTCTATCATATGCACATGATTCTTGTAAATCATAATCCTACTTTGAACTCATGATTTACATAGAGCATTCTTCATCTTTCAAGTAGAATTACAAAGAGAGGTATACACAATTGGGAAATGGATGTCCAATTTCCAAGTTCTGCTAAACTATCAAAATCTAGTTTGTATAATTATTTGAACTTAGAATTTCATTTTATACTAGATTTCAAGTCCTAATGTATTTTTAAATTCCTAATTGGTGTTACTTTTTGGAACTACTATCCATCAACAACTATAACAGTTCATTATATGCATAAGGAAAAACAATTTGTAGAGAGAATTGTTGCAAGAATTCTTTCTTCCTAGGAGCAAACAAAATTTCAGGTTTGGCTCACACATGAACTAAGCAAGCTTTCATTCAAAATTTGGAGCTAGTTAACCATTTGCTACTTCATTTAGAGACTTTTCAAACTCTTCAAATGACCTTCTTCTTACAAGAAACTTCCAATTTTTTCAATAGTAAAGAGCTTCTTGTGCATAACTTTAACATGTTCCCCTTTGTTTTCCTTCAAAGTTGTTTTGGTTCTTGCTCATTACCTTTAGAATTTTTTTTGCATTAGTGTAGCCTTTGGTTCCAGAACATTACTAAAGCACAAACTTAAAAGTAAACAATTTCATTGCATACTAGGGGAATTTCAATTTGACATACTCTTTCACCATATGAAGACCTAAGACATTTCCAATTTATTCAAGATGAAGTTTAAAATGATAATGAAGGGTTGAACAAGATTAGACAATGGAAAACTAGCATTTGGGGTTCAGTACTATTTTCAAATAAGCTTAGTACCACTAGCACAACTCTATAGTAATGAATAATTCAATAAACATGAATTTTGCAAAAAGTAGAAACTTCATGTAAAATGTTTCAAATAAAATTGCTAAAAAAAAATCCTTTTTGCATATATTACATATTTTCACATAATGCAATATTTACAAATCATGAACTCCATTTTTGTCAAAATCCAAACTATGAATACCAATTTTCAAGAAATATTCCATTTCATTGAATTTCACATTCAAAACCGCACATTCACCTCTAACTTTAGGTGAGCTGCAAACATATGCAGTGTACTATGCAAACATTTTGCTTTGCTGCAGGTGATTTAGCAGAAAGCTGCCATGCTAGGAATGTAGGAAGCCTAGTAGCTGCTAGTCTTTCTCTCCTTTGTTGATTTCCAATCCTTTCACAAATTTCCATAATTTCAGAACCTTCACCAATCAAAAATCCAGAGAACAGGTTGGCTCTTTTTCCATCTGTTAGATCCTGTAGTAAGCTTATGTGGCAGTCCTTCCTGGTCATTCATTTGTTGCACTGCTGGGCAAACTCAAAGCTCTGGATTTTTTATTTCAAGGAAATAGTTATGGTAATTTGTTGCGTGGCGAGTGCAGAAGGGTGAACAGGAGGCCCCCAAAGTGCACGGGAATAGGGCAAATCTAAGCTAATAAACGTCCGTGGGGGAGGGAGGCAGGGACGGACTGGGAGTACCGGCAGTCCGGCACAGCCGCCTGTATTGCAGATTTGCAGCAGCGAAAGAAAGGTGGGTAGACTTGTAGGTGCCCAGCCAGCAATCTAATGAAGGGGGCGCCTGCATCGAGGGAAGGGCGGAGGGTGGATCGGGGGCCAAGGATTTGTGTCAGCGGCAGCCATCACTCATTGCGCAGTGCCCTGGCAACAAGCGAGAAATCAAATCGCCCCCCACCGCTTGCGTCAATGCAGTGAATGCACGCGCCCAGTCTCCACAATTGGCAGGTATGGCGCGATCAAGCAGCCCGTTACACACCTCCTGCATGGCTGTTTTGTTGTTGGCCTACCTCACTCTCAGGTAAGGTAGCGCTGGAGGGAGACGACGAGCGCTAGCTAAGATTAGCTGACTGGCTGGAGAGCTTCATGCTTCAATGCAGGTTCCTTTCCGGGTCGCATCGGATTTGATGTGAAGGTGATGCTTGCTGATGGTGACACTTCGCTGATCTCGCGCTTGGAGCTCTCATGGGCAATGTGGCGTGGTCCGTGCCCATGGCGAAGCCTGTAACGATTCGAAGCCACTGACGAAGCGTGCCGCGGCGTCGCTCTTTTTTTTACTTTCTTCCTTGGGGGTTCTGTCTTTCTTTCTGTTTAGGGGGTTGCTGTGCGAGGCGGGGATGGCTCCCGAGGTGCCAGCGCTGTTCAAGTGCCCGATATCACTGGAGCTCATGAAGGATCCCGTGACGTTGTGCACGGGGCAGACGTATGACAGGTGCAGCATTGCGCTGTGGCTGGAGAAGGGGCACACCACGTGCCCGGCCACCATGCTGCAGCTGGAGTGGCTGCACGTCGTCCCCAACCACACGCTGCGTCGCCTCATTCAGGAGTGGTGCCGCCGTAGCCGCGATGCTGCTCCCTTGCCGAAGGTGCCCGTGGATCCGGAGCTCATTGCAACCCTAATGCAGGACATTGCATTGGGTTCCGAATTGGGTGCCCCCCTGAAAAAGCTACGGAGCGTCGTGCGGGACGCTGCTCGTTGCGTTCGTGACGCGGGCGGCGTTTCCTTGTTATGCTCTCTCCTGGCATCCCAGGAATCCGGCTGTGGAGATTCGGAGGAACGTTTCAAGGTCAATGAGGACGCTCTCTCGGTGCTCATCGCCCTGGTTCCCGTCTGCGATCACGAGCAGCTCAAATTAGGGTTGGTGGGGTGCGGAGGAGTGCTCGTGGCGTCCATGACGACACTTCTTTCCCAAGGGAGCTTGGATTCTCGCGTCAACGTCGCGACCATCATTACCGCGCTTGCAAATACGACTGCCGACCTGAATTTTCGCGACCCAGCGAACGTCTTCGTCTGCTTGGGGAAGCTCCTACGAGAGGATCTGCATCCCAGGGCCATCAAGGCGAGCTTGCGAGCGCTTCTTGCATTGTGCAAAGCACATCGCCGGAACCACATACTGGCAGTGGAAGCAGGCGTGGTGCCCACCCTCATTGAGCTCCTCCCAGAGCTTCAGAAGTCGAACGCGGAGCGAGCTCTCAGCATTCTCGACCTCCTGTGCTCGATGGCGGAGGGCCGTGCGGCTGTCATGGACCACGACTTCGCCATGGCTGACTTCATCTCGCTTTTCCACACGATCTCGGCTCCTGCCACGGAGCACATCGTGAGCATTCTCTGGTCGTTGTGTCAAGCCTCCCCCAGCTCCCTCGCGGCTGCGCAACAGGCGGGCGTCTTCGCACCGCTTCTGCTGCTGCTGCAAATGGAATGCGCGCCCAAGACGCGGCTCAAGTGTGGGGAGCTGCTGAAGCAGGTGAAACGGCCGGGGTGGAAGGAGGTCTCATGTGATGCCCATTTCTTTTACCCTTTCATTTCCACAGTATGAGGCGGTTGACGTTGATCCCCCCCAAGTAAGTAAGCGATCACATCATTCCGAAGAAGTTTTGTTCAAATATTTGAGAGAATAGTAGTCGAGACCCCCTCTCCAACAGTAGCAAGCGTCTTTCCCATGTACAGTGCGCAACGCTCGCCTCTTTTTGAATGAAAGAGCCAAAAAACAAAGTGCCCTCCTCATTCTTCTTGCAACAATCTCCAATTGTATCTAGCTCGGTTGAATGCACTCTTTTTGAAATATATGAAAGCTGTTTGGCATCTTTGAGCACTCCGCAGTGGATCTAGTCAAGTCCAGTGCTCTGCGCTTTTGACCTTCGATCAAGTATCGTTAGAACGAAGTCCTAATTATGCCAGTACGGGATGTGGATTTCCTGCGAACCAGAAAGCTTGTGAAACCCGAAGGATTCGTGTGACATCTGGCAGGAATGAGCCATGTTCTCTGCGGTGTGGGTCCTGGTGTTGCTGGACACGAACGTCGTTCAGAGTTTTTCCACCAACTGTGCAGAGGAAACAACAGCAAAGACACGCTTCTGTGCCACATTGTTCTCTGACACCACCGTACGTAGCTTTCCAGGGGAGCATTATTGGGCGCCAAAGGCAGAGCCACAACTGGAGCTTCTGCATTGGTGTTCCTGAGTGTGCATGGAATGTTGCAATTCAATGCCCACCCTGGATTTTCTGGAATTTGTGGAATTCGCTGAGCTGTCTTGTACGCAATCCCCTGGCACCGAATTAATCTTTCTGCTCCTGCCCAGGTGTGATGACGGAGACCCTCTTTTGTCATTGTTGTGCTGCTGCTTTATCTCCTGGGTGAGTCCTGACCATATCAGTCCTTCTGCAAATGGGGACTGATTCGGTTCACCTTAACTTGCCTAAACTCACTTCAGTCCAATTACATCCATTGGAAGTTACTATGGGCAATCCAAGCACAATCCAAGCATTCAAGGGTCAGGAAGTGGCAGGAAGTGTCTGTATCGCCGAACTGAAGATACTGCGTACACCTTCTTTCTTTACTTCCAGTTTATCTTGCCGTTCGCAGTTATTACTTACTTCAAATTGGCCTGATTTCTGTGAGATTTAAGTAAATGTGAATGTTTTCCACATAAAGAGCTCGCTTTAATAAACTGGAGTTCTCGTCACTATGCGTTTCTTTTTATCCGTAATTGAATAGTAGCTTCGCCACTTTGAATTTCCTTGATTTATTTTTTGCTAATCAATTTCCTGATTTTCTCATCTGTAGCTTTTGAAAAACTTTTTGGTGAACCTAAAGTTTTCCTAAGGTGTTCACCAGGGATCTCTAAACTGGCTAAATTTTGCAGGATTGCTACCAAAATTTTCAGCTAAATAAAATGTAAACTTCGCAATGTTAAATTCAAAAAATTTAGCTTTTTAGCGGTATTTTTAGCTACTATAGCTAAAAGTAAAATTCCTACTTGGGACCACTGGTGTTCAGAGCGAATTAACTATTGTTCCACAAAATTCTTCGTGCGCAGAAGCAAAGAACTGTGCTCATAAGGTATGTACACCCATAAGCGTCAGTGTCCCCATAACCGTCACCTCTGAAAATCTTGGAAAATCTGTGGAAGTGGATAGATGTAATGACAAGGATGTACAACATGTGAACATGAAATCTTGAAAGTGGTTATGGGTGCAATGGCAATTTGCTTTTTAAAAATTCACAACTTATTCTCAAAGTATTCAAATAATACATTCAAAAGTGCAAACTCGTTATTTTTTTGTTCCTAATAGGATCCTATAATGTGCTAGCTGTTTATTGATACTCATCATGTTCAAAACCCCTAGTTTGACGCTTATGGGTGTACATACCTTACCCCTCTTTCTGTCAATTTGTCCAAATCTAGTTGAGTTGAAGCAAAGAAATGTGAAAGAGGATCTTTCCATTGGTAGTTTGCACGTGGAGATGGCGCCTAAGGTAGGAGCACCCATAAGCGTTAGTGTCCCCATAATTGTCACCTTTGAAATCTTGGAAAATCTGTAGAAATGAATAGATGTACAACACGTGAACATGAAACATTAGTGTTGGTTATGGGTGCAATGGTAGTTTGCTCTTTAAAAATTCACAACTTATTCTTGCAGTATCCAAATAATACATTTGAAAGTGAAAATTCATTATTTTTCTGTTGCTAATAGGATCTTATAGTGTGCTAGCTGTTTATTAATACTCATCATGTTCAAAACCCTTAGTTTGATGTTGATGGGTGCTCTTACTGTAGTTGATTTGCTTTCTAGATGGACGAGAGAACGGTCAACAAAATTTTAGACAAATTTTGAACAAATAATATGCAAAAATTCTTGCTTTAGAAAACTCACCTGGGATTACGTCTAGTAAGTTAACTCTTAAACAACCGAAAGGCTCTTTGCGACCAGTACAATACGGGGTATTTTTTTTGTATTTGGAATGGATCCACACCTCTATTACATTTGAGACCAATAAAGAAGTTGGAGAATAGATCAAAGCAGTTCTAATGGACTACTTGAGATCTCAAATTAAAATTTCTTATTGGTAGCAAAAAATAATTATACGTCAGCATATATACTATTCCCTATGGTCATTTAAGGGTTAAGTCTTCATAGCATTTTGCAGTGTTCCAATCTTGCGGCCTGACACTTCTCTAAAAGGGTTTCTCATGTGCAAAATTGATTTAAAAGAATAATCCTTTCTATATCCTCTGGGAGTGTGAAGCAAGGTGCGAGCTTCAACTCACACAAGGTAAACGTAACCTTACTCGAGAGTTTAAGGGTTCAAGGTACTTCAAGGTTTTAGAAAATTCAGGAATTTTTTTGTAAGATGAGTCTTTTAACAAGCTATCATGGAACGTAATTTTTGTGGAAAAAAGTATTGTATATTATTTTATATTAAAAGGTAAAGTTGTAGCTCATAGGGTCCCTATTAGCAATTCTAAACTACCCTTGAAATTGCTTGGATATGTTCCTATTTATGTGCTTGACGGCCCCATCCCAACCCTTTCAAACTAGTTCCTAAGTTGGTTTGTGGCAGGATTTGCTTGTGCAAGTGGCATTCACTGTTCTACTATGGGTTCAACAGTGAGTGGTGAACACCTCAAAAGTAGGGATTAGCATTAGGGGATGCTCGATGAACGGTACGTTTAAGGTATGTACACCCAAAAGTGACACTTACTTTAGATATGGTAATTGGGAGGGTGTTTTGAGAATCTAATAGCATGGACTTGTTAGGAAATGGGTATACATTCAAGGAAAATTGTCTTTGGAATTTTTTGAGATCATATGAATAATATATGAATTGTTGAAAGCAACTCCCTAGACTTACCTATTGTAAACCTGAAAAAGCAACCACAAGAAGATCATGTCATGACAACAAAAAGATCATGTCACACTCAATCATAAATTGCCACCTACATAATTTCTGTTTTCTTATGTCAACTTGCGTGTCTAATTTGGAGTCATATGTG
This sequence comes from Ulota crispa, assembly GCA_963920765.1. NCBI lineage: Eukaryota > Viridiplantae > Streptophyta > Bryopsida > Orthotrichales > Orthotrichaceae > Ulota > Ulota crispa. Next base: position 956,099 of record OY987243.1, read on the forward strand.
ACTTGTTTGGGTACAAAAGTACGTACTGTTAAGTTTAATTTTAGATGTCACTAAACGGCTGGTGTTACCAATGAGTGTACATACCTTACCTTATGTGTGAAAACATTGTATCAGGATGATCATTTAAAAAGTAAGTTAAAAAAAATTCAGCAAACATCCAACTGAATTTTCCAGAAAATCAAGTGAACCTCCGTCTCCTAAAAACTTGCTTGTGATTTGCGGTTTCTACGAAAAGGATGTTGACACAATTGAAAGTGTAGGAGGCACACGTTCATACCTCCTATTCATTTGTTTTGTATGAAGGCTTGAAATCAACAACAAAACTTGGGAGGCAAACCGTAAAATCTTGGCTTTATTTCCAACATTTCTTTGTTATAACCTTTTGAAGAAAGTAGTTTTTGTAAGCATTAATAAGCTAGGCTTGAATTTTTCCTAAAAGCAAAGTTCATCTTTTGACCATAAAAACAAGTAATGTTAAAATTTATCATTGATGTGTTCTCCTATGTAACTTCGTTTTTTTGTAATTCAAAAATATAACTCTAAATAGCGTAGAAATGGGTATGAGGCAAAACACAAGCCTAATTGCTTCTATGTTCATTTCCATAAAGACTGATGTGAGGTCAAGCGTTCACCTAGACTCCTTAGTGTTCCTAGTTCTGTTTAATTTTGAATTTATAAAATAGATGGGAGATCAACATGTCCCCCCTTTTTTTGCAACTTCTAATAATGTTCTACAAAAAAAACAGAGTTCCAAAGACATGTACCCAACTATTTTTGATCTCTAATCTTGATTTATAAATGGATTTAAAGTTCTGAAATCCATTTTTTCTTGAAAATATTTATGTTCTTCAAGATCTTCATGGTGACTTTACACTAGAAGTGCATAATGTTTTGGAGCTTATGCCACCTCTAATGCTAGCTTCTCATTGGTGAATATTTTGAAAATTTGCTTTGAGGCTGGCTACTGGTGGAGAAGAACAATGGTCAAGAATTACTAGAAATGGAGCAATGCAATTGTAAGAAATTTTACTCTTCACCAGATTGGATTTACACTCCGGCCAAGACTTGTTTGGTAGAGAGCTTCAAGCATGATTCATGAACAAAAAAAAAGACATGGATGCCTATGTGGCAACACTTTTTGTAAGAGGAGTTCACCAAAGGTCAAGTTTCTTGGGCGGCTTCAACCTCCAAACAAGAAGCTCAACCTCCAAAGACCTCCAACTTCATTTATTGTTCTTTCATTTTGCTATCCCAATTGTGCAATTGAGGGTTTCTTTTAGTTCAAATTCCATTAGGTCTCTTTGCCTCTTTTTCTTTCAAATTTTAGTGCACTTAGTAGTGCAAGTGCACCAACAAGAGTTTCCTTTCACTTTACAGCGTTTTGTAGTATGGGTGCTTAGCATTTTAGGATTTCAAATTTATAGTTAGATGTTAGCTTGAGTGTGGAGGTAATGAAAAGAAATTTGTGTTTAGACAAGCAATTTTTTGTTTGTCTTTTTTTGTTTTTGATTCTGTAAAAAAAATTCTCAATCACATATTTTTACTTTTTATTATTTCTTAGTAGTTATAAAAACACAGATTTATTTTTAATTGGAATTTTTTGGAAAGCCGTTTTACTAAATTGAGATATAAATGGGTCTCTTAAATGTTTTTTTTAGTAATTTCATTTTTATTAACTTTTAGTAAAATATTTTTCTTCCATTTTCTACTAATTATATACAAATTGGTTTCCAAAAAATTAATTTTTTTTTAATATCTCCAAAAGGAAGATGGCTAATTTTTTGCAACTCACTTTTGAAGGTAATTACAACCTAAGAATGTACATATGGGGAGTCCCATTAGGATTATAAATTCTTTCATGTGATTGGCCAAAATTTTCCCTTAGTAAAGTTGTTCACTAGGTTTCAATTTGTAAAGTTGTCAAGGAGACTTTTCCACTTGGTGTTTAATTACAACCAATCAAGACTCCTTTTTTCACTATTTTATTATCTTTCTATCTTGTCCAACATCCCACTAGTGGCCTCAAATAGTCATGCCTTGGCCAAAACTTCTTGATTAATTGGAACACTTCTCCACCATAGTGTAAAGCAGTCCTATGTGTCAAGGCCAAATTCTAAAGACATACTTTAACTTTCAAAAGACAAGATCTTACACAACCTCAACTCCAAAAAGTAGGTTTTCAAAAAGTCAAAGGTTAGTTCTTGACTCTAAAGTCATTGCTAAATTTTATCATAATATGATTATTTGAATTTTTTTACCTTTTTGAGATAGTCAACAGTATCTACTAGAATAAAAATCTCAACAACTCTATCTGTGCTCTCTTTCTTTTCCATTTCTTTTGAAATTTCAAGGTTTGCATTAATTAAGGACACAAACTTTTTGGCCTCAAGGTTTGTACATAGAAAACTCCTCATTGTACTCTTATTACAATGGATGGTAAAGGATGTTGTTTAATTGGAACAATTGAGCTAAAATTTTGCTTGAAATCTTGAGTATATCACTCTTTGCAATCTATGGTATACACTTGAGTTAAGAGTGTATTTGAAATAGGCCTATTTATCTAAATTTTTATATATAAGATGACCATGTTCTTATATAAAAAGCTGCGTGGGGCATAATTTCAATACCATATGTTTTTTTGTAACTTAAATCATTAGGTCTTTAAATGTGGCTACCTTGTACATAAAATTTATTTGTCCAATTTTATCATATCCCCGCTATTCTTCAAAAAAAAAATATATATATATATATATATATATTGCATACACGTGTATGATATACACCATAAAGCCAACAACAAGCATATGAATTAAAGGGCTATTGTGCAAGTGAATTTTTTTATTAATAAGTTCTAAATCTGTTTTAATTCTATGGCTTGTATTTAAAACAATCTAAGGGAGTAACAAGCAACACTATAAATTTTCACAACTTCTATTTTTCAAAGTTAATTTATTAATAAAAATTCCTACTACCTAATGTATTTACATGCCCTAATTTACTTATTCTAAAATATATAGTGATCCATGAACCCTATAATTGCTCCACATAATATATATATATATAAGTTGATCTTTGAAACAAGTGACCCTCTCTTTTAACTAAAATAGTTTCTAAAATATGGGCTAGCTATCTGCCCTAGCTTGAAATGACTCCAAGTTTTCAAGGTCTTGATTCCTATTGTAAATTGGTCCTTAGTAACTTAGAAGCCAATTTCTACGGTTTGTTGACTGTGGTTTTTAACAAAATTGATTCAAAACAATACATGTCAACTAACAACATGGATTGAGTTGGACAATCTACAACTACATATATAACAGAATACGATTAGGGTTTTGGCGATCCTTTTACTTACTTTTACTCCGTGGTGAGTTAAACACTTACTTAGTTAAACAGGTACTGGTATATGATAAAACAGTAAAACATCTGATTATGAACTAAAAATAATTTTGTGTAAATCCCAAACATATGCACAGCAGCACAAGTCGCTCAGGTTTGTAACGTAACCATTTTTTCCTCTCAAACTCAACTTAACTTACTCTAATGCCTTGGCTACAACAGCACCACTCTCCAAAAAGGCCTGTGATGGAAAGAATCATGGTCTTTCCATTTGCTTTTTTCACATCTCATTGCTACAAATATCACAGCTTATTCAAGGTTGGTACCAACCTTAGATAATACAATGTAGCCATTGGGGAGAGGTTTTAGCTTCACCAGCTATAATGCGGCATTTCCCAGTTTCAACCGGATTTTAATGAGCATGCACTGGTTATTTCTTCTATAATTTATATTTATATTGTACTCCCTCTGTCCCTCTAAAAACATCCAAAACATATCTAAATCAGACATATTCTTGTACCATTAAAAAGCTCCCTTTTGTTAATTTCAAATGCCTAGAAATCATTTGTCATGTTCAATGATCTTATGGGGGCAAATTAAGCAATTAGAGAGCATTTCTCTCCTAGCAAGCTTGGCCTTGCTCATATGAGGTACCATTGTTGCCACTAACCTTTAAATTATCAATAATGAGGAGCTAGCAACAAGTACAAATATAGTACTTTTTGCATGGAATTTGGGTACCCAAATGGCAATATCAAATCTAGAGATTTTGCATACATGTGGTAGATGGTACATTGATTCTAGAGTGCATGTGTTACAAGCACAAAAACTAAAATAATAAGGAGTTGGCAGCATTCACAAACTATGCAAAAAAATGATACTTTCTGCCTGGAATGTGGGTGTCCAAACGGCAACATCAAAACTAGAGATTGCAAATATTTCATAAGGTATATTGATTCTAGAATACATGTGTCACTAACACAAAAACTAAAAACACAATTAATCCTTTGCAAGGAAATTTTTTGGACGCTTTTAGAGGGACAGAGGGAGTAATATTTTGTGATTAATTTTTTTGAAAAAATTGACCAATTTCTCATCATGTAGTATGTAGTTTTAAGTTTCAACCGGTTTTTTTGCAATTTCAACCAACTCATAATACACTAAATGTTGATTCTCTCCAAACTCTAATATAATCTACAAAACCTAAACAACCACTTTCCCTTCAGTATGGTAAAAAAATACTTCCCCAAAAGACTTTATATTTGTTTCTCACAAAACACAACCAATACCACCCTTCAAAATGAGCATTAAAAAAATGTCACCCACCTCTCTTAACCCAGGACCTCAAATTGGGGCGTCCAGAGTTCTATTTTTGAGGGCCGTGGTCCATATCCAACTTGTTCTTTTCTAGGAATAGTATTGTGTCTTGGGCTTGTACGAGTAGGATGGAACGTAGTGGGCTGATTGTGGTCCCACCGGTAGTATTTTGCACTGGAGTTGTGCAAATGTGGGTTTTATATTGAGATAGTCGTTTCTGGGTGAAGGGGGGAGGAGGTTTAGGTTACCGGTGTGGCTTTTTAGCTTTACAGTTTCCAATCCATGGTTCTTGGCTTCGAGGGTGGATTTCACAGCCGGGCAATGCTCAAAATGTGCAATTTACAAGCGCGGAGTACACTTTTGCCCCCACCTATTCTGACGATTTTGGGGCAAACCGCAAAGTCCTTGGCACTAAACCGACGCCCCAAAGTGATATATAATCCAAAATTTTGTCTCAACCGCAAATGTCAACTCACCTTTGACCGGTATAATATCCAAATTGCACCACTAAATCCTTCCCAAAAAATTAGTGGAACTGCATTTGGTACCTTATCACAAAATTCAACGGTCAGTTGTGCTCATTCTTCGTATCCGATCAGCAAGGGATACATTTCTCGGCAGATGTCCCCACGGCAATATTTCCGGAAACATGGCCAGGGCGCTCACGGGTTAAAAATAAATACACATGAGGAGTTGAATCTGCATGACCTTACATAGAAGAATAAGTACCACCTCTCCATCTCATAACAAGGCTGAATTATCATAAAACTTTAAAATTTAATAATAAAATTTAATTATAAAATATACATCATAATGACCACTACACCCTATGCATTCGTCATGGCTGCCATGTAGAGGAAGTACATTTTTATAAAATACAGTAAAAAATAAAAACTATAGTAAACGCGTTATTTGTTAATTTGGGATAAAGTGTACAAAGTGAGATTTTTGGCTTTTTTCTAAAAAACACCATATTCATTGAATTGAAAATTTGTTGACTATTTTTCAATGAAATGAGATACGTATCATCCAGAAATATGCTCGTTTTGGACAAAAAAATCATTAATTTCTGAAATTTTGAACAAAAGTTCATTAACTAGGTTTTAGGTGACCTTCTTAATTTTAATTAAGGTGACAATTTTGGATTAAGATGAGATACAAAATGGTACCCATTGTTTTCCCAAATTAACTAATAACGCGTTAGTAACAAAGGTAGGAGCAAGTTGTATAAGGATTTGAAGTGAGGCACTCATAAGGTCTCTCCCTTTGCCACCAGGAAATGACTTGAAATGGAAAGAATATTTTCTATGGACATTTTCTAAAAAGTTATAGGGACTGTAATGATCAGTCAATCATTTTATGCCACTGAATAAAATATCATTTGTCAACTTAGTGATAGTTGAGTATCTTCAATACTTAATTAACCCGTAAAGGACTAAGGGTCTGTTCAACACCCACTTGAGAAGTGGCATAACATTCAGTAGCACTATCAAAAGGCTGCCCTCCCTCTAACAAAATGGTGTGGAACATTCCACACCATTCCATCCATTGGATGGAATGGTATGGAATGTTCCATACCATTCTTTAGCTATGGGTACATTTGGTTGAATTTGTCAAAGTTTATGAAAGAGAGGCTCAATTTAGTGCACATACGTTGATGTGGGGCCTTGCCATGTTAAGAAAAAAAATTCAAAAAATTAAAAAATAGTTAATTAATTTTTTATTTCTAGTCAAGATGGAGTTCATGGATGATACCCAAAGAGAGGGAAAGACAACCTCTGTTCAGGCTACTAAATGTTATGGGGGTAGGGTCATATGGAGTCAATTATTATTGGATGTTCTTAAAATTGTTGCACAAGGTGCAAATATGTATCCCCAAGTGGAAATATAAATTTTTCCCCAATCGGATGCCCAATTCAAAAGTCATGCTGCCCAAATTCTTTTGGGCAGTTTGAGCAATATGGGCATCTTAGGAGAATCTATTGCTAAAACTCTAATCAACTTTTGAAATTTGACAAGTATGTAACTAAAAAAACATAGTGTAAAATTGTCCAAAAAAAAACTTGAGCTCTCTAGTCGCAGTTTGAAGGGAGTCAAACTTTTTTAACTATGTTCCTGCAATTCCAAGGAAAATATTTTCCTCTAACTTCACATCCTATTATCTTTCAATCTATAAATCCAAAGCTCTTGAATTATTTTTCACATAATTACTCCAAATGTTTGCCTCTAACTATTTACCTTTCATATTTCAAAGAAAAGACTTCCTCATTGCACAAGAATCATGAAAAAAATGATTAATGTACTGCCAATTCACTTAACCTTTTGGCATTGCTGGGTGATTTAGAATAAGCTATATTTTATATTTGCTTCTAAATTTTTTCATGTGTTGACCTAACATCATATGCTTTTGAACGGTCAAAAAGCTCAAATTTGTGTGGAGGAAAAAAATACTCTAGGAAAGCTCAAAATATGTTGACCTTGTTTTATGGGAATGAAAAAAAGTTGTTTTCCTCACTTCAAACGTTATAATTTTACAATCTATGTAGTCAAATGGGCTAAAAAAATTGCACATATTAATTCAACTATTTTTCACACTTTTGTACATTTGAAATTTAGAAAAAAACGTTTCTATTTTCAATTTTAGTTGGCAATTTCTGAGATTTTTTCTCAGAAAACACCCTTCATATCATTCAATAGCATGAAGAGAAGCTACATTTCCCTCTCTACAGGTATCATCCATGAACTTCATCTTGACCAAAATTTAATTAATTAATTAATATTATTTTTATTATTTTTCTTGACATGTCTGGCCCCCCACATCAACGTATGTGCACTAGACTAAGCCTCCCTTTCATAAACTCTAAAAAATTTAGCCAAATGTCCTACAGCTAAAGAATGGTCTAGAATATTCCACACCATTGTCTTGGAAGGAGGGTAGCCTTTACTACTGATACTGAATGTTATGTTGGTCCTTTTGGAGTTAACATAAATGAAAGTTTTGAAAATAGGTGATGTGATATGTAAGTTAGCCATACAATTGCATGTATAGTTGGTAATTAACAATTTAGAACTTAGAGTTTTTGAGAAAAAAATATATACATGGTAGGAAAGAACCAAAATATAGTGATTTGATAGTGATTTGATAGGATTGATAGGACTTGGTTTTAAATAGGGGGCTTTAACCCCTAAAGGACCGTTGTCCCTTTGGGGGACAGGTTGGACTTTGGGCATGTACCTATGGCTAAACTACTTTGTATGATTTTCTGAAATTCTTACTAAAGGTAGGAAATTCAAAGACCTACGTGGGCATCTAAATTTGTCTTCATTTTGACATTTGACAAAGAAGTTATGCATGAATTTATGAAAATTTGGGGAGGATTGCCCATCTAGGCAGCCCAAAAACTTCTTTAAAAATTACTTTTTTTTGAAACACAAATTTGAAATTGGTTCTTTAGATTTTTTTTACTCATGAGAAGCTTTGAATAATTCAATTTCAATCAATGACATGAAAGTTATGAGGAGTTTTTGTTTGCGAGCAATTATGGAATCTCTACTCTAAAATAAACTTTGAAGTCCTTTATTTTACTCAATTTTCAATAATATGGAAAAAAAATCAAACTAACAAAAGTAGGTTGTTTATCACAATATTCTCATTGTTTGGATTTGCATTTTTCATTCCCATAATTAAATTCTTCACAATTGAGTGTTTTGACTCATTCTTTACTTCTTTCTACTTACTATTTTTTCCCGTGTCTTGTAAAGTTCTAATTGATTTGAAAATTCTCCCACACATACCTAACTTGATCTCGTACATGGAAAAAATAAAGCGCAACTTTTGGGTAGAGCAATTTTTTAGTTATAAGAGTGGTCAAAGGCTTCTGAAATTTTTGGGTAGCATGGAAAAAAACTTCTTTTTCCACTTTAGATGTAAATGTCTCACTCCTCTCCATTTGGGATGAGCTAATTTTTTTCCCAAAAGTATCTCTTCTAGTCCAAGGCAAGATCCTACGATTGGATTTCCCAAAAACAAAACATGAAATCATTTTTTTCTAAACCTCCTAGAAGTGGCAATCTTTAGTGATTTTGGCAAAATAAAGGGCTTGGTCCTTTAGGGGTTAACAAAGGAATATCAATGTGTGACATAGACATGAAAGTAGATTATCAAAGATAGCTTCAAAAAATAATATTGTAGTAAAAAGTATACAAGTATTGGTTAGGCTAACCCATTAAGGTATGTACATCGATAAGCATCAAACTACGGGTTTTGAACATGATGAGTATTAATAAACAGCTAGCACACTATAAGATCCTATTAGAAACAGAAAAATAATGAATTTTCACTTTCAAATGTATTATTTGGATACTGCAAGAATAAGTTGTGAATTTTTAAAGAGCAAACTACCATTGCACCCATAACCAACACTAATGTTTCATGTTCACATGTTGTACATCTATTCATTTCTATAGATTTTCCAAGATTTCAAAGGTGACAATTATGGGGATACTAACGCTTATGGGTGCTCCTACCTTAGGCGCCATCTCCACGTGCAAACTACCAATGGAAAGATCCTCTTTCACATTTCTTTGCTTCAACTCAACTAGATTTGGACAAATTGACAGAAAGAGGGGTAAGGTATGTACACCCATAAGCGTCAAACTAGGGGTTTTGAACATGATGAGTATCAATAAACAACTAGCACATTATAGGATCCTATTAGGAACAAAAAAATAACGAGTTTGCACTTTTGAATGTATTATTTGGATACTTTGAGAATAAGTTGTGAATTTTTAAAGAGCAAATTGCCATTGCACCCATAACCACTTTCAAGATTTCATGTTCACATGTTATAAATCCTTGTCATTACATCTATCCACTTCCACAGATTTTCCAAAATTTTCAGAGGTGACGGTTATGGGGACACTGACGCTTATGGGTGTACACACTTTAGTAGTTGACATCAGAGACTACAAAAACGTTGGAATTACCTAGACTACAGAAATACAAATACTATAAGAAACAAAAAACACAATTGATTTCTAAAGCTATAAATTAATATTTACTAAGAAATTAGTTGTACATCAACCACGCATTGGTCAAAGTGTGGCCCCTCTATAAGGCCAATTTTCAATTAACCCCTCAGCGCCCAGGCTGTTTTCACCAAAATTTGGGTTTTTGGAGACCGACCACTTTGACGTATTGTAATTCAGTCAATTGGTCGTTCCACAAAAAGTGACCATTGAAAATAGTGGAACACCTACTTAGAAAATGGTTTGCAAATTTTAGGAACAATTCACCGCGAGAGATGGGAGATTATAACATTTGATCAAACAACATGTGATGACAAAATCTCAACTTTTGGTAGGTAGTTTCTATTTGATGATTTTTACAAAGTTCTATAAGCGCTAGATTCATCTGAAATTTTGTAAGTAGCAAGATTAGATGTGAATGCACACACCTGTAAATTATTGAAAATTGCACTTCTTTTTATGTTAGATTTTAGGGCTTCAAATGGCTATTGCACGGAAAATAATGACTAGCACAGTTGGTGATGGTTGCCAAAAGAGTCTAGAACATGCTTGAACCCTTGCCAACAACTTTCCCGCTACCATAATGCTTACACAAGGAAGCTTGCAAGGGACCTTAACCGGTTGTAGCTTGTAAAACGCTGCTTGCCAACACGCCTCGTACGGTGCCACCACGCCCCATATGGTGTTTTCACCCAATCAAATCTTTCTTAGCACTTGTACAACATTTGGCTTTCCTTGCCATTACTCTATTGGCATGGACAACTTGAATGCCTTCATATTTGTAGTGTAAAGTAAGACCAAAACGATAGATCTAGTCCCTCAAAACAAGGCTTGAAAATCCTAGGAGGCAATATATGGGGCGCTAGGGCGCTCAGGGGTTAAGCAAGTATGTGTGAATAAACCACCATTGTAAAATACCATGTTTGAGGGCCTCTTTACACTAGTGACCAAGGCTGGTGATCAAGGCAATTTCTGAAATGTGAGTGGAGGAGGAAAGCCAATCAATCTAAGACCGCTTTACACGAGTTGAAAAAAAGGGAAGTGACCATGGGCAAAAATGGATGAGAAAATGACATGGAATTCTACATGTCATGAAGTGGATAATGTTTCATGGTCACCCACAATTCTAGTTGAGACTCTCTCAAGAGGTTCTTTGGCCGGGTTTTTAGGGTGACCAAGCCATTCCAAAATTTTGAATGGTCTACTTTTGTCAAGCTTTAATGCTATTTACTATTGAGAATGCTATTTTATTAATTTTTTACTATTGTGGGCATACTTTTATTGCTATGAATGCAATTTTACTGTTGAAATGTTATTTTACTACAAAAAATATATTTTGGTTGCGGTAATTTTAGTTTTACCACAATAATTAAAGTTTATTGGAGAGTTTATTGTAACAAGTGAATTATAATTAATATCATGTTTTCTTACATCTAATTCTATTGTAAAAACTCACAAAAATAATTCCATAATAAAAACACATTTAAACAAGGGAATTGGTATATGCACACCAGGGGGGAGGTAAATTATAGATGTTTACCATCAACAAGTTGAATTTGAAAATTTTGAACTCAAATTTGGATTTAGAGATCTTGATTTAATCTAGAATTATAAGGAGGTTACAATAAAACAATGCCCAATGGAAAAGCTTAGCTTTTTATAACAAGGATTAAATGTAGTAATTTGCTCCCTAGCTAAGCTTTTCCACTAGGCATTGTTCAATTGTAACCTCTTTAGAGGTTTTAGACCAAATGAAGGTTTCTAAATCCAAAAGTGAATTCAGTTTTTTCAAATTCAACTTGTTGATGGTAAAGATTTAAATTTACCCCCTTAAATAATTGTATGGTTATTTACTTTGTATTTTCCACTATAAACTGTTGACTAAAGTCTTAATAGTAAAATTTTGTAATCTTCTTGGTTACAAGTCTCCTCCTTTATCTCTTGGCATCCGAATTCTTGAAATTTTTATTAACAAACTAGAAGAAAAGAGAGGGGAGAGAGTAAAAAAGAGAAAACAAGGGAAAGAGTAGAATAAGTAACCAAATCTCCAAGGGACCAGTCTAAGTTCACTTTACACTATTGGAGGTGACCTAAGGAAATTAGATAATGGTCACTGGTCTTGACCAAGAGCCATGACCAATATATAAACATGTAGCGGCTCTTGGTCACTAGTGTAAAGAGGCCTTGAGACTACATTCAACATAACTAGTTATTTACTAATTTCCCTAACTTCCTAACTAGCTATCAGTATCAAATTAATAACCTACTAGAAAGTACCCATAGAGTTACTTGGATGACACTCACCAATAACTCAAAAAAATCTACTAAGTTGTGCATACTTGACATGTTTTCAAATTAGAGCATGCAACTATGATGTCTATTCACCTTCTCATTGTTTGATCTTTTAATGTTCATACTTTTGGATATAGGATGGCAATATTTTTAGCTTTTCTAAGTGAACAACTTCAAGGTAATGCCAAGACAATTTTAGAACAATGTTTACAATTGCAACCATACCAATGAAAACATTGGATGGGCTATTCTTGAGCATTAAAATTAGAGAAATATCTACCATTTATTTTAACAAAATTTTCTTGTTTTGTCAAGAAGACTTGTTTATTTGATCCAAATGTAGAGTATGAACTATTAAAGAATTAAGTAAGAGCATTTGATATATTTGTGCCAACTCAATTATTTTTTGAACACATGACAAACATTCTTTTGATAATACATAATTTTGGTATATATTTATAATGCTATGACTTGACCTCCAATGCCATGATTCTAGTTCCAATGCCAAAAACCAGAAATTCCATGTTCTATATTTTGAAGTTTTCAAAAGAAGCAGATTGAAAACTCCAGAATTTACCTTGCTCTAAGTTTGTAGATTCTTTCAAAGCAAGAATGGTTTTAGGTCACCCTACCTTACTCATGATACAAAGATTTAAGTTGGTTTAACTTGGGTCATATTTGCTCTAACTTGTTAATTGAGTAGTAATTGAGCTTTTGAATACTTGGGGGTTTGCATATAGCAAAAGTTAGGAGATATTGTTCCTCCTATACTTTCAACAAGCAAAATTTATGAGATATAATATCAAATAATTGAATTGGCAACGTTGGAATCATGTAGATTTTTGAGGAGCTAGCACAAAAATTCTTGGAGACTCCTTTTGGATAACTATAGTTCCTTTTAGATGCAATCTTGATACCATCTATACTACTAAGTGGGAGGATTACCCTAAGTGCGTCCTTTTCCAGAACCTTCTAGAACTTTTGGTATAAGTTGAAGCAACAAAAGACACGTTATATATAGAACACCAAGTGCCCTCTAATCACGTTCATTTCCAAAATTTTGTTGAACTTTTTGGTGGAAGTTGAAACAATAAAGGATGCCCCAAATATAGAACACCAAATACCCTCCAACCATGTGCTAGGAATCCATAAAACACCGAGCTCCTCCAAGCAAATATAAAAGAGTAGCATTGTGATGAAGGCAATTGGTATTGTTGGTCTCAAAAAAGGACCAAAATAATAATGCATGTTGATAAGATTCTAGATCAATAGTGCAACATTGATTTTTTGTATAGTACATCAAGATTAGATTTTAAATCAATTGATTTATGAGACATCAATTTGAATGTTGCATTAATCACACATGTCCTACTCACGCAAAGCATGTGCCTCTATACTAGTATTATACAAACTTGATAAGGCACCCACCAAAAGTATTTTTAATGAATTCCTTAGTCCTGTTTGGTATTTTTCTAGTTGGTACGTGTGCCTTATAATGTAATTAACAAAAACAATTGATTAGATTAGCAACGGCAATCACGCTACCATAGTTGAGAGGTCTTCTTATTTGAGAAATGCGATGGAGAAGGATTATCATTCCAAAAGCCCCTCTATTGCAAATAAAGAGTACAACCTCGGACCTTCTTACAAAGAAGCTTGCTTAACAATTTGTTTAAAATATAGGGGAGGTTAGCATAGTCATCTAACATCATTGCTTGATTGTGTGGAAAGTGTTTGAAACCATTTTGTTAGTAGGGTCATATAGTTCTTTGATTTAAGAAATGCATGTATTTTCCTCCAAATAACTAGTATCACAGTATTATGTTGTCTAAGCGCTGTTTAATACCCTCGTTAATACCAATTGATATGGATGATCATTCCACTTGCCAAAAGTATGTTATGTAAATGCTCATCTATCTTTATTTTTATTTTTATGACAATAATCACCTTGCTAATATAGACTTGTAGATGATTATTTATTTATGTACCAATAATGCTAGAGATGGAGAATGTAGTGTGTCTCATGGAAAATACTTAAACTTAAGTATAGACGTGACCTAGTTTTCAAAACTCTGTAAATGGATGCTAATACATTTACTTCCTAGAGGTGAAAATGTCCATGTTTGGAATGTATATTTGCATCGAACTGTAATGTTTCAAACTTCAGAAGGATAAAGTAATCCGCTATCATGAAATGTTATAATTTGGAAGAGGAAAAGAGGGTTTGTTTAAACCTTTGTATAATAGAAGTATATTTCTCTCAAGTTTAGAAGATTCTCTTCATGTAAACAAATCCACAATACCATATGAAACTAACATATAAATTAAGGGAATTGATATATGCACAGCGGGGTCTGATATTTGCACACCCCCCGGGGTAAGTTTTAGATTTCTACCATCATAAAGTTGAATTTGAGAATTTTGAATTCAGATTTGGACTTAGAGACCATTTTAGTCTAGAACCATGAAAAAAAATTGCAATTCAACAACACCCAATGAAAAAATTTAGATAGGGGAAAACTATTACTTTTACTTTTGTTTGTAAAAAAGATAAGCTTTTTCATTGGGTGTTGTTGAGTTGCAACTTTTGTATGATTCTAAACTAAATCATGGTCTCTAAGTCCAAATCTGAATTCAAATTTTTCAAATTTAGCTTTTTGATGGTAGAAATCTAAAACTTACCGGAAGGTGCAAATATCAACCCCGGTGTGCATATATGAATTCCCTAAATGAATCATTAGTATTTTGGAGTCTCCAAAGATACAATAACAATATGAAAACTTTGTATTTGGGAGCACTTAAATTATCCTAGGGATGTCTACTCATCTTGTTAGAAGGAGATGATTACTGGCTTCCTCCTTGGTTTACAATAATTATAAATGTTCACTAAAGTTATTCATTTTTTTTCACGCAAACTCGAAATGTTCACAATGACAAATATGATGAGCTTATTTTCAATTTGCATTGTCAATTGAAAAAACATATATACAGTACTCAAAACAAGTTACAAATATGATTAATAGGGCACTAACTTTGCAAACGGCATGGCAAAGTATAGTCACATGTATACTTACAAGAATGAGTGTGGTCATAGGCACATCAAGTTACTTAATTCTCAAGAACATCATGCTTATTAAGGTCGGATTCAAATATTGTGCATTATGCAAGTTTTCTTGTGAAAAATTTATTCTCAACAAATAATAAATTGATCAAATTTCTATCTTATTGTCTTCTTCTCCTCCTCTATCATAGGGTGACAATATTGCTTGAACAAGATTTGCAGGTGTATCAAGACAAACAAGATGTGTAGGAGTGAAGAACAAAACATGCATATCTATAACTTTACATAATTTCTCCAAAGATTCAAAACATTACACACTATTTTACATTCAAGACAAAGTTTGTTTTTCATGATAACCTTTTTCCTAGACCAAAAAAGTCTAAGGAAACTTACTCCTTATTAAATTGTAAAACAGCTTGATAGTTTGGCTTGATTTTATTGTCCAATTTTCCCCTCACTTATGGTAGGTGCGAAAAATTGCTTGCCATGAATTTGGGCATGTATCTTTATGCTATGAAATCTTATTATGACAACAAAAAACATTTTATCATTATACAATTTTCAACAAAACTTGTATTCTCATGACAAACTTGTGCCAAACCACCCATGTCTTGACCACTTGAGCAATAAACCTTTCTGACTTTGAATTCCCATATTACTTGCAAAAATGATGCATCTTGCCCTATTGCTACGTAGAACATGTCCTTGATTTATTGTGACCCATGTGTTAAACGAGAACAAAAATAGGACCAAAGGGGAAATTCTATACTAACTCCAAAATAGGAAAAAGAAAAAACAACAAACAATTTTATAGTACAAACTTTGTTTTGATTTTTGAGTTTTCCAATTCCTGGCCAGCATGGAAGTTTGTTTTTAGGTATATTAAATTGCCCTCTCTCAAAATACATTATTGTCTTCTTATTATTATTACAAACAACTCATTAAAATTGAAACAATAAAGACCTAGGCATTGTGATGGGGCTCACTTTGGAAACAGAGCTACTGTACCAATACAACAGAGACTGGGAGCTGACAATGATGGTACTCGAAATTAGAACAAGGATTACGTACTTCAACTGAGATTTTCCAGAATTAACTAAAGCTCTGGGCAGGTGGCGTCCAGCGATTTCTATTGTGATTTGCATAATTTGATTAAGCGGGTTATAACAATGCTAATATATGTGGTAGAAGTTCAAATCTTTTCATCATTGTGGAATATACAATTCACATACATTGTTGCTACTGAGGTAGTCGGCTCGAAAGCCGACCATCTAAGGGCTCATTCACCTTTTTCATGGTTTTCCGTGGATGGGAGGAGTTTTAGTTCACTTTTCAGACAAACAGAAACCAATAGGGAATGTAATACAAGTTCTCTCATATTTTTTTGAAGTATTTTTGAATTATTTATGAATTTTTAAAGTACATGTGTCAAAGGTCTCTATTTATGACTCTAGACCTTCTAAGATCCATTCATTTGTAAGTTGTGAAGAGATTTGGGAAAGCAAGAAGAAGAATTGACTTTTGCAATTAAAAACAACTTTTCTTTCATGCATTCAATAATTGTAAGAGGACAATTTAAGAACCACCTCATGTCCATTTCTCCACTGTTTACATGGACAGTTCAAAATGACCAAACGGTTTTAGAACCAACTACCTTAACAACAAGAAATTGCGAAAGCAATACCCCAAGTCATTAACAAAATATGATGTGAGCATGTAGCTTTTATGAATTTAGCCAAGCCACTATAGAGTGCACATGGATGTCCACTTTTTTAACCCCTAAAACACCAAGCCCTCTTTTCTATGGGAGTCTCTAAAAAATGCCACTTTTAGAATAATGAGTAGAAAGGTTGGAAAAATATGTTTTTTGAAATTTCAAATGTAGGATTTTGCCCAAGAGTGCAAGAGGTACTTGTGGGAAAAATACTAGCTCGTTTCAGATAGAGAGAAGCTAGATATTGACATTTGTATAGTGCATGACACTTATAACCAACAATTATTGGCCAAACAAGAAATACTAAGGCACAACACATATACTCATTAGCTCAAAAGTAATTCCACCACCAAGTGGGATAAACCCTAAGCTTTGTCTTGGTGGATTTGAATTTTTGATAACTTTTATTTTGACAGGCAAACCACTTGAATTGGGGGTTGTTGGATATAAGTGTCATGCAATGTAGTGATGAAAAAAAGTTTTTTTTCACTCTTACCCTAAATATTTAGAAGCATTTGACCACTCCTATAGCAAAATATTACTCTACACAAAGTTGAGGTTTAATTGATCCATGTAGAAGACCAAGTTAGGTATGTGTAGGAGAATTTTCAAATCGATTGGAGGTGTGCAACATACTTCAAAAAATCTTTGAATGTCAGAAGGTCTTGAAATTTGCAAATACACTAGGCAAAATTGGAGGATTTATGTAAAATTCAGAAGTTTAAATTATGGTAATCTAAATAGTAAAAAGCAAGGACTCTTAGCAACTATAGCTTGAAAAAGCAATAAGTTAAAATCAAATACACAAACAACTTAAAAATCCAAAGCACCAATTTTTACAAGGGGTAAAGGAATGGAGGATTGGGAGTCCCCCAAGACAGGTTCCTTCCACTCCACTATCATTTGCCCAAGTGTCCACCCCTTGTGCCCATGAGGGCTATCACTCTTTGGAGTTAACACCCACTTACAAAGGAGGGGCCCTACCCAAACTACCCCTCATCTTCTGGTTTTGATAAATTCTTGCATAAAATCTACATTAAATGTTGCAATGAAGAAAAAATTAGATATCCATGTAGGCCACTAAATTCCCCATCTTCCATAAATTTTCAAAAAATCACACAAAGTAGTTTAGCCATAGATACATGCCCAAATTCCCGTTTGTCCCCCGAGGGGACAATGGTCCTTTAGGGGCTAATAAAAATGGCACAAAAATTGTGCAAGCAATTAAAGATTGAAAACACATTGTTTGGACAAAATTGTGCCGATTCAAAATTTGGCTAAAATCAAACAAGTGATATAGTACAAATTTTCTAGCACCAACTTTCAAAAACTAGCGCACTCCCATTGTGGTTTAGGTCATCTTTCTTGGCTAGAAAACCTTGCCATCTGTCTTTATATCACCTAGAGCGATTCACTAGAAATACTTTTGAATATTGCTAAATTTCGCCACATGTGAACACTAGTGATGTTGCTTAATCATATATGACATGGATTTTTGTAATACATCATACTGTGGCCCATCTGCTACCTAAAAGTCTAAGCCGATTCTTATCCAAAATTAGCATAATCCAAAAGCAAGTGTGTGTCTAAAAGTGTGCGAGTGTCGTCCAATGATAAATAGGTATGTTATAGAGATTGTTTATTTTAAAACATTCAATTTTGTAACATTGCAAAGAGGACATTCATTTAGAATACCTACCAGTTGATTTGGATTCTTGCAGCCTTTACATATAACATTCAAATGTTGTTTTAGTCCACTTAAGCTTGGAAGATTTTTAATTTTAACCTGCCACCATGACACAAAAACTACAAAGAATTATTGCTCTCAGCTATAGATTCGCTCACCTAAATTTTCAATAGAAGAAATATCCCAAATAAATCACCTCAATTATCCAATTTGCTTTTTGTTCAAATTTTGATAGCTTTTAATAAAGAATGTCATCATAAAAAGTGATACCATATCATGTTTTTTCCTTGATTCAGAAAATTTAAGTTCTAAGGTTGGACTTTGACATAATGAAATATCTGGATCCATAAAACATCTTGGCATGACAAAACAATATGAATGGCACAAATAAATTTTGATACTGAATTTTGATCATAGTGTAAAGTTGGCAAAATAATAATATCATCCAAAACATTTGACAAATGTAAGGAAATCTCTATGTTGCAATGAATACTATTCACTTGCATTTACAATTTCACAAAATAAAAGATTCTACATAAAACAATTACTGCAGCCTTGCAAGGCACAATAAGTCATGGTCATTTTGAAGTCAATTAAATAAACAACTATAATACAATGCAAGGGGGTATGTGGTCCTATGGGACTCACTTGCTTTTCAAATAGTGTTAATTTACTCAAACTCTCTCACTTTTATAGTAGACTAGTATTTGAGCACACACTTTGCACTAGTTGGACATCTCACAAATCAATTGGTTTAGAATCTAATCCTAATGTACTTTATAAAAATTTAATATCTCACAATTGGTTCAACCTTGATACGTTGTCATTTTGGTCCTTTTATGAAACCAGAAAAATAATTGCTTTCATCACAATGCTACACTTAACTACTTTGATGGGGGTCTTTAGCATTTTGTTGTCTTTCTAACATGTGGTTGGAGAGCATTTGTTGTTTTATATTTAGGACATCAATTATTATTGCAACTTCCACCAAAAGAAATTAGAAAATTTTGGAAAAGGACATAGTTGGATGGCGATTGATGTTCTATATCAAGGGAGTCCTTTATTGCTCCAGCTTACACTTAAAGAGTTCTAGAAGGTTCTAGAAAAGAATGGAGAGTTGAAATCCTCCCACTTAATAGTAAAGATGTAATTTTTGTTAAGGCCAATTGTCCTTCCTTGTTGTTCATAACCAATTGACCCCTTAAGGATGTTGCCTATCAAAAAAGTGGGTTGTATTCATTTGAGGATTATTTAGCACATGAAGGAGATGGCTATTTGACAAATGCCAAAAAGACCCCATAAAATCCTAGTTATGACTAGTAATGTGTATGTGGTTTGGCTTGAAATATACCATTCCATGTGCTACCCAAGTGCCCCATCCATATTCAACACAAGAGAGCGTATACAAAAAAATAACATCCGTTAACCCTTGAGCACCCTAGACACAATATACTATCTCTAGGGATTAGAAATGCTTATTTGAGGAACGGGATTTACCTTTTTGATCTTGCTTTAAACTACAATTATGAAGGCATTCAGGTTGTCCATGTAAATGGAGTAATGGCCAAGAAAGTCAAATGTTGTACAAGTGCTGCAAGATATTTGATTGGGTGAAACACCATACGGGACATGGTGGCAAGCAGCATTTTACAGGTTGCAACTGGTTAACATCCCTTGCAAGCTTCTTTCTGTGTGCTTTGTGGTAGCACGAAAGTTGTTTGCAAGGGTTCAAGCATGTTCTAAACTCTTATTATGGCAACCGTTACCAATTGTGCCAGTCTTTATTTTTTGTGCAATAGCAATTTGAAACCCTAAAACTTGACATAAAAAGAAGCGCAATTTTCAGTAATTTACAAGTGTGTGCATTCACATCTAAACTTGCTGCTCACAAAATTGAAGATGAATTAGGGGCTTATAGAATTTTGTAAAAATCATCAAGTAGCAACTACCTACCAAAACATGAGATTTTGTCATCACATGTTGTTTGATCAAATGTTATAATCTCCTAGCTCCCACAAGTAGTTGTTCCCAAAATTTGCAAGCCATTTTCTAAGATAGGTATTCCACTATTTTCAATGGTCACTTTTTGTGGATCATCCAATTGAGTGAGATACAATGCATCAAAATTATCTGTCTCCAAAAACCCTGATTTTGGTGAAAATGGCATGGGCGCTAAGGTGTTAAACAAACATCTCTAAAGGGGATGTCCTAAAATCACTCGTACCCAAACTTCAATTTCTGAGGTCCATGCTGGAGTTAGCAACGGACATGTCAAGAAGGAAGCACTTTTAGAGCACCCTAATTCCAAACTTTCAATGCTCACAACTAACTCAACACTAGTTGGAAAAGTACAAACTGAAGTTTATTAGAATCATTAGATGTTAGCTTAACTTCTACTCGTGTTTGAAAAAAAGCTGACTAAACAGTGTTAGAATAAAGAGTCTTTAAAATTCTATTGCTTGTTTGAAATTCCAAATCAATGCTCAGAAGGACACTTCAAGCTCAGTTATTGTGATGGGCCGGCGTTTCTATGCACAAACTTAGCAAGCCTCATTAACTAACTACCTTTTGAGAAAGAGAATATCAAAGCAGCTACTCAAGTTGGTGCATGCATGGTCTGTTGGTAAAGAGCACATTTACAGCAAATAACAGAAATCTTTACACAATATAAGGCGAGCATGGTACCTGCTTGATACCACAGTTGCCGCCCATTTAATCCCAAACTTGCCAGTAACTGAATTCGTTCTTAAGTTAATGGGCTTTAACGAACACCAGGGAACGGCATTGAAGTGAAAGTTTCAATTGCCAAAGGGCGGCTTACGCTCTTTCATGTCCCTATTAACCCTTAATCAATTGTAAAACTCTGATTGGGCAAGATCAGTAGTCTCAAACGCGATTTCGGAGATTCCAGAGATTTCGGGGATATCAGAGATTTCAGAATAGTTAACCCGTTAAGGATGTCGCATACCAAAAGAGTTGGTTATACAGTATTCATACAAGGATCATTAGCACTAGAAGGAAATGACTTCATGAAAAATGCCAAAAAGTCCACAAAAAATCATAGAGGACCTGCAGAATGTTTGTGATTTGGCTTGAAATTTACGGCTGCAATGGGGTTCATGTGCCACCAAAATGTCCCACCAACATATACAAAACAGCAACATCCTTGAGGGGTTAAATTGGCTAAAAACAGAGCTAACTGTGCAAAAACTTCAATTTTAAGCAAATGGTTTTCAAGTTTCTTGTAGCAACAGAAGTACCCGAGATAATTGATTTTTGCTAGATTATGCCCCAATTGGGAACACCAAGCAAGACATCGCGGTAAAACTTATAGCCTCACACATTGTTAAAAAGGGTCGTTTACATTATGGTCCGTTTCCCAAATCTCATTGCATTCTTGACATTTGAGAACTGGGATTTACAACTTCACATAGCATCCTTAGTTCCAAGTCTTGGTTCTACCTAGAAATGTCTTCATGGCATCAGGTTTAAAAAAAACTGGTGTCAGGAAAGAGGGAGGCTTTGCTTCAAGACCAATGCAAAAAACATGTTTGAGAGTCATGTCGCAACACTTTTTTGCATCAAATATTTAAACCTTTTTTTCCACATAACAAGAAGGTTGGGAACTACAGTAGTGTTGACTTGAGACTTCATACAGTTTAGACATGGGGCATGGTGTGAATAGTATCATAGAGTACAATCAATAGGGTATTATTGTTAGACTAGAACAGTACTGATCATCAAGGCTCATTTATGCCGGAGACAAGCCTCCCCGTATATAACTTTTACTAAATTCAATTGCATGAATTGAAGTGTTTATCTTTTGGACTTCTTGTTTGAACAATTGAACCCCTACAAGGCGTACAAGCCCAGAAGTTTGAACTTCTAATCTTTTAGCAGAACAGGCCCATCAATTTTTGTGCTCTTGATTGGCTTTCCATTTATGTCATGAATCAAGTTTGAATATCATATGCACTCACAATATTTGATTATGGTAATGTCTACATTCTTGTACATCATTTGACCCTTAAATATAATTTATAGGATTTTGCATTATTTCACCAATCACGATTCCACCGTGGATTCAACATAATTTCGTTCCTTTGTAAGCTTTATACATATGTTTGTATTTTGATTTTTGTTATCATCTGAACAAATTCAGACCTTAAATGTAAGCTTTTAACCCTAAAGCCCGAAGGGTGTTGCAGAGAAAAGTAGGACCAAATCTGCCATTTTTTGATGATTTTTTAAAAATTCAAAATAATTTTTTTTTTTTGAGTTTCAGCCATACAGAAGTGTAATGCAATGTGTAAAAAAAAATTCAGCCCATTTGACCTCATAGACTGTAAGGTTATAATATTTGAAGTGAGAAAATCAACTTTTTTTCATTCTTGCAAAACAAGGTCAGCAAACTTCAAACTCTCCTAAAGTAAAAATTTGCTCTGTACAATAATAAGATTTTTGACATTCACAAGCAAGGTAGGAGGCTCATAAACTGTCTAGGTTCTAAAATCACTCACCCTCATAAATGTACTTCTTCTTTACATGCTATTTTTCATGTATTTCCAAAATGAACAAGTAGTGTACATTTGAGGAGATGGGCGGTTTAAGAGCCCCATGCCATTTCAACTTCAAAATTTCATAACTAAATCCACAAAGCTCCAAAAAACATGAAACAACTCGGGATAGATGTCAATTCTTCTTGTTTTTGAGGAAAATTTACTGAAAAAATATTTCAAGAAGTTCCACCTCTCCAAAATAGAGTTTCAGTCCTTAGATGGTCGGTTTATGAGCCTCCTACCTTATATGATTTTAGGTTTACTCATGAAAATTTTCAAAAGCAAATATAGAATTTAGCTTATTCTAAATCACCCTCCAATGCAAGAAGGTCAAGTGAATTGGCAATACTCTAGTCATTTTTTCATAATTTCTTGTGCAATGAGGAAACCTTTTATTTGGAATCTGAATTGTGGAAAGTTAGAGGCAAAAATTTGGAATATGGAAAAAAAATTTCAAGAACTTTGAATTTACGGAATGTAAGATAATAGGGCTTGAAGTTAGAAGAAACTATTTTTTCTTAAAACCACCCGGACATAGTTAACAAAGTTTGACTCCTCTTAGATTGTGGTCTGCGATATTAGTTTTTTTTTGACAATTGTACACCATGTTTTTTAGTTACATACTTGCCAAATTTTAAAATTTGATGAGAGTTTTAGCATAAGATTTTCCAAAGATGCCCAAAATGCCCAAGGTGCCTAAATTCTTTTGGGGAGCATAACTTTTTACTCTAGCATCCAATCAAAGTTTTTTTTTTCACACAAAGACATTCATTGTGTGCACCTTGTCTCCAAATTTGGGAAACATTTGCCAAAATTTGACTTCATAGGAACCTACCCAAGTTTTTGATTGGCTGTTGAATAGACAATTGTGGTTTAGGGGTTAAAATGCAATAAATGCATACTTGAGAAGACAACTTTACATACTTTGCACCATATATACTTAGAATTTTATGTTTAGAATTTATATAGTTGATCAAAATGTGGCTAATAGCTAATCCAAAAACATACACTTGCCATTTTGCCCTTTTTTTTTATTGTAGCCACAAACCAACTACCAACAATTATTATTTAGAAAGGTAAGTCTGGTGGTTGATTAGCAAGTCACATCAATGTGACCTCTAATGTATTGTGTTTCATCTAGAAGTAGGTGGGAACTTACTAAACGGCTATGTAGATTCATTTTAAACTTGCTATTGAAGTTCAATTGAGAGTAGGGAGGGCCTATAAACTAACTGACCACAATTTAACTAAATAGTTGTAGAATGACAAGGTGAAACATATTTATCATTCTCAATTATGAATGTGTACACCTAGAGCATATTTTACTTTTTATTTTAATGTAATTTGCAATCCAACCATAGATCATTTAATAAAGTTTTCAAATCTTGTTCCTTCAAAGTTTCATAGTAATAGATTCTGGTAATTGCCACATGTGTACGTTTGAGCTCTGGAAAGAAGTTCCTTTCACATTTTGTGTAAACGCTTTGTTACCTTTGCATAACTTTATTGGTAAAATGTAAGTATCCTATGACTTATGCAAGTTAATTACATATTTCGAAATTTAGCTGAAAATTCATGAAGTTGGTTGAAAAATATATATCAAAGCAAAAGAAAAAACATTTTTTTGTGTTCAATATGCCAATGTTAGGATATTCATGACTAAACATGGCACAACTTTGAAACCAATAGTTAAAGTTTTATGAGATTTGGCTTGCATTCAAAGTGATCCAAATGCACATATACCTACAAAATTTTTACTATTAGATCATTTGTGGGTGTTGCAATTGTCTAGTTGCCTTTTTTCTATAATTTTTAAATTTATCTTTCAGCCCCTTGTGAACAAAGCTCTTCAGGTTTCCTTGTCTACTATGTGATAACATTTTTTTTTTGCATATTTCTATACATGCAATATGATTAAAGAATCAAAACTCAACAATACCCTTGCAGTATGTTTTAACCCCAAAAGGACCCCCAAAAGGACCCCCAAAAGGACTATTGTCCCTTTGGAGGACAATTGGGATTTCGGGCATGTACCTATGGCTAAACTACTTTGTGTGATTTTTTGAAACTTTTATAAAAGGTGAGGAATTCAAAGATTTAAGTGGGAATGTAAATTTTTCTTCATTATGACATTTATTGAAGAAGTTATGCATGAAAATCTGGAAAATGCTGCTCCTCAGGTAGCCAAAAAATTATTTAAAAATTTCATTTTTTTCAAATAAAAATCTGAAATAGGTTCTTTAGACTTGTATAGATGTGGGGAGCTTTGAATTATTCAATTTTGATAAATGAGAAAAAAGTTATGAGGAGTTTTTGTTTGCGGGCAATTCTAGATTCTCTACTCTAAAATAAACTTTGAAGTCCTTTATTTTACTCAATTTTCATTATTTTAGAAAAAACTAAATCTAAGGAAGTTTATTGTTTATGACAACATTACAACCGTTGGGATTTGCATTTTTCATTTCAATAGTTAAATTCTTAACAATTTAGTGATGTGACTCATTCTCTACTTCTTTTTACTTATTATTTTTTTCCCATGTGTTGTATAGTTCTAATTGATTTGAAAATTCTCCCACAAATGCCTAACTTGGTCTTCTACATGGGAAAAAAAAACCTCAACTTTGCATAGAGCAAATTTTTTGTTATAGGAGTGGTTAACGGCTTCTAAAATTTATGGCCAATACAAAAAAGAACTTTTTTCTTCACTTCACATGTAAACATCTCACTCCTTTTCATTTGAATAAGTTCATTTTTTTTCCCAAGTACCTCATAGTGTCTAGAGCAAGATTTTATGGTTGGATTTCAAAAAAAGAAAAAGAAAATTACCATTCCTTTCATCCCCAATAGTGGCAGTTTTTAGTGTTTTTCACAGAGAAAAGGGCCCATTCCTTTAGGGGTTAAGCTTTTGTTTCCATGTACTTCTTCCAATTTCATGAATTTATTTAATTTGATCCATGTGATTTAACATTTCCTGTTAAGAAATAAAAATGAAAATTCCAATCTACACAGGATTTATAATGTATGCAAATGGAAAGTACTTGTTGGATAAGAAGATCGAGATAAGTGTTGCATGCTATTTTCTATTTCCTTAAGGTAACTTTTCATACCCAATAATCTACATAGTAGATATTGCGTGATAAAACTTTATTTTCCTGCCTTAGAAATGCAACCACTTTGGTTATATCCAATTGGGAGAATACATATCATCAACTTTGATTGTGAATCTCATTAAAAATCTTAAGATACCTAGTATCCAGAAATTTAGTATCTAGAAATTTAGAGCATTAGTTAAATTATATGTGAATGTATATTTTAAAAACATTAGAAAGGGTAAAAAAATTACTAGATTAAGTTAGGTTGTCCAAAAATTGCAAAACACTTTGCATTTAGGCATTTTGTGTATGACATATTGTGAGTCACTTAATCCTTCATATATATTTTTTGTATTTCTTGCCCACTTTGTCTTTTATCTACACAATATTTGGCATTCAATTATATATTTTATGATTTTCCTATTAAAATAAATAAATGTAATTATAAATATATTTTACAATGTAGGATTACTTATATTATAGTACGTGAGATCAATTTTCTAAAGTTATTGAACCTAAATGAAGGAGACATTACCACTAACTTGTGTGAAGTTATAAAAAAAGATAAAAAAATCTTGTGAACTTGAAAAATCACTAATTGTCGTTTTCATGTGATACTTATGAAATTTGAGACCCAATTCATATTTAAACCTTCATTATATTAACAAGGGAAAATGTCACTTCATCACCACTTGAAACTCTTCATATCTTTGCTCAAGTATTTTGCTTCAAATTTTAAATTTGGTAAGCAATGCTATGCAACTTATAAAGGATTTTTACTAATATTTAATGTAAAATGCATAACTTTACTTTACAAATCCAACAATATACATTACTCAAACGCTAATAATTTGTCACTCTAAAATCAAAGTATTAAATTAAGAGTTTGGACAAGCTATTTAGGTAGCATAGCTTGACAAATTTTGGAAACTTTTGAACCTAGAGTGTGCAACTTTTCATATGAATGCAACAATATAGTACTCAAAGTCTAAATTTTAAAATCAAATTCCAAAGCTCTGATACATGAGACGCTATTGGGTGAGTTCCATATTACCTCTTTTACAAAGCATCAAGTGTTTGCCCATCATTGGAAATTGAAAATTCTCTACCAACACTAGAAACTTGAAATTCTCAATACAAAAGGGAGGAGGGACAAGAAAAGGGAGGGAAAGGGAGAGTGGAAAAGGAAGGCAGAGGAAAATGGAGGGTGAAAAATAAAGGAAGAAAGAGGAACAATTGGGACAAGATAAATAGTGGAAAGAAAGAAAGCATGTGAGACAATGCAAATGACGCTCAAAGCATATGTGATACTGTAAAGATATTAATTTGATGTAAAACATATTGCATGTGACAAGATTTTATGCCACTTCTTCTCAATAATTGCTACCTAAATGAATATGTGCAACACAAAATACCATATTTGGTTAAGATGCAAATGTACGCTTTACCTTAGTTTGCGTGAGAATGGGTGTAAAGATACACATAATTCAAAAAATCAAACACTACTATGGGTGAATGTGAAAAGTTATTTGAATAAAACATCACCTTTCAATGTCACGCTCATCCTATACAATATGCACTTGGAGTGCCTTAGAGGAAAATAGTGTTATGTATGATCATGAGTTACTATATTATTTAAGTAATAGGTTGTAAAAACGGTGTTGCCATTTAACCCTTAAACCTCTAAAATACCTTTTGCAGCCACTATAATACAAGTCAATTTTCTTGTATTTGGAACAAATCTAGACCTTTACTATATTTGAGATCAACAAAGAAGTTGGAATATAGATCAATGCAAATTTAATGAGCTATTTGAGATCCCAAATTAAAACTTCTTGTTGGTAACAAATGTCAATCATACACCAACATATTCACTAACCCTATGGGTTGTTTATGTCATAAATGTAATTATGAGCCCTCCAAGTGCCCCTTAATTTGACTCTCTTAAAGTGTATTGAGCCTAGGCCAAGCGTGTAAAGTGTTGCTACCTTGTATGACTTTCCTATTGTACAAGTACTAAGTGCTACATAAATGTCATATTTAACTACTTTTGGACTTTGGCAAGTCCAAAATTTGTTAAGACCACAAATCCCCCAATAGAAAGAATCACGGGAGTAATTCAACATGGAATGTCTTACAAACGCTTGTCGGTAGTGCAGTAATTCACGTTACTAAATCGAGGGATCCCGGAAGTATGTTGCAAAATACAAGCAGAAAACATGAAGCCATGACATTGCACTATAATAGTATCAATTGTATATGACGATTCCTCAATGTTATTCCGATGCTAATCTGATCTTCTATGGTAACTAGCAATGTTATGTCAACATATGCAAGGGCAGGCAATAATAGACAACCTAAAGAAATTCAGTGCAAAATCTTAAACTAGGTAGTTGGTCATTATCGTGTGAAGAAGTTAATTGCGCTTATAGAATCTGCATCAGATAATCCATGAAGCTTGTCACATAACATCACATCTCTAATTTAATGGTTTGGAGATTTCATTCCCATAGAATGCAAAACATACTCAGCAAACAATTAGCCGAGAACCTCATCCGATTGTAATATAGTACTAAATTTGAAAGCTAAAAATCAAGCAGCAACAAATGGGTCCAATCACTGTATTTATTTGCCTAGACATTTCAAGAAATTCATACAACAATATTAAGTAGAACCTTCTATATAAATTGCATTGCCAGACCGTGTGAAGTGAATGGTGGGCTCATAAAGCATGAGCTCTGCAAATAATTCTTGTCTAAACTAATATTATCTGAAACCTAAAGTAGAACACAATTCTCTTTGTGAGGGCCAAAATGAAAAAGGACCAAGCTACATCCCCAGGATGTTATCTCATTTACACAAAAATACAATCAACTAGATTAAAACATAACATAAGTAAATCTGGTTCTACAAGATCCAACCACATAACTGTAGACTGTAGAGGATTGTAACAATATCTGATAGCACAGAACCAAAGAGCCATCAAGGGATCCCTTGATAACAGGGGAACCCAAAGAGGAGAAACTTGGTAAGCGTAGAGGGATTCCTTGATGCTAATGAAATCATGACAACTGCAACAAGAGAATCATAGGGGGATCCCTTGATGAAAGCATAAAGATGCGCGCAGGAACTTGGAACTTGAGAGATATAGGGGGATCCTTGGATGGAATTGAAACTCGACCGACAGCATAATGGGGTGCATTGGAGGATCTCCCAATGACAGTGTACTATGAGAGGAATTTACTATAACACGGGTTTTCCGCGTTTGACCTATCCAAATTTGCTAATGCAGTCACACAGTAGTGTGCAGGAATTCTTCTTGTCTTTGGACTCTGGAGCTTAGATCAATTGGAGTATACTACACAAATAACTTTGACCCAAATGGATGTATTGATTTCAGGAACCCATCTCTTGGTCTAGCGTTTACAATACTGCAATCAAAGATTAGTCTCGGAGTTATCCGGTTGCCATTACTAAAGAAGGAACTTTCCATAATTCTCTTCCCCATCCACCCGGCAGACAGCGGACATTGTTCTTCCAAGCCAAATGGCACACAAGTCAGGCTCCTCAGGTCTTAGAAGAATCCATGAACCAGGGCACATATCAACCCAAGGATTGTAGCTTTCTTGAGGCGCTTTGTTTGCAGGTTTGCACTAAGGCTTTAGCACTTCATGTTCTGGAATGAAGTCCACTAGATGAATTGTTGACTAAAGGCGCAAGATGTCATCAGCCGTCAGCCTCCAATCATGGACAAGCCAGAATCCTTGCGCCAATTCTGTAGGACTTTCACGCAACGGCTCTTGAAGCTCAAGTAGCATGCAATTCTAATA
This sequence comes from Ulota crispa, assembly GCA_963920765.1. Classification (NCBI taxonomy): domain Eukaryota; kingdom Viridiplantae; phylum Streptophyta; class Bryopsida; order Orthotrichales; family Orthotrichaceae; genus Ulota; species Ulota crispa. Next base: position 986,015 of record OY987243.1, read on the forward strand.
TTGTATAAACGATTCAAAGGCCACTCTAAATTTGTTGCATAGTTCTATACCAATCTTCTAGTACTGAAGGTACTTTTGAATTAACATGAAACCTTGTTTAGTATAGCTTTGCAAGCCATTTGATGAGCCTCCTTTTGATTGTCTGTTGTGATTAGAACTTTGCTGCCCCACATTGGCTTGAATGGAACAGGCTTTGGGATCCTTTGAGGAAGAAGAGGGCAGCCATTACTGTCTTGCTTCCAAAGGTGAACAACGAGTTTATCAGTTGGCAACCTTTGAGTATCAACAACGGACTTCTTGTATCTCATGACAGGCACCCCCTCATTGTCTACATAGAACCGGAGCAGGTGCATTTCCCCTAACCCAATTAATCTAGAAGGGCCGCTGCGGATGAAATCTTTCACATAGGACTTGAAGTTACAAACCTCCTGAATAATCTCTGGAATGAATGACAACTTCTGGAACTGCATGAAAGCTTTCATCATATCAACAAGTACAAACGTGTTTGTGCTCTTCAAGGCATTCGAGAGATGACTGAAGTATGCATCAATGTCCTCATGCAAGTGTCCGACCAGAAAAAATCCAACTTGAATCTCCTTAAAGATACCTTGAGCAGTAAGAAGTGACAAAAATGCCATTAAGTACTGGGATTTGTTATCCTTTGCTGAGTTGTCAAGCTGCAGATACAAACTTCTAGGAATCGGAACGGATCCGACGCGCGCTTCTAGGTCAACAATTTTCAAACTGTCAAAACACAAGATTTTCCTCTAAGAAATGCCTCAATCATTGGATTTGTTGGCGGATATGGAAAGAGTTTCCGAGTCTCATGAATTGGAGAACCCTCCACTCAATGTAGCAATCTCGCTAACGATGAGACTGTGAAGTTTGAGTCTCCCGGTCAACAAGAAGGAGCATAATGAGCGTATACACCATCACAATGACCATGCGCCAGCATTCCAGTTACACTGATGGGAAGTTGGCCAAGACCTTGCATTCCCTTTGTTATCACACGCATTCTTGGAACAGCAGTTTTTGCAATATCTATCTTATCGTGAATGATACATAGAACTTCCCTCAAGTTTTGTTTGGACTCTTCACGCCATGACAGATACAAATGACGACATGACATCTCATGATTTAGATGTTCAAGACGCTATTTCTTGAACTCAACATACTCAGGACCCTCCTTGGGCGACTTGAGAAGGAACTCCTGAAGTTGGTCACAGATACTACACTTTGCAAACGAGCTTCCAACAGGCTTAATGAACACATTGTTGAAGAACTCCTTGATTCTACTTATTGTTGACTAACTCACTAGAGGAAGCTCGTAGTTGACATTCAACTGCAAATTCCATGTTGAAAGGTTAGAATAGAGCATTAGGAGTTTGCTCTAGGCCAAAGGAGATATGCTAGGTGGGGTACTTAGCATTGGAGAGAGAGCACGTGATAAGAGGGACTTCATAGGGAGGATCAGCCCATGAGAGTGGTTATCCCATATGGTTTGGTGAAGGGAGAGTGGTTGGGAGAGTATATAGATGAGAGGGTTTGGGAACCCTCTCATCTCTTCCATTTGTATCTTATACATTTGAGTATACCATGTGTGCCTTTGCTCTTCTATCTTCCCTATGTTTTCAATAGGTTATGGGCCCACTTCTATGAGTGTGGAGGTACATTGTGGTGAGTGGAGATCACTTTTGAGGTACATCAGCCCTTAGAATTTGACCTTGTGCTCTTGGAGGACTTTTTGTGCTTGTTTCTTGGTTTGGGGTGCATTTGTAGTTAGAGAGAACCTTTGAGGAGCTTCACCTCTCTTTGCATGCCTTTTGGAGTCTTTGGAGATCTTGTTTTGCCTCTTGGAGAGTGGCTGATCCTCATCTAGCTTGGTGGAACACCAAATTCGAGTTTGTGGAGGTGTGCACCTTGTTGGAGCTTGTTGAAGGATCTGATCTATCATATTGGAGGAGTTGATCCACTTTGGAGCTCATTTGGAGGTCCATTTGGTGTTGCACAAGCTTTTGGAGGCTTGGAGTTGCTAAGGGTGGATTTGCATCACCAAAGTGCTTGTTTGAAGCACAAGGAGGTGATTTGTGAGTTTGTACTTGCTTTAGTTGGTTTCTACCCTTGCTTGAGGTTGTTTGCTCAAGTGGATGCATACTATTTGCTCAAAGGGGGCTGAAATTGCAAAAAGTGAGTATGAGGGTGAGGTTTGAGTCATAACCTCACATTTTGGGTAGATCTTGTGCTTTTTTGAGGGTTGGGTTGTATACTTTAGCCCCTTGTGTGTGGAGAGAGCTAGGGTTTGCTTGGGAGGTGGTTGAGTTGATTACTTCAGCCCCTTGTGTGCATAGAAAGCTAGAGATTTGCTTGAGAGGTGGTTGAGTTGCATACTTCAGCCCCTTGCAATTTCCTTGTGACATTGAGAGCGCTTTGAGTTGCATACTCTAGCCATGGCCACCTACGAAGGTGAGACACCCCGTGTTGTGGACAAGTTCAATGGAGACAACTTTTCCTTGTTCAAGTTCAAAATGGAAATGATCCTTGATGAAAAGGATCTTTGGGACATTGTTGAGGGCAATGAGACGGCCCCTTCAAGTGATAGTGATCCCAAGGTCATCTCGGCCTTCAAAAAGCGTGAGAGAACCGCGTTTCGCATCTTGTGCACTCACTTGGTGGATGCACAAATTCAACATGTCAAGTCTTGTAAAGGAGCTGCGGAAGCATGGAGGACTCTATGCGGCATCCACGAGACCAAAGGCTTGGCCAATGTGTTGTTTCTGAGGCGCAAGTTCTTCACCATCAAAATGCAAAAGACCGATGACCTTTTGCAACACATCAACAAGGTGAAGACTCTTGCGGACCAACTCGAAGCTCTTGATGTGCCCGTGACGGAAGGAGACATTGTCATGACCATTTTGGAGAGCTTGCCACCATCTTATGAGAACTTGATTGTGGCCATGGAGACCAAGGACATCAAGGAGCTCACCCTCACCTACGTGACCTCGCGGTTGATGCATAAGGTGACAAGGAAGAAAGAGCATCACATTGTGGCCACGGAGAATGCGGCGTTGGTTGCTCGCCACAAGAGTGGTGGAGATTCAACCAAAACTCAAGGTGAGCCCCTTCTATGCTTCCATTGTGGCAAACCGGGCCATTTTGCTCGTAATTGCTACAAATGCAAGAGTAGCAAGGGTGAGAAGGCCAACAAGGCCAAGGCACATGAGAGTGGTGACGACTATGCATTCATGGCCTTCCATGATGGTTCATTGAGCTTGGGGGATGATTGGATCATGGATTCGAGGGCTACCACCCACATGTCACCCCATAGAGCTCATTTTGACACCTTTGAGCCCATTTCAGCAAGGAAGGTGTTCATGGGTGATGATTCGGTGCTCCAAGCACTTGGAAGGGGTTCCATTTTGGTGGACACTCTTGTTGAAGGATGCACCAAGCGCATTCGGTTCAAAAATGTGTTGTATGTGCCCAAGTTGCAAAGCAACATCCTTTCCGTAAGCAAGATAGTCGAAGGACGGTTGAATGTTCAATTTGGAGGCCTTGAGTGCATTGTGAGGTCTCCCGATGGAGACACTCAAGCCATGGCATCACGTGAGGGCAACTTGTACATTTTGCGATGCAAGGTTGTGCATGGCGGAGAGAGTGTCCAAGTTGCCACTTCTACCATGGATGGGCTGATTTTGTGGCATCGACGCATGGGGCACTTAAATGTGCAGAGCTTGAAGGCTCTTCCAAGCTTGGTGAGTGGCCTTGACCTTCCTAAGTCCCATGGTGATGACTTGCCCAATGCTTGTGAAGGTTGCATTGAGGGCAAGCAACAACGGCACTCATTTCCAAAGGATGGTGCCACACGTGTCACCAAGGTGTTGGGCATTGTGCATTCAGATGTGTGTGGCCCCATGAAGACCACATCATTGGGTGGAGCAAGGTACTTTTTGACCTTCATTGACGATTTTTCAAGAAAGGTGTGGGTGTACTTTTTCAAGGCCAAGAGCAAGTGCTTTGAGCGATTCAACGTGTTCAAAGCCTTGGTGGAGAAGGAGGCGGAGTGCTCCATCAAGATATTGCGGTCCGACAACGGCGGGGAGTACACTTCCAACCAATTCGAGGCCTATTTGAAGGCCCAAGGTATTGTGCACCAAACCTCAACTCCACATACACCGCAGCAAAATGGAGTGGCCGAGAGGGCCAACCGCACCATTGTAGAGATGGCTAGGAGCATGATCTATGGCCAAAAACTTGGGTTGGAGTATTGGGCTGAGGCCATGAGCAACGCGGTGTACATTCGCAACCGATGCCCTACTAGTGCGGTGCATGGCAAGACTCCACAAGAGGCGTGGAGTGGGAGGAGGCCTTCGGTAGCACATATCAGGGTGTTTGGATGTGTTGCATATGCCAAGATCTCCGATGCATCAAGAACTAAACTTGATGCAAAGGCCGTAAGGTGTTTGTTTTTGGGATATTGTGAGGGCTCCAAGGCCTATAGGTTGATTTGCTTGGAGACCAAGAAGATCATTCGATGTTGTGATGTGACCTTCTGTGAGCATGGAGAGTTGCAAGGAGAGTTGGAATTGCGTCCAAGTGGGAGTAGTGGCGACCTTGTTGTGGACACATCTCCAACGCCTTCGAATGATGATGATGATGATGGAAACGATGAGAACCACCCTCTCGAGGATGGAGATGGTGACATTGTAGAGGATGCAAGCGCAAGCCAAGGTGATGAGGGCTCCAAGCCCAAGAAGGTCACAAGGAAGAAGAATGCACAAGGCATTGCTCCAACAGCTGAAGTGGGAGGCACCCAACATGTGGGAGGCGTGCGGCGATCTACAAGGGTAAGTAAGCCTTTGGGGGAGTGGTGGAAGAACTACATCTTTCCCCAACCATCTTCCACCTCAGATCATGCAAATGTGGCCGTTGTTCATGACCCCACCACACTTGAAGAGGCCTTGGAGTCTCGGGATGCAAGCAAGTGGGAGGCAGCCATGGAGGAGGAGTACCACTCTCTTCATGCCAACGGCACGTGGCAGTTGACCACCCTTCCTCCATCTCGCAAGGCGGTGGGATGCAAGTGGATGTTCAAAACCAAGAGAGATGCCACGAGAGAGATTGTGCGTCACAAGGCAAGGTTGGTGGCAAGGGGATTCTCTCAAGTCCAAGGAGTGGACTTCAACGAGACTTTTGCTCCCGTGGCCAAGTTCACCACCATACGGTGCATTGTGGCCCTTGGAGCTTCGTTGGATTTGGAGATGCATCAAATGGATGTGAAGACGGCATTCTTCAACGGCGACTTGGAGGAAGACATCTACATGGAGCAACCCAAGGGGTTTGTGCAACGTGGTCATGAGCACTTTGTTTGCAAGCTCACAAAGTCTTTGTATGGACTAAAGCAAGAATCAAGAGCTTGGTACCAAAAGATTGATGCAAGTCTATTGGATTTTGGCTTTCAGAGGAGTGTGGCTGACCATAGCTTGTATTTTGCACAAGTGGGAGCCCATGTGATGCTTGTGCTTGTGTATGTTGATGACTTGATCATTCTTTCTAGCAACGTGGAAACCATGGGTGCATTAAAGGCCAAGTTGGAGGCGGAATACAAGATGACGGACTTGGGAGAGTTGCACTATTGCCTTGGAGTGGAGTTTGCAAGAGATCGAGGTGCGAGGACCATCACCATGAGTCAAGCCAAGTATGTGGAGGAGGTGTTGAAGCGTTTTGGCATGGAGGATTGCAAACCCATTGGCACTCCATTGAACACCAAGGTAAAGTTGGTGAAGCTCAGCATGGAGGAGTATGATGCGGACGCTTTGAGGATGGTGAGTGTGCCATACAAATCAGCGGTTGGATCATTGATGTATGCCATGGTGGCTACAAGGGCTGATTTGGCCTTTGCCATTAGCACGGTGAGTCAGCACATGGCAAGGCCGGGATGGAGTCATTGGATGGCGGTGAAGAGGATCATGAGGTACCTCAAAGGCACCTTTCATGTGAAGTTGAAATTGGGAGGGGGGCACATACGCTTGATGGGGTATTGTGATGCAGATTGGGCTGGCAATGCCAATGATAGGAAGTCCACCACGGGGTACGCATTTAGCCTTGGAGAGGGCATGGTGTCATGGAGCAGCAAAAAGCAATGCACGGTGGCTTTATCTACGACAGAGGCAGAGTACATGGCAGCCAGCCATTGCACAAGAGAGGCCATATGGCTAAGGCAGCTCTTGGAAGATGTGGGGTGTGAAGACGTGGAGGGCAAGTTGATCATGTGTGACAATCAAGGTGCCATAGCTCTTGCCAAGAACTCGGTGCACCATGCGAGGACGAAACACATCGAGGTGCAACATCATTTTGTGAGGGAGAAAGTAGAGAAGGGAAGCATCACATTGGAGTATTGTCCAACTGAGGACATGTTGGCGGATGTGATGACAAAGGCGTTGGCGAGGGATAGGCATGAGCGTTTGACGAGAGCCATGGGCATTGGGGACTTTGGCCAATCGCAAAGTGGGAGTGTTGAAAGGTTAGAATAGAGCATTAGGAGTTTGCTCTAGGCCAAAGGAGATATGCTAGATGGGGTACTTAGCATTGGAGAGAGAGCACGTGGTAAGAGGGACTTCATAGGGAGGATCAGCCCATGAGAGTGGTTATCCCATATGGTTTGGTGAAGGGAGAGTGGTTGGGAGAGTATATAGATGAGAGGGTTTGGGAACCCTCTCATCTCTTCCATTTGTATCTTATACATTTGAGTATACCATGTGTGCCTTTGCTCTTCTATCTTCCCTATGTTTTCAATATTCCAATCATAAAAAAAATCAGCCCTCACATATATAGAATTGAATCACAAAAGAGGACAAGAGAACAAAATTGCAGAACGGCACCGGCAATGTAGAAAACCAATATTGACCAAACAAAAGTCATAGATGGATCCTCCAATAGCTCTAACCATAGTGGGAAAGTATAACCAAACTTACATCATTTGCATCAGCGCGCACTCGTTTCCAATTGTTTCCTGCCGGAAGGAACTTGAGAGTATCTACTCTACCATTACTGACGCTACACTTTTGATGGGGCATTTGATCGGCGTTGTCATTGATGATAGCCGTCATAGTCTCCGTCACCTAGACTGTTCCAACCCGGGGACGCTTAATTCCTTTGTTCCCGTGAGTGCCATTTCTGACGCCTTCCTTGTAATTGCTTATGTAATTGTGATAAGTTGACTTAGGAATCCTGTGAATCAAATACCATGTGGTTGTGCAAACTTCAGAGCCATCAAGTGTACTGAATTTGCGGTTCCAAATCCCTTCAATGTTATGAATCTAACCACCTGCTGCAATACCGTATTCCCGGCAATCCTTAAATGACCTTAAGTAGTATATCTGTCTAATCTTCAAAGTCATTTCGTGAAGAAATAGTTGACAGCATTAACTATCATAGCATTTCAGAGAGCTGAATTTTTGAATTTCCTCAATTTTGGTTCTATGGACAAATTGGGACTCCTTCTTGCAAAGACTGGGCTTCCGCACAATGTAGTGGTAGTGAGCTTTTATCACTCCACCAAGATATACATGGCAATTGTCAACAAGCGGTATTGCTGCAAAATAATCTAGAGTCTCATTTAAAGAGCATCTGTCGCGGAACCAGCAGAAAGAGAGAGGCCAACGCGCATGAGTCATAATGGTGTCACTGTTGCCATGGAACACATTGAGGACAATTACCCCCACATCGTCCTCACCTAAAGTATCCCCTTGAAAATTATCATCCAATATACAACAATTTATGCGACTCGAGGAAAGTAGCTGTCCAAGATCATCCTTTAAGTGGACTTCCAATCCAACCCATTTATCTTTACGAACAAAGGAAGAAGATTCCATAGAGGGATCCCTCGATGACTTCACTACACAAGAGATCCTCCACAGAATGGTTCTGTCAACAACATCTTGCAACGTCCTCAACTCCCTTTGAGTATGGTCAACTGAAATAGTACCTCCAGCCGGGGTAATAGACAGGGGCCGCAATAGGGCAAAAACCCATGGCTCAAGTGGGATGACAACCCCCAGCCACTGTCCTTGTCGATGGGCTTCCACAACAACTCTATTACCAACTTCTTCAACACCCGCAATGAAAAGATTCATAGGATCTCTATTGCAGATGGACTCTGATGCTCCACTAGAGTTCTGAAACTCCTCATAAGACAAATGAAAATATCTAGTGGGTACAAAGGCATTGACAATTGATTTGTTCCAAGGGCTATCCATACTGGCCGCCAGATTTAGGATCTCACTTGAAATGAATAAATTGATCCTAATTAGCTCTTGCAAAGCAAATCAAAATACCGTTGTGAGAGATGTTTCAAACCTTGTCTCCAGTATAAATCAATGAGTAACGTACAAGTTACCCTTTCCTAAATGGGAGACGCATTATCCCGCCTGCTGCTTATAAAACCAATTCTGAACATGCAATAGAACAGGACTACTTCCTTCATGCGCTTCAATGACATTTACAATTAACCAGCCACATGCACTCTTGTATTTGCATTAAATCTAGAGTAGAAGTTGTTTGTCACACTCATAACGCACCAATCGAGGATCCCTCGATGAACTAATATGTGACATCCGGAATTACAATTATTCAATCAGGAATACCCCAATACAGTGCTTACAACAAAAAGGAAGAACCAACAATTATTGGGCAATGTCAAGATTGAAAATGTCATTCATGGTGACATCCAATACATCTATTGAGGGATCCCTCTATGACGTGATAATTAATGTCACGTTGCAAAGATGACCTATTAGGGGATCCCGCGATAGAATGAGAGCAGTATTTCCCTGAAGGCCACCATTGACTCATCCTCAAGGTGATTCCCGCCGAAGTAATATTGAATACTTGAATTTAAATTGAATCAATCAAGGGATCCCCCGATAGAGATTATGCCGAAATCGGTTGATATCAACCACTACGCTCCTATCCGACTATGCAGTCAAAGCTAGATAACAAAGCAAACTAGCATCTATTGGGGGATCTCTTGATGACTTGATCATATGGACTGTGATGACCGATTCAGTTGAAGTATATGATTAATTACTGCTCAAATGGAACCAAAAACATAGACTACCCAACTCACTGTACTAGATAGTCTGTACAGTTCCATGGATGAAGTCCATCATCCACTCCAGAGTTAAATTAATCAATCCATGACATTCATTCTAATATTTGAACATATACAACTCATGCTAATGTAGTTCAACTTAACCCCTCAATCATGTGTGCAAATCTTATAAGACACAAAATGTGCTCATTCTGAAATAATCCCTGAAATTTTGCACCACATCATATGAAGCAGTTCAGAAGCATACAAGAGAAGATTTTACCAAATCTAAAATGCAAACATAATCACTTGTAAATGCTTGTGAAAAGCTCCGCGCGAGCTTGACGCTGCGATCCGCGTTGCTCTCCACCAATACCCCGCGCTCTAGGCAATGCAATGCCTGCTCTTCTCCAATGCAATGCCTGCTCTTCTCCAATGCAATGTGGCAAAACTGATACTAATAGGCTTCAGTATAAACAAACAAAATGTGCAGATGCGCCATGGCATAACAACACATCTCTAACACAACAAATCGCACAACCTGCAGAGGAATTTAACTGTGAATGGGCAACCCCTCACGCCCAAAATATAATCAAGGAGCGGCTGTGTTTCTAGCACCAAGGGTCTCAAATCCCGCTTAACTTTGATTGAGGACTTTCTTGATATTTGGATTTACTCCTGCCAATGGAATTAAAAAGTATAATTCGAAGCCACCCATGACCACGCGCGCAAATGATGAACTGGAGACTGGGCCACAGTCTGGGTATAGTGAGGGTGACGACGTTGGTTAGTATTATATTCCACCATGAACGGACAATAGCATGCAATAGAAATAGACTGACATTCTTGTGTCTGGTACTTTGGTACCACTCATTCCAAATTAGTACATCCTCTAAATACCTTAAACCAACTTCTCAATTCCAAGACAACTACATTGTCCTTGGGTGATGCTAATCTTTCAAAAATCATGGTGTTGCAAGAAAGTTGTATGTGCAAATCAACTTATATCACACTAAAATACAACTCGGTAATGCATATTATAATGAATAGAAGTAAGATATCAACAAAAATGGTTAATGAAAATTAGTAAGCATTTTTAGAATACAAAACATAAATGAAAATTAATACGTCACTCCATAATTATCTTGTTATTTGATTTGCACAACTGCAGATTATTTATCTGTTTTAACTTGATCAATTTTAAATAAAGATATGTCAAGCTAAGGTAATTATACTCTACAATTACTTGAAATTGAAGTCTATGTTGAGTTTGCGGACTTTTGTTTCCGATATGTTCTATATTAATCTAACAGATCCCCGTGCAACATTGTGAATTTTTTGTATTGTAATTTTTGTGGAATTAATTGACATTGCCTAAGTGGGGACACTCTTTACCCTAACCCTTTTCAATCTAGGTGAATTAGGGGGTTTATTCAAAACCAATAGCTTAAATGCTTGGAATGGCCTAAAATTTGATCCACACAATCATCGTACCATAAGGGGCAGTGGGTAAATTTTGTGGAGTTTATTGACATTGCCCCAGTGGGACACTCTTCACCCTAACCTTTTTCAATCTAGGTGAATTAGGGGTTTATTTAAACCAATGGCTGAAAATCTTGGAATGGTCTGAAAATTGAACCATACAATCACAGTACCATAAGGGGCAGTGGGTAATTTTTGTGGAATTAATTAACATAGCCCTAAGGGGAACCCCTTTACCCTAACCCTTTCAATCTAGGTGAATTAGGGGGTTCATTCACAAAGTGGTTTCTTTATTTCAGATTTATTTGAATGTCATGGCTATCCATATTCTAATCTTCCTCTACAATGTATGTTGAGGTTGGAACTAAGCTTGAACCCTAAACCAAATCTCCTATAGAAAAAACTGAAATTATGGGTATAATTGTAAGCTGAAACGTTTTTTTGGTGATTGTCATGCCTTTCCCAATCTCAATTTCATTTGAGATTGATTAGGTCAGTGACACATCATGAGAAGTTTCAATATTCAAGAACATGCTTATCTGCATGCAACAAATGAATTAGTTGACTCAATTATTGCATTCATTTGCACTCCAATTATTCCAAGAGATGCATGATTGTAGATATAAATAAATAAAAATAATTATGTGAAAATGAATTGATCTTTCAAGAAGTGTGTCAGAGTAGAGGTGAAATGAAGAAGAATTAATTTTGCAATTTAAAGAAGACTGAAGTCAGAGAACAAATCTTCACAAAGATTGGGTAATTTAGACCAACATACTTGCACTATGATATTACACTTTATCTTGTAAGCATGCATAATTATCAAAATGTGAGTTGTAGACTTCATTGTACACTTGACGATTATGTTTAAGTTGAAGACACATTATTGAAAGAACTTAATTATGAACATGGAATATCATGAATGAATTTCTCAAAATATATCAATCTTGCCCTATTTAGTACCATGAATATATTTTAGTTGCAAGTGAGTATTCAATATTGTCTTATCCTCAAATGAGATATTTTTATATTCAATTTTTTTATAAAGAAAGCATTTCCAAATTTATGTTCCAATGTAATTTAAACTTGAGTCCATAGACTGAATATTAATAAGGAATTGCTTGTGGGGCACCCTAATTTGCTAATGTGACAACATTGCAAGCATGAAATTAGATAATTTAGTGTTATTTTTAAATTATTCAGGTAGACAATCACGCATTTAATCATGGCAATGCCATCACCTTGAAAGGGAATACTTGAAGTACAAGTTTATATTAAAATACTACTGCACCCAAACCTTTGTTCTGTTGTTCATATGTTTTTGCTTTAACTAGTAACTCAAAAGTCCTTTATTTTAAGTTTTAAATGTTAGCACACCAATTTCTTTTTATTATAAACCTAGTATGAAAATGGTGAAATGAAGTGATTGAACCAAATTTTCTAATCAGCATTAGAATGTCAAAATTAAAACTTAGAGGCAGTGTCTCTTTAGCAATTTATAGTGTCCCATTAGCAATAATTCCTTATTAATAACAATGAACTTCACCAACATTTTATATTATTTTGCACTAGAAGACATAAAATGTTTGTAATGGTGAACATTATAAATAGCATAGAGTTGTAACTACAATTGATTACAATGTTCAAAGTAACTAAATTTTGGGAATTGATACATGTACCACCCTGTTTTGACTATTATACATCACTCTACTATATATGGTCAATATTTACAATATTTATATAGGTGTGGACCACAAGAAAAATATCACTTACAAAATGGCATGGAAATTGCATTTTTAGTCAATATTTTTAGCTTTATATCTTGCTCATATTATCAATTAAAAAATCTAAATTATATCTAGTTTTATATAGATTTATTAAATTAATTCTATGAGTAGAATTAAAAGCTATAAATCAAAAATAAAATTATATTTTCTATGTCAAGTTGAATTTTCAAATTAGTGATGTTTGTCTTGTAGTCCACACCTATTTAAATATTGTTAATATGGACCAAGTATAGTAGGGTGTGGTAGAATAGTCAAGAGAGGGTGGTACATGTATCAATTCCCCTGAATTAAATACCATGGAAATATTGCAACTATGACAATGTAGTGAATTGAGGTTGATGGGAGATGGGAGCAACAGTAGCGTATGATGATTACTTTGTAATCATGTTTCATGAACTTAGAATCCCAAATTGGATGTCCTCTTCCATCAACGTCCACTTTTCAATAGGCGGCTGTCATGATGGCATTCCCAATATAGTGTTCAATGCGTTCCCAAGCAAGAACTAGATGTACGAGCCAGCCGTCACTTGATCTTTGTCTTCCCATTCCCCCCCCCCTTCTGCTAGTCTCGAGCTTCCTCTCCTACGCTTCTCAAAACTTTGACCGTTGCTGGATTTTGTTTCACGCATTAGAAATTACTGCGCGTTGGAATTTTGGACAAGGTTGAAGCTTGTCGGCGACTATTGTCAAGGGTTTTGATTGTTGATGCACGGCGACTTCAGGGAGAGCAAGTGCGTGTTGTTGTAGAAGGCGGATTGTTGTCCATGGTGGCTGCAGCAATCTAGAAATTAGTGTAGCAATTGTGACGAGTCGTAAAAGTGATACGCCTGGTACGATGACGGCACCAACTTCCAGTCAAAGGTACACTTATCCGCACGCAAGTGATTGTAGTTGCATTGGGAAATTAAATTTCAATGTTTCCAGAGTCGAAGTAATGAGTCTCAAACTCCGAATGCTGAATGTGGGTTTCTTGGTTAGATGCTTGCAGCAACTACACTTAGGATTGTGTTTGAAGGCAATGTTGAAGTGATTAAGCAATAAATAAATGTATCATTTGGGGAGTGCTTCAATCATCAATAGTGCTGCCAAACATGAGCAGTGAATCCATTCCCATAGTTGTATCTATGGCAAGAGGCCAATCGCAATTAGGCATGAAAGAATAGTGTCGCGTGGATCCCATCTTAGGTCATCTATTGAATTGTTTATACATATTAGGTGTTGGTGTGTCTGTAAAGTTGAATAATTGCATTGATTTGGATAATAGTTTTGATGATTCAATAGTATCATGGAAATAGGCAGTTTGTACAGCCAATGTGAATGAATTTGTAGTATGAAATATGGTGACCTGAGAAGTTCGGTTTAAAAGGGTTTAGGGCTACAATGATCCATATGAAATGACATATTACTCTGGAAAGTAGCGAATGTGAGGTTTACGGTATATACAAGAGAAGAACCTCAAAATTTTCACTGTAATAAGAATATCACGCAATTTCCAATGTGCAGAACTTGACTACGCCCAGTTACTTCCTACGACAATCCATGTTTTGGCGGGTGTTGCTGTAAACTTTCAGATGATGGCTTGAAGATTGGCTTCACTAGACGCAACCATCCTCTATTGGAATTTGCAGTAAGTCAACCCTCAATCAGTATCTGAATGTATCTATGTGCTTATTCGTATTGTAGTAAGCATTGGAATCAACCACACTTGCACAACAAACGGCACAACACAGGACATGAAGCCAGGGTACTTAACCCTAATCTTGTCATTAGAGGATCCCTCAATGACAAAATTCATTTGGTTAAATGAACTCCGTTGTCTACAACAGATTTTAATGGGTATGACTCCCATTGGAGAATCCCCCCATGGAATCAATGAGATACACTAGTAGAAAATTTAGCGCAAATTCAATTGAATTTCAACCAAAAACTGTTGATTTTTTTTTGTTGATTTAGTCAAGTTGATTTGGATACTTTTCAACAAGAGTATATTGATTTTCTATTGATTTTCTATTGATTTTTTGTTGATTTTTTGTTGTTTTCTATTAATTTTTTGTTGATTTTTTGTTAATTTTCACGTATTTTATATTGTTCAATTCTATTTTTTTAGATTAGATTAAATTTTTTTCATAGAACTTTTTTTTAAATAAAAAAGTGAAAGTTTTTTAGGAATTGGGTAGCTACCCACGATGTTGGATAGGGCTGCCGGTGGTGGGGTTTGAACCTCTCACCATAGGGCTCACAAACCATAAGACTACTACATCATTCACAACCACTAGCACACATGCACTCACACATGTGCACAATGGAATCATGATTTTATTTGTACATTAAATGTTCATGTTTTTGGTAAGCTAGTAGACTTTGGAGGCTATTTCGGCCCATTAAAGGATTTTTTTTCAAAAAACTTAGAACTAAAAAAGTTGGTAAATGTATTTCATTTTCACCTCCAACAATTTTTTTGGATTTCAATCTTTTTATCAAAAGTTATGAGCTAAAATCAAAGAAGGTGTTTAGAAATATTAAAAAAATTGTTTATTTCCATCCTTTTGATTTTGTTTATAAATTTTTTTTGGAATTCATAAATCTCAAAAGGATTGCTGTAGGTGAAGGTTGGATTCATTTTTAAATATTTATAGTGCTAGTTTTTTGTAAAAAAAACCTTATTTTGTTAAAATAGCCTCCATAGTTTGATAGTTTTAAATAACATGAAATCGTTAACAGTTACAGAATTAAAACCTTGCAATTATAAAATCCAAATTCTATAGACTTTTGAATAGTTTTGGATATTTTTTAAGGGCATTAATATGTGAACCACACCCTTTGAACTACTGTACCACACCCCCGGGGTAAATTTTAGATTTCTACCATTAAAAATTTGAGTTTGAGAATTTTGAATTCAAATTTGGACTTAAAGACCATGATATTATCTAGGACCATAAAAAAGTTGCAATTCAACAACACCCAATGAAAAAGCTTATCTTTTTTTACAAACAAAAGTAAAATTAACAGTTTTCTCCCTAACTAAATTTTTTCATTGGGTGTTGTTGAATTGCAACTTTTTTTATGGTTCTAGACAATACCATGGTCTCTAAGCCCAAATTTGAATTCAAAATTTTCAAATTTAGCTTTTTGATGGTAGAAATCTAAAATTTACCCTGTGGTGTGGTATAGTAATTGGAAGGGTGTGGTACACATATCAATTCCCATCTTTTAAAGCTTATAAAAATATTTTATAAGATTTTTTTTTTTTTTTTTAATTCATTTGGTTAGTAATAGAAGGAAAAATACTAGAAATACCCTTTAAGTCTTTCAAAATATCAAGTTTACGCCGGAAACATTTGAAACATAAAAAAAATTCCTTTTTTTGTAGGAATATCAATTATACTCCTATTATTTTGGAAAATTAATAAAAAAGCTCTTCTATATTGAAATATTATATACATCCTTGTAGTATTTGAAATGTAAAAATCACCTTTGGTTTCTTGTAAGAATTTGCATTTAATTATACACTTGGTTATCATACAACACAAAGATATAAATAATTTAAAATAGTTGAGGAGCATTTTTAATATTTTTCCAATATATTAGAAGCATTGTTGATATTTATACAAAATGGAAAGATATTTTTGGTAATTTTAATCTTTGAGGGACATATGTGATTTTTTCAAAGAATTGAGGAGCATCTTTTATATTTGTTTGTAAAGAAATTTTGGTATTTAAAACAACAAAATGTTGTACGTTTTATATAAAATTTTGTTGAATTAGTGAAGTTGTGTCCAAAAGTATCTAGATCAACAAAAAATTGTTGAGTTTTTTGTTATTATGGTCATGTTTTTACTTGACTTTAAAGGCTGCTAAGTTTAAATCTTACCAAATTGTGAAAAGTAAAGAAAATAAAACTAGTCAATGTACACTCAAACTTCTAAAAGATTCTATTATTTTTGAAAACTTCTTTTATTTTTTTAAACTTCAAGACATTTTAATGAGGTTCAAAAAGATTCTAGAAATATTTCAAAAACAAACCTAAACTATTGTAATAGTTTTTTTATTAAAAATATTTTAAAGTATTTTGATGAATTACAAAAAGGTTCCTAAAGGACTCTAATTCAATCTAAGAGATTCTATTTTTATAAATATTTTGAAGTACTTTAACAAATTTCATAAAGATTTTAAAATGATTCTCAAAGATTCCAAAAAGGTTCTTGAAAATTCTCAAAGATTCTCAAAGATTTTTCAAATTTCCAAAAAGATTCTCAAAGATTTCCAAAGATTCTTAAAGATTCTCAAAGCTTCTCAAAGCTTTTCAAAACTTCCGAGTAGATTCCAAGAAGATTCTTAAAGATTTTCAAAAATTCTCAAAAAAATTCAAAATTACAAGAACATTTCCAAAGATTCTCAAATATTCCAAACTATTCTCAAAGATTCTCAAGAATTCTCAAATATTCCTAAAAAATTCTCAAGGATTTTCAAATATTTCTAAAAGATTCTCAAAGATTCCAAGAAGATTCCCAAAGATTCTCAAACATTCTCAAAGATTCTCAAAGATTCCAAAAAAACTTGAAAAGATTTCCAAAGATTTCCAAAGATTCTCAAAGATTTTTAAAAGATTCTCAAAAATTTCAAGAAGATTTTCAAAGATTCTAAAATCTTGAAAATATTCTTAAATATTCTTAAAAATCCTGAAAAGATTTTGAATGATTCCCAAAATATTCTTGAAGATTCTTAAAGATTCCCAAAAGATTCTCAAAGATTCCAAATTTTTTGTTGATTTAGATAGTGGTGTTCAAATGAACAAAACGTATTTAGTTTTTTACAAAATTTTGTTAAATTAGTCAATTAGCATGGGCAAGTGCCCAAAACAACAAGAAATTGTTGGTTTTTTTGTTGTTTTGGACGGAGTTTTCTACTAGTGATAGGTTCCTTTGAACTCACTCCATCGAGGATCCCTAGATGCAAGATTTGAATTGCATGTAGAGTATCAACATTTAAGTGTAGAAGCGAAAATTGCACTATCTATCCAGGGATTTCGTGATTGAGGTTCCTCTGTTCGATCCTTGTAATGCCACTAGGTATTGTCAAGAACAATCGATCGGTTGTGGTGACAAAGGTGAGTGTGGATTGGGGGATCCCCCTATACCTTGTAATTCATGCCAGCATGTGCAGTGTCATCGCCATTCAGTACACCCGCAATGGACGCACGGTATGTGCAGACTATTGGGGGATCCCTCTATAGAAACGTGTACTCAGTGCTCGAGTTGGATTACAGGTTGCCCAAATAGTGGTTTCAAAACACTTTTAGACAACCTCACAAATGTATACAACTTGGTATGGAGTTAGCCGTTGTTGCGACGGTCATCGGGGGATCCCTTGATGGGATGACATTGCAACGTTAGAGGTTGTCTGAGTGTATTCGGGGATCCCTAGATGATGATGACTAGTATTGAGTGTCTCTTTCACAGATTCCAATAATAGCTAGGACTACTTCTGGAATAATGGATGCAGTCTATAAGGGGATCCCCTGATGGCTGTCCTACCCCCGCCTAAGGGGTGCAGTTCTGAAGTGCCACGGCCATCGTAGGAAAGGAATTAAAGTAGTTGACCTATTGAGACTCTCGAAGCGTCTTCTAAATTTTTTGGTAAAATGTTTGCAGACCTGAGGCAGGACAGAAAGTAGATCCCTTACTGAAGCCACTACAGATCTCACACTTCATTGACCACTAGGTGTCTTCGTATGTCTACGTCAGAAAGCACATGCCAAACGTAGTATTCCGCTGCCTAAAAGGAGTGAAGGAATGGGGATTGGAGTGGCGCCCAGTGCTCAACAAGGAAACCATCATTTCCCCGCACTTAAGGTGCAAAATGAGGGACCACCTCACGACTAGGCTGAATGTCCTTGACATGCGTTGGCTCGATACAAAATCAGCCCTTCTAGTTGTTCGTGAGACGGTTCTTGAGACCAAAGACATTCGGACCTACGGGCTCATTCTTGACTTCTCGCTTAGCAAGGAAATGTGCCAGTCAATGCTCGCGGTTGGCTTGTTGAATAGTGTTGAATAGTGAGGAAGACTGCCTTGAGTTTTCGAAGGACGAATTTTGGATTGAACGGGCGTTGATTTTGTTTGCCCGGGTAGGCAACATTCCGCCAACCATCGCAACTTTGCCATCGGCTAAAATCCTTTCCCCACAAAAGAAAAATAAAGAAAGAAAGGCTCTGATCAGAGGAGCGGGCGACCCAATGGACGAGGCCAGGCCATGGAGGAGCGCCAAAAAACAAAAACCGGATCTTGAGCTTTACGAGTTTGTAAACTATGATGAAGCAGAAATCTAGAAGCTCACGAGAACCAGCTGACAAGAATGCACAACTTGTATAGGGAGAATTTTGATGTACTCTATCTATGGGGGGAGAAGAGATTTGTAGATGACAGCAGGACGCCTTTGCGAGTTCATTTTGATAAGTTGCTCAAAGCAGTACCAGGAGATCACGTGTACTGAGGCATTCAGCAGGACCGGCTGGATGGGATAATAAATGAGATTCAAGTTCATGGGAATTATGACCTTGATGACCAAAATATCTATGTTTTGCCTTGGGGAGATCACTCCTTGTGATTCTATGGTATACATGTGAGTTAAAAGGGTATTTGATGTAGGGCTATTTATCTAAAATATGGTAATTAAAGTGACCATATTTTTATATAAAAAGCTACGTGGATCATATTTCTAGTACCTTATTTTTCTTTATAAATTCATTCATTTGGTTTTAAATGGGGATATTTTTTATATAAATTTTGTTTGTCCAATTTTATCCTATCTCCATTATTCATCAAAATGAAATCTTACTTTCTATTACATATACACACATGGTATTCACCATGAAACCAATTACAAGCATATGAATTAAAGTGCTATTGTCTAAGTGATATTTTTTAGTAACAAGTTCTTAGTATTTCTCAATTCTATGGCATGTATTTAAAACAATTTAATATGGAGAGCAACAAACAATACTAAATTTTTTAACAACCCCTATTTGTCAAGGCTAATTTATTAATAAAAAAAAATCCTACTACCTAATGTTTTTATATACCCTAATTTATATATACTATAGTATATAGAATTTCATGAACCCTATAGTAGGTCTACATATTATACAATTTTTTTGTCCTTTGAATAAAATGGACCCTGTCTTTTAACTCACGTGGTTCCTAAAACATAGGCTAGTGATCTCCCCAAGTGTTCTGCCTCTCAAACAAGGACCAACCAATACAAGCAAGGCACTGAAGTTTTTTGAGACGGCCCCCAAGAAGTTAGACATCACTAGCAAAACATTTTTCTACATCATTGGTGGATAGTACAAAATTGAAGCACACAAGATCCTTGTAAAACGGAATTTGGTGCTACCTCAAGACATTTTGATGGCGTCAACCTTCAACATTATTTTGATATGGGCACACAAAGACAACTGGATGTCCCTATTTCTATTGTCCAAGGCCTTGAATCAAAATATCGCGGGATCTCAAAAGGAGCAGTGCTTCACAAAGCAGCTGCAAATTGTGAGGAAAAGGTGGAAGGCCGTGGGAAGTCCGCAACCGTCTATAGAAGGACAAAAACACTCGGCAAAGTATAAGGTAAACATCTGATCCCTTTGTAATTAAAGGAAAATCTCTCCATTGAGGGATCTTCCAATACAGGTAGCATGTAGTCATTTTCTAATAATCAAAGCTTAATTTTTCCATAGAGGGATCCCTTGAAACATGTTGTGTCTTGTCATAGTCTTAAAATCAAAACACAATCTTTTCATAGGGCGATCCCCCAATACAGGTTGCATCTATCAGAATTCATTTTGTTCATAGAGGGATCCCTTGATAAGGGTTGGGTCAGGTCGCATTCCGAGAGTGTGCAAAGAACTAAATTTGTTGTTGTTTATTACAGAGTTTTGTTCTGTCGAAGATCACCATTTTTGCCAGTAAGAATAGTGCCAATGAGAAGAAATCCGATCCAAACATACCGTTGATGTTCATAGAGGACAAAGCCAACGTTGACCATTGGATAGAGATTGAGGAGCAATTCATCAAAGGGTACCTGCCAGACAGCGCCGCAACAATTGTGGTATCCGGTGGCGCAAATTGAAAACCATTGACCGAGTACGATTTCAAGCCACTCTATGGACTTTGCATGGAGGACATCAATTACTTGGCGTCAGAGGTTGAAGCAAAGAGGTTGACCATGAAGGGGAATAGGTTGAAGAAACCGGGTGCGAGGAACGCCATCCCTTCACTTAAGGATGCTGCTTCTTGTGTTAAGTATGAGAGGGTCATGAAGAACGAGTTAATGAAACACTACGTCAATCACCCTCTTCCTGCCAAGAAGATGGAATATGTTAGGTACCCAGCAGAAGAGTGGGACGCTCTTATGAGTATCAAGCACTTTACAGAGAATGACGTCTCTTTGTGGACCGTTAGGGCCCTCGACAACCCTGCAGGAAAGAAATGGTTTGATGGCCGGTTGAAGCCATTAGGAAAGACTAACAATCCGGAGGATTGCCCAATTTAGACTAAGGATATGTGGGCTACCACAACTGATGTTCATTGTGAAAGTCGGCTTGAGTTGGACAGGGAGTCAGAATTTGAGAATTTGTACTACGGTCTTGTAATGGATTATAGTGCATGGAATCTGACAAAACTCATGGTGGACGTGGACATTGCTGCCTAGCAAAAAGATTCAAAGTAGTACATGTACTTCTGTTTCAAGTTTGAGAAATCCAAGAAAGCAAGGCAACCATCGCGTGCAATAAGATTGAAGGACAGTCACTTGCGGAAACTTTTTGACGGACTGGAGATTATCTAGGCCGGTAGCAATCCCCCCAAGACAGTTGCTTGGTCACTAGTAGTGTTTATGACAAATGAGAAAGGATTGGTGGCCATAAGTAACCATCTTCAAAAGCGCCAAAAGGAATCTTGAAAGGAGGTTTGGTGCCATCACGTAATAAACTACTACCCTCTATCAACTGACAGTTTCCTGCAACCACCCACAGGCAGCAGATACAATTGTAACGTTGTCCTCTTTTATGGGTACAACAAGGACATTGCCAAGGACAAAAGATTCAAAATTTACTTCACCGGGTTGCAGGTTATAAAACCTTTCTACCATCCGGATGGATAGGTGAATTGCTAGACTTATTGGAAGCGGCCAAATCTTCATTGGCTGCATGTTCAGACTACTATGGACATGTTCCTCCAGCACATGATAGACAATATGTGCGTAGTCAATATCAATGGCGGGCCGGAGATCACCAATCTCGGATTGGTATGTCCCTTTGCCTAAATTCTTCTATTGTTCCAAGTTTGATTAGAATGCTTCCCCTGATTGAGGCTAACTAATTTACTTGTTGTGGGATTTCTCATAGATTGCGCAATGTAAGGTGCTAGAACTAGTGCCCACTGAGGCGGCCAACCTCAAGGCCAAGGATGTTGCGTGGCAAATTTGGGACGTTGTCGAGCCTGCGGTCATCCATCCGGTTGCTAAAAAGCCAAAGGAAGATGAGAATTTGGACGACTCAGATACTGCTCACTTAGATCACTCCTCAAAGTCCGGTGACAAAGTGGCCGACTCTTCAAAAGATGACGAGGTATGTCCTCATTTCATCCCATCGGGGGATCCCTAGATGTCTTTCAAATGGGGCCTCCCTACTAGATATATAGGGGGATCCTCCAATGATACTTGCAGCCCGTCAATAGTGAAGGTTATCTGATTCCTGCTGCTCACGGCAAAATTATAATGCAAATACGCCTCGGGAGTTCACATCCACTTCCGAAACTATTAAAACATACAAGTCCGGAAAAGAAGAAGAGCAGTGGGCAGACTTCAGAGAGACTTGCAAGTGAAGCACCTATAGACCTCTCCAATTCTAGCGACAAGGCAGAAGATTCTCCACGCTCTTCCAAGGTTAGTTTGTAATGCTTTCCATTGAGGGATCCCCAGATTGCTGTCATAGGAAGTTTGAGTTGCCAGGGTTGTTCTTTTTGTTGTTGACTCCTATTTGCACTTGCAAGATGCGAGTGAACGGTCTCTTCCGGAGACTAGGACTTCAAAAGGCAAAGGTCTTGCAGTCAAAGAGATAGCAAGTAAGCAGTCAAACAAGACCGCGAAGGTGAAATGTATTAAATTTATACCTCCTTCAAAGTCCCTTTCTGACAATGAAGCAGAGGATTCTCCAGCATTTGGAGAGGTTCGTTTGCAATGCCTTTCATAGGGGGATCCCCCTATGCCTTTTCCAGTTACTTGGCAACGATGGAGTCAATTTTTTGTATTCTAATCCTAGGAACACTTGCAGGCTATGCATGCTAGGGCCCTTTGGCAGACTAGTCAATCAAAGGG
The DNA here is from genome assembly GCA_963920765.1 of Ulota crispa. Lineage (NCBI taxonomy): Eukaryota > Viridiplantae > Streptophyta > Bryopsida > Orthotrichales > Orthotrichaceae > Ulota > Ulota crispa. The sequence goes on from OY987243.1 coordinate 1,008,743, forward strand.
CAAGGGTCTAGCAAAGCCGGTTGCATTGCAAAAACAGTCAGCCGAATCTGCAAAGGGGACGGTCGCAAAAAGTCCTTCCAAGACCAAGAAGCCATTCGCTCCGAAGGCAGCACCAAAGAAATCCTATGATAAGGCGTCAAAGAAGGCCAAACAACCAGTGAAGATGTGCGCGATAAGATCATAGAAGAACTCAATGGCTATAAAGCGCAATCTCATGGTTGATCAAAATAACAAGATTGCTCTGGAAGGGGACGAGGTGCAACCGACAATTGATTTGCGCCGTAGGAGCCAAACTTGATCTCCCCCATCGCGCCCAACTTTGCCAAGAGCTTCTCACTTAATTACGCTTGGCGATGCAATTGAGGACAGGACCAAGGCAGCAACAACATTATCTCGAATTGTTGATTTGGGACCAAATCTACATGGTGAAGCTCAATCGTAGGACACACCTACTTCCCAGGCACTCACCTTTGAGTTTCAGTCTCTGTCTACTGCGGTCAAAGATGATGTCCATGGGGATAGTAATATGGTTGCATTGGGGGATTCCCTTAAGGAATCCTTTCCTCAAGTTGATCCTCCTGATGCAACTATGACTGAGTCCAATGTAGGGCAATCTGGTCCTTCCATTCAAGAAGTCTGTGAGGATGCAATGCAAGACTTGATTCCTCTAAGTCCTTGCTGCTCACCGAGTCGAATGCCGCATCCCAAAGTGATTGCAAGGGACACATCTAAAAGTGAGAAGATCCGTCCCAAACATGTATTTGAACACTTTTGTCGGTTGCCATGTTTAACTCATTACCCCAATTGCAGATTGGACACAAAGCAGTCCAAATATATAGATGTTGTAAGGCGGGCTCACAAGTTCGTTTATGATGATGTTTTTGAACTTGCAATTGGACAGGGGGCAGTGTCGGGTGAGAAGGATGAGTTGGGAGGAGAAGCAATGCCAAGGAGGAATACTGACAACGTAGAAGGGAAGGGGGTTGTAAAGGATGAAGTCTCAGGTACATAGAGTCGTCACCTTGTTTTTAGATTGGCTTGCATCTTCCGACTAAGGGATTAGTTTTTGCTGAATGTAACCATTTGGGGTTCTTCTGCAAAGCAGATGTTTCTACGGGTGACGCTGAGTTGCAGTTGATCCGAGATGAGGTACCTCTTTGATGGTACTTTGTGGTTCTTGACCTAAATAGAGTTCTAATTCACTGGATTTGGGTTAATAAACAAGTTGTGATGCATCCAATGCCGGGGGTTAGAGAATTCCTTGACCGGCTGCATAGCAAAGCCAATGTCCGATTCTGGAGCTGTGTTAATAGCACTAATTTGGACAGTACCATCAATTTCACACTAGATGGTTGTAGTTTTATTCAAAGGGACGTTATTTGCTTCTCTCAGACAGTTTGTATAGAGTCAAAGTATAGGTCATCGGATAAACTAGATAAACCAGATAAACTTTTTTTCCTGAAGAATCTTCACATGTACAAGGAATTTTGTGGTCTAAACTCACTAGAGAACATCATCTTAATTGATGATAGTCCTCTCAAGAACCTTTTAAACAACAAGTTTAGAGCTCTCCACCCTACCTCTTGGGAAGGTGATACCAATGACAACTTCTTGAATGGTGATTTGCGTCCCTAGCTTGACGGTCTCCTCAATTCAAATGAAGCTAGGGTGAAGTATGTCAAGAAGAACACTCTTTCCGGATGCCAGCCTCCGGAGGACCCTAAATTGCAACTTCCTTGTGGAATTCTGTAGGCACTTCTTCCTCAATAGGAGACAACTCTCTTCGATGTCTATAGGGGGATCCTCCAATGGTGGTCTGTTAGAGTTTTGGCGTATATAGGTTAAGGACGTTGTTTGGGCATTATTGTAAATTGTAGGACACTTTGTTAATATTGTAAATTTATTTTCGGCATTTGCCCTTCCATTTTCTTGGTACTTACTACTTGCAGTAATCTTTGGAGTACCGTCTTTGTGTTCCCAAATATATAGTATGCACCTAGTGCTACTCTTCTGGGATGTTCACCAAATCATTCTTACTGTTAGTACTGCTTTGTTTGAATGACTATCTTAGTGCACTACAATTGGTACATTATCTAAAGTCGCTACTTGTGTTGCTCAGATTTTTTGATACGCTTAGAGTTTGTGAAATTTACAAATCTAAAGCAGCCACTTTATTTTATTGGAGTGTACTAAGGGTTACTTTGAGGTTTCCTTGTGTTTACTTTGCTTCTATTTCATTTTTCATTACATGTGATGCCATTTTCTCAATACAACTCTCATGTTCTTATCTTACTTTTACCAGTTTACTGCTTTTGTTAGTCAACAGATGTTCTGCCTTCTACGTGACATGTATTGACGGTTTGCTTGGATGTGGCTGTGCTTGTCTTTCTCCACCTATCGGGGGATCCTCCTATGGTGGTTTGTTGTTTTCTACAACATGTTTAACTGTTTCGTGAGGTTTCTGTTGGCAGAAGGCGTTGCTCGTTGTACTCCGCGGGGCCTTGTGCGTCAAGAGTGGTGTCGTGGATCTTTCGCAAAATTTTGAAATATGACCCCTCTTCATCAACTTAATGCAATATTTTGTTAACCATCTATGGTGCATTTTGTGGTTGTCAATGCGTTTAGAGACACTGCGTGAACTTCTTCGACATATTCTTCCCGATCAAATTATTTCAAGGTTTTTTTATGTTAGAGGATCTAACTGTCTTGACAAGACCATCGCATTTCTTGAGCCTGCTTGTATTGTCAAGGTTCTCTTACAGGATCCTTGTACACGCGAGCTTTTTCTAAACAGGAGAATTTTGATGCTTAGTGTAGATCCTCTCAATTGCCCTGACTTGCGTTGGACAAGTAGAACCATACCTGGTACGGATTCCCAAAGCAAGTAGTTGTTATACACATTAGCTCTGCTTTGCCTTCATGTCTTGTAAAGGCAATTGTTTCATTACATTTTGGCACATGAATAAACTGTGCACTATCCTCCGTCAATATTTGTGTGTTGCTTCACCTTCTCCAATGTCTTTGTTTTCATTTTCCTTGAATCTCCTTGTAGACGTTGCTTAGGTTCATTTCAATATTGTAATCTACTAAATGTTTTTGGATACAAGGTTGTATTTCTCTGTTACATCAATCATTATATTCTATGATCTACCAATAGTTTGTCATGATGTTTGCCTGATTGATATTGTTGCTTCTAAGGATGTCCTCTTAAATGTTTAGCTCTAGAATGGATTACCGTCATCGGGGATCTCCCGATTTATAATGGATCTTTCGACAGGTCTGCCGATCTGTGTTTTAACACACAAGTTAATGATTTGCTACAATGAAGCGTATACATCTATCTCCCCATGCTCTAGCTCACACTACATCGGAAGATCCCCAATGACCAAACCCCCTTTTCTTCACTTTTCTTGCATTTGTCATAAGCAAGCATTTATATATTGCATACTATATGAAGGAATTCTTATTATTTGTAACTTGGTCTAGTCCAAAATTTCCCTTATAATCCAGAAGTAGTTAAATATGACATATAAGCATGAATTTAATATGGTATCCAACTTGGGTTGACACAATTAAGCACGGTGATGCAATTTCTTTATAATTTTTTGGTGCTCATGCACCATCATGATTGAATGGTTGCCTTATTTCCATTGTTTTCCATATCTCAAAGTACAAATTAAAACCTTTGTTGGGGTCTTATGAAAAGGGTCCGGAGGGGGCATGTAAAGGGTTCATAGGTTTGCCAATGGATTAAGTGCCGATAGAGTGTTAGTGACCTGCCCTTAATCACCGGGGGATTAATAAAGAGGGATTAGGGGGCTGGTGCAGCACGATCTAGCAGTAAGTTCAGTAACCAGAGGTCAGTTGATCAGAGAAGGCGATCTGCATATCAGATCCAAGGTCCGGAGTCCAAAGCCCCCACGACATTGATTCCTCTCAGAACCAGCAGGTACGCATTACGCAGCCGAAGCACGATACTTTCTTCCTCAGCCACGCCTGTGCCGACGTGAAAAGCGCAGGCACACCATCCTACAACAGCACCCACCTTGCCTTGAAGGACGCGCGGTGACGAACTGATCGTGCTCTGGAAATGGCGTCGCTCGCTGAACATCTCTCAAGTGGTGGGCCTCACATGGACACACTTCCATAGGCAGAGTGACGTAGAGCTTCTTGTGAAGAACACCTGGCCACTTGGAGTAGTATGTAAAGCTTAGTTCCCGATTTGGAAAGTCGCTTGCAGCTTGAAATGGCTTACGTGTGGACGAATTCTCTACAAATAGGTGCGCAAAAGGCAAAACTGACTCCTCGGTGCCGGTGTGCATGCGCATGAAAATGATGCGTCTGTGACCGAGGTGACGTGCTGGGTTTTGAAGTTGCAGTTGGGTTCTCAGATTGTAGAGTGATGCTCAGGTCCATGGCCTGCTTGTTTCTACTGTAACAGGTGTGAGTGTACTAGCTGCTCGGTGTGAAGATGACCAGCTCGCAAGGACGACGATGCTAGCTAGGGTACAGATTTTTTAATTAGGACAATCAACAGAATACCGGCTGCAATAAATTGCAAGTCTGTTGGTGGAATAAATCATTGAAATGAGGCCTGATGGCGATGCCAGTTAGAACCTTGGAGGACGTAGCAATCGCAACAGTAGCTGCAATGACAGTCCCTGGGGAGCCGAAGCCAAGCAAGGATCGCACTCTTTTCAGCGTGAAGAAGGTGGAAGGCCAGGTCTTGCCAAGGGCGGAGAGTTATACAGATGCAGCGTCATTCGGGGGAGACCACGACGACGAAGACGACGACGACAGAGTGGAGCTCATGTACGGCGTGAAGCATTCTGATTTGTCTCGTCAATCTAATAAGATGGCCAAGGACGTGAACTGTTTCTACACCAACAGCGCGCCCTCGTTGCGACGCAACGTGCGGGCGTGGTGTGACGCCACTGGCTTGTCCACGACCATCACCATCGGCTGCAAGGGTCGTGTTTTCCATCTGCACAAAGTAAGTAACACGCTTGCCTTCAATTGAAAATTGTTTAGCCCATGTGGACTCGGTTTCTACTGTTTAGGAGGTTCTCATCGTTGGATAGATTGAAGCCGACTTGTGCACATGCACCCTTCAAGGATTCTTCCAATGCTGGAAGTGGTCACTTACGGGCATTAGTTTTCAGGGTTCAAAACGGATCATTATTTTGGTGGTTAGAATTGTTACTACGTGCTGCGAATCTCCATCTCAGCAGGAAATCGAGAGACGATGGCATCGTAGAGTACTCAAGGCATTTTCTCCTTTTGCCATTGGACATCCCATGTCCATGTTGGAAGTAGCGTGTTGGAAATTTCCCTTCACACTTTTCAGGAACCCATATGAGGTTTTGAGGTTTTGAGGTTTTGATGGCTTCTGACAACTTTGGTTCAACGGTGATATATTTGTTTGGCAGTTCCCTCTGGTGTCTCGAAGCGGGTACCTGAAGAAAGTGCTCAAGGACGCGACGGAGGTGACGCTACCAAGTGACGTTCCAGGCGGGGCAGAGATCTTCGAGCTCGTGTGCAATTTCTGCTACGGCTCAACAATCCTGATGGAGCCCGCCAACATCACGGAGCTTTGCTGCGCTGCGGATTACTTCCAGATGACGGAGGATTACGGCAGCGCCAACCTCGGTGAGCGCAGCGAGCTCTACCTCACGCAGGTGGCGTTGCAGAGCTGGAATGACACCTTGGTAGTGTTACAGCGTTGCGAGAAGTTGACTCCCCATGCCGATAAACTGGGCATCGAGCGCCGCTGCTTGGACTCTTTGGCCTTCATGGCGTGCATGGAGGCTCTGGATCCCGGGGCGAGAAAACTTGGCGATGCGAAGGCGCAGCAGCAGTATCTGCACTGGTGGGTGCAGGATCTGGTGGCTCTGCCGCCGCGCTTGTTCATGAAATTGGTGCTGGCGTTACGAAGGGAAGGCATGAAGGAGAATTGTGTCGGGCAGGTGATCACCGCCTTTGCGGATCGGTGGATTTTTGACTTGGGAGTGGGTCGCACCGAAAAATTAGGCTACGGCGACGACGAGAAGCGCTGCGTGATAAAGCCGGAGCCGGGTGTGTTGATAAAGTCCGTGGTGAAGTTGTTGCCGTTGGAAAGCCACATTGTGCCCATCGGCTTTCTCTTCGCTCTCCTCCGACGCGGACTTGCTTCCGCCATGAGCGACGATTCCAGGTATGGCCGAGGTGACCCTGCTTCGGTTGCCTCATTATCGTTCCTGAAATACTTTCTGTAATCCAAATATTGGCAATCAATGACGTGGATTTTAGAAAACAGTTGCAAACTGGTTTTAGTTGCAAGCACGCACTTTTGTATGAGTGAGGTCTGGAATGCCTTTACTGAACTACTAGTGCATCTCCGATCCTTTTTGAATGCATTTTTGCTATGTCTGAACTGTAAATGATTTCTGAAGTATCTTGATGATCTGGTTGTGTTTACCCAAAACCCTCCATTTTCAGATGTGAGTTTTAGACAGAAGAGCATAAATTTTAGCTCTGTTTAATAGTGCATTCGTTCGGGTAGTTATGTGCACTTGAGTCACGTTGGCAGTACCCATTCTTATTCACATTTTTGCTTTGTGTCACACCTTTCCTGTGAGACTATCATTTCAGCTTCAATTTATTTGGCGATGCTATTGTTTTTTGCAGAGTACAACTAGAGACTCGGATCGTGTTGCAGTTGGAAAGAGCCAACTTGCACGACTTGCTGCTCCCAGGTAAGAAAGAGAGAGAGAACAAGTGCGTGTTCAAGAACGAGCTTGAATCCATGGAACGCATTCTGAAGATGTTTCTCTCACGCATTCGAGCGGTTGGTGAAGTTAATGCGGTTGACATAGCGACACAGGTCGCCGTGGCGAAGCTCTGGGATCAGTATTTAGCTGAAATCGCGTTCGATTCCCGCATCACGCCCGCCAGATTCGCCGACCTCATTGAGCGTGTTCCTGCTCACTTGCGAGCGGAGCACGACAATGTGTACCGAGCTATCCACGCGTATCTCAACGTACGCCTCTCCCGCTTGCCGACTGCCAAGTCATCTCTAAGTTTCAATTTCGCAAATTCTGTTTCATTGTGATCAAGATCAGAGTACCCCTGTTTTGTCATTATTCTGATTCAATACTTCACTGCATTGTTATATCGCCACAAAACTCTGTACGTCTGGCATTTCGGTGGATGTGTGCAAGTATCACCTTGACGCTGTGCAGCGCCTAATATAAGAATAAAGCATCTGCCCCTGTTGTTGATATAGAAGGAAGTAAACTGAACATGGGAGGGCCAACCAGTTGACCAAATTCTGCAGGAAATGAGACTCGGTCATTCAATACGACGAAAGAATTTAGAAGCCTGAGTGTCTCTCATTTTTAGTTAAGAATCATGTTTGATAATCACTTACTTGCCGTGAGGCTTCATTTTTCAAGCTTCTTTATCCAATAAAGAAGTCTATGTCAAATTGTAGCACATTGGGAAGGCAACCCTCTCAATCTTCTCGCATTTTGATTCGCTTTTCATGTAGAGCTTCTCAATGCCGATGCTGTTAATTCCAGTCGGATCTTTTGTTGGTATTTTCTGCTTGATCTTATTCGGTTAAGCGTTGCGACTCGGTAATCTCATGCTGTGCGTTGGTTGCAGTCTCACCCGACTTCTACCCAGGAGGAGCGGCAGACGGTGTGCAGGACCCTGAACTGCCAGAAGCTCTCGCCGGAGGCGTGCTCTCACGCGGTGCAGAACGAGCTCATGCCACTGCGGATGATCGTGCAAGCGATGTTTATGCAACAGCTCCAAACCCGGTCGGTGCTTGATTCCCACCTTGAATGTGCGACCCAGTCCTTCCGAGAGAACCCTGTCGATGTCAGCCATAGCCAGTACTCTATTCGTGCTGATTCTTTTTCCTCATTGCGCGCTAACCATTCCCGTGATTCCTTCCGGTCCATGGGCTTATCTTTCCGTAAGAATGATCTTCCCAGCGACGATGGTGTGCATGTCGTGCCATTACCTACCCCTGCGGTGCAGCTTAAGAAGGAAACCAGCCTGCAATCTCCGAGACGGGAATACGAGGCAACTGAGAGCAGGTAACACAGCCCGTGCATTTTAAGTCAGTAAATATTAAAATGTCTATAATATGGTGTTTGTCTTTCGAACAGATCTGGATTTATGTGTTGTATTGTCGCACGCACCAATCTTAGTCTTTTTTTTACAAGAATCTTACAGAGTATTGTTGGGAAATTTCGTTAGGTTGCGAAGCTTGGAAGCAGAGCTGAGTCGGATGCGCAAGACGCTCGTCCGTCAAGCGGCCGCTTCGAACTCTGCTCGGCAGGCACTAGAATCTCCAAGGAATGTAAACGATAACGTCATTACGCAACACGACCGCTTGAAAACGCCCTGTAGAATGCCGACAGTGCACGAAGTGCAGGGTAATGCTTGCAGTTCGGGGTGTATGAATCAGCTGAAGCCCGTGAATCGAACGAGCCCTGGATTGCTCGCAAAGGCGCTGCAGAAGTTGAAGTTCCCCAGTTTCCGAAAATCGAGCACCGTCTCGAAGGATCACGTCAGCTCTCAACCTCCTGGATTAGAGTCGAATCTCAACCGTGTTGCTCGTACGGACTCCATGCCGAGACCTATAACGAAAAGTCAGGTGACGCAGCCTCGTCATGTCAGACGGAACTCCATGTCGTAACAACTCGACCAAATTGGTAATGGTAGTTCGGTATTCTCGCAACTGGGGATTCGTTCAGATGAGATGATCCGACGCCGTTTAGTTTTGGGAATCCAGAGATCGAGATCCGAGCTGTTTACTGCATTCACCTCCAAATGGCCGACTCAAGGACGCTGCTCCTTTTATTTTAGCAAAATTTATGAATTGTACAGCCTTCCGCTGGTAGGTTCGTCGTCACGGTACGTCGCTCCTCCTCATCCTTGCCACAAATTCTATGGAATTGCTGAGGCTTTCATGTATGTGGATGTCCTGTCAAAGTAATGTTCTGACCAAGACGGTATGCATCAAAAGTTCCTGAACTGAAGATCGGGTGATGGTATTTTATCAGTTGCTAGAAATGGAGAACCCACCCTGGGAAGCTTGACTTATGAGCCCCATTCAAGATAAAACCGTTTTAATATGTAGTCATTCTTCAAGTTTCTATAATTACAACGGCCCTGTTTGATGAACTTTGCAGGAACGTAGGGAGCTGCGTGAAGAAAGAACGACGTTCAGCGTCTGTTTCTGAAACTGTAATTATGTACGATATTGATCATAACGGCCAGGTCGATTTTGGAATGCGTCGGCAGTCCACGATGGCCATATTCTATTGGCAAACGGTGTCCTATGTGACAGGAATAATCCGTCTGGGCAAGGTTTCTGTAGCTGAAACTGGCATTTGATAACCAACACCATCACCAGGATGTCCAGCAGTTCCTCACACCAAGTTTCAAGCATGCGGAGTTCAGTCCTCGTAAATGATATCATGTACCGTGATAGCCCAGGTGGCCCCATTTTGTCAAGGAATCGCAGACTTTGTGTGAGTTATTACCCGGACAAAGATTTTAGATGAACCTGGGAGTGAATAACTGAACGATTGAATATGTTCGGTATCATTTGTTGAGATTCTCTCTTTTTGGGCTGCGAAAGATTCAGATATTTCTTAAAACGCCAGTCCAGAGCTCGACGTAGTGGCAGAATATTTCTGCTAATTAAAAGGCTTAGTTCGAAGATTTTTCTACATTTTTTTACGTACCTCTCAATATATCGCTCTACTGTCTTGCTACGTTCCGTACTTTCAGCTTCTGTTTGTTTTAACTCTACCGCTAGTTATGCGGCAATGTTAGCATGATGAATCTGAGGTTCATGTAGAATGGAGGTATTTTGCCAACAAACGTTGAACGCATCTCGCGGAACGGTGTGTAGAGAGACCTTCTCACGTGTGCCGTGGTAGTGTGATGCTGGTGTATTTGTCTTTATGTACCTTGGCGGATTTTGTATTGACAATTATCAGTCACTTCATTCTTTTCTGTTCTTTTGTAGGGAAACCCTTTAGCGTATTTACGAACCTTGTGTAATTGAGTGTTATATCTTGATTAAGGTATGTTCAGACCTGGCCTTAGAGGTCACTGTTTTAGGTGATTTTAGTAATAGCAAGTTGGGTTGTTCAGATGTGTGATGTTTAGTAAATGCCGATCCTACATGGTTGTCGACATGGCAGGAGAAAAGAGCGATGTTAAGTGAGAAAAAAAGTAGTGTTGAATAATCTGTCGGAAGGTAATACAGCATTCTTACATAATATTGAAATGAGTGAGAAATGTAGATTTGAGAGTTAAGTGACTGGTCTTACATAATGGCTGGCAAATGGAACAATTACATAACAACGCCAAACTGGCTGACCTTAAACTCTAGCTAGGGTGAAATGATTCCTTCATGGCCATTTGCTTGGAGGTAATGGGGCCCAGAGCTAAGTTAATTATTTTGGGAGGTTGTGGGGCCAAGATGAAAATGGTTTGCTTTTAATTTTATTTAATATTTTTGAAAATTTGGAAATTTACCATCAAGAGATTGAATTTTTAACAATTTTGACTTTGGATTCAAAAATTTGATTTAGTCTAGACACTAGTAGAAAACTCCTTCCAAAACAACAGAAAATCAACAGTTTCTTGTTGATTTTGGCACTTGCCCACACTAATTGATTAATTTAACAGAATTTTATAATAAACTAAATACGTTTTGTTGATTTGGACACCATTATCTAAATCAACAAAAAATTTGGAATCTTTTGAAAATCTTTTGGGAATTTTTTGTGAATCTTTAAGAATTTTCAAGAATCTTTTGGGAATCATTGAGAATCTTTTTAGGATACTTAAAAATATTTAAGAATCTTTTCGAGATTTTAGAATCTTTGAGAATCTTTTAGGAATCTTCATGAATCTTTTGAAATCTCTGGGAATCTTTTCAAGTTTTTTTGGAATCTTTGAGAATGTTTGAGAAAAATTAAGAATCTTTGAGAATCTTTTTGGAATCTTCAAGAATCTTTGGAAATCTTTGGAAATCTTTTCAAGTTTTTTTGGAATCTTTGAGAATGTTTGAGAACAATTGAGAATCTTTGATAATCTTTTTAGAATCTTTGAGAATCTTTTCAAGGTTTTTTTGGAATCTTTGAGAATGTTTGAGAACAATTGAGAATGTTTGAGAATCTTTTAGAAACTTTGAAAATCTTTTTGGAATCCTCAAGAATCTTTGGAAATCTTTGAGAATCTTTGAGAATCTTTTAGGAATCTTTGAAAATCATTTGGAATCTTTGGGAATCTTTTCAAGTATTTTGGAATCTTTGAGAATGTTTGAGAACAATTGAGAATCTTTGAGAATCTTTGGAAATCTTTTGAGAATCTTTTTTGAAATTCAAAAAATCTTTGAAAATCTCTAAGAATTTTCAAGAACCTTTTTGGAATCTTTGAGAATCTTTTTAAAATCTTTATGAAATTTGTTAAAGTACTTCAAAATACTTATAGAAATAGAATCTCTTAGACTAAATTAGAGTCCTTTAGGAATCTTTTTGTAATTCATCAAAATACTTTCAAAAAAACTATCACAATAGTTTAGGTTTGTTTTTGAAATCTTTCTAAAATCTTTTTGGACCTCATTAAATTTTTTTGAAGTTTTAAAAAATAAAGGAAGTTTTCAAAAAAAAAGAATCTTTTAGAAGTTTGAGTGTACATTGACTAATTTTATTTTCTTTACTTTTCACAATTTGGTAAGATTTAAACTTAGCAGCCTTTAAAGTCAAGTAAAAACATGACCATAATAACAAAAAACTCAACAATTTTTTGTTGATCTAGATACTTTTGGACACAAATTCACTAATTCAACAAAATTTTATATAAAACGTACAACATTTTGTTGTTTTAAATACCAAATTTTTTTTACAAACAAATGTAAAAAATGCTCCTCAATTCTTTGAAGAAATCATAAATGTCCCTTAAGGATTAAAAGTACCAAAAATATCTTTGTGTTATATGATAACCAAGTGTATAGTTTAATGCAAATTCTTACAAGAAACCAAAGGTGTTTATTACATTTCAAATAACACAAGGATATATTTAACATTTCAAAATAGAAGAGCTTTTTTATTAATTTTCCAAAATAATAGGAGTATAATTGATATTCCTACAAAAAATAAGGACTATTTTTTATGTTTCACATATTTTCGGAGTAAACTTGATATTTTGAAAGACTTAAAGGATATTTTTAGTAATTTTCCTTCTATTACTAATCAAATGAATTAAAAAAAAAAATCTTATAAAATATTTTTATAAGCTTTAAAAGATGGGAATTGATATGTGTACCACACTCTTTCAATTACTATACCACACCATGAGGTAAATTTTAGATTTCTACCATCAAAAAGCTAAATTTGAAAATTTTGAATTCAAATTTGGGCTTAGAGACCATGGTATTGTCTAGAACCATAAAAAAAGTTGCAATTCAACAACACCCAATGAAAAAATTTAGTCAAGGAGAAAAGTGTTAATTTTACTTTCGTTTGTAAAAAAAGATAAGCTTTTTCATTGGGTGTTGTTGAATTGCAACCTTTTTTATGGTTCTAGACTATATCATGGTCTCCAAGTTCAAATTTGAATTCAAAATTTTCAAACTCAAATTTTTGATAGTAGAAATCTAAAATTTACCCCAAGGGTGTGGTACAGTAGTTCAAAGGGTGTGGTTCACATATTAATGCCCTTAAAAAATATCCAAAACTATTCAAAAGTCAATAGAATTTGGATTTTATAATTGCAAGGATTTAATTCCGTAACTGTTCACGACTTCATGTTATTTGAAGCTATCAAACTATAGAGGCTATTTTAACAAAATAAGGTTCTTTTTACAAAAACTAGCACTATATAATAATTATTAATGAATCTAACATTTGCTTGCAACAATCTTTATGAGATTTGTGAATTCCAAAAAAAATTATAAACAAAATCAAAAGGATGGAAATAAACAATTTTTTTAATATTTCTAAACACCTTCTCTGATTTTAGCTCATAACTTTTGATAAAAAGATTGAAATCCAAAAAAAAAGTTTGGAGGTGAAAGTAAAATACATTTACCAACTATTCTTAGTTCTAAGTTTTTTGAAAAAAAGTCTTTTAATGGGCAGAAATAGCCTCCAAAGTCTACTGGATTACTAAAAACATGAACATTTAATGTACAAATAGATTCAAGATACCAATGTGTGCATGTGCATTTGCACATTTTCTAGTGGATTTGAGAATGTGCTAAGGTTGTGAAGTGTGAGAGGAGAGGTAGAAGGTTTGAACTCCGTTACCAGCAGTTGCTTGGGGGCTTGGGCACTTGCCCGGAAGTTCGGGTAGCTACCCAAAAGTTTGGGCAGCTGCCTATTCCCTAAAAATTTCACATTTTTGTAACATAAAAACAAATTCTATGAAAATAATAATTTAAAAATGAAAAGAAATAGAATTGAACAACATTAAATATGTAATAGAAATCAACAACAAATGAACATAAAACTGTAAATAATCAACAGAAAATCAATAGAAAAGTACCCAAATCAACTTGACCAAATTCACAGAAAAAATCAACAATTTTTGGTTGAAATTCTGTTGATTTTGTGCTGAATTTTCTACTAGTGAAAACTCAAGATAAGTATATGATTGAAGACTACAAAAATAGGAGGTAAATTTTTTCTAGGGAATTGAGATGTGCACACCTGGGGTTTTGGATATTTACCATCAGCAAGTTGTATTTGGAAAACTTCATTTCAAGTTTGGATTTGGAAATCTTGATTTAGTCTAGAACCACAAAGGATTCACATTTGAACAACACCTAACTGAGAAGCCAAGCAATTTTTCATAAACACTGAAAAGTTATCATTTGCTTTCAACCCCAAAACAACCCTAAAGACAAAATGTGTCCTCAACCAGTTTTTGAAGTTAAATAAAACCTTACCAAATTACTAATTTTAGTAGACTATATTTTTGAAATTTTCTTTTTGAAGTTTAGTTTAAGCTTCAACAACCTCATTTTGCAAATGATTGATTATGATTTTTCTATTCAAGATTTTGTGCATGGGTGTCTATTGCAATCTTGACTTTATGTAGTATTGAGGGCTCTTGGGAATGAGCAGCAAATACACTAGATCTTTTAGAAAAAAATCACATTAGAAATTCATTAAAAAAATTGTAAAATGGATTTTGAGAAGTTATAAATTGATTGGGGTTATGCATGTTAGGCCCTTTGACCTCATTTTTTTTGTTGACCATCTTTTTAAATTTGACATGTGAAAAGAAGATTGAAAGACTTCAAATCACTTTCAAAGTTTTAACACCCTCATGATCAAACATTATAATCTTTCAATCCATAAGAGCTATTGCTGTGTTCTCTTTTCTATTGTGATCTCTAACATGTCTAGTTTGATTTTATATGGTTACAATTCAAAAAAAATTTATACAACTTATCAAAATGTTGGCTTTTTGTTCAAATTAAAGCAAATTCACAGAAGCTCAAGAAATTCCAAGGACATTTTGGGATTAACTAAGCTTTTCCATTGGACGTTGTTCAATTGTAACCTCCTTTATGATTCTAGAAAAAATTATGATCTCTAAATCCAAATGTGAATCCAAACTTTCCAAATTCAACTCGTTGATGATTAAAAATCCCCAGATGTGCATTTATCAAACTCCAAGTAGGCGCATGTCATCCCCTATTTCTATTACCCTTGTTTGGGAAAATACTTGAGCTTTTCCACCCTGGACAGCCCCACATCAACGTAAGTTGTATGTAATAAATTGAGCTGTTGGTCTACACTCTACATCAACTTGCTAGAAGGGGGCCACTCAGCATTGCCATCAACGTAAGACCTGTGACAGATCGCTCCTAAGTCACTTCTTCCATCTGACATCACATCAGATTTACAAGTTTACAACTACATGTATGAACAACATCAGAATTATAATACCTTTGGCTGATATTCCTGTTAAACGTACCTCATCCAGAGTTACCCGAACCTAATGCTGCGCACGCTATTTAATTTTAGCGAGTTTTATCTTTAAAACCAGCTCCTTCAAAAGGCCAGGTCTGAACGTACCATTACCCTTTTGATGTTGGGTGGAAAGCGTTGGGCAAGACCTGGTTTTTATGAGTTTGTAAGATGAGGTTTAATAAATGGTGGTGTCAGAAGCTTTCAAGAAATGTCCTTTGTGGGCTGCTGATTGGGCAGCTTGGAGGGAACTGATCAGCTTGCAAAGTCATCGGAGTAGTACCCTTGAATTTTAAATGAAAGTCAAGTACAGCTTGGTTTTGTTCATATTTTGAAATTGTCTTCAAGTGTCAAAATTGATAAGACGTGATGCGCAAGCGACCTCCCTTAAATGTCCAACTCTTGTACGTGCAGAAAGTCTATGTGAACTCCTTTTCTAGAAGGCACCTTTTGATCAACCCCTCACCGCCCCCCAGGACCAAAGTCAGCCCCTTTTCGGTGTGTTCAAAGCTAGAAATACCATAAACAGTTAAAATAAGGCACTTAGCCTGAAGATATGGGGAATTTTTTGAGAAATTAAGCTCAATATGTGGAGAAACAAGGATAAGTAAGAGTGCATCAATAAAAAAAACTCAAAAGCGAATTTTTTATACAATATAAATGTGGATTTAGGGTTTGGACCGATTTTGGTTTCATAGGTGCACCTTAAATGGCTACCTCTAGAACCTTGTTCCAAAATAAATTTGAACCAATCAAATGTCAAGAAAGAGCATGTTTTTGAAATCTCTTTCAAAACCAGCTCTTATTGGTTTAAGAACACTCTACTCTACCATTATCCGGCAGTAACCGTTTATGGTATTTCTACCTTACCTTGCTTGTTGTGAAGTTGAAGGGGCATTGTCTTTGTCCATGCTGGTTCACATGTAGAAATATTCACGTTTTTAAACATTGGAGAAGTCAAAATGTGTTACTATTGTCACTTTGTATTCTAATCTCTTAGACTTTTTTTGTTTAAAATTTGAGTGTAAACAAGCGGTTGGAGCATGTTATGCTACTCTTTCATCATTAAAATTTTATTAGAATTTTCATATATGAGATAATATCTCAAAGATTGGAGATGTGATACTACAAAGTAATGTAAAATTTAGTAATATGATTAATGAGCAATAGGTTGTGCAACGTTAAACCATATCAATATTAAAAGTACATGTCCTAAATGATAAGTTCACAACAATTGTAAATTATCACAATGATATTAATCTTATTATTTAACTTATGTTGTGCATCATAATTGTTGTGAACCAACTGTTTATGCTAATTTTTCTATTTCAAATGTGCATGTAAATGCTTTGGGTTGAGTGTTTGTGTTTACTAATCAAGTAGAGTAACCCAAGTTTTTTGTAAAAAACATCGTGAAAATGTAGGGCATCTCTTCAAGCTGTGAGCATTCATGAGAATCCAAATTAAGTTAACCCCTAAACGGCCCACCGGCCATCTGTGGCCATCTGTGGCCGTATGTACAATCGTATTTGAGCTGCTCTGAGGGCTTTCCAAAAAAATTATGCACCCGTCATCGTACAACCCTTCAATAACCCTTCAATATGTATGATTATAACACTTAATTTCCAACTAATTCAAACTCCTGAATATTGGTTGTGACTATATTTGGTACCGTACGTCTAGAGCCCAAGGGCCCTTCAAGGGTTAAGGTGATTGGGTGTGCAAAGCATCGTACAACTCCAATAATTTGCGGGGAATAGGCTCCATGAACATCAGGACAGCCTAGATACCCTGAACTTCTGTAACGGTCCTCTCCCAACGAGCATTCAGAGTGGCAGCGGTTATCAAACGGATATCATCTTGTAACGAAAAGCTGGGCAACCTCCTGGATGCCTTCCACGTTGGTCGTGCTGTCACATCAGACTCGTCAGAGAAAGAGGTGCCACCCCCACCGACAATTCCTGCCTTGCCCAAATTTGCCCCGCGTTGCGTTCCGATCCCCAGTTCTGTTGCCATCGTTTCTGTGCCGTTTCTCTGCCGGTGCTCTCGACGACGCGCTCTTTCGATCAAGCCCGATTTCTGGACCTTTGGCTGCGTTTCCTGTTCGAACTGCATCACGTAAGTCTTTTTCATATACTTGGGCGGTTTTTTTGTGGACTGTCTGAAATTGGGTATCGTTGTTGATCAGGGTTTGTGGCTTGGTGCACGAAAGTGGTTGTTGGGTCGGTGCGGGTGCCATGCAAGCAACAGAGTGCCGTTCTGTGTAGGTTGTTGTTTTGTTTGTAAATTTTTTGCTCTGGAGATCCGTCATACCGATTTTTCTACATAAGATATTGTTCAGTTTGTTTGTACAAAGAATTTGTGTTTTTAGCAAGCACCTTCTCTCACCAGTCGGGTTGCTGTTTCGACTGCTCTTAGGGTTTGGTAGGGTCTCTTAAAACTGCTGGTGCGTTGAGTTCGTTTTGTTTGAGTTCGCACTGTTCGACTCTTGAAATCATTATATGTTCTTGTTGACAAGTGAAAGAAGATATTAATGCATCAAAGAAAAGCGTTGTTTGCATGTCTTGCCTGAAGTATAGGAATGTTTTGAGCTTTTTTCGGTAGATGTTATAAAATTGTAGCTTGATTTTGATGTAGTGTTCATCCAGTAAGTTAATATGTTTAGATGTTTACTATCAAGGTTGGTTCTTTCGGGGTTAGTGGCGAATTTTGCTGTCTTTATTTTGGTTTTGAAAATAATCCTATCACGTTAGGTTGTCTAAATTGAATCGGGCTGTTTTTTGTGTTGATGTGCACAACTCGGTTTACTGTGAAGGTAGTTTTAAGATTCCGGTATATAGTTATGTTGACTTATGTGTGTGTAGCTGTTGTTTGTCAGGTTTTTATCAACACTTTGGAAATGAATACCACGGAGGATCAAGTGCTGGCAGAGCAGGAAGCCTTGCTCGCAGAATGCAAGCTGTACAAGGGAGAGAAGGAACCGGAGACGAAGGAGGTAAAAGTCCAGCAGGAGTATGAAGCTGTTGTAGTTGATGGGTTGCCTGTTGGGCCTGCTTCTACTGTTCTGGGCGCCCCGGTTTCCCGCTCTCCTTGGTCAACTGGTCTTCTTTCCTGCTTTGGAAATGGCGGCGAGCACCTCACAAGTGATCTCCAAGTTTGTGAGTACCTGTGTCCATGTGTAATTTTGCTTCTGCTCTTTGAGTTCCATGATTGCGATACCTTTAAGGAATGAATGATTGCTGTAGTGGCTGTGATTAGTTATTATGGTACAAGTGTCAGGTCTTTCACTCGTCAATACCAATCAGTTTTAATTTTAGGGATCATCAATTGGATTCTTTCCCTTTTGTAAAGATTATTTTTTTACTTTACATTTGTGCAGTATAAATGTCGATCTTGCAACAGTGGTTGAACCAGTTTGAACTAGATGAGACATGGCTTAGTGATCGGTAAATTTGCTCACACATGTTGATGGTATGCTGGTGCTTGGCAGGTGTTCTTGGAGGCTTTGCACCATGTGTGCTGTATGGCAACAACATGGAGCGCCTCTATCCCGGAGAAGACGGCATTTTTATGCACCACTGCATGATGTATACCTACCTTTGGATTGTCGGAGCTAACTTGCTCAACATGAACCTGGCTCCTTGCGTCTCAGTTGGATCTCGCATTGCCCTTCGCCGGAAGTACAACTTAGAGGTAAATTTTTTGGGAGAATCTGACGAACAATTGCACAGTCCCTTGATTTCTGTTGTCATGGCGTTTACGGTTGCAGGGTATATAGAGACAGTAATTAACGATTGTGATGATGTTTACGTTTGCAGGGTACTGGAGATAGTTGCTTCACGGGCATGGGCGATGACGAGAGCCGGGAGGGGTGCAACACCGTGTTTGACGTTTTCACCCATTTCATTTGTCACTCCTGTGCTTTGTGCCAGGAGAGCCGTGAATTGCGGCGGCGTACTCTCCACCCGGCTTACCAGCCTTACACGTCCATGACCCCTCCAATGGGACAGAGCATGACTTCTTAGACCGTAAAGGGTAGTTTTTCTCATGGACGTTCAGACACTTCAAACCCTGTGCAGAGAGAGAGTTAGGCATGGCTCCTCTGTAACCGGCTTCTGGCCTAAACGTATTACAGAATAGAGCCTTGTATTTGGTGAGCATATACTTGAGAGTGTCACTGTTAGATTATTAGGTTTGGAATTGATTGAGGTTTATTTATGGCGGTCTTTGTCATTGTGTGGACATGACTATCTAATTTGCACATGGATTTCACTTCATTTCTCTTTCGGAGGTCTAGATTGTGCGGAGTAGCACAATCTAAGAGTTAGTTTAGAATATGCAGTCTGCGCTTTCATTTTCTTAAGCAAATGCCAGTTGATTATGTCAAAATTAAGGTGTTCGTTTCTCCAAGAAACCCAAGCTTGGCCTTGGATGTTTTGTTACTGTTTGTGAGTTTTGAGTATTTGAGATACAGTATCCTACTCTAAAAATCCCACATCGCACGATGTATGCGTTTGAGTTGCACACTTGCACTTTATAGCCGCTCATAGCAAATCTTGCACATTTTTGGCCCTCAATGACTTTCACGTTTCTTTCTTGAAATGAGAACGAGAAATTGATCTTGAGAGGATTTTGAAGAGAACGAGCCCTTGTTTTAGTTTTGAGCAGTTTGAGCAATTTCAAACATAACACGGATGTGTCATTTTCTAACAGGCGTCTTTTGGAAGTTGAAATAAAATCTCACGCCTTGAATCACACAACATTCTACCTCAGGCCCTGAATTTGGTATCCAAGCCAAGCACTCTCATTATTCTTCAGAACGACACCGCACTTCTGCTTTTGAAAGTACTGCAAGTATCTAGGACATGTAAAATGTGTGTGAATTGTGGTAGTACAGTGCGGTGTATGATGGGACATGGGAGACCTTGAAGCTGTGTCAATGCCATGCTCATGTGAACTTTAGTCGCAATGGGATCCCAAGGAATAATTTTGGACACCTGTACGAAGAGCTATTGCTTTAGACCTAGATTGGTCTAAATTGTCAATATATAGTGGCAAAATTATAGGAACAAAGAAAAATCATTGCTATAATTCTTTGCAATATTGTTTGACCTATGCTAGTAAACTTTACAATAACTTTTTCAATCATGAGTTCCTAGAACCTAAGATTGCAACTCTAAAAAATTCCTAGTAAGTGAATTGTGGAGTTGATTGATGCAAAAATAAGTTCATGAAATGCAACAGAGGTCTATTGAATGGAAAAATACAATGTGCTAAGAGAAATAAGCAACTTGCTGCATGGTCAACAACAAAGAAAGGATGAACAACTCTCCAAGCTCAAATTACAAGCCATTTTATTGAATGATTTTTTTATTAAAAGATAATTAGGTCTGATTGAAATGATTTGTGGTAAGCCTTCATTATATTTACTTAGAGCATAGTTGTATCTTTGCTTATTAGATTAGTATGCCAAAAGTGTTCACCTAAGATTTTGTGAAGGACTCATACTAAGTGGTCCTAAACAACTTTCATTGAACCAAGGGAGAAGAGGAGACAATATCTTCAACCTTGTGAATCCAAATTCTTTGTTTAGTATGTTTGAAGGTTACACTCCTTGGTAAACAAAATAAATAAAAAACCTTTGACACTACCATAAGAAAATTGGATTTATAGATCAAAGTATTCGTTTCCGTACTATATTAGCTAAATAAAGTAATTTTGAAGATGGCATGAATGTTCTTAAAAAAATAGAGAGTTCTTAAAAAATAAAGAACCATCTCTACATCAAAGGGATATCAATGTTAGGCTCAATTGCTTCTACAAGCAACTATGTTATTCTTGAAACCTTCCAAAGAAAAGTGGACAAAATTTTTGCCCTTCGACATGTCCCAAACATATCGAAAGGAAGTCACTTGGAATGGACAACTTCAACTGTTGTAATCTTGAGATTGCATTGTTGAATCTTGACATAGTTCAGTTAAACTTCTTTTAGAGCATAGGAATTAGTTAGTGCATCCAGTTAGGCTCCAAGGTGAAAATGAAAAAAAAAAAACATTGATACAATGATAAGAAAGATCTTCTGAAATGGGCCAAGCCATTCCCGTTCATGGGTTTCTCACATCACTGACAGCATTTGCAGAGTGTACTCAAACGATAAATATTTAGGAGCGCACTCTGGCCTATTCTTTACATCACAAGATCATGCTCCCATAAGTAATCACATAAGGATTCAGATAGTAGAGATATCGCTTGCATGGGCAGTTTGAAATAGGCGGTGAAATAAATCTGTTCAATACTTAGTGCACTTATAATATTTCCTAATATTCACAACTGAAAGTTCAGTACTAGGATAATGAGTCTCAGGTATTCTGCTTGTGCAGCCAACGCCCTACATTCTATATGTGTAATGATTTACTGCAAAGAAATCAGTTTATGGTTCAATTCTTGGGCAAGAAGAGAATAAAAAGAACTTCTTGACCAAAAATGACCGAAATATTAAAAAAACAAAATACTAGGACCGCGTGGCATAATCTTTGGCTCGAGCAGCTATTCTGCGATAAGCGGCTTTATCAAAATTTGGGTCTGAATTTTTGATGAACTTAAAAATTCGTTCTACTTCTTCAAATTTACCCAATTTGCAGTAAGCATCAACTAACGTTCGATACGTCACCTCGCCTGGCCTGCAACCACTCTTCTTCATGTGCTTAACCACGTTCAAAGCTTCCGTGAGCATTCCTCGATTCGAATAGCATGCTACAAAAGTATTGTAGGTGAACGCATCTGGCTGTAGACCGTTGTTGACCATTTCGTGAAAGATCCGAGTTGCATCCTCCAAGTGGCCATACTTACTGCAAAGGTACATCAGTCTATCAGTGAAATGAGGTAATCGTAACTTATGCCAAGTTAAAAGCAACTGCTCACGTCATGATACATGATCGGTCCTTTTTGTTCAAAGGGGCTACAAAGATGAAAATCCTGGTTCAATGTTTTTTTCCAAAGAAATCCTGCACCAAAATTCAGCAATAGCACCGGTTGCAAACAACTAAAAGAGGCAAGTGCCAATACTCTTGTGTTGAATTCCTGACTACCTGAGTCCATTTGCTACTTATGGGAGAACCACGGTATCCATGAATCTGCAATTCTCTGACATTTTCTCTATTTTGTGCACTTCAATGCAAATGCTGAATTCAACATATCAAGATAAACTGCTTGCGTGATAAGTCATTATGCTTCTATAATTTTGTAATGTTCCAGGTACCTGTAGTCCTATGGTAAAAAGGGTAAAAGCTAAACAGCACTCGAGAACATTATGTGAATCTGCTTTTTGAAATACAAGTATTGTGAAATTACCTGTACGCGAAGATAACAGTGTTGTAAGAAACAAGGTCCGGAGTTTCTCCTGCAACAGCGCACTCTCTCAAAGTTGCTTCACATTTCCGATACATTCCTTCTCGCCCATACATACTCATCAGGCAGTTGTAAGTAACAACATCTGGATTCAGACCAGTCTTCCGCAACAAAACGTACGTATCAGTAGCCAAATCTAACATTCCTTTCTTTCCATACATCGAAATCATGGCGTTAAATGTGCTGGTGTCTGATAGGTAGCCATGGTGCTTCATTGCAAAGAAAGCTTGCTCAGCTTCTCCAACCAGACTGCATTTACTGCAGGAACAGAGAATAAATGTTAGCACGACATTCTATTCAAGAGTCAATCTGAAAAGCAGAGCTTATTAATGAGATTTCTTCAGCAATAAATTGCAGCAGTCTAAAACTTCTTGACATACCTGTAAACAAGGACAAGAGTCTTCAGGAGAATCTTGGAAAATGGCACAAATAAAGTACGTAGAGAGTCTACCAATTCGTTCATTTTCGCTAATTCTCCACCATTCGCGTAAGCATGAAGCATCGAGGCATAGGCAATGTCGTTCGGTTTGTAACTGCTTCTCTTCAGCTCATCCAGTACCAACTCTGCATGTTCCCACCGACCTTCTCTTGCAAGAGCAGCAAGTAAAGTATTGAAAGTGGCCAAATCTGGTGTGCAGCCAGCTTGCAGCATACCATCATATATGCTCATAGCCTGATTTGAAGATCCACATCTCCCATAAGCCTCAATGAGAGTATTAAAAGTTGCCTTCTCTGGTTCAAAACCTGCCTTCTTCATGCCCCGGAAAACCTGTCAACCACCGCAAATATCCTATAAGTGAGCACGGAGTTCTAAAAATTTCATCCTGGCGTATTCCAACCATTCATTGACACTAACAAAGATGATAGGCTAAGAATCCGAAACTACTCCTGTGCAGTAAGAATTCGTACAAACCTTCAAAAAGGTCTAAGAGCCAATAGTTGTTCAACTGGTGCTAAGAGTCTACACAAAACATCCGCTACAGATCGAAGTTTGACACACCAAACACAAAGGAGAGTGCAAGCTGACCTTCAAGACCTCTGAATACATTCCGTTCTTCCCAAATACTCCCAGTAACGTGTTCCAAGTAACGATGTCAGGTTCACATCCGCAAGCCTGTAAAAAAAATTCAGGTAACGAAATCAGAAAAGCCCAGTCACTGGAGAGAGCGTAAGCAACCTTCAAAAGAAGATCCTGCAAATTTCAGCAGCTGCTCAGTGCATCTATGGTATCAAAAAAACTTATGCGTTCGCCTGAAATTCCAATGCTTTATGCACCAAACCACCGCAACTTTTGACGCACTTCCTAAAAGAACAACTATAAGTCAAGCAGTTTATTCAGTGACACTATGGCGGACTTGGAGACCAGTAACCAAAAAGATCTGCACAATCGGTAGTGTGCAAGTGATCCGAAAACACATTGAAAGACAGTTTCACGTACCTGCATATCTTCAAATATCAGCATCATCTCATTGAAATTCTTTTTCTTGCCGTGCATATCAATCAATGCGTTAAACGTGAACGAATTTGGAGTACAATTGCTTGTTCGCATCTCCTGGTAAATCTCCATAGCTTGCTCAACTCGTCCTGCCCTGCTGTAAGCTGAAAGCAGACTAGTATACGTAAAAACATCCGGTTCGATGCCTTTGCTGACCATAGATTCTTTCATCTCGGAAGCCGCATTGTAAAGTCCAGCTCTTCCAAATGCAGACAAGAGCTCATTATATGTTACAATGTTAGGCGGGCAACCCGCGGTTTCCATCTCCTTAAGAACGTTTGCAGCTTCATTATGCCACCCTGCCTTCCCATACACGTCCAGAAGTGCATTATAGGTTACCCTGTCAGGCGTACAATTTGACGCCTTCATCTGAATAAATAACTCCTTAGCTTCTTCGCATAAAGAGTCACTAGCACATGCAGTAATGGCTGTGTTGTAAGTATAATCATCCGGTTGAATCCCCTGAGGCTTCATCTCTTCAAACAGCTCCAAAATATTACTCCAGGACCTACCTTTCTTCCCGTACAAATCTATGATCACATTATACGTCACAATATTAGGTTGTGGCCCTTCGTCTTTCATCTGTTTGAAAAACCCTAGGGCTTCTCTAAATTTCCGGTTCCGCGAGAGAGCAGTTATCAAAGAAGTATACGCATATACATCTAAAGGATATCCTTCCATCCTTAAACTCTCAAAGAGTCGAGTAACAGCTGTCAGTTGGGACTCACGTCCAAGAATTCTCAACATGACGGCAATTGTGGCACCGTCCGGCCTAAATTTCGGCCGTTCCCGCATCCAATTGAAAATCGCCAGCGACTGATTCCATTGCCCCTCCCTTCCTAATCCTTTAATTATCGATAAGAGCTCACTAATCGAGAGAGCTGCTTCTGCTGTAGTCAAAATGTCGTTCAAGAGGCCGTCGTCCGACGACGCCAAAATCTTCCGTAATAACTCTTCTCCCCTTCGAGTGAGTCCACTGTCCCAAGACTGGCCCCGCTTCGAATTGAGCTTTCCCAAACGCCGCCTACTGTTCCCGCGACCACCGCGTTGCCCCCTCGATAAGCTCACTTCGTCCGCCTTATCCCGCCCGCTCCCACTCTCGTCGTGACTGCTCCGACCATCCACCATACTCCCCTCCTCCGCCTCGCGCCTTCGCGCCTCCAACACGGGCTCTAAAATGGCCAACAGGCTCCCATACCCTACCCATCCCGATGCAGGCTTCACCGCGACGGACACCGGCGCACTGCTCGTCCCCGCGATGCTAGTCCCCGCGACGGGCTCCCGCACCAATCCCCTCGACGACGGCCTCGCTAACCCGAGGGTGGCCCGCAGCGCCGCCATGCTCCGTCGAGGTCAGCTATGGCGGACACTCCCTTCGGAACGCCGCAAAAAAGCTCGCAACACAAGCGTACACAACACGAGATACGGAATTAGAATGGAAATGCGTCCGGAAAGCCCCAGGTTACAAGTGCCTTGCCGGATAGCCCCAGGTTACAAGTGCCTTGCCGGATAGCCCCAGGTTACAAGTGCCTTGCCGAATAGCCCCAGGTTACAAGTGCCTTGCCGGATAGCCCCAGGTTACAAGTGCCTTGCCGGATAGCCCCATCAGGACCTCAACACTTCCACGACGTAGTATAAAAGGATCTCATTCTTGTTGGACTCCAGGATACCATATAATTCCATCAATCCATCGAACCAGCATACCTCTTAGCCTGTGTTTTTTTTTTGGGAAAATTTCATGGATACCCCTAAAGTTTGCAGTATTATCACAAATACCCTTGAAGTTTCAGTAATATCACCAGTATCTTTTGATTAGAAATTCTTTATTGACTCTCCAATTTTTTTCCGGAATTTTTTGATGTTACTGAAACTTCAAGGTATTCTTGATAATACTGCCAACTTCAGGGGTATCCGTGAGAGTTCCCCATCTTTTTTTTTGACAACTTCATTTGCAACAATCAAGGGTCATTGTTGGTTAAACCAACTTACTACTATATTGTGTCTTTAGTAAAAAGATGAATGAAACTTTTTGTTGAAAGATTATGTTACTAGCAAGGACTTTCATGTTTTTTTCTTGTATTCATCGACATTTCACCTCTTTTTTTCTTAAATTTATTGCTTTTGTGACATGTTTAGAGTATTGAAAAAATTTCAAGAAATCTTTCATTGTTTGTTGAAATTCTTCAAACAAATTTTCTTGCTTTGAAGTGCGTGTTGATTAAACTTCATGCAACCATTACAAGATAATAATAAAACTTAGCACTTAACCCCTAAACGCCCAAGCAAGGTTTTTTTTGGCAACATAGCAATTTTGGGAAACTCACTGCAAATGAATTTTTCTTTTCTTTTTGAAATTTTCACATATGATGATGTGATGTGTTGAAGGAGTAGCTTTGAGGTCCAACAAATTTCATAACATTAGACTTCACATTTCAATAGTTATTGCATGACATGTTGTTTTCTTTGCTTGGCGGGCTACTTTGGCTGCCCGCCAAGCAAAGAAAACAACATGTCATGCAATAACTTTTGAACCATCAACTCAAAAGTTATGAAATTTGGTGGACTTTAAAGCTACTCCTTGGACACATCACGTGGGAAAACTTCAAAGAATAAAAATGAAAAAATTCATTGGTAATGACTTGCCGAAAATCACTATGTTGCTAAAAAATGGTGTTCAAGGCTATAGGGGTTAAAAGAGCTTTAGCAAAAAGATTGGTGAGACTTGATTCAAAGTAGGGTGTTTTTGTTATTGACCCAATTCTTTAGCAAATTTTCACTTTATTGATGCCAAAAATTTCAAGAAGAGTTGCTATGTAAACATCTTTTACTAAACAAAACCTTGAGGTATGATAAGAAATTGTCAAACCTCATTTTTAAGTTCTTTATTAGTCAAAATTTGAGAATTCAGTGGGCTTTGAGAGGTAGGATTTATTGCTTGCTTCTTCTTTGAAAGCCTACCTAAAAGTGCCTACTTTTTTTTTTCTGTTAACTCCTAAAGGACCAAGCCCTTTTTGTTTGCCAAAATCATTGAAAATTGTTGTTTGTAGGGGATGAGTAAGAAGGTAGAGTTTTTTTCTTTTTTTCTTTTTTTTTTTCTTTCGGAAATACAACTAGGGATCTTGCCTAAAATTAGAAGAGGTACTTATAGGGAAAAAATCAGGTTATTCTAGATGGAGAGGAGGGAGATATTTACATCTGAAGTGAAGGAAAAAGTTCTTTTCCTTGCTTCTAGTAAAATTTAGAAGCCTTTGACCACTCTTACATGAGAAAAATTGCTCTACCCAAAGTTGTGCTTTTATTTTTCCATGTAGGAGAACAAGTTAGGTATGTGTGTGAGAATTTTCAAATCAATTGGAACTACACAACTCATGGGAAAAAAATAGTAAGTAAAAAGAAGTAGAGAATGAGTCAAAACACTAAATTGTTAAGAATTTAATTATTGAAATGAAAAATCCAAATCCCAACAATTATAATGTTGTGATAAACAACCTATTTCATTTGGTTTAACTTTTTTTCCGACATATTGAAAATTGAGTGAAATAAATGACTTCAAAGTTTATTTTAGAGTAGAGAATCCATAACTGCCCGCAAATAAAAACTCCTTATTACTTCCATTTCATTGATAAAAATTGAATTATTCAAAGCTTCTCACTTATAAATAAATCTAAAGAACCATTTAAAAAAACTAAAATTAAAATATATAACTTATAAAGAAGTTTTTGAGCTACTTGGGCAGCCCGCCAAGCAAAGAAAACAACATGTCATGCAATAACTATTGAAATGTGAAGTCTAATGTTATGAAATTTGTTGGACCTCAAAGCTACTCCTTCAACACATCACATCATCATATGTGAAAATTTCAAAAAGAAAAGAAAAATTCATTTGCAGTGAGTTTCCCAAAATTGCTATGTTGCCAAAAAAAACCTTGCTTGGGCGTTTAGGGGTTAAGTGCTAAGTTTTATTATTATCTTGTAATGGTTGCATGAAGTTTAATCAACACGCACTTCAAAGCAAGAAAATTTGTTTGAAGAATTTCAACAAACAATGAAAGATTTCTTGAAATTTTTTCAATACTCTAAACATGTCACAAAAGCAATAAATTTAAGAAAAAAAGAGGTGAAATGTCGATGAATACAAGAAAAAAACATGAAAGTCCTTGCTAGTAACATAATCTTTCAACAAAAAGTTTCATTCATCTTTTTACTAAAGACACAATATAGTAGTAAGTTGGTTTAACCAACAATGACCCTTGATTGTTGCAAATGAAGTTGTCAAAAAAAAAGATGGGGAACTCTCACGGATACCCCTGAAGTTGGCAGTATTATCAAGAATACCTTGAAGTTTCAGTAACATCAAAAAATTCCGGAAAAAAATTGGAGAGTCAATAAAGAATTTCTAATCAAAAGATACTGGTGATATTACTGAAACTTCAAGGGTATTTGTGATAATACTGCAAACTTTAGGGGTATCCATGAAATTTTCCCTTTTTTTTTGGGCCTCATGAGGCCAACATGTCAAAAATTGGACCAATGCGCCTCCCTCCCTCGCAAAATTTGTCATTCCTAGTAGGGCACGTGACGTCTGGTAGGTGAAAAAAAAACACTCCATCTCAGGGCATATCCAAACCTCAATACAACTTGACCTCATAAATAAGGGGCTTCAAACATAAAATCAGGTGTATGAGTTTCTCACCTCATAAGGTCCCAATTCACTAGTGAATTATTTTTGTTCACTCGCATGTCCAAAGTCTAAGACACCCATGAGTTTGTGGTTAGCCTCAAGTAGGGTTTTGTGCATAAGTCAAGGGTCTAAGCGTCTGAGACACTCGTGAGATGAGTCGCGCAAAGGTGAATTTCTGGAGTTCACTTCTAATGTGAATCACATTGAAAGTGAATTCTAGAGGTGAGTCACCTCGCTCTTCACTAGTGAATTTATTAAGATGAATCACAATGTGAGTCACCTAAAAAATTTGATATTTGAAGCCCCCTAATAGGGGGTTTCAAACATAAAATTTGGCCTTTGAACTTCTCACCTCACAGGATCTCTGCTCACTAGTGAATTGTTTTTGTTCCCTCGCACGCTTAAAGTTTGAGACACTTGTGAGTTTGTGGAAGTTTATGTGAAAGAAATTTTGGGGTTAGAGGACGCAGGTGCATGAGCCCTGCAAAGCCGCAAAAGTGAGTTTCTGAAATTCACTCCTCACATGAATCATGTTAGGAGTGGAGTTTAGAGGTGAGCCACCTCGCGATTCACTAGTGAATTCACAGAGGTGAATAGCAATGTGAGTCACCTAAAAAAAGTTGATGTTTGAAGCCCCTAATATTACATTCTCATATAATATCACATTCTCATATTTATAAGATGATATCTTCTCATCCCTAGACGGACTTGTAAACTTTGAAAATCTTCATGAAATTTTAAGGTTGTTTTTACTTTAAAAATAAGTTTCGAAATTTTGTGAAGTGTCCAACAACACTTGGTTAGCCAAAAACAAAAAGAAGAATACACATAACAATTAAGGCAACAAGATTCTTTTGATTCTTTTGTGAGTGGAATTGGGTATTTTAATATTCATTGTGCTTTGGCATTTGATTATTTTCTTTTTACCTGCATTAGTTTATCTTAGATTAAACAACATTCTATTGGTGTATTCCAAATTGATTTTGCACATTAACTTGCTTGCCTATCTTGTTGAACATACAATAATTATCTATTGATACCTTTTTATACAATACTCAACATGAATATGCTAAATTTCATTTTATATGAAAAATGTTAAACGGTTAACAGTCAAAATAAATAAAAATAATCAAAATGTTCAACATAAGAAATTATTAGTTTAGATGTAAAAAATGATTTTTTTTGTTGATTGAAACACTTTGAATCTTTCAAGTTATTAGATTGATTACTACTTATAGTGTAGTGAAAACCAAAACCCGAAGTGTTTTTTAAATCACTCATACATACAAATATTGTTGTCATAATGTTTTATAATTTATTATCACAAAACTATTGCTACAAATACGAGAGTGATTTTGAAGATAATCTTTTGATATTGTAATTTTTCTTTACAACTTATAACATAAAACCAAACAAAATCATAGTTTTTAAACAAAAAATTTCTTGCAAATTATAAAAAACTATATTATAATCCACAATACATATTTATAATAATATATTATATATTCAAGCAATGTATAAAAATCTCGGGGGTCACACCCCTTTACAATTAGATACCACCTACAATAATGGGGTAATTAAATGGGGGTATTTAGATTCTTTAAGGTAAATTTTTCCTCCCTTTTTTTAAATAAAAAACTACTTTAGAGTATTTTAGGGTACTCTATGCTTATTTCTAAATGGTTATATGACCTAATTTTTCAGACCCTATTTTTTTACAAATACAAAAGTATCATAAGAAAAAATTATGTGTATACAATGAGTTTATAGAATACTTAAGCTTGCAAGAAAATAGCGTAAGAATTTAACACATAGCAAGTCCCCCAAACCATACTTACAAAGCAGCCTTCCTAAACCCTAATCTATTCCTAAAAATTTAAATTACCCTCAACACCTTGCAAGTACAGCACCATGAGGAAAATTCTATAAGGAGGATGAGAAGCTTCAATTGCTCAGCATCCTAGCATCCACTTTTGGCGCCCTCAAATAATCCAAGAAAAGAAAAATCGCAAACAACAAGAAAGAAATTTCAAATATGAGAATCCTAAGTGCTAGCAAGAGCAACGGTAAGCTTAGCATAACAGCGTGTAAAGAAGCCATCGTGTAAAGAATTCAATGTGCTTGCTAGCACAAACCCTACTCTTGAGATTCCACAACAATGCCAGCCTTTGCCAACACGCCTGACCCTTCTTCAATTACCCTACAACTTGTTGCTAAACCCTAAATTGTTACAACCCAAAACCTGGACAGAAAAACCATTTTTCATCCATATTGCTCATAAACTCTAAACCCTACACTCATCCTACTAAATTCTTTTAGGATAATCCTATAATCCCCACCCTTCTTTTTTTCTATAGTATTCTAAAATAGAGTATTATATACCACCCTAATTTACATATAATGAAACAAGACACATTTTTCCAATGCTATGGTAAATCTAAAAAAGATATAAATTTTATCTCCAATGAATAAACTGACTTTATTTTTTATCTCACGTAGTTCATTAAAAATTGGAGAGTGACCCCAAGATAAAAATGTTCCTTGTAAATTATATAAGAAATTTCCCATTTTTATGACAACTTTGAATGTAATGAAAGTTTTTAGGTACAATACTACGTGAAATTTGTAATTGTTCAAAAAGTGCAAGAATTTTACCAAAGCAAGAGAAACACTTGTAAAGCTTCTTTTTTACTTTTTGTTTTCTCATTCTTGTGCTATGGTACAAGGGACACACATGCTAGTCTTGTTAATAAAGAGTGTTTGCATCAAATATTCATCACAACTTTTAAAGTTTATTGAAACCTAAATCTCCTTTTGAGATTCACAAATTTAACAACATTTTAGAATTTTGGTGTATTTACATTAGTATTAGTAGACATTAAGGATATTTCTTTCATTAGAGCTCCAAGGATAGGACTTGCAAGAGAACACTTGACTCTTGAGTAACACTTGTTTTACATTTAGAGAGAAAACCTAAATAGAACTTTGACAAACATATTGTAATCACATGCAAGTTTATTTTTCTAGTGAAGAAGACAAAGGTACAACAAAACAAAATTCCAAACATTCAAAAGGTTCTCAAAACCAACCCCTCCCCTTGATTTTCAGAATTTGTAAAAGATGAAACCTTTTGATGAAGCGGTTAGTTCCCCTAAAACCTTATGCCTACGTTTTTAAAACCAGCATTTTCAATATTTTCCAGTGGAAGTTCCAGTGTTGACGCCCCATATTGCAAAAACGATCTCATTCCCGTGAAATCCAGGTCTCATTTGAGAGACCCAAACTAAAAGGACCTGGGGGCCGAAGGATGTTGTCCTCCAGCGACCGAACTCTGGAGTTGGGCGGAGCTTGTGGTGAACTGATCGTGCGAGGGATCAATTAGGGTTGTTTTGGTTCCTGAGTCGATTTGTGAGCTGACAGGGGTGGAAGAAGCTGGGAAGCGATGATAGGGGTTGGCAGGGCGAAGCAGAACCTAAACGTGGTGGACAGGCCCCTCGGGAAGGGCAAATCCGAGGTAAGCAGCACATGCAACATGCGAGTACTTGGAATCCCGTTCTGATGTTTTATTTTGACGACACTGGATCGAGAAGAAAAGAATGTGTCCAGTGAGCCAGGCAGGAGTTCTGCGCTTGTTACAATTTGCCTTTCGCAGCGCCGGTTGACCTAATCTGCATCTAACCCTAGTAATGTCTGGTGCAGAGCTTGAGATGCGGCCTATTTGAAATTTTTGAGTACTTATTAGGATGGATCATCTGTTACAGAATGGCCTGGTCGTTGGATGGTTATTTGCTGTGGTGTCTTGTGCAGGTAAGCCTCAGTGCGTTCACATTTTTATTTTCGGAGCTGGTGCAGTACAACCAAGGAAAGGTGGAGAATATTGCCGATTTGGAACACAGGTTTTGTTTTTTTCTCCGCGCTGGATAAATTCTAGAAGTTTGCTATCCAAATTTTTGATGAAATATGTGCTCTGCGTCGTATGGTTTGTGAAATTGCTTTCTGTTCATCTCAAGATGATCTTTGGCATCGGAAGTGCGTACAGAAATGGATTTTTTTTTCTTCCAACCTTGAGTGTTGAGAACATGTTGCTTTGCCCTTGTGAAAATTAGGCTGGAAGAAGCTGGATATGCAGTGGGCATTCGGATGCTCGAACTGCTATGCCATAGAGAAAAGGTATTACCTGAATTTTAGTTGATTTTCACTTGGTACACGGCTTTTCAGTTTAGCTGCTAGATGAGCTTAGGCCGTGATAGCTCGGCTAAAGTGCACTTTTTAACTTGACAGATTGGTGTTCATGTGATGTTTTTTCTATAGAATGTCGTTGGGGATTGCCAGTTTGCACTGCTCGTTTCGTTAGGTTCAAGCTCGTATTTGTGCCTGATTATCTCTAGTTTGCCTAGCTGCTAGATTCGGGCTGTTTTGGCGGAATTTTTTGATGTAAATGCCGGACCGTAAAAATGAAAATGTGATTGCAGGCTAACAGGAGGGAGACAAGAGTTCTTGGCATCCTTTCATTCGTCCACAGCACTGTTTGGAAGGCTCTCTTTGGAAAGGTATTTAACATGGTCCCGCTACCGTTGTAACTTCGTTTTCTCTAATTTGGTGAACCTAGCATTCTGTCATTCCCATACGACATTAATTTATCACAGTGAATTATCTCAATCAGTGTCCTATAATAGTAGAGGAGCGTAATAATGTTGCTATATGAGTATCAATACGCTTTGGGATTCCCCACTTGGCGTACTCCTGTGTTGTCCATGGCTGGTCTCTTCTTTCTATTCGCTTAGGCACTTGAGAAGAAGATGAAATTAGATACAATTTTCTTTCATCACTAAGTTGGATGATTGATTTTATCATTCAGGTCGCTGATTCCTTAGAAAAGGGTACGGAGCACGAAGATGAATACATGATCAGCGAGAAGGAGCTTCTCGTCAACAGGTACGGCCCTCCATCGGAAGCCTAGCCTGTGGTTCCAATTTAGTGGTTCGGGCTCAATTTATTTCATGGGCCGGGGGTAATGCGGGCTTCTTTCCGTCTTGAGCGTTTCCGCATGCATCAGATTATCGTGACTAGAGTTAGCCTGTAGCTCAACGTCTATCGTATCTTGAAGGTAATAAAGCACGTCATTCTGAAAACGTTCAGAATTTATGGGGGAAACACTTGCAATTTGGTTAGTACCACAATGCTTAACCTGACTATTTGTGTTTTTGGACCAGGTTTGTTTCAGTTCCGCAGGGCATGGGTGGGTTCAATTGTGGCACCTTCGTGGCCGGCATTGTCAAGGTATTAGCATTCCCAACTTGTGTGATCACTTTTTCGATTATGCCTTTGTATGCTTCCTGTATTGTAACCTTGTGGTCTTTGAATTTACGGAAAATTGTGTACAAGTTCTGTGTTTGCTTCTCAAGTTCAGTATCTGGTCGATATGAGCATCCGTCTGGTGCAGATACGGATAACCTATATATGTTCTTGTGCAGGGAGTGTTGGATGGAGCTGGCTTTCCTGCAAGAGTAACAGCTCATTTTGTTGCAGTTGATGGCCAAGCACGGCCCCGCACAACCATATTGATTAAGTTTGCCGAAGAGGTATGTCTCTCTCTCGGTTCAATTACCGGTAGGAAGTGCCATTGGATTTCCAGTTTTCATTATGTTGTTTGGTGAACAGGGTATTGGCGGTATAAGTCAGAGTATCTAGCCAAAGCCCCTTTTTCCCGTGCGTGTGATAGTGATTTGCATTTACTGTTGGTTGGTGTGTGGATTTGATTGTGGGATCAATTTGCAGGTTGTGCAGCGAGATGCTCGCATTGGCGCTTAATTCACAGATATATGACTTGCTCATTCTAGCCTTGGCTCAATGGCAAGTTCAACCAAGATTTCGAGCATCAAGTGAATTGGCCTTGACTGTGGATGTCCAAGTGAAGGAGATTTGGAGTTCATTCCACAAATTGGAGAAGCTCCCACTTAGCAAGTGAGCATAGTTCATTTCTTTTGAGTTCTTGGGGCATCTATGTGAAGTGAGCTGCCAGAGCTAGAGTTAATTGTTTCTCTTGTCCGTGAAGAGAGAGTAACGGACTGTTCAAGCCGATTACCCTATTCATGGTTATTTAGTAAGGAACCTCGATTTGCTTCAGCTTCAGTGGACATGAACGTCACTCCTGAAGCTTCATTTTGATGTTATGACACCAGCAGTAAAAATCCACCTCCACAAACTGCAGTAGTAGAGGAGATATGCTGTTCTCCGCTGACCTCACCATTATGAGTATTTGTGTTCGAAACTTTGAGAGCTCAATGGTAATGGAGTTAACCCCTAAAGGATCAAGCAACGTTTTCACCAAGAACTCTCCAAAACTGCCATTTTTAGAGCATTAATCAAATTTGAAAACAAAAACATTTTTATGCATATGTGACCGTAGGATCTTGTAGTAGAATAGTTTAATAAGACGTGGAAAAAATTTCAGAATTTTTCACCGTGTGGATTGTGGATTAGAAGATACAACAGTTTGAATATTCAAAAACATCTTGTGAAAAATTGGGCAGCTACCCTTCAGAAGGTAAATTCCTAAAGAAAAAAGGTTGCATGGGTGGTGCTTCTCTATATTCCTTATTCCGCCTAAGTGGGGTACATGTCAATAAAGTTTCAAATCATTTGGGATTGTACAACATATGGGAAATAAATAATAAGTAAAAAGAAGTAGAGAATGATTCAAAATACAAAATTGTTAGGAATTTAATTATGGAAATGAAAATTAACAATCCCAACGGTTGTAATGTTGTAATAAACAATCTACACCACTTGGTTTTTTTTTTTCCAAAATATTGAAAATTGAATAAAATAAAGGACTTCAAAGTTTATTTTAGAGTAGAGAATCCTTAACTGTCCATAATCAAAAACTTCTCATAACTTTCATCTCATTAATCAAAATAGAATGATCCAAAGCTTTCCACATTCACATAAATCTCTTGAACCAATTTTGAAATTTTGTTTCTAAAAAAAGTGATTTTTTAACATCTGCTAGGGTTGCTCGCCGAGTGAAAAAAAAAAACATATTAGGCTGTATCTTCTTATTCATAATTCCTAGTGTCATGAAATTTAGTGCTTATGGAAGATAAACCTCATCCCTACATTCTCTTAAAATTTCAGCCTAAAATATGAAAATCTCTAATCATAGGTACTTGCCCAAAATTGCTATGTTGCTAAAAAAATGGGCTTGGTCTTAGGGGTTAAGATCATGTAGCTTCTAAAGTTGTATGGAAAATAAAGTGAAGTACATCCGGCTACACCATTTTGCAACTTTGGATATCCAAATTGAAATTCACTTTTTCACTTTTTTTTAAGCTGCCAAAGTCTTTTTACACTATGTTTGTGAGGCAAAGACAAAGATTGTTTTAAATAGTGTGTGAAGCTTGTACTATTTTTTATTGAGTTTGGTTATAATTACATGCTTTTTTGGAGTAAATTGGAATAAAATCAATATATAGGAATTGGGCATTACAAGTAGGAATATGAGAAAATAGGTAGATTGTCACAAAGGATGGATAGGAAGGATAGAAAAGAAGATATGTGAAAAAAAAGAAAAAGAATCTTTTAGAAACATTTAACAAATTAGAGAATCTAAATTTCGAATTATAAGTATACTCAGAGAATGTAAAAGTTAGGTCTATTGCAATAAAATAGTGTCTTTTAGTAATCCAATGGGGCAATATAGTTCTCATTAACCATTGTGAAAAAAAAATCTTTGTTAAACTTTATCCTCCACACACCTCATTTTCCATGATGCTTTTTTTTATTAAACATTATCTTGTACAACAGTGTTGTATATTTTCATCAATTACCTCCAAATTGGAAAAATTTCACCAATTCAAATTCCATAGATTTTTTGGTTTAAAATCTATGAAATTTATTGTGTAAGGTAGGTACACCCAATGGCGTGGGTGTACCCAATGTCACTCACATGTTAGTCATGAATTCATTTCTGACTTAAGATCTAGGCCATCCTTAGATGGCTTACTTTTTAAGTTTCAGAAAGTAAGCCATCTAAGGAAGGCCTAGATCTTAAGTCAAAAACAAATTTTTAAATTGACATGTAAGTGGCATTGGGTACACCCATGCCATTGGGTGTACCTACCTTACATGACAAGAATTGAACTTAGTGTAGCTTTTCACCATACAAAAGATAAAGGTTCCCCCAACTCAATATTGTGTATCTTTTCACCATATGAAGAGCAAGGGTTCTCCCAATTCCACAATATTATGTTGAGATTGATATCTTAAAGTTTCCTTTATTTTAATCAATAGAATTTAGATACACAAACTTTAGTCCCAAACAAACTATCTTTTGTGTCATTATGACATTTACCAATTAACAGTAACTCAATCACACATATCATAACTTATAAACTCAAAAATAAGCAAGAAGTTGTCAACATCAAGACCAAAACAAATAAAAATGGAAGACAAATGAAAATGAAACAATTTTACAAGAGTGAAATGCAATTGCAGAGGAGTTTCTATATTCCAAATTGTTAGCACCTCTCAAGGCTCCAATCATATGTTAAATCCACACCCTCCCATTCCACCCACCACACATACCTCTTTATTAACCACACCACTTATATGTACCCAATTCTATACCAACCAATCAACCATTGAATTAGGATCCTTGGTACTATAGGGTTTAAAGATACTCTTAGTCTTGCACGTTGACCAAAAGCACCCAATGATCAAGCTAATCAAATAGTTGAGGAATTGATACAATTTAGTTTCTGAATTGCATTGTTAAATCCCTTGAGTTCTCCGAAGAGTACATTTGAAACCTACACAATTGAGAGTGATGGATCTCTTGTTATTTGAGTGTCTTTGGCAAAAAGAAAAGATTGGGTTGTATTAGAGCATCTCCAACGTTGCACTTCAAACTTGACACTTTAAGAAATTACATCAATTTTTGAAGAGCCTTCATAATTCTTGTTCCATGCCCTTGCACTTCCAACATGCCTCATAAATAGTCATTCAACAAGGTGAATATAGGATAAAGCTCACAAAACTTAACTCCTAAACATTGGGCTGGTCACCAAAACTACCCTTCTACAATTATTCTACAATTATTTTGACTACAATAATTACTCTACAATGTTTTGCAATGGTGTGGCAAGTGCCCACCCATTGTACACTTTTTCCAGAAGTTGCAAAAGTTAATAATACATGTTGACCTCATGAAAATTGCAAGACAAGGAGCATGGGACCTAACACCATGTCTCTAATTCTTCTCACAATTTGGACTACCTAAAAAATGTGTACATTCAATAAAGACTTTTTTTGCCTTTCATGATAGACCATGTCTTCAAGATCACTTCTAAAAATGATTAGATGAAACTTGATTTTTCTCCATCCTCCAAAGTGTTTTTGCAATAATTAGTAGAGATTTCCCATCCACTCATTTAAGGGTTAAAATGAATAGTGTTTAGAAGGGTCATTACTTACACACTACGTTAGGTTAGAGTATCATGAAAATATTTTGAAAACCCCAGAGCACTTATCGTCCATGCTTGATATGTGTGAAACCCTCGCAGGGTAACGTCGGATATGCTCTTATATACCCTGTCCTTTTGCTACATACAGTATTTGAGTAAATCGTGCCCATCATGTGAGCATGATTCTATTCAAATACAAAGGATTTCAACTTGCTGACATCGAGCCCGACCTGCCACGGGGCTAGGGTTCACGAGAAGTGTCGCTTTGGCCGAGTGGTTAAGGCGTGTGCCTGCTAAGTACATGGGGTTTCCCCGCTAGAGTTCGAATCTCTAAGGCGACGATCATACGAACGCGACGCTATCCTTTTGTCAAATTCTATTTCCTCTCTCATTCTTGCGTTTTGCTCGTGGAGGCCTCGAGTGTCAAGGACTCTAGATTGTAAACTCGATGAAAACCAATTTGATCGCTCTTTATTTGGAGAAATATTTAACAGGCAAGGAGTGATTTAGTTGTTTGAAAGCTTCACATCACTTTGGCTGGTTGTCCGAGTATGTAGACTCACAACGCTCGGTCCTGGAGAAGCAAGTGGATCTCTGTACATTCCTGATTTAAAGCAAGGGCCTGGCATTCAGGATTTTTGGGATCGAAATAATTCCTTACCATTTCAGATTCAATTAAGAGTAAAGACCCGTGACAGCATTTGGACAGCCGAAGCCAGTCCCAGTGGAATTGCAGCAAGCTTGGGTACTGATTCATCTGTCGACTTCTGATGTCTTTTGTACCGCATGCCCTAAATTCTTGCTTAAACGATATTCACTCTGGTGTCCAAGTTGAAGCACCCTTTTTTTTTCTTATCAAGAACACCTATAGAGAAAAATTACTTGCTATATTTTCTAATTGAGAACAGAGGAGATGTGTGTCTAAAGTGTCATGGTGAGGGCTTTGCAGGAATGGACGGAGGTGCGGGCCTTGTAGCATTGGAGAGAAGCGATGTCACCTGGCTGTCTCGGAGCAGTAGTGCTGCTTTGTACTACTCATTTCTTCAAAAAAAAAAAAAAAAAAATTTCACATAATATCAAAGCCCCCGATTTACTTAGTGAGATAACCACACCAGAAGAACCTTATTCTAGAGTGAAGTGTGGGTACAGCCGGGTAGATTACTCACAATACACGAATGAATCCGACTTGTGCGGTAGCACAAACAAGCTTGCAGTAAGGTAGACACCCATACTCAACCCTTTAATAGGGCCTCTCCAATTCCGACCATATGTACCAAAGGTGTACACTTCAGAACTGAAATATATATCTTAGGTACATTGACGGTCGACCAAGGGGAGGGGTCGATTTTGGGTGTCTACATCACTTATGACCCTTGCTGTATTTCTTTGAGAACATTAGCTTACCTCTTGTCTTTGACAGTTTTAGTCACATGGAAGCATGTGTGTTTGTTGCATCATAGTAAAATATTTTTTCCTTTGCACGTAGATTTTTTTCATTATAAAGAATACAAAAAAGCGGTAAGTACAAGAGAAAGAACTGAAAGGTAAGTCTACCTTTGTTCACCAAAGTTCAAAATAATGTTCAAGACAAGACATTTGTTGAGATTACCTCTCAAAAAGGGAAAATGATCTCCTTATTGATGCTGTCATTTTCAAAAAATGAAGCAACAAATTAAGGGGGCCTTGTATATTTTTTGTTTTTGAATGCCTCTCAAGGCAACACGGGTCACATCCTTGGACCTACTAGAGGCAGTTTATCAATGAGGATTCATGAAAATTTGGGGTGGAGTGTAGTGGTATACTCCATTACATGTGGTAGAAAAATGTGGTACAAAAGTGTGGGAACCAAGTTTTATAGAATGCTCTTTTACAGGTGCTAATTTTCACTATCTTTCATCACTATGTTTGAAGGCCTTGTATTTTTCAAGTAGGAGATATAGAAATTGAAATTTTGAGGTAGGAGATATAAATTTTCAGGAGCCACATTTCCAACAAGAGCAATCTTGCTTCAAAGAATTGAGTCAATCACACCTGCCAAGTTTCAGGGCCAGCAAGCTGTGTTCACAGATCTCTTTCAAAACTCCCAATTCTTTCAAAAGTTTCAATCTATTTTGAAGAATTAGGGATCTTTGAAGGTTAAGCAATTGCACATACATTCAAAAAAAGATCGTAGTCTCAAAATGAAAAGAACACAAATTTAAAAGGATGTTAGAAGAACTTATGACTTGTCAGAGTTGAATACCTTAGACCACCTACTTCCATCAAACCCAATTGAAAAGAGGAAATCCAATGACTACAGGTACTACATTGATATCACTGACTCATTTGACTCTAGTTTCACAGTACAATCGTAGACAATTGCAGTTGGGTGGTCTAATCTGGGGGTCTGTAAATGCTGCAGGGGCACTGTTTCGTTTGATATAAACCTCGTTGTTACTCAAGACCTAGACTTCCAATTCCGTTACGGTAGGCGAAGTGTGGCTAAATTCTTCGAGGTTCTATAGTCCAGTACAAAACCACCCTGACTCGGCAGTTCAAGCAATAGGACACTCTCTTGCCAGGACTGACATGCCGCATAACTGACCGCCAAGGGAATCTCAAGCTTTTTGCACAGCACCAAGACATTTGCAGACTGACTCGTGTCAAGATACGAGTTCCACCATCGCACAGGGCCTAACCATTCTTGAGTTTGCCCTTCAATTCGTCGTATTACAGAAAAGCTGCAACGGACCACAGATATCAAAGAATCTCTTCTTAATTCTACAAGCAAGGTGACAGAAGCGATGCAGAGCCGAAGGCACACCGCTAAGCAATGAAAGCCACAATGAAGGAAGGAAGGTCTACAAGAAGTCGCTCAGATTTTGCAGTCGTCAAAATCTAGCCAGGGATGAGTACAACCTCCAGCACTGGACCTCTTCTGGACGGGATTTCGATGATGTTGTCAACACACTCTCCGGCCAGTTTTGTGTGGCAGAAGGAAGAATTTTGCCGACGGTATTTGTGTTCGGCCACCAGAGGAGAGCTCCCATGCGAGAGGATTCAACGAATGCCGATCCCTAATGACGAGTGTCCAGGGCATGAATCACTTTGCAAGCCAGTACAGGAGAAGCAAAATAATGCACAGAGATGTCACCGCCCCGACTATGAGCGAATCACGAGACTTCCGGCGCCGAATTGCAGTCAACACTTTATTCACCTGCAACAAGACCATAGCAAGGATCAAAACCAACCATGGCATATATCAACGCACTGTATGGCAGGCCTTCGAATAATTGCAAAGTTTCCAGAGAGAACAAGTCTTACCGAGGGTAATTTACTGCCAATAATACCAACTTTGGAGGATATGTCTCCGAAGGTAGACCGCTGATACCTCAGCGTGGTGTACGCCTCCTGAGCATGACCTATCACGGAATCCATCTGCACAGACGAACCCTAATGAAACCAGCAATCTCAAGGTTACCATAACCCCTCGAAGGGCTCAGGACTCATGGTCTTAGAACCAATGAAATCAGAAAGGCGAAAGAACTCATTACGGGATGTTGAAAACATTGATCAATTCCGTTTTGAAATTGAACAAAAGAAGCCCTCCCATGAGCTATTCAAAACTGCTAAAAGAAATGATGAAAGTCTTGATGTTATCCAAGCAAAAGACTGTGGTCAAACTGATGCATGAAGAACTACTTTTATATACAGTACCTGGGCTGTACTTCTGTTAATGGTTGCTTGTTCCCGCAACAGAGATTGCACTCCCGTACCTCGGTCGTCCAAAAAATTCTTGCCCTCATCAGCTCCCCCGAAGTATTGCAAGAGCTCTGCGTGTTCTCGAATAGCTTTTGTGCTCACGCGTATCCTCGCAAATTCCTAAGAGAAAAGCACAGGAAGGCCAGAGTAAAAGCATCTCTCAGTAACTATAGTAATCGCCATTCGAGCAAGTAGCATTTCAGTCATTGTTCCGAAAAGATTCAATATTATTAGCACATGTCAGGCTTGAACCTAAAACCCACTCACCTG
Source organism: Ulota crispa (assembly GCA_963920765.1). NCBI lineage: Eukaryota > Viridiplantae > Streptophyta > Bryopsida > Orthotrichales > Orthotrichaceae > Ulota > Ulota crispa. Next base: position 1,050,793 of record OY987243.1, read on the forward strand.
AATCAACTCGTGCAATATATTTTGGTGCCGAGCAAGGGTGTGCGAGAGAACATCAGAGCCGGCACTCGACACCCAATTCTGCATTTGCTTATTCACGTCCTTCAGCTGCTGCAACATTCTCTCAATCTCCGCCTCGTTGCCGTCCCTTAGGCCTTCAGCTACGGGATCAATCTGACCTCTCCGAAACGATGCAAGTTTCACATCCAGCTCGCTCTCTAGCCTCCTCGCCTGCACTTGACCACACACCTCGTCACGAAATTGAATAACGCACCAGTGTTTAACCCTAAAGGACCATGGATTCACGGTTTTACCAATTCAGTTGATGTGAAAGTAATAGAATTCAAAATGGGACTAACTTTTACGGTGAAGAGCATTGCACATATCAGTTGATAAATTTGAAAAAATTAGAATAATCCATATATTCTCCTCAGAGATGATGAATAAGCCGAATTTGAGCCTCTTGGTCCTTTCGGGGTTTGTGTAACCGCATACCCTATTCACGCTTGCGGATGATCCGAACTTCGGTCAGGACGCCGAAGCACACACAGGCGCTGAGAGGAGCACGAAGGAGCTACCAACGAGACGTATTTGCGAAATTAAAACAGGCAGAGAAGAGCTAAGCACGGGCAAGAGTGGAGGAGATCGTTTCTTAAAACCCTTGTCAGAGTTGACAAGTGGGTGTGCGACGATTGACCCACTCTTTAACGATCCCAAAGGCCATAAAAGCTCGCAATCCTGCTTTGGCAATGACATGGATGCACGCAGAATTGGAACAAGCACGTGATTGAGGCCCAGCATACCTGCTTCCGCAGGTCATCCCAACCCACGCTGCCAGTCGCGTGCGGCGTCCATCCAGCTCCCAACGTCATCGCTAGCCAACCAGCACTTCCAAGCTTCCCAGGGACCACTCGGATCTAGTTGTCCTCCAAGAAACTCTCGATTCCTCGCAGCGAAATTACCAAAGAGCGCACAACAGCCCAAGCAAAGCAGATTCACGCCGATTCGCCTCGCGACGTCCTTCGAGAGAGCCCTGAGATTCTGAAAGCGAGCCTGATGGGGATCAGAGGATTCTGACATGCACCCGAATGCTCCACCCTGCAAATGCGTCCGAGGTTGATTGATCTGTGAGGAGCGCGCATCGCATGTGCAACACAACCCCAGAGGCAATCGGAAAGACGAAGGGCGATGGGCACTCACAGAGGACATATGGATGAACAGAGTTCGTGGAATGCAGTGAATGGATGATGACCGCGCTTGCGTTTGTGACGGCCGGGGCTACATGGCATGCCGCTTTGGCTGGCGCCCGCGGCTGACACCCTGCCCAGGCCCTTGCCCGAGTTATTTCTCAAGCTTTTGAATTTTTGGCCTTTTTGGCCTTGTTTTTTTAGTTTTCAAAACTTGTAGTTTGAGCCCCTTCATTTGCTGTTGTGATTTTTTGAACTTGGTTAGTAATTGGTTCCTTCATTAATGTGCTCATGAACTAGTTACTAACCAAATTCTAAAAAACACAACAGCAAATGAAGGGGCTCAAATTACAAGTTTTGAAAACTAAAAAAACAAGGTTAGAATTCAGATGCTCGAGAAATAGTTTGGGCAAGGGCCTGGGCAAGGTTCAGGTGCGGACCCCAGCCAAAGCAGCATGCCATCTAGCCCCGGCCGTTTGTGACGCCCTAGTTGGCTAGTCCTCCATAGGAATTTGTCAGATGTCTCCAAAGAGACACTCCATAGGAATTGATTTGACACATTTTCAAAAGTTGTTCCAAAGCCCATAAAAATTCAAATAAGCTTATGATAAGGGATCTCCTTGAGGGCCTTTCAAACAATAAGGCACCCGGGTCCAAGGGCAGAGCTCAAAGGTGCAGGGCACCTTGTTTTTTTGAAACGCTAAGAAAATAAGGTAGGAGGCTCATAAATGGAGCATCTAACAATTGAAACTGAATTTTGGGGAGGTGAATACTTGAAGTATTTTTTAGTAAATTTTCCTTGGAAGACAAGATGAATTGACATCTAATCCAAGTTGTTTCATATTTTTTGAAGCTTTGTGGAATTAGTTATGAAATTTTGAAGGAGAAAGGTCATAGGGCTCTAAATTGGAGCACCTCCTCAAACGTACACTATCTGTACATTGTTGAAGGGCTATGAAAAACATGTACAAATGGAGTATATTTGAGGAGGTGCTCCATTTTAGAGCGTGCTCAGAGTTAGAGCCTCCTACCTTAGTCCTTATGCAACGTAAGGCCCTCCCCCAAAGCAACTTACGTGATGTAAGGCCCTCATGGGGAGAAACTTTGTAAAGCTTCAATAGGAGCAAGACTTGCAATATCAGAATCACATTTACATGATGTTGAAAAAGCTTGCAATCAATGTTGAAATGATAATTATTTTTTAAATTTAAAGGAGTGTTGTATATAGTAGAGACTCTATGTTAGTTTGATACAAATGCATCATTGTAAATGCATGGGTTTTAAATGTGAATGTGGTCTTATGTCAATCAAAATTTGTTAATGAAATTTAAAATTATAGTCTATGAGGCATTTAGGACAGAACTAAAATGTGTAAAATTTGTTATTGAGATATTTTAGGACGTGTAATCTCTTATATTTAATCTTTTTATTTGATGTATTGTTTTCAATTATTTGTACATACAAAATCTAAAGGGAGGTTGGCAAACATGGTCTATGGAGGATGGCTTCAAATGTGTAGAAGACATATAGGCTTAGCAATAGAATCAATTTAACGATAATACAAGCTTGTTTATCGATTTTCAAATACACTCTAACCTTGTTGGTATCACTATTTTGATTCCCTCCAACAAAGCAATTTTGTCAATTTTATATATATATATATTTAAAATTATGTAAAATGACTTGATGTGACATTAGTGAAATAGCTAGAGAAATAGTGCAAAAATCAAACAAAAATCCAAATGCACATACACATTATAATTGCATTTTTTAGCAAGTGCTAAAACACACATCATTTTCTATTACTAGTTGGAAGTAAAGAAACTTCTAATGAATGTCACTCTAATTATTAGATGTCAATTGAGCAGTATGCCATGTATAACTAAATTTCCACTATTCATGTAATTCTAAATTGCATATTCAAAACATAGATAGATCTTCCTATATCAAGGGCATGAATCTCTTGATGTTTTGTGCGCACACTTATCCAAATATTCTAAACACAACCCTAAATGTCTTGAACACATCTTTAGATGTCCTAAATACATTTATTGATTTCTACCACATCTTTCAATGTTATTTCAAGGTTTTTTGTAGTACAAATATTATTTCTAAACTATGCATAGTTTAAATCTAGTTAAATGTGGAATCAAAAAGCACCTTTTTAAATTTATCACACATTTTATTCATTTGCAAAATATTTGTGATGATGATTTCTAACATTTGTTTTTTGCTTTAAACTTGAAAAAAAACCATCAAATGTTTAAGCATCCTTTAATTAAAAAAGCTTGGATTCAATGTCATTGATATCAACTAGTATTCCGTCAAGATTATAGTGGCACTTGCAACATCCTTAGTAGTTAGGTCTTATCTAGAAAATTCTACAATTTTTTCCATAGTGTAATCAATTTTAAAATTATGTTTTCCAATCATATTGAGATACTATGAAACATTGAGTTTTGATAGTGATTGACCATCCACATTCTTGCCAATGTCCAAAATTTTACTTAGTTTAGCCAATAAAAACTTTATTTTCCACATGAGTCTTCATTTACTCATTTGGGTTATGCTCATAATTATTCTTTCTAATTTATAAAGGCATATGAGATACTCCTAACAATTCTTGAGTATTTGATCTTGAAATTTCTTTTACCTATCAACAAATAACAACATTGCTTCAAAAACATTTATAGATAGTCTTCTTCAATCATAAATTTCATCAAAATTAAATGATTGCAAAGTTTATTTTACTAGCTTGAGTGTAGAATGCAATTTTCAAATTGCAAAGATACCATGGTTTTATGATTTGAAGGCGGAAGTTTATGTTCTATTTGAATATAGAAATTACAATGGAAAATTACAAGTGAAGCTTAATAAAGTTTGGTTGTAAAATCATAATCCTAGATATATGAAGATTAATATTTTTGATCAGTTGCACATGTAATTCTTAGAATGGATTAGATTAGAAATCAAGGACATTCTTCAAACTCTTAGGAAGATCATGATTTGAGTTGAAAAGATAACAATGACATAAATAAGGAATTAAAATCAAGAAACAAAAGTACATTGATAACCAAGGATTAGAACAAAAATAATTAACAATTGGTGTTGATGAGAGTGAAGAATAATGTTCCTCATGCCTCTATTAATGTTATACAAGATTATTCTAGTATGCTTTGAACTGAAACCATCTTTAACACAATGTCATAGTCTTTAAGTTGCATTGCTTGCACTTCAACCAAATTTAAGGACAATGCTTTGTGAATCAATGCATTGCCACAACTATTTAAAGACCGTCTAAAAACCTTGTAAATTATACTATGACTCTTCATTTTTATATATCGATGATTGCAAATTGAGATTGAGATGTTAACATGTCACATCTATAAAATTGCCCCATCATAAATTGTAGATATACATGTTTCTAAAGATTTTTGCACTTAAGGAGTATCTCATAGAGTCATGGTAACACTCACATTTGTTTTCCTCACATGGTCATAAAACTGCTAATTTTTGATAGAAAGGTAAAAAAACCACAAACAAGTTCAGAAGTTGATTTCCAACAGCTTTAAATCCTATTCAACTCATTTCCTCATTTCCAACAATCTTAAATCACTCATTTCCTCATTTCCAAATACAACTTTGATTAAATATCTGCAAGATGAGGCCCTAAGGCGGTTGATTCCCCAAACCATGCTTTTGCAGTTCGAATTGCATCCGCTGTCTTTCATGTTGTGAAAACAATTGTCAAAAAAACTGACTAACATGTAACTAAACGTGGGTTCTCCCTTTACATCATCTAAGTTATGCCTATGTTCTTTAGGTTTCCAAGGTTTGATTATTATAACTGCTGCAGTATAGCTATCTCTTAGAGGGACAGTGTACCTTATACTCTGTTCAAGAATGCCATGCTAGCACGATTTCCAGCAACCATTAGGGCGATTTCAACGGAGGACGATGTCATGCTAGCACGATCTCGAGCCACGAAGAATCGTACATGATTGTACCAGTTTTGGTAACAAACTTGCATACAGTACCAGTATTGTGGAGCAAGAGTTGCGAAGATTCGACAACGCTTTTTAATTGTTGTGATAGGTATTGGGATTTAGGTTTTGCTCTCTGGTTGCTTTCATGCTGGACAGCGACGATACCTCAATCAAGGAAAAGAAGAATCGTACAGGATTGTGCCAATTTTGATAACAACCTGCACACCGGTATTGCTGCGAGATTGACACTTGCATTTCGATTATTGATGAGATTTAGGGTTCAAGTGTCGTGATCTTGCTGCTGTCGTGACGGATAATGACGATGCTGGTGCTGCTGTAGAGTCTGTTCCGTCATCCGCTCAGACTCAGAACAGCCTACCGAGCATCCTGGCGCCCCCGTCCACTGACTCTTCCGCTTCTCCTGCAGTCCTGCCTGAAACGACAAATCTCCCTTTCGATACTCTTGTCTTGTCAAGGCCTTGCGGACTCTCTTCCTTAAACCCACCACCCTTGTGCAAGGAGAGCTTCATTTGAGTTTGCTATCCTACCTACATCATCTTCGCTGTTGGTTAAGACATAGGCGTCCAGGATATGGGCATTAGGGTTTGCGTTGTGGGGTTGTGTGTGGTCACGAATTAGGGTTTAATCCCTTGAGGATCATATTCATGGTTTTGAAACAACCAATTTGATTGATCACATTGTGACAATTTTATTCAGATGGGGTCAAATGCTGTATGTGCCTGAATATGTGAAAAACATTGCATTGCATGTGTTGGTCTAAACCTAAAGTTCGATAAACGATAGCCTCCATTGGCCGTGCTTAATGCTGCTAAAAAAAAGTTTTGAGGCCCAATTTGCGCTTTTAGGTCCTTTAGGGTTTAGAGGCTACATGCTGTTGCTGTTGTTGGTTTGGGTGGCTGCGAATATCAAGGACGTGCTCTTAAAGAGGATGAACCTGAGAATGGCTTGTAAGCACGACAATCAAACTAATTTCGCTGAAGGCCTTGGGAGTGTTTGTAGAGAGACTGAACTATTGAAGCAGAAGAGCAAGGGGCTTTGCAAATTCTTTCCGCAGATTCATGAAAATTGACCTAGAAGTAACAAAGCTGGAGGTCTTGGTGTTTACTCTGGAAATTTATTCTGGAAATTTATTCTAGCAATTTGGAATCCCTGATCAGGGTAGCTTACACTTTTCCTCACGGAAGGCAGTTCATGTAACACCCACTTTCCTATGATTCATGCCGTGCAGCAACTCTTCTACTGAATTGGGAGGAGTATCAATCATATGACATCTCTCATTATCTCATAATCTCAAAATGGGTTCTTTTAAAGATTTGAAATGTGAGATTTTGAGGTACATCGTATGATTGTGTCCTGATTCTCTCAGTACGATCCCACCGAAGGTTCAGCCAGAGCGACATCAGTACATATGGCACGTTAGAACGCACGTTAAAAATGATTATGTACGTGCTTTTTTAGCGTGCAGTGTTGACAGTCTTGACTTACTTTTTTGAAGAAGTCCGGGTAAGTTATTAGTGTTCCAATCTGGTTGCTACAGAAAGGTTTGCCTGTGGTAATTTCATTTCATTGGTTTGCGGGAGCGCGTAACCTTCCTTTCATTTACCGCCTATGGACTCATATCATGTACCATAAATACAACATAAGATGCCAATAACCAATGCTCTTAATTCTCTGAATTAGCTCATATCGTGTGATTGTGACGCATGGTGTTCGAACCTTGTTCTGTGCCCTAGTCAAATATTAGGGTTCGGGGATTTTTGCTGCCTTTGCCCACAATCCTCTGTAGAGAGCGCTGCCCCATACAACAGGCCTCGCTGCATATAGCAGAGCTGGTTCACTGGAGGACTTGCCAAGCACGAGGCTCTTCCGCAACTCAAACTCTTTCTCTGCATCCGCCGCAGCTTTTTGCAAGTATCTCCCGTGCAAGTTTCTCCTGTACTCCTTCTCTTTCTGCAACAAAGTCTGCATCTCCTCTCGCGCTTGTCGTTGCCATATGCTGTCCTTCTCACTCTGGGCTTCTTCGCCATGATCCATTGCAGCGAGACGAGCTGGCTTCGACACGGAGGCATGACCTGGCCTCGGCTTATCCAAGCCCATACTTGATCTCCGCTTTCTAATTGTAGCACGTCTTAAATCTCTGACAAAGTGTATGAACAAGATTCAGTCCCACGATCCTAACATCCATTTTAGCATAATAAGTTGCAAATCGGAAAGCAGTCGTCGAAATCGGTGCATGGTCGATGCCAAGGGGCATGGGCGGAGATCCCAAAGCTCAAGATCTTTTCACCACCGAACGCCCTTCAAAACTTGGACAGGATTGAGAGTCCAAGACAACCAAACCCATCTCCGACTCTGACTTTGTCATATCCCGAGCATTGTACAATGTACAATTATTCTGCACAATAATTGGTTGTTCACAAGAAATATTCAAATTTTGTACTAAAATTGTATAAACCTGTTCCTACACTTGATTATGGCAGTATCACATCTACACTATTTCGTATTCCGATATGTTTGCATGAAACCGATACGTTAACCCATGAACAGCTTGAAAGCCCTTTGCGGCCGTACGTACGATCGTTTGTACAGATGTATTTGAGCTATTTTTGAGGGTTTATATATATATATATATATATATATATATATATATATATATATATGCACCCATCGTCATACAACTCTTCAATATGTATGGTTATACTCTTAATTTTCAACCGATTCAAACTTTTGAATATTGGTTCCAACCGTATTTGGTACCGTATCTCCAGAGCTCAAGGGCCCTTTAGGGGTTAATGTCTTTCTATACCAAAAACTCGTTGTGCTGCTTTTAATCTTCCTCTAAAGTCTCTCAATTTGCATGCGTGCAATAGTGAGCTGACGGCTGCCTCACAAAGCCTTTCTTGGTGGCGGAGATTCAGACACCCAAACCTATTCGCAACCCAACATAAATTTTTTTGGCAAAAATTTGCCTAAGTTTTACCTTGAAACGAGCTTGGCGACCACAACACTAGGAAAAATCTCTAAAAAAATGGATGAATTTGCCAAACCTCTCCCCAAGTTTGCAGCATTTGGATGAAACTTACTAAAATTAGTAGATTTTATGGATGATCAAGCAGATGTTGATGATACTATTCAATTATCCAATATCCAAATTTTTCTTACCCGCTCACATGATGGGGTGATGCCGGGGCCACACAGGCTCAAAACCGGCATTTTGAAACGAATGAAGAGTAACTTGTAGTTTTGGAAAACTAGGAGACCATCACTTTTCCAAGTTTTCATCTATTATTCAACTAAAGATAACCTCTCCACCATTCCAGGGTAGGAGGTTTGAGATGCCAATATGTGAATTCTCAAAACCGACGTTTTTAAACAAACCAGAAAAGTGAGCCTTCAAAAGTCAAAAGATCTACTTTTATTGCAATAAGTAACTCCGACACCTGTTTTTCACAAACAGACGTTTTGAAACGCCGGTTTCTGTCTGTGTGGCCTGGCCTTGAGGACTGAGGGCGTGTCGCTCTACCAGCGAAAATCCCAAAAAAATGTTGTCGCAACCTTAGAATCCTACACCAGGTCACAGGCAAATGATCTTTGTGACCGCAGGCACTCCGCATGAGCAGTGCCTATCCCTACCTCTGGCTTAAGTTGAGTGATAAAAACGAGGAACCCGTTTGTTGGACATGGAGCCTCAAATCCTTCAGCCCTGTACTTTATTTTGAATTTTTTTCCTGGAAATTTTAATTTAGCAAATCCCTTCCTCTTAGGATTTTTTTGGTTTTGTTATTGGTTGAGCGTCAATACACATTAACTCTTAAATGCCGGGCTATTCATTGTGACCAGCTTTATACACTGTTTGGGAAGTGCCTAGCAATTACAATATCACTTCTTAATCCCTGAGCGCCCATGAGACATTATAATGTCTTTCCAAAAGCTGGATCAACCCAAGTTTGATTGAGGTAACCGCATTGCTGCTTTGATGAAACCATCTCCAATCAAGCCCATCACGATGGAGATGATCCCTACTAACAATTTGTATGATTTCAATCTTGTAGATTGTATTTTTCAGTTCATAGGGGCACTTTGATTGCAAGGAGGTGTGTCTAAACCGGATTTTGAGCTGAGCGCTTAGGGGTTAACCCCTAAATTCCTGAGTGTCCCCTTGGGGGACAAATGAGATTTTGAGGTACCTACAACCTCAATTTTTGTCTTGATTTTTTGAAACTTTTTTTGAAGATAGGAAAACACATTAGCTTTTAGGGAATATAATTTTTATTCCAATCTATGCCCAAAAGCAAAAGTTATGCCTAGATAAGCAAAAATTTATGTAGATCGGGCATCAAACAAAATCTTACAAAAATTTCAATTGTTATTTTTTGAATTTTCATCTCATAGGTTGTAGTTTTGTCTACATCTAAAACTTTGATTCATTCCATTTGGACTAGTTATGAGAAAGTTATGGACAATCTTGTTTTTTGGGCAACTCAAGCATTTTTTTGAAAAAATAACTTATAAACTTCATTCTTGAATGCAAGTTTAACATTTTTTCAAAAAAATTTGTTGGAGAGGGTGGAGTTTGCTTTCTAAAGCAATCTCACCATTGAGATTATTGCATTTCAATTCTATTACAGGGTTGTTGACAATTTAAATTTTTGTTCAATCTCACACCTTCTTGCACCTAATGCTTTTTTAAAGAATGAAAATTAAGTATTTTTTGTTTTGATTTGACCAAGATGATAGCGAGCAAATTTGAGTTTTAGCGTTTCATTCGGTTCCATCTTCAGGCCCTTGCCAGAAGTTGAAACTCAATACGCAAACACGAGAAGAAGCTCCAAAACCAAACCAAAAATAAAAATGTGAAGGAAACATTTCACTATACAGAATGTTCACAGTCAAGTAAAGACAGGCACAATCACTTCGTCCAGAAGCAGAGGATATCTCAAGCACGGTTAGCCTTCAATCAAGCTTAGACTGGCAGGACCAGATTCAATAAATTAAAATGTACACACGGTATGAAATCAACCGGTGTGACTTGGAGCGACAAAGGCAAATTGGTCTCTGTATAATGATTCATAGCTGCTCAACAATCTCCATAACGTCAAACATATACAAGAGGTGTACAAATCTGCCGCCTCATACTTGATTTGCAAATTATCGCTGTAAAATATCTTTGTCGTCCACAATTGGACACAGAAATGATATTATACTCTCTATGCTCAAAGCCCGGAAGGCTGAAATGAATCAATGATGTTGCGAGGTCATCGCATCAGAACCCTACAAAGGGAAGTCGCCGACTTTCACGACCTCCTATTCCCGGGGATGCTGGAAGCGCGAATTTGTACAGGCATTGGCCTCCCGGTACCAGAACCACCGCAGCTGTTGCAAGTCATCTTTCCTGAGCCACTGCACGTACTGCACCCCACGTCGTTGTCGGACCACCTTGTACACATGCAAGGCACTTTCCTAGTTCCATTGCACGTGGCGCACTGACTGCTGCCGACCATGGGTTTCTGCTCTTCGGCATCCAAAATCGACTTCACCATCCACGCACCAGCCAAGACCGACACACCCTGAACAACCTGCACCACTACCCCCGGAGACATCTTGTGATACCAACCAAAATCTTCTTGTATTCGCTTCTCGCTCCGATATCGCCCCAACAAGGTGCGCGCAATCCCCTTCTGATGAAACTAACTTAGCGGCCCGGTGGTTAAATCTTCAAGGATACACTAGGCGCCTCAAAAATCGTTGCCACCCGAAAACCAAAGGAAACTGAATTGTCGACAAATTAGTATGAGGTGGCTCAGAGCAACAATAAGATCGATCCTCTACTCCACTCTTCTCGGGCACCAAGTCCCTGCTTGGTCAAGCGTATGAAAAAAGTTGAACAAATTCACACAGAAATTCTGCCAACAGCCCGTCTCCAACGCAAGTTCCGACACTCTCGGACAGAAATTGGAGAGTAAAGCAGCAGCAATCGCTGTATAACCCACAAAATTCGAACGTAATAACAAAATCTCTCGAGCAGATGCAACTCCTGGAGAGCTAAAGGCGAGGTCGAAATGACGCGTGTGGAAATAATGACCCAATGTGCTGTTGTACAGTTAAGATTTATGCAAGATACGACGTCGAAACGACGGGGTGGGAGAAGAAGTAAATCGGATGGTTGCCGCGGCTTGCACATTCAAGGAGGGAAAGGCGGCCGGGAAGCAGACAGAGCATGCCACCTTCACAACGCCAAACCCTGGAGCATCGCAGCCTTCCGTTGGCACCACCATCGCACCGTGTGCTGCCCCTCCCTGCGGGCCGTTCAATAGTCTCCCGTGGAAAGATTCGGCGGGTCGCGTGGACAGCCGTCGCTCCAGGTGCGGTGCGCGTTCGTGAGTGGCGGGCGATACCCGGACGTGGACGTCAAGGCAGTGCCCAGAGCGTGTCTGCTTACTCCAGCCCCACAAGGACCCTGTTCACACTGCACTTGCAGAGTAGAGCTTCATCAACATAGTCTCTATCGTAAGAGCATCTCCACCGGTCCGGGCTCTTTCAGAGATTTTCATCTGTTTTGAAAGTCCCTCAGGTTCTTTGATCTTCACCCATGATCTTCAAAAACGTGGCTTTGCACTCCAACACGCTCCATGTCTAATCATTTGACCACTTATTAAGGAGAGGATGAAATTCACTAAGCTTAGCTTGGATACTGATGAATAGTGTCTTGAAGGGCTCTTGCTAGTAACTTAACCCTTTAACAACCACACCCATTTTCAAAGAAACCACTGAAAATAGGGGCTGTAAGCTTAGATTTGGAATCAATTCAAATATGGACCCATTTTCAACAATCCAACCGTACAAATGGGAAGTACACCTTGTTTATTGTAAAGCACCAAAATTTCAGCTAGATCTACCGTTTGAGGTGAAATACTATAATGATTGAGTGAGCCGTATGTGGAAAATCTCTTGTGTTTCATTCTTATTTAGTTTTGAATGTTAACCCCTGAGCGCCCATGCCAAATTCACTCAAATCCATACCCTTGTGTACTTAGTCCAATAAAAGTATTACCTAAGTAGAGCCAAAGAGCTTGAATTTTTTTTGAGTGGTAGTAGACACATGCATGGAGGTACATGAAAAAGTACAAGCCCTTTGACATTACCATTAAGAAGAGGATAAGAGTCAAATGTCAACATTTTTAAAAACTGAGCGCCCCATTTATCACCTGTGGAGCGCTCAAGGGTTAACCTTTCATACAAGCTTTGATTGAGAAGAGCCTTACATTTCTAGAAAGCAAGGTTTCCCACCTTTCCAACAAGACTAGTTTCACACAAAATAGACAAAAATAGCAATCACAAGGTGTAGCTAAGTGGACGGGTAAAAAACCCACTTTCTTTGCTACCCTAAAACGATTCTACAAGAAATTTGATAATTATTGTAGAAAATCCAATTGGTGAAAACAATCAAGAATTGGCCTTAAATGTAAGATGACAAATTTTAAAACCAAAATGACAACAACATTTCAATAGATCTTCAAATACTACCTACTATTGTATATGAAAACAATACAAGCTTATTTCTTAAGCAATTTGAATTTTTTTAGAATTGTGCAATTGAAATTTGACATTCTTCTTGCATACTTGATGTATTGTGTTGTTGCTTTGATCCATCTTTGACAAAAATTGGATATGTATTTTGAAGCCATGCCGTATAAACACCATTATTTATCAGCTCACGTACCCAATTGCATTGTTATTTTTTTAGATGGATGCAAAATTCTTGTAATAACAAGGATACTTCAAGACCAAATTCCAAATTATTGAACGATTTCAACCTACATGCCAAAAACCACTCCCATCAACCAAAATATGGTCGCATGGTCCTTAAAGGGTTAACCCCTAAAGGACCAAGCAAAGTTTTCACCAAAAACTCTTCAAAACTGCTAGTTTTAGAGCATCAACCAAGTTTGAAAAAAAAAACATTTTTATGCATATGTGACTATAGGATCTTGTAAAAGAATGGTTATAGAAGACGTGGAACAAATTTCAGAGTTTTCCACCGCATGGATTGGAAGTTAGAATGGTTTGAATATTCAAAAACGTCTTATGAAAAACCGGGCAGCTACCCTTCAAAAAAGTGAAATTCCTAAGGAAAAAAGGCCATGTGGGTGGTGCTTCTCTAAATTCCTTATTCCACCTAAGTAAAATACATGTCAAAAAAGTTTAAAATTATGTGGAGTTGTATAACATATGGAAAAAAATTAGTAAGTAAAAAGAAGTAGAGAATGATTCAAACCACTAAATTGTTAAGAATGTAATCATGGAAATGAAAAATGCCAATCCCAATGGTCATAATGTTGTCATAAACAATCTTCATCCTTTGGTATTATTTTTTTTCCAAAATGTTGAAAATTGAGTAAAATAAAGGACTTCAAAGTTTATTTTGAAGTAGAGAATCCATAATTACCCGCAAACAAAAAATCCTCATAACTTTCATCTCGTCGATCCAAACGGAATGATTCAAAGCTTCCTACATTCACATAAATCTCCTAAACCAATTTAAATTTTTTGTTTTTGAAAAAAAATATCTTTAAAAATTTGCCCATGTTGCTCCGACAAACAAAACAACAACATATTAAGCCATAACTATTTACTCATAATTCAAAATGTTATGAAATTTAGTGCATATGAAAGATAAACCTTGTCCCCACATTCCATTAAAATTCAGCCTAAAATGTGAAAAGCTCCAATCACATGTACCGGCCCAAAATTGCTATGTTTCTAAAAAAGGGGTCTGGTCCTTTAGGGGTTAAACTTGCTAAAAACAATAAGACAAAGTGTCTTGAGAGGGTTTTGAGAGGGCCCACGACAATTTTCATTCACTTTTAGCATATTTGAGCCACCAATGGAGATGCTCTAAAGGTTTCATTGGGCTATGCTCAAACAAAGAGAGACATTAAGCTTACTTCATAGAGCTGGTGGAAAGGAGGGCAAAGGTTGCATATTACAGAATTGGGGGTTGATTACATTGTATATTGCGTTTAGGTTGCCCTACACTAGATTTTTGACATTGTACACTATGTAAATATTTATTGTTATTAGAATAAATCTTGTTAGTAATTACTGCAATAAAACAAATTAAACCAATTTTAAAGGGTTTGACAACAAAAAAGTTACAAAAAGTAAACTAGAGACATCCAAGTTGTAAACCATGTGAAATTCAAATTTTTAGAAAGTTGCATGCGCCTCCAAGTGGCCAAGTGATGAATAATTAAGTAACTTCCAAAAGTAAGGCAACCTAATTGTCTAGACAGCCTAAATGCAATATTTAGTATAGATATTAGGAAAAATATCAAATATACCCCTATGTTATTTGAAATATCAAAAGTATCCCTAATTTTGTGTATAATTATCAGTAATACCCCTAGTTATCCTTGAAAACATCTAATACACTTAGTGTTCTTGTACATCTTTAATGTTATTTTTGGTAAATGTCAAGATGACAATGAAAATTTCAAAAACAGATGCAAGTTGAATGTACGTCAAATCTTGGAGGCAAGCTCTTCAAGCTTTATACAGGGTTTTTGCATTTAAGTTTATTGTGAGCAAACAATTGCACTGATTGAATAGCACGATTTTCTTTGCCAAGGTCTTTAGTGCAAATGTAACTTACAATTTTTTTAGTAAAGGAACAAGAAAACAAAGGGTCTTAGATGATTCCAAAGATAACTAGGGGTATAATTGATATTTTTACACAAAACCAAGGGTATTTTTTATATTTCAAATAATATAGGGATATATTTGTGAATTTGTATATGAAATCTATAGTTCTAGATTTGGCCTTTCTAGTGGTAGGTTTCTAAGTTTGTGTTCTATCCAAGATGAAAATTCTAGGTGAGAAAACGCAATTGTGCGGCAAGGGCCAAGTGGTAGACCGTTTGATGCGGCAAAAGAAGCAGCCTTGAGTCGTGAGCGATGCAAACCTCCCCTCTAACACCATATTCATTAAAATGAGAGATTGGGGACCTCTCAAAATAACCATGTTGATCTTGACCTAAATCAGCAATTTCCATTAAAATGAGACTTTTCAGCTCAAATCAAGCTAAATCTTTTGTCAAATTTCCTTTAAATTACCTCTCATTTTAGTGGGAAACTCTCATTTTAATGAATATGGTGTTCTCTGGAGACGCCACGTGCATGGCTAGCAAGATCCCCCAAATCACCACTCACCAATGCCGCGGCCATGAGCGGCCTTCCATATTCAACATGCTTTGCTTGCCCTCTCTCACTCCCTGCATCAAGGTTAATTTTTCTAATGAATGTTTGCCTAAATCTTACCTCAGTGATTGCATGTGACGACCAATACACTAAGAAATTTGTGTAAATCAAAAAAGCGGATGAAATAGCCACATTCCTCCTTACTCAAACGCCCTACTTGCTAGATTTTGGATGAAAGTAGCTTATATTAGAAAGCTTATTGGATGAACACACAAATCATTCATTAATCCCATGTTAGCCAATTTTTCCTTAAGTTACCTGCTTGCATGCTGGGGAGCAAGTCGGTCTACCCTGACAAAAACAAAAATAAAACCCTGCCCTACATGCCTTTCTCCCCTCCACGCGATTTCCTGCCAGTCCAAAAC
Source organism: Ulota crispa (assembly GCA_963920765.1). Taxonomy (NCBI): domain Eukaryota; kingdom Viridiplantae; phylum Streptophyta; class Bryopsida; order Orthotrichales; family Orthotrichaceae; genus Ulota; species Ulota crispa. The sequence goes on from OY987243.1 coordinate 1,066,606, forward strand.
CTACACCTTTGACGAACTTCCCATCCAAAACTACGCGGATCTTTGGTCATCTCCACCTCATCAGTCTCTTTCCATTCACCACACGCTTTACATTCAAAATCTGTACAGTTCACATGACCTTGACAAAACCAAAAAGAGCATTTCAATCCTGCCTCTGTAGGTGCCTTCTCACAAAGCAATAATCACGCAGAAAAGTACATCATGGTCCCACACAATGCGCATTGAAGGCATCAACTGAAGCGGCTTCACTCACAAGTCACAACTCTGGCATTAATCATAAGTGGGTGTAAACACACATAACATTGTTAACCAGCATACCAGGCTCCCCATACTCCCCAGATTCCTGAGGGAGATTTCAGTTATATACGCTTGATCTCATTGGTCGAGCTACTAGCTCGGCCAATGAGATCAAGCATATATAACTGAAATCTCCCAGGAATTTGGGGAGTATTATTCCTGGGGAGCCTAGGATGCTGATTAACAATGTTATGTAATCCGGAAGTTCAATAGGAAAATCAATACAATTCCTTGTTTTTTTACAAGATTTAGCACTTAAGGTAAGAGGCTCGTAAATCGACCATCTAAGAGCTGAAACTGAATTTTGGGGTGGTGGAATTTCTTGAAATATTTTTCAGTAAATTTTCTTTGAAAGACAAGAGGAATTGGCATCTAACTCAAGTTATTTTGTATTTTTTAGAACAATGTGGAATTAGTTATGAAATTTTGAAGTGGAAAGGTCACAGGGCTCTAAAATGGTGCACCTCTTCAAATGTACATCCACTGGATATTATGGAAAGGCTATGAATAAGACATGTAGTGATGGAGATCATTTGGGGAGGTGAGCAAAATTAGAGCCCTAACGGAGTTCAAGCCTCCGCCCTTAGAGCATCCCCAATCCAGCTGTGCCCTAAACCATGGGAAAGCTGGTAAAGAGTGTTATACTAGACTTTAGTGAAGGTCTGGGCTTCAATGCAATCGTTTCTTGCAATTGCATCTTGCAGGCCTCCCCACATAAGAACCCCGCCCTTGCATTTTGGCACATTTTGGAGAAACCTAAATAATACTCCAAAGTGTGTGATTTATTGACCATGATGCTAGTTTTTAATGTTTTTGACATGAACCTCTTCACATAAAGTACCTAGTATATTGAGATTCCACTAGAAAATGCATAAAAAGTAAACATTTGTGTTTCCTAAGTGTCAAAATCATGTTTGCATTGGGGATTAGCAAGCTTGCAAGTGCCATTGCCCTCTCATTGCCTTGCATTCAGACACCGTTTGATGACATGAAGGGTGCCTGGGTCACGGCTGGATTAGGGATATCCTTAGCATCTACCCAAAGTTTTTTTTTTCTTGTTAAAAATCCACCATTCTATTTATCATTCAGCAAATTGTTGGATTCATGAATGTCTCCTTGACATATTTTTGGAATGTGGTATGTAAAATTGGATTTTTTTTCTTTGGTGTGATGCTTTTGAGGGAGTTTATGCGTAGTTAAAGGTTCCATAATTCAATATATTTGGCAGGAGTTGAACCTAGCCAAGCCCTGCCTTTTCAGAGGCAAAGATGTAGTTTTTGGACAGTGCATGGATCTCAAAGAGGGTCTATGCATTTTTTGAAGGCTGGTTAGTACAACAAAACAACACATATGATTTAAAACAATTTACTTCCTTGAGGGTCAAATAAGCCAAACAAACACAAATTGTCCTTTGTATTTGGGTCAGCCAAGAAAGTCAAGTAACTTGAGGAACTAACATATAGAAATTAGTACTTCCTTTTTTATTTTACAAAAGTATGGCATTATCAACAATATAATCAAACTTTTCATTTGGCTTGTTTAAAGCAATTCCAAACATGGCATCTAAATTTGTGCTACTAAGCCTACTGTTCACACAAAATTTGATCAAATTTTGCATATTGAAGGCCCTCTCACAAGTTGTAGTAGATACACTTTGCACCATGAGCTAATTTAATTAGCAAGCTTGAACAAAATAGGATATTTCATTTGCAAATAATAATTCCATGTAATCATGCTTCAAAAGTCTCTAGACCTTTTATTGTCCCATTTTTTGATGCATTGCAATTTGAAAACCAAAAGCCCATGCTTCCAAGCTACTACATTTGTAAGAAAAGGGAAGGTGAAACCTGCATGAGAGCTCTCAACTCTATACTAAGCTAGTAGACTCTCTAAATGCGCTATATTCCAATTCTGAAGTAAGGTATGTTAGTAGGTTAAATTTTATTAAAACATGATACAATGTCATGATCCCTACACCTAACCTCCTAACCTACACAAACAACATTTGTACTGTACATGCATGTTGAAATTCAAGTGGTTCTTTAAAGTTTGATTTTAGCTTAAATAGTTCCATCTCAAAGCCATGATTCATTTTACTATTGTTCCAAAGAAAGTTTTTTCAAATGATCTCTAAGAGGGTCATATCTAAAAATTACATGATATCTAATAGCTTTGTTGGACGTGTCACCGTTCAAATTAGTAAACTTAACAATGAACATCATCCAAAAAACTGAGATATCTTTGCATGCACTATGTTATCAAAAGGTGTGACATTTACAAAAAAAATTCAAAAAATTTAAACAACATTTAACCAAATGAAAAATACAAAAAAATAAATACAAACATGTATGTACTTGAACTGCTATTATTTGGTTAAAATAAATTCTACTTGACTTAAGTCTTTATTAACCCCTAAAGAACCAAGCCCCCTTTTTTTAGCAACATAGCAATTTTGGGCAGGTACATGTTATTGGAGACATATTTTAGGCTAAAATTTTAACAGAATGTGGGAACAAAGTTTATTTTTCATATGCACTAAATTTCATGACATTTGAAAGTACAAATAAGAAGATATGACCTAATATGTTGTTTTTTTCACTTGGTGGGCAGCCTGGGCAGAGTTTTGAAAATCACTTTTTCAAAAACAAAAATTTTGAACTAGCCAATGAGATATATTTGAATGTGGAAAGCTTTGAACCATTTTGTTGTTATCACTGAGATGAATGTTATGAAGGGGTTTTTGTTTGGGGGTAGTTATGGATCCTCTACTCTAAAATAAACTTCAAAGTCCTTTGTTTTACTCAATTTTCAACATTTTGGAAAAAAAAAACCAAGCCATAGGATGTAAATTGTTTATAACAACATTACAACCGTTGGGATTGGCATTTTTCATTTCCATAATTAAATTCTTAACAATTTAGTAGTTTGAATCCTTCTCTATTTCTTTTTACTTACTAATTTTTTCCATATGTTATACAATTCCAAATGATTTGAAACTTTTTTGACATGTACCCTACTTAAGTGGAACAAGGAATCTTGAGATGCACCACCCACGACAATCTTTTTTCCTTAGGAATTTCACCTTTTGAAGGGTTGCTACCTGACTTTGCACAAGATGTTTTTGAATATTCAAACCATTGTATCTTCCAATTCACGCTGCGAAAAATTTTGAATTTTTTTTAAAGTCTTCTCTAACTATCTTGCTTCAAGATCCTATGGTTTCATATACATATATATATATACTAATATATATATATATATATATATATATATATATATATATATATATATATATATATAGTATATATATATATATATTTTTTTTTTTCAAATTTAGTTGATGCTCTAAAAGTGACAATTTTGAAGAGTTTTTGGTGAAAACATTGCTTAGTTCTTTAGGGGTTAATATCATAGAAAAAAACAAAAAATCAACTTTTGGTACATCTCTTGAATAAGAGCACAACTCTGATCCCATCTTTCTTATACATTGTTGTGTCAATTTAGTCATTATCTCATAGATAGAGGTTGAATTAAATAGAATTTTCAATATCCAAATGTGTACTCATCAAAAAAACTAGTTCATCCATGAAAAGAAGCAAGTATATTTGAAAAGGTACGGCTCTTTTTTTAAACAACTTAGTATCTTAGGGTTTCCAAATAGAAACTAAGGACTTTATGCAATCTTTTTTCTAATAAGGACAAAGAGGAGTTTAGGGAAATCCTTTGCAAGTCTTTCAAAAGAACTTTTACGAGGACAAGCTTGGCCTCACCTGCACCCATGCACAAAAACAATCAATTATTTTGTTTTCATATGTATGCAAGGTGTCTTTAGCCCTACTATCACTTGTTATCATATTTGCATAAAAGCAAAATGGAAAAAACAAGCTTGCTATTCTTCCTCTGTTAAGTCTTAGAAATTTGCAATGAGAGAGATAAAATAACATAGTTGAATGACGAGGACACCATAACGTCACTACTTAAAAAGTATCTCACATTGTAGATCAATGACCTAGCAAGCTGTGACTGCTAGTCGTATTTTGTACTTGTAAAAGGCAACTGCATTAAGCATGGATTTACATTAGTAAAAAACAGTATCAATCTCATGAGTATTTCATCAAACTCCCAGAAGAGCTAGATTACATGTATTCAGATAGCTCACAAGTATTACATCAAACCCTCTTGAGGAGCCAAACTACTCTTAGATCAAACTTTTGTGAAAACAAATGAGAATCCGTATCAACCTATTCATGTGTGTCCTGAGTGAAGTTCACTTGGGAAATATTTCAAAAATTTTAGCTAAAAGCCGGTTACTCAAGAGTATGTTTGGCTAAACATTGTTTGAGTTCAGTTTTTGCCTTTTTGCACTTAGGGAAAGCGGTTAATTTCCTTTGGTACCAAATTTTAAGCAGCTAAATTTCCTTTTGTCTTATGTATAGATCGGCTGATTTTTCTTTCATGTGGGATATGAATCAACTAAATTTCCTTGTATATTTAACTTAAATCATCCAAAAGCCTCAAAAAGATTTCAAAAATAACAAAGACATATACATATGTAAAATCAATAAACAATGTAATGTCTATACCAAGAGTTGAACCTAGAAACTCCTCATTAGTTGAGGACAAGATACTTAGCTTTACTAATGGGTAGTTGCAAGATACACTTCACAATTTTGTCTCAAACACCCTTAAAACTGGTAGTACTATGTAGTACTATGAACTTTTGAATTTTTTTAAAAATAAAATAAAATAAGGACAATTTGTGAAGCACTTAAAATAGCAAACCTTTGAAAATTTAGACCTAGAAAATTTTTATTCTAAAAGTTAGGCACAAAAATAGAGGGATAGAAATTACTAACAAAAAGGCAATTTTATTTTTTATTTTTAGAAATTAGTAAATAAGTTCAAAAAAATAAAACAAAAAATGGCCATTGGTGATCACTTTCATTACCATGGGCTGATGCAATTGATTGTCAAAAAAGTTTTTGACCTTGCATTAGTGGAGGGAGACAAATTGCTCACTTTGAGTGAATGGCCAAAACAAAGAAATAGGAATTTTCCAAAACTAGTCTACAAATACCTGTAACTCTTACTCCTTAACAAGCACCCTCATTTGTGGCCCTAAATTCACATTTTACAACCCAATGTAGTACTGAAAAGTGAAAACCCCCAAAACAGCAAAAGTAGACAAATGATATAAAACCCAAAAAAATACTACAATAATTTAAAAAAATACTAAAAATTTAGGGAATGTTTGTGACTTTGATGCTCATGTTGTCCTAAAATTTCAGGTCAAAAGCTATTTTGAAGCAAAAGATACAACACTAAAACATGTTGTTGAGGTAGTAGGGGACAAAATGTAGTACACTCGTTTCTTGCAATCACCCTAATGTACAAAGCTCACATTTGCAATTTAAAAAAATCCTACTTCCTAGAAGAGAGAGATAGAGAGATTACTTGGTGGCACTTATTTGCAAATGGTATCATGAATAGGCTAAAATGGAATCACCTAGTGGTTTAAAGGCAGGAATAGGTCAAGAGCCTTTGTAACTCTAGGCTCCAGTGGCTGGCCTTAAAGTATTGAACTTATACTACCATTGATGATTAGCTATCCTTGACTTTGTCAATTGAAATCCAAACATATCCTTTGAAGATTCTCAAATATCTGGTTTCTTGTATTTTCTTTTGGTCAATTTCCTACCCATCTTGAAAAAGAGCAGATAATTTTCTTTTGTGTTTTTTTATTAACTAGTTAGTTTCCGTCTTATTTTCATTGCCTTTGGTTTTACAACCTAACGACTTAAATTTGAACTGGCCAAATCTCAATCTTAGTCGGCTAATCTTACACTAGTGGTCGGTTCTTTCCAGACCTTGGAGTGAACACTCTTTTTTAAGCAAGCAATCATCAAAACAATGGCAATTGCTCAGATTCTAACATTCACACTCTTGCTGAACGTATGAGAGTAAAGGGAATTTGCTTACTTACTATTTTCAGTAGTTTCACGCATACTTGGACGCAGAATTTCACCACAACAAGGTGCACACGCTCATTGCTCGTCCCCTTGTAAGCGGCAGATCAATTAAGAAAAAGCTTGCTCATGCTTCCCAAACACGAACCTGATCTCACTAAAAAGAGTCACATAATTCTGCTGTTGCAGTAACCATTTGTTACAACTTTGTCGCAACAAGCTAGACACATATAACAGAAGCATGGACAAAGGGATGTGGAAGGGGTATGCTAGCTAGTGAACGATCATTTGTCGTTCAAAATGTTAGGGCATGTAAGCCGTCGGGGGCAGGACTTTGCCTCACGCAACCTCTTTGTAACACGGACCTTGGTTAAGTCACGGGCCTTGGTTAAGTCATGGACCTCCAACTGTTGATCAATCTTGCAACTTAAACCTTGTTGATCTGTTGCTGTCTTTGCTTTGCATCATTACGTCTTGTCAGATCAGTGATCTCAGGTTTGCAGGACAGATAATTGTACCAGAATCTTGAGCATTGATAATACTCACATTGGAGGACCAGAATCATTATATTAGGTTGCGTTAGGATTTGTTGACGCTCCTTTGCTGCCTCAAACTAGAATATGCCCAGCAGTTGTATCTTGTATTCTTAAATAGTGTCCATTGAATCAAGCTTCCAGTATGACTAATGCAACATTGAGCATTCTCCCTGGAGAGGATGGCATCCTCAACTAGGGTGCTTTTATAGCGCAGCAAGTGTGAGCCAGTCTAGCTGCCGCTTGGCCACAAATTGCGTTGGCGGTTGCTAATGCACAAAAATCCACTAGCATAGCCCAAGTGCCACAAACTTTGAATCACCGCGCCACGCCATGGAGGGACGACGAAGATAACATGGATAGGTCTTATTGAAAAGACTCCAAGGTTGCCGACTCAGAACAATTCTCCGGCAAGAGGGGAAACAAAATTTATAGGTGGCTTGCATCTCTCCGCTTGGTCTTTTTGAGCAGATCCAACTTGTACCCAAATGACAAATCCAAAGTCATTTTTGCTCTCTTGTACCTTACAGGCGTGGCTCAAGACTGGGCAATGCCGTTACTGGAGGATCTTGACTCCAACACTCACAATGATGTGCTAAAAAGTTATAACAAATTTAGGAGGGAGATGATTGCAAGATATGGTGGTATTGATAAGACCAAGACCGCAGAAGATAAGCTGGAGCGCCTCAAGCAAACTGGATCAGTTGCAAGGTACGTTGCTGATTTTAGGCAATATATGTCACACGTCAATTGGAATGAGAGGGCCCTACTATCTTGTTTTTGCACAGGTTTGAAAGACAACGTCAAAGACGTTATTGCCAAGGGTGAACAGATACAGGGGGAACTAAACGCGTACATTGCCCTGGCCACTCGCATTGATGAGCGGCTTTGGAATTGAAGGCAGGAACGCAGGATTGTACCGTCCAACAAGTCCAACCGGTTCTCCTCACCACTCTCAACTCCTTTGTTGTCGGGTTAAACCAAGCGTGGCCCGGATATTAAACTTTATCAAATGCAGTCATCAACTGCACACATTTTGGGGCCTACCTCAATGGACCTTGACGTTATGCAGATGGGACCAGCATTAGCAAAGACGGAAGCGGAACAAATGCAATACCAAAAGGAGGGATGTTGTTGGGGATGTGGGAAGGTTGGGCACGTTTGTGTAAAATGCCCAACTAACCCATCTTAGCCGCTTTTGTTCTCGGTTGCTGAGCTGGTGGAGGTCACAACAGAGTCTGAGGAGTCGGGAAAAGGGAAAGGCCGAGACTAAGTGGTCTCACTCAGTACCCAAGCATTTTCCAAATAGCTGCAGCTACTTTTCCAAAAGAAGAGAGGTTGGGATTATTTCGAGAGGCGCAGAGCGGAGCAATAGAATTGGAGCAACAAGATAATACAAACTTCTTGAGTGTGATTGCTTCATCGATGGGGTCACAATTATCAAGAACAGCAAAGAAGAGCATGGGTGGCCTTTGTTTGAAAGCAATTGCCGACGAGGAGAAGCATCTCATTTTATCTACATCTATCAACAATCACCCTTCCCATTCTTTGGTTGATTTGGGTGCCATAGGTGTTTTTGTGAACCCCAGTTTTGTCAAACGCCATGGGTTCCTCTGCCGGCTGAAAACTTATCCTCGAGAAGTCAGGGTCATTGACAAACGGCTAATCAACTTGGATCTCATCACACATGAGGTTATCGCTGACTTGGTGATTGGAGACCATTGTGAGAAAATCACATTTGATCTTACCAATACAGGATGGTACTCCACAATACTCAAAATTCCGTGGTTGGCAAGACACAATCCAACTATAAGTTGGTTGAAGCAAGAAGTTAAGTTTCACTTAATGAAATGCTCTCAAAATTGTCTTAAGCTCCCCACTAGGGTGCTAGGGGTTGCTTTGGATGACACGGGAGGACACAAACGGGTCAAGCCGGAAGTAAGCCACCAAGAGAAGGAAACGGAAAGTAGCTCCGGGCAAGTGGGGCTCAAAGGACAAGGTATCAAAAAATTACTACAAGGGACTAGTAGGGCCGCGGCAACCAAAATCACCCCGCCAAAAATCAAGCTCAACAAGGTACAGCCGCCTTCATCCATCGCGTTTGTATCGGCAACGACGTTTGCTCGGTCACAAGTGGGAGCAGAATTGTTTTCTGTGCAGATTTTGAAGCTAGAAGAAACAAAGAAACCCAAACTCTTACTAGTAGAGCAGGTACCACGATTGCTTGGGTACTTCAGCAAGGAGGCATCCAACATGCTGCCTCAACATAGTTTGTCTAATTTCAAGATCGACTTTAAAGATGGACAAGAATCTTGGAACACATCGCTTCAACCCATGTTGCTGGCAAAACTAGAGGCGGTTTATGAATACCTAGAGACAAACTTAGGCAAGGGCTAGATCAAATGCTCAAAGGCTTCAGTATCAGCACCCATAGTATTTGCGCAAAAGAAGGACGGATCTTTGTGCATTTGTGTTGATTATTGCAACCTCAACAAGGTCACGATAAGGAATCGTTACCCACTTCTGCTAATTCCAAAGCTCACTGATCGATTATCTACTGTGCAAAATTTTACAAAAATTGATGTCAAGCAAGCATATAACAGAGTACGGGTAGCTGAAGGCCATGAGTGGAAAACCGCATTTAAAATGCGATATGGCTTGTATGAGTATTTAGTCATGCCTTTTGGCCTCATGAATGCTCCTGCGCAGTTCTAGGCGCATATGCAGGGAACTTTTAGAGATCTTTTGGACATCCACCTGGTTATATACTTGGACAATATCTTTATATTCTCAAAAGATACTATGGAGCGCAAGGGGTAGTACGACAGGTGTTACAATGCCTTGAAGAAAATGGCCTTTATGTCAAAGCGTCAAAGTGCAATTTCCACTAGCCTTCTGTGGAATTCTTGGGCATGGTTGCATCTTCTTCCGGCATCAGTATGTGTGAGGATAAGTTGGAAGCAATTAGGACTTGGCCAACTTCAAGGACCGTGAAGGAAGTCTAGGCATTCTTGGGGTTCGCAAACTTCTATCGTCGATTTATTGTCGACTTTTCCAAGATTGCAACCCCACTTAAGGCCCTGACCAGAAAAGGCAACAAGTTCCTTTGGACAGAAAAAGCCAAGCTAGCTTTTCAACGCCTCAAAAAGGAATTTCTCCAAGCTCTAGTAATCTTACATCCGGATTTTGAAAAGCCCTTCACAATTGAGACAGACGCATCAGATATAGCTACTGGAGGCATTCTTTTGTAGAGGGGCAACGATGGCCACCTCCACCCATGCGTGTTTAGGAGTTCTAAAATGTCACCGGTTGAACAAAACTATGACGTCTACGACAAGGAGCTGTTAGGTATAAAGAAAGAGTTTGAGGATTGGCAAGTTTACTTGGAAGGATCCCCACATCTGGTTTGCACCATCATAGATCATAAGAATTTAGAACATTTTACAATCACCAAGGTCCTCAACCGTCGCCAGGCTTGCACTACAAAATTCTTGTCCAGATTTGAGTTTGAAATTGAACAAATTCCTGGTTCTTTGAATGGGCGGGCAGACGTTTTATCTTGGAGAAGGAACGTGGTAAAAGATGGCAAGAAAGGCCCTCGGCCATTGTTGAAGCTTGCAGCTTTAGATTTGTTTGTTTCGATCTGGTCTGACCAAAAGATCAGCCAAGCACTGCGCACGGCCACAAAGCTTGACCTAGCGTTAGAAGCAGTCCGTGCATTCCTAGTATCAAACATGGAGCAAGCATCAGCAATAATTAAAAAGAAATTCAAAGACTACTCTTGGAACGACCACATTGTATGATTCCAAGGCATCATCTACGTGCCGAACAATGACAAATTAAAAAGACAAATACTCCATTCTAGGCATGACTCTCCTATGGCAGGACACCCAGGTCAAGCAAAGACCTTGGACTTGGTCTCGCATGAGTTTTTCTAGCCCACACTTTGACGGTACGTGCATCAGTACGTTGATGGTTGTGATCTATGCCAGAGGGCAAAGTCAAGACGACATGTGTGACACGGACTCCTCCAACCAATACCACTAGTTGAGGTGCCATGGAAGAAGGTAACAAATGATTTCATTGTCCACTTGCCCTTGAGCAACGGTTTTGATGCAATTATGGTCATTGTTGACAAAAATACGAAACTTGCACATTTTGTCCCAACTACTAACATAGTTACTTCCAAGGGTGCTGTCAAGCTCTACTTGCATCATGTGTGGAAGTTGCATGGGATACCTGACAAAATGATATCAAACAAGGGATCTGGTTTTGTATCAAAGTTCATGCGGCAACTTTTTGAACTTGTCGGTATCCGCCCGGCATCAACCACCGCATTTCACCTACAAGGTGATGGGTAGACGGAGCTTGTGAACCAAATCTTGGAGCAGTACATCTGCATGTTCACGGCATGCAGACAAGACGACTAGTCGGATCTCCTCCCACTGGCCGAGTTTGCTTACAATAATTCGACACACTTGGCAACTAATTTTTCTCCTTTTGAGGCGATTTATGGCTACCACCCGCCAATGTCATTTGGCATACCTTCCTCATCCATTGTCTCAGCAACAGAGGAACGTGTTTAATTGCTTAGATAGGTTCACAAAGTGGTCAAAATAATGATCAACATCGTGGGGGACGAGACAAAACAGAACTATGATCAACATGTTGGACAACACCCTATTTTTGCGGTTGGCAACAACGTTCTGTTGAGGCAAGAGAACATCAGTACTGACGCGCTATCCTTGAAGTTTGATCACAAATTTCTTGGCCCATTTCTTGTGATCACACGGCTGTCAGATGTTACATATCGACTTCATCTCCCAGCCTCGCTTCAAATCCATAATGTTTTCCACGTGTTGCTTCTTGAGCTGTACCAAGCTGATAGCATCCCTAACCGCAAGCAGGTTCCACCACCGCTAGTCACAACATTGGATGGGGATACCAAATACATGGTTCACAAAGTCAAGGATGTGCGCCTAAACAGAAGATGTTGGTAGTACTTAATATTGTGGAACGGTTATGGGCCTGAAGAGGATTTTTGGGAGCCTTTGATCAATGTCAAGAATGCAAGAGACTTAATCCAGGACTTTCATGACCGACACTTGAATGCCCCAACCCCTCTAAGATTTACAAGATGACTTTCTACTTCACAAACTCACGTCCCAAACGGGTGTGAACGGACACCAGCTGCAGAAGCTAGAACTGTAGAGGGGGGATAGTGTTACAACTTTATTGCAACAAGCTGGACATATCTAACAGAAGCATGGACAAAGGGATGTGGAAGGGGTACGCTAGCTAGTGAACGATCATTTGTCGTTCATAATGTTAGGGCATGTAAGCCGTTGGGGGCAGGACTTTGCCTCACGCAACCTCTTTGTAACACGGACCTTGGTTAAGTCACGGACCTTCGACTGTTGATCAATCTTGCGAGTTAAACCTTGTTGATCTGTTGCTGTCTTTGCTTTGCATCATTACATCTTGTCAGATCAGTGATCTCAGGTTTGCAAGATAGATAATTGTGCTAGAATCTTGAGCATTGATAATACTCACGTCGCAGGACCAAAATCGTTACACCATTAGAGTTTCTCTGGTGTATGGAGAAACAATGCCCGTAAGCACCTTGCGTTAGAATTAGGTTATAATAATGGGTTGCAATGGAAAGTATCAAAGGTGGATAGCTTAGTACATAATTAGCACTCATAGCCTAAGTAACTCACAGTTTGTAACGCTAATCATTTACCCATGATCAGCATCGAATTCTGATAGTTGGGCTATTAGTGCCAGATTGCCAAGTATTTGAAAAAAACTCGCTTAATCAAAAAGTAGAAAGTTTGAGGTCTATAGCTATAGTATGCTCAAAATAAAAAGAGTATAGAGCAACTTGCTCATTAGGCTATCTTTTAAAGTATGGGCATATAAGTAGCCTAGCTTGCAATAATTGCTGACTAGATAGATAGTAGAGATTATAGGGAAAAAGTTTCTACTTGTCATGACTCTATTGTACGGTAAATGAGTCTTTAGAGTCATTGTAGGTTAGAGTTTATCCTCTATGCATGATAGAATTTTCCATTATAGATCCATCAGAGCTATGCTGCAATAAAGATATGGAAAAAAAACAAAACAAAAACAAAAAACAAAAAACAAAAAAAACAAAAATTATTGCAAAGTGTAATCACAATTTATTATCTATTAAGCCATTACATTTTATGCTACTCTTTTATTCTTCTTTTTGCAAAGAGGTAGACGTGTGTTTACACTTACTTGACTTAGTGAAAAATGCGCAAATAATCAATCTACAGTACTAGAAGTTTAGTTACATAATCCATGTTTTGGCATTCCAACTTGGGGAGATCACTCCTTGTAATTTCATGGTATACACGTGAGTTAAGTGAGTATTTGATGTAGGCCTATTTATCTAAAATATGGTATTTAAAATTACTGTATTTTTATATAAAAAGCTACTTGGGTCATATTTTTAGTGCACTATATTTTTTTTATAAACTCATTCATTTGGTTTCTAAATGGGGCAATTTTATATATAAATTTTGTTTGTCCAATTTTATCCTATCTCTATTACTCATCAAAAATAATAATCTTACTTTCAATTAAATACACACACTTGGTATTCACCATGAAACCAATAACAAGCACATGAATTAAAGGGCTATTTTCCAAGTGGAAATTTTTATTGATAAGTTTTTAGTATTTCTCAATTCTATGGCATTCATTTTAAATAGTTTAAAATGGAGAGCAACAAGCAATACTAATAATTTTACAACCCCTATTTGTCAAGGCTAACTTAGTAATAAAAAAGGGAATTGACATGTGCACACCGGGGGGTTGATATTTGCACACCCCCTGCAGAGTAAATTGTTGATTTCTACCATCAAAAAGCTGCATTTGAGAATTTTGAATTCAGATTTGGACTTAGAGACCATGATTTAGTCTAGACCCATAAAAAAGTTGCAATTGAACAACACCCAATGAAAAAGCTTAGGTAGAGGGAAAAGTGTTACTTTTACTTTTATTTGTAAAAAAGATAAGCTTTTTCATTAGATGTTCAATTACAACTTTTTTTTAGTTCTAGACTAAATCATGGTCTCTAAGTTCAAATCTGAATTCAAAATTCTCAAATGCAAATTTTTGATGGTAGAAATCAATAATTTACCCCACAAGAGGGTGTGCAAATATCAACCCCCCGGTGTGCACATATCAATTCCCATAAAAAATCCTACTACCTAATGTTTTTATATATCCTAATTTATATATACTAAAATATTTAGTATTTCATGAACCCTATACTAGCTTTACATATTATATAATTTTTTTGTCTTTTGAATTAAATAGACCCTATCTTTTAACTCACGTGATTCCCAAAACATAGGCTAGTGATCTCCTTGAGCATTCCAAATAAGTTTGTGTAACAAAAAATATAAATGGTATTTCAAGCTCATATTGTTGGTATATGATTCTCATGCAATTTCAATCAACCATACAAAATCTTGGTTACTAAATTGTTGTGTCAAATCATGGTTTTACAAGAAAGTTGATTAAAACTCATTAGTGATGAATTTTTGAGATTTGACTGCATGGATATGTAGGAAACACCCATACGCACATTTTCCCTTCTAAAAAGAACCCCCATAAGTAGTGAAATTATGATCGACAAAGAGTTCAATGTGGAGTGTGGTAGGACCAAAACTTGTAAAATAGCTATTTCTTTGTGATAATAAATTTTTGTTTTTTGATTCATACACTAATACTAAATTTGTACTTTTGAACATGACAATATGTTTACTTAGCCAAAAACTAGTCAAAAAATAGAAGTATCTACTTTACAAAATTTGGTCCCATCTTATCCCACATTGGACTCTTTGTTGATTAAAATTTTGTTACTTAAGGGAGTTCTTTTTAGAAGGGAAAATTTGCCTATGAATGTTCCCTACATATCTATGCAATCAAATCTCAAAAATTCATCACCAATTTTCTTCAATCAATTTTCATAAAAAATCATGAATTTTGTACAAATTAATTCCACCAAAAATGGGATTTGACTTTAAGGAATCAAAATTTAGTATGCTTGGTTAGGATTACATAGGAATCAATACCTATGATTCAAAAAACAAAATCCCAATTTTACTATGTATTATGCAAAGTTCTCCGAATGGCAAAATAGGCATGTGCGTATCATTATGTAAAGGTACTATACATTAGTAGAGTTAGGACTTCCAGCGCCGCGTTAGGGTTTCCGCGTGAAGCAATTTCTTGGCGTTTAGCAATGGTGTACACTGTAGATTGCAACATAAAGCCTGTAGGCAGTCATGATTGGAGCGTGTAAGTCGACGACTACAACAAGAGCGTTCACTTAAAGACAAGAGCAGGAAATACAAGGCTGTAGATAGACTTTTGAGTAGAGCGACTTCGTTTTGAGAATATCGTAGCTAGTAGTAGCTTTTTGCTAAGGCCCAATGGCACAGCAGCTAGAGACAGCCCCTGTACTTACGCTGCACCGCACGGAGAATCAAACGATGGAGCTTTTGCACGGCAACAATAACATCAAGAGGAAAGATCAACCTGCCTCACTGAAAGAGGCGCAAGCTTTAAAACTACCCTCTGCATTGGAGTTCGATTGCGGAGCGGAGTCTCCACCAAACAAGCAGGTACCACCAAGGATTACGGAGCAAACATAGCTAGAAGAGAGTACAAATGAGTTGTTCATTGACCTGACCTAGAAATCCTGGGTGGAGATTGCGATCGAATAGCTTGAAGAACTCAGGATGGAGAGGATACAAAAGTTCAAACGCTTAGTCCTAGGCTAGCAACTTGGCTCTTCACCAGGTTTTTCAAACCTCTTGAAATTTCTCTGCATGCACATTGGTGATTCGTTTCTAACACTACAAATGTTAAATAGAAGCTATTTCAGACTAGAATTTCTAAATGAGGCAAGTGCACAGAATTGTGCGGAAACAGCCGATCTAAATTGGGGGGGAAGAACCCTAAAATTCCACTGTTGGAAAGATAGTTACAGAGAAAGAGCTTCAAAATGTCCAACATATCTAGAAGCGGAGTCCACAATCAAGGTTCAGTTTCCCAAACTAGATCCAACACTAGAATCGGTAGCATGGTACCGGCAACTATGGGAGATTATTGGTAAGGCAATCTCACTCAAGGACCCGGAACTTGCCAACAAGAGGCCAGCAAGACCACTTGTCCATATCGCGGCCAACATTATCTCAAAGCTCCCTGGGATGCTAAGAATCCCGGTTTTGAGAGTCAATTCATAGACAAAGGAGGAATATGAATAGCGGGTACTGTATGCTGGTCTTTCGGGACAATGCAACAGATGTTGCAAGTATGGGCACAAGGCCAAAAATTGCCCACTTGGGAAGACTAGATCTCCACTAGGAAACAAACAACCCAAGGAGACGGGGGACAAGACAGCAGATACCCAAGGATTCACATAGGTATCCAGGAGGAAGAGAAGAAAAAAAACGAAGGCAGTCAAGAAGCCCACGACTCGTGGAGATGTACCAACTGCAGACAAACCAGCACCAACATTCAACATACGTAGACCAGAAGAGGAGCGGAACATATTTGAACCACTACTAGACGCAGTGATAAAAGAGGCTGAGGAAGAATTCCCGGCCCTAACCGGGAGACCGGTAGTCACGAACAAGCCAGGCTTAAGGAAATTTCACAGGCAGGTTTGTTCAAATATTCACCAGGGGAGTACTAACCCTAGACCAAAAGAAGGCGACTTCTTGACCCCTCAACCGCTATTGGAGAAATTTTGGGAGGCGGCCAGGAATGATTGATCATCCTCACACCCTACCTGTAGACTTCTGGGCGGCTCTCTCAAAGGAGGATATCAAAGAGACATTCAATGTTAAGAATGAGCCAAAACGGGCAGTAGAAACTAAGTTCCTGACCATATGGCCAATTATACACATGAGGTCAAACTTGAGAAAAACCTTCCTCTTGGAAAAGGGAATGGTCTTGAGACTACTAGAACCTACATCCATCTCATTTACCCCACAAGAACATGGAACAAAGATGCTAAAAGGGAAGATTTTAGCGAGCATCAAGAAATACATACAACTAAAACTACGTAAACCACCCCAACTGCAATCCTGGGACTCCATTACATGGATAGTAAGGTGGAATGGAACCAAGGATGCTCATGAGCTTACCGTAGTGGCAGCGTTAACAATGGCATCAAAAACAAAAGCCAAGGACAAAATATTGACCGCATGGGTGGACAGCTCAAAACTCCTGAAACTAATTGGAGGACTTAGAAGGGAGAAGGCCAACAGTTTATTTAAGGAGTGGGCTGAGCTACATGAAATGGAAATTCTAGAGGGAGAATGACACTTGAGATTGAATGCCTCACCTCAGCAACCCTACAAGAAACAAAAAGCTCCAACAGAGGTACCTCTTACGCCAACAACAGCTGCTTTGCCCGCACCAAGGGCAGAGGCATTCATCCAAGCAAGCCCGACTGGGTCATCAGCATAATCATAGAGGAAGGCCTTACAATAGCCTAAATTAACATCAGAGGTTTAGAATTGAGGTCCAAGGATGCACAGAAACAAGTACATATAAGGCAATTATTCAAGAGAATGGTTGTACCACCACAAATTATTCTACTGCAGAAACACTGGATGCATGAAGACAGATGCAAACATCAGAGCCGCAGCATCTTGTTTGCAAGAGGATACAAAGCGTGGAATCCGGCGGTGAATAACGCGGATGGGGTTAGATGGAGAGGAGGCATGGCCATTTTGATGGCACTAGGCATAAATGGCAGACTTATTGAGGAAGTGATATTAATATTTGATAGAGCTCAATACGTCAGCATCGGAGCAGCTAGCAACACAACCCTAACAATCATAAATGTTTACGCTCATAATACAACTACAGAGCAGCAGCAGCTGTTGGAAATGATCACAAATGTTGACATAAAAGGAGACGCCTACATACTTGCAGGCAATTTTAATATGGTAGAAAACCAGACAGACAAACTGAGAGCTTCCAAACTCAGTAACAGCCAACATCAAAGGGAGCGTGCAACGTGGTAAAAGCTACTGGATTATTACAGGGTCACTGATGTATGCAGTCAAGACACGATGAAACAAGCTTCTGATAAGAATTTCACATGGGACAACAATCAAGCTGGTGCAGAGCAAAGATGTGCAAGGATTGATAGAATTTACACATTGCAGCTTGTGAGTGACTGAGGGGGGGGGAGCTTTCACGATATACCCATACTCAAAGGTCTCAAACTGCGCACCAATAGCCCTTTCAATACTACCAACTAGAAGGAAAGAGAACAGACAACGCAACATGTAGGCGTATTTCCTGAAAAAAGAGGAAACCAAGAAGAGGCTCAACCAAGCCTGGAACAAGCAAGACCAGGAGGATGGCATACAGAAGGTGGATAGGATTGAAGCGGCGCAAAGAAGAGTAGTACAGACAGCCTCGACCATTGCTAAAGAGAAGAAAACTTTACGATACCATAAAGAAAGGGATGCAATGAAAAGGGTACGTGAGGCAGAGACTTACCTAAAGTTGCACCCAAGGGACCCTCACGCAACCACTTTCTGGAATGCAGCAAAATCCACGCTATAGGATCTAACCCAAGATACTTTGGAAGGTAGATATCATGCAACAGCATCCAATTGGATAAAGAAAGGCAACCGCTGCACTAAGGATTTTTTTAGGTCAGTTGGTGACGATTGTAGCAGCACAAACATATCGCAGCTTGAGGTGCAAGGTAGGTCACTGACTTCACAAACAGAGAAATTGGCAGTGGTCACTGATTTCTATAAACAATTGTACACAGCTAACAATGAAACTAAAGAGACCGCACAGGCTAGAGAAGAAATCTTGAGGTTTGTATTGAAGGTATTTGCAAACAAACACAACAACTTCCTAACCCAGCCATTAATCCTACCTGAGCTAAGAGGGACAATGAAGACTCTTTCAGCAGGAAAGGCCGCTGGTGAGGATGGAATCCCCACGGAGGTTTACGCAACAGCCATAGACAAAATTAATGAAGACATCTTAAAGGCAGTGACAGAAGTCCTTGAAGAAGGCAACCTCGAGAGGACACACAATAGAGGCTTAATCACCTTGATACACAAAGGCGGTAACACTAGTTCACTGGCCAACTACAGGCCAATCACACTACTTGGATCATTTTACAAGATAGTGGCAAAGGTGCTTGCAAGGTGCCTACAAGTGGTGCTCCCAGAAATAATACGCCCCAACCAAACTGGTTTTGTCCAAGGCAGAAGCACATTTGACACCATTTTTCTGGCTCAAGAAGCAATGCATCAAGCAAAACACTTTGGCCAGGACCTTGTCCTACTCTTGCTGGATTTTGAAAAAGCATACAATAGAATAAGCTGGAGGTTTATGGAAGCGGTATTAGAGAAGCAAGGCTTCCACGCAGATTTTGTGAGAAATATAAGGGCATTATATAAGGACGCAACCTCTGCGGTCCTAGTCAACAGGGAGCTCAAAGAGACATTCGACCTCACTAGATCAGTCAGGCAGGGCTGCCTACTAGCCCCCTTTTTATTTATAGTAAGTATGGACTCGCTGGGCCACTCGATCAATGACCCAAGATACGGTGTGCAGAGATTTGAGCTCCCGGGAGGCAGCATCCTAAGGGACGCAGCTTACACTGATGACACCGCCCTATACTTATAGGATACACATAAAAACTTGAACATGACAAACAGGGTACTGCAACTATACTACCTTGCGTCTGGATCCAAGATCAATTGGGATAAGACTTATGGGATATGGACATTGCAGAATTCATGAAGGTTTACCTGAGGCGAGAACCTAGGGCTTAAATGGGCGGCTGAGGGCCAAGGTATTAGATATTTAGGCCCCCTAGTAGACTTCAAACTAGTAAGAGGAGCCAATACGGAACCTCTCGTGACCAAACTAAAGAAAAAGCTCAGAAGCTAGGTAGCAAAGAGCCTGTCACCCACCGGACAAATCCAAATCTGTAATCAGGTTCTAATGTCTAGCTGCTGGTATGTTGCAACATGTTGTGGACTAGACAAGAGAACAAGTGACCAAATTAGGTCACTGCTACATACTTACATATGGTTGGAGAAAGGTGAAGGGAGAACCATCGCTTATATCAAATGGAACTTGGCAATGCTATCCCTAAACCAAGGAGGGATTAAAAGACTAGACCCACAGCTTCAGACCCAGGCTCTCATCTCAAAATTTGTGATAAGAGGCCTGACCCTAAGCGCAGAGCCTTGGAAGATATTACTGAAGGCCAAGATTCAAGCAAGCAAGCCCCTCAAAGATGCTAGATGGCACAAGTCGACCAATTGGATCTTCTTCTAGAAAGGAGTGAGGAAAGATAAACAAATCTCACTGCTGATGCAGGCTTGCTTTAAAGCGTTCTCAGACCTTGAGCACAACCTCTCATAGCCTGAACCAATGAGCAAAGATTAGATACTACGACAGCCTCTGTATAGGAACCCGCTCATTGTAGAGATGTGAACACCCTCCTTGGCTTTGGAACACAGCTGGGTTTACACCTTTGGGCCAAAGTTGGAATCCAGCATGTCTCATACCTGTGGCACAAAGGTAGAGATGATTGGCTCTCTTTGCTAGAGATATTGCAACGACTGCCACTGCACAGTGCGGCAGTAAGGAGAGGACATGAATGCAGAATGACAACCATAAGCCATATACCGTGGGAGCTGAGAGCGAGAGAGTTGATCTGGCCCAAAAGAGACTGGACATACTGCCCAAATGAAGATACATTTTACCACATAGAGCAGCCAAGGAGTGACAGAGAATATGCCTCAAAATTCAGTAGAATCAAGGGCATGGATGTGCTATGTGAATCCTCTAATGCTCAACTCCTACCCATGACCACCCTACAAGTAGCAAGGGTAACACTTTGGGATGCGGAATGTAAATCCTTTACAACCTGCAACCCAAAAGAAAAACACACGGCAAGAATAGGATATGGGCTTACCCAAGGAATACAATACAATCACTTAGATGGGACCCATGAGAATGGACGTGAGAGGCAATTGGAAAACTAAAGGCGGCACCACTCTTCTATTATACAGCAAAACAAGGATATAGCTATCACTTGCGTCAAGCGAGGGAGAAAACCACCTGCTCCACTGAGCTTGAGAAGGCAGGATACACAAAGGACCCAGGACAAACTCTGTACAAATTCCTTTGGCATAATTCAAAACCACAGAAGGAGGCGACTTTCAATTGGGTTGTGCTTAACAAAGGCCTAATGACAGGAGACCGCCTGCGATACGCAACAAGGGACTTTGAGATAGGATGCCCGATGTGCGCATGTGCCGTGGAAAGCACAAAACACTTGCTATGGGATTGCCCGTTCTCAACATAAATCTGGGGACAGTACAACCAAGTAGCTAGAGCAGGGAGAGCATTGATACTGAGCAACTTTGAGTCCGCAATACTCAGTGAGTTCCAAGTGAGCAGCTCCGGAGACACAGGTAAACACATCTACCAATACTAGCCATGGGACATCTTGAGAATATGCATATTGTGGTAGATTTGGGTATCGAGATGTGCAAAGAAATTTTCACAAATTCTGTGTAGTGGAGAGCAAGCATTAGGTGCTGCCTGGGTGTCAACCCTGCATGCAAGTAGTGAGTGCCACATGGCGAGCTTTCCACAAAACCACAAAGAACACAGATAAACTAGGGGCTCTAGAAAGAGCCTTTATAGCGGAATGGTTGCCGCACTTTTGCACTTCAGGAAATAGGCCGTACAATTATAGCCCACCACTTGTATTCACACATTTTTACTATTAACAAAACCACCTCTAACGGGTCCAAGGGGGTGCTCCCCACCAAGCCCAAAAGGCATTTCTTCATTAGTAGAGTTACTTTGCATTTTTGGCGCTTTTGCTTCATTGATGCAGCAAAATTGATTTGTATGTAATGCAATGAAAAAATAACAAATGAGAGTTTATTTGATTTTTGGCAAATTTGCAGTTGTTAATGCTTTTAAAATCAGAGTAGAAGATTAATTAGAACTTTATGCACAATGGACTAGGCATTCTAGTGAGCAAAGCAACTAGGTGGGCAAAGCATCAAGGTAGGTAAAGCATCAAGGTTGGCAAGGCAACAAGGCAAGTGAGGCAGCTACGTGGAAGATGTTGATTTTGCAATAAGTTTTTGTTTTTAATCCCTATTTGTTTAAGATAATGAGGTTAGAATAACTACAAGATTCACAAGATTGCAAGTGATAATTGTGATCTCTTCCTTGAGTGTTTGTAACAAAACCTTGATGCAAAATTTGTAATGCATTAAAGCCCAAAACTTTGAATGGTTGAAGTAATTAAACCACTATTAATCCCTAAATGCCCAAGGCACCACATTTTGGTGTTCAAAAACATTAGGAAACTTTGAAACCTTGTTGAAGACACATATTTTATTGTTTTCAGGTTTTACTTTTTGAAAAGTTGTGCGCTAAAGTTAGCTTCATTGTTAAAAATTAATTTTGTCCATATTTTATTACAAGTGTTTTTGGTGGAAGGTTAACTGCAAGCATACATTCTGTGTCATGAATAGTGTTGTGAATAGTGTCACATAGCTTATGAGAAGTTGCCACATTGAAAAGACAGGCATCAAGTTGAGCAAAAGGTGAAGATTTCCTTTGGGCACTCCCTTGGGTAGTGAGGGCCCTTACACTGAAATTTTGACATCTAACAAAATCTAAAAGTGCTTTTAAACTAAATTCAATAGGCATATCTTTGTTATCAAAACTAGAATTCATTCACAGTTGATTTTTCTTCCCTTCAAAATGATTTTTGGTCAAAAATTGAAGCTAAAAAGTTTCTTTGTAATAGACAATTGTGCTTTGACAATTGCATTGCAAGCTCATTTGTGAAACTGTGGTCATGGATTTGGAAGGGGGGCCATTAGTTTTGTGACAACAATAAACACTAAAGCATCCTAAGTGGTTATTTCCCAATTTTGTAACCAAAAGTTGCCAATTTGCATTAGAAATTTTGGGTAGCTCCAAAAAAAGCAAAACATTCTATACTCATCATCATTCAATCACAAATATCTTAAAATGTGTGTGGCCATTTTGAATATTTTTGGATAGCACCATCTAGAAGCCTTGAAGTTCAAGATTCAACGGTTACAATTTTGTTTTGATGTTTAATACTGATCTTACCAGGACAACAAATCAAAACCTTCAAAACTACCTTCGAAATAGGAGAAAAATACCCTTGGGCATTTAGGGGTTTAAGTGTAGGCACTAAGATTGTTGAGTTGTATCTCAACACAATGATTAACTTTTGAAATTGCTGCAACAATGTTGGATTGCTTGACATATCAAATTTCAAGATCAAGTAAAAAAATAATTTAAGGGCCTAGAGTACTAAAAACCTTGCGCCATACCCCTTGTCCACTCAACATAAAGAAAAAATAACCACATAAGATAATTATCCAAAGCAATGGTGGGGTAACTAGCCAAATTGCCAAAATTGTTCTCACTCCCTAATCTATTTTCTAATTTCTCATTATGGGAATCAATATCTCATCCCCATGGTTTCTATGTCATTAAGAAATCTTCACCAAAATTCAGCTAGGTCGCAACCCAACCTAGGCACTCCTAATATAGTACCCTTGAGTAATGTTGCATAATCCTTGTTTCTACATTCCAAGCAAGTTTGCATAACAAAAAATATAAATGATATTTTAATCTCATATTGTTGGTATCTAATTCTCATGTCATCCCAATCAAGTATACCAAAATTTTGGTTACTAAAAACCAAAATCCTATTTTTGGTAAATTGTTTTGTGTCAAAATCATGGTTTTACAAGAAAATTGATTAAAACACATTGGTGATGAATTTTTGAGATTTGATTGCATGAATATGTAGGAGACATTCATAAGCACATATATCCTTCTAACAAAAATCTACCAAAAGTCCAAAATTTTGTCAATAGAGGTGTGAATGCTAGAGCAATCATGACCAAATTTAGTAAACTAAATATCGTTATTTTTCAATTAGTTTTTAGCAAAATAAACATACCATCATGCTCAAAAGTACAAATTTAATCATAATGTATGGGTCAATTAACACAATTCAATTATCATAAAGAATTATCTAGTTTACTAAATTTGGTCATGATCACTCTAGCATTTACACCTCTATTGACAAAATTTTGGACTTTTTGTAGATGATTGTTAGAAGGATGTATGTGCTTATGAATGTCTCCTACATATTCATGCAATCAAATCTCAAAAATTCATCACCAATGTGTTTTAATCAATTTTCTTGTAAAATCATGATTTTGACACAAAACAATTTACCAAAAATAAGATTTTAATTTTTAGTAACCAAAATTTAGTATAGTTGATTGGGATGACATGAGAATCAGTTACCAACAATATGATATTAAAATGCCATTTGTATTTTTCGTTATTCAAACTTGTTTGGAATGCAGAAACAAGGATTATGTAACATTACTCGAGGGTACTGTACAGTACATTGGTTTGGACACCCAACTCAAGGAAATACATTATCCCTCCGAGCGAAGCCAACCACGTGGCCGACCCTACTGCAGACCTTCCCAGGTCATTTTCCAGCGCGACAACACGAACCTAACGTTCTAATACCCAAGATAAGCACCAGGGCCGCCTAATAAAATCACATCTTACAGACAGTGACCGTCTGAGCCACTAAGTCATCGTTGTTATGCCCAACAGCAACTACAGTACAATCCAAGCCTCCCGGGAATACGAAGAGTATCATACTTCTACCTGGGGAGACTGACAAAGCTCACCTTCCACTGAATGCTTGGGTTCAAACAGCCCAATACAGGAGCATCCTCTAATCTGTTCGGAGAAGCGCTACCTCCACCTTTCTCAGCTGCACTCTCCGTATCAATGTGAGCATCGCTTCCGAAGCCCCACCTAAACTATCGAAAACTGCAGGTTCTTCCTCAAATACGACTCCACGGGCGACACTGCCAGCCTCACAATCTCCTCAACCTCTGCGAAAGGGAGCAGCCCCACCAGAATCGGCAACACCAGCACGGTGCTTACGTGAAACCAGAAGCGCCGCCACCACGGTCTCATCAAATACGGCTGCCGGCCACTCTTGCCTGTTGCACTCGCTGGCACTCCGTTCAGAACTCGATACATTGTCGACGTGAAGCACGCCGCCAACGTGTGCACCAGGCAGAACGTCTCCCACAGCACCAGCCAACGGTACCCCGAGCCCCCCATGCTGTCCACCGCCAGCTTCCCTGCGAACCCGCAGATGCCGCCCAGCACCACCACCAGAATGGTCGCCGGCATCGCCTGGCTGTTGCTGGTCACGCTCTTCCGCAGCAAAGACGCCGCCACCACGGAGATGATCCCCAGCCCCACGAACATCCGGCTTGCCACTGTCACCTCACACGCGAACATGTGCAGCTGCGATATCATGTGGTTCAGCGAGTTCACCACCTTGTTGAGTCCAGGAACGTAGGAGTCGCTCGGCTCCTGCACAGACATCAGAACCCGAACCTCTTCATCCGCTCAAAAAAATGCACTGCAAACACGTGAGCAAAACGCATGTGCACTCTATACATGCAAAACTGGACATGATAAAAATGACCGCTCCAACTCCCGGAGCGTCACCCCTTCGATCTCCAAAACCATCAAAGAACGAAGAGAACAACTAAACAGCATCAAGGGCTCCGGTGCTCACGAAAAGAGTGGGTTGACAAACGGACACCACGTCCACCAACCGCTCGTACGAGTACTTCCACGCGCCGAAGAACAGCGCGCACAGCATCACGCACAACCCTGCCACCATCTCGTCGGCGCACCTCTTTGCCAGCACCGCGTGCGCCGCTGTCAGCTTCCGATCCTGGAACTCCGCCTCTCTGAACGATGCCCTGCTCCGACTCAGACCCACGTTCTCTCTCATCAGGCTGTTGGATTCCGACGACAGGTGCAAGCTCGCCTCTTTCAAGTTCAAGTCGCGGAACTTGTATGCCAGCTCCATCTTCCTCAGATGCATCTCCCGCTCCATCAGCACCATCTTCTGCTGCTTGTAGTGCGTCTCCCCTCCGTAATGCGAAACGCTCGACTCCGACGCAGCCACCAGTTGCCCCGCTGCCATCGTCTCGAACGCCTGCAAAGCCAAGTCCACGTCTCCACCTTCCGCGGAGGTGCCTCCTCGCCGTCTGCCCACGTGCTCGCTGCCCGAAAAAGAAACCACACCCTCCGCACCCCCGACATCTGCCAGTTGTTCCAACCCGCCCCTCCCCCATCTGCTTCTTGCACCGCTTCGCTGGACCCCCGACCCACCATCTCCCGACCCTTTCTCCGACGGCCCTTCGGACGCGTATCGTCGCAGGGGCGAGCTCACATCGTCCACATCTTCGAATGCCTCTTCATCCACGTGCCCAGAATCACGACCACCACCTGAGGCGGCTCGCAACGCGGCGCTGCCTCGGAGCCTACTCGGAGCCGCTGCTCCACGTCCATCCACGGAGAAAGTCAGCCTACTCAACTGCTCTGCCAGACCCGATTCGGAGTCGGGATTCACACGACGCTGCAGAAAGCACTCCGATTCCAACACCGGGTCCAAATAAGCGCCCCTCGAAGAACTCGTCAAGCCGCTGCTGTCATCCTCTTCGTCGTCTGTCCGTTCGTAGAATCTTCTAGGTGGTCCTTCGGAACGCCTTTGAGATGCACCGCCACTGCGACCCTGCAAAGAATGTGGTCTAGGATTCTTGCCAGAAACGTTCCGGACGCTTCCCAGCAGCCGATACGTACTCCTGAAAGACTGCTTGAACTGCTCCACGAAACCTGGGCATTCGCTGCCCATCACCTGCACGCCCACAAACCCAAACTTCATGATCTTGCATACAACGAATCCGACTGCCCTTGCATACAACCTTCATCCAAGCTCCGCATCATCCAAGCTCTGCATCATCCAAGCGCCTCACCCTCAACACCCTACACAACTGCCTGTTCAGTCTCAGAAGGAACCTTAAGCAACCATTGCCTTTCTGTGCCTGCCAAGGGGGAGGCCTTCATCAACTAAGCGGACAATATCCAAGACATACACACACCTGGGCAGGATTGTCTTACCGTCGACAAGGATTCGGTCATTGCAGCCTCCAGCAGCTGATCACAACACACACATCCACTATGTTAGGGCGTGCACTATCACCACAATGCCAGGTCGTGCAGACAATGGGCATTGGTCCGGAATGTCACAATACCTCGGATCCATCTAGGCGGCGGAGGAACGTCCATGTTCCTCGACCCCCTCCGGTCTACCAGACAGCAGAGGAAAAATGAGGCTAACATCGAAAACACGAATTCAGGGCTCTGCGTGCTTGCATACCTTCGATAGCTCATCGGCTGTTCGAGGCGCTCTCTCGCCATGCTCTCGCTGCAGCGCCTGCTGATGAAGCATGACCATACTTTCAGTGTCAAACATGCACCCCGTCACCATGACCACTCCACTCTCTTCGAATGCTCCACACGCAATCACGACCAACCCGTCCAACCCACACCTCATCTGCCCAAATGCTGGACTCTACATGAACACGACCGCTCACAAACTCCATAGCAACTGCTGCAGACAAAAGCCCCCACACGACATGCCGACAGAACCCACACTTTCCCACCTCAGCCATGACGGTCGCTATCGCCATTCCCAGGGGTGCTGGCAGACTTCCGGCCTTCACCGAAGCATAACAAGCGTCAGAGTTCGACGACGACCGGCCAGTCACCGAAAACCCCGTCGCCGAAGGGCACGGGTAACCCGGAGCCCCCTCGCTCAACACGGACTGCTTCTCCGTTTCGCGAGGCCGCAACCGCCCTGTCTTCTTCCACAGCAACGTTATGGCAGCGCCCACGCATGCGGCCAGCTTCAGCGCGTCCAACAAGTTTTGCGACCTATTCGTGGAACTGGGGGCCCCTGCCTGCACCTCCAGGCATCCACCATCCTCGTCACAACCACTGCCCCAACCCCGAACCACATGTCAAAATCCGCGTGTGCAAAATGCGGATGCGGTTGCCCCGAACACCGACGGAGATTGCTCCAGAAGAACACCGCCACACTCGTTCCGCATCAAACGGACGGTCGCAAGAAGTACAGCTCGTTCGTTTCGTGGACCTCACTCTTTGACGGCTCTCACGAAGTCTCGGTGCCATCGATGTTCGGAATTCCAATAATCCTTGTTGAGATGGTCATCAGCATCCACAGTTCTACAGCCGAGGAGCAGAACGCCAACTTCTCCTCACTACCGCGTTTGGATGTCCGACATAGGTGGATCGCAAATTGAACATTGCGCTTTCAAACAGGGGCTCATAAGATGAGCTACAAACTCCGGTTGTTGCACAATCAGAGCTCCTCCCATAATGCACCGTGATATTGATCGGAACAGAATGAGCGTCCAACTTCAGTTTCTCACCTGCTTTGAAAGGATCGTGCGGCACCATCACCACTAACGTCAGCTCCCCATTTCGAACTCGACCTCTTGACATCCGGTGCGCCTCGACTGTCGCCCTCGCCGGGCAGCCTGTTGTCTTCCGAAGACTTCCCAGCAACGAACATCCCGCGTGAAGCACCAGGTCCAACAGCGCCATCCACCTCATCACCAACGCCTAACGAAGCTGGTGATTGTGCTCCGGATCCATCATCTTCGGATACAGCACCAGCTTTCAGATTTTGGCCTTCATCAGAGACCCGTTCCTGATTCAGCCCAGCACTCGTGTCTTCCGCCGCTGACCCTAAACCCCCGACCCCGTCGGAAGTGTCATCGGACCTACCCGAATTTCGATCTCGAGCATGGCGTACCGACAGCGGATCAAAGACGCCCATACTGTCGTCAGCCAGCAGAAGCAGGGCATTTACCTCTGCACCGCTGCTGACGGAATCTGCGGAAATCGGCAATTGCTGCGTGGCCGGGGTTTGAGTGGGTTTAAGGGCAAAGGAAGCAGCTGCCGCAGGAGCAGGGGCTCCTTCGAGCGACGCTAGACAATCCAACCACCTCTCGATGGCGTTCCCCGTCTCGCTACCGCGGATGCACCGCGTGAGCTCGTCCAACTCCAGCACCTGCTCGTTCCAAGCCAAAACCACCTCGTCTGGCAATCCCGAATCCTGTTTCGGCACCGAATTCCGGATCTCGACTACTCCCTGCTCTGGAGCTGCGTCGTCCTCTGCCCCAGGTTTTAGGTCAAGATGGTGAGGGCATTGGCCGGCGCTCAATTCGTAACGTAAAATTCGGGTTCGCTGCAAGCGGAAATGCTTGCGAGGAAGCACTAATATCAGCGAGCACAAGCCATACGACGAGCAAAGGCGAGACCGTGTGATGCTTCTGTAGCATCGTTCGTCCTAGAAATGTGAGACCGACCCAACAGCTGCCACCCGAGAACAAACAGAGCGAACGGGCAACCCCCATCCCATGCGACGACACCAGCGAAGCGCCACACCATCGCCGTGGGGGCCACTTGGATGCATAAATGCAACAGTTTTAAATGCTTGTGAAATCCATCCGTCCTAATCGAGCAATATGGAAGTCGGTAATAACTAAAAATAATCAACATTACAGGCGGCCACTGGATTCTGTGTCGTAAATGGTGCAAGTCGAAGGTCGACTCGTATGATGGGTAGCAGTCATCGGTATCCAGCTTTACATAATCTTCACCGTCATGACTCGTGAGGACTGAGGAGCAATTGACCGGGCTTTCTCGACTGTGTTGTAATATCCTTCTCAAAAGCAGATTTAAGCGTCTGTACTATTGTGTTCATTCTTTCTCTTTGCAGTTGGGCCATGATTGCATCGGAACGATTCTAATTTTGACTGCATGAGTGCTCTTGATGAGTGCCGGGAGGGAATTAAACTCTGCAGGCCGAGCTGCTGCCCCTGTAGTCGAAATGGCCAGTCAAACATTTGTGGATGAATATGATCATTCCATCTAAAGGTTTGTTATGGATAGAAGTCGTTGATTGCCGTCAGGATTAACCCCAAAGGGTACATTCACACCTAAGGGGGAAACATGAAACTTCTGAGGTTAAGATTTCAGACTCTCGTCTGGTGTTTGTACCGAGGTTTGATTTTATATCTGATCCAACGTAGCATATGACATGGTAAGTGGGTTGCACCTTAAACATGTGAACATTATAATTTGTTCCAATATGATTGTAATCTTTAAGTATGTAGATGTTGAAAGGGGATAATGAGGGGATAAAAACCTACGGGGTAGGTGGTGGTTTTTTGTTTCATGTTCATCCCTTAATCCCTAAATGCCTACAGCACCCAATTTGGGTGTTTTTAACACTGAAATTTGATACCATAGGCATTTAGGGGTTAAAGACTGTCTCTCTTGTGTGATGAGGTTTGTATTGCAAGGGCTTATTTATTGTCACATGGATCTTATTATAATTTCTTCTAAAACTAGTAAGGTTATATTTTGTGCCTCACATTTTCATCACCTTTGGTGTGAATGTACCTTATGAGTGCAAGGAAGTGGATAGCATGTACATTTGAAACTTCAAAGGCAAAACAAGTTATGTTCTTAGGAGACACAAAACACATGATCTTAGTTTTGTGAGATTTTTTTTCTTCCATTTACAAATGGATTTATTCATAGCCTTGCACAAGTCTCATGAAGCATCCAATGATCAAACTAGTCTCATAGTTGAAAAAATAAACAATCATTATTTTCTTAGCATACTTAACATAGATGGGTTTCATGCATCTCATCATGTTTGCACAATAAGCATTTGATATCATTCATTGTTCATATATCAAATGTTGCCACTCATTCAAATTAAGGAAGAAGGCTCTAATACATTTGAGGCTCTTGGAATTGCTCCTATACAAAGCCCTAAAATAGCTACCATGTAGGGTAAACATAATTCATTTGTTGAATACAAACAAAATGGAGTACCTTCATGGGGGGTTTTAGATGAGCAATAGGTGACAATAGTGTGGATAGTATTTGTCTCAAATATCCTTTTCTAATTCAATCCATGCACTTTAACAACTTGGTTGTCTAACCAAAACTTATATCTTTATTTAAATATATGAGAGAAAATTATTAAAAAATGATCACATTATGAAACCTTATGGATTCATTTTTTGATGCCTTGATAGCACTTTTAAGTCTTTTAGTGTTCATGAAAGGACAAGGTGAGAGACTCTTGCCTCCATTTACAAAATGAAAGTGCAACCTATGCTTGCCAACTTTGAAAAATCATAAGTAATTTCACCCAAGTCCAAAAAGATAGGAAACAAATTGAATAAAATGCCAGTTCCATCTATCATTCAAGAAAAAGTTTACCTCAATAGGAACTAGATGAGTTTAGCTCTTCCAGAAGTGCAAAACATGTAAGGAAAGGTTTTTCTAATCTTGTAATAATGTAAATAAAAAACAATTTCAAACATTTATTGTAGAGTTGCATGAAATACATGGAGTATATCCAAGTATGCCATGAAAGCAAATTTTATGTGTTCTTCAACTATGTGATTGCTTTTTTATTATTAGATGCTTCTTAATTTTTGAGTAAGGTTTTGAATCAATTTATGTTTAGGTAGAGAAAAAATCTTGCAAAGTTGAAGATTATGTGAGTAGAATCTTCTTAGGCCATTATTTTAATTCAAGAGCTCCATATCTACATGCTACGCACTCCTTGCATTATAGGAGTTAAGGACCTTCAACTACAATATGGGACCCTCTATGCAATAGATGGCATTAAGGCTAGAAATTCTGCCAAAAGATGAATGAACAAAGTTTTCAAAAGCAAGTCTAAAATTTAAGATAACCAACCCAATCATAAAGGATTTCCTTTGCTAATTATTTTGAAAAACCAAGGGAGGGTTTGGATTTTACAAATCTTCTTGATTTTTGGACTCTTGTTTGTTGAGTATCTCTTCTTGTCACTAAGAAAATAATTTTTCAATTATCTATACTTGAAACGTCAAATTTTTTTAAAGTTTCTTTAATTTCTAAACATGACCCACCCAGGAGTTCTATCTTCCAACAAAAAATCTAACTATGATGCCCAATAATTGTCCTCTGCCTCCCAACATATTGGTCCTAGAGTTTTGCTAAAGGCATCATGTGATTGGGCAAGTTAAGGTTGTATCTATGCCTTGTTTAGTTGGCAAGGATGAAATGCCTTTTAAGGCTAAGAGAGGTCACATTCCCAAACTCACTAGAGGTGGTTTGGTAACAAAAATGCATGAAGAGAAGAGGCAAGATATAGTATTATGCACTATTCTCTACAATACAAAAGTGAGGCAACTACTCCCAAAAATTAATTCCAATTGGGTGAGAAAGACTTTGGAGATTGAACATGGGAATGCTATACCATGAACAAGGATATTTGAGGCTATGAGCCATGACATGTGAGTCTAAAATTTTTCTCTAAATACTGAATTTCACCTATAATTGAATACATTGGATCCTATGATTGTGTATTTTAAACTTTCATCTCTTGAAAAACTTACCATTTATTTAGATTTTTCATAGATTTTGAGGTGAGAATTGGTTCTCACCCACAAAAATCTCGGCTCACTGCTCATGGCTCATTGTTTCACACTTATAAAATAGGAGGTAAGCTATTTTGTGAGCATAGAATGGTGAGCCTATGAGCGGTGAGCCAAGATTTTGTGAGCGGGATTCAATTTTGAGCTCAAAATTAATGGTAAAAAACAACAATTTTTCAAGAGATGAATGTTTATAATATGCAATTATAAGGTCCTATGTACACATTTGTAGATAAAATTTAATGTTTTGACAAAAAAATTATGCTCACGGCTCATGGCTCATGAATCTGTGCTCACAATATAGCATTCCCCAGTTCAACTACAAAAAATGTGAGGAACTAGCATAGAACCTTTTGAAAAATAAGACTAGGACATGATGGAGGTGGAGATGTAAACTTCCTTGTTGAAGCGCTTGATTGAATTACCAAGAGCAAAACTAATTTCAAAAGAGTTGCAGCTTGTCAAAGCAAAAAATAAGACCATAGGAGTGCAATTAAATAAGGGCAATAGCCAAAATGACCACCACTAATCTCTAAAGAGCGCACATATTGCATATCCAATATTTCCTCAACCTCTTAACTTTGTTGACAAAAAACTATATATCTAAGTAAACATTGGAGTATACTTGACTTGTAAAAACAAAAGAGATAGCAAAAATTGTAGAAGTGTCTTGTTCACAAAGAGCAACTTGAAGCAAGTTAGATTTTGAGAATAAATGAGAAACTTGTAAAACCCAAAAGAAATTGCTTGAGCCATGAAGGAGGTTCTTGAACAATCTTTTTCAAGTCTCTTAGCTCCATCTCTTGTCAATTTAAGGCACTTCAACCTTGAAGTAATGGGGGCACATCCTCTTAATTGTTGCCTATTTTCCTCAAATTGGTGCAAATGTGAATTTATTTCCTTCCTCTATTTTCTTTTTAGTTTTTTTAAGATGTTTTAGATCAGTATTTGTTGCAACAATTAATTGTGTTTTTGTATAAATTCTCTTTTTAGGAATAGAATTTGATTCATGACTATCAGATTTTTACTTTGGAGTAAAGACAAATCCAACCAGTTTCTAGTAACTTTTATTAACACTTTTTTAGCATTCACATAGAATTTTTGGTTGTTTGGTTAGTTTCAATGGTAAATTAAATGAACCAAATTTTCTCTAGCAACGTAGCAAATCTTAATTGTTGCCTTACATGTATTCCAGTGTAATTCCTTCAATATCATGTTTGAACTAGCTAATTTTCTTCAAATTCAAAATTTTAATTGCAATAAGGTACAGTTGTACAAGAACAACAATAGCACGCAATTGCAACAAAAGCAACATTTTTGTAACATAAGACAAGAATGCATTATGAGCACAAGGTGCATCAAGATGTACAAGGTGCCAAGATTAAATCAAAACATGTAGAAAAATCTAACCTTGAGAATACTGATAGCAAGATTTAATATTTTATCAAAATTGAAAACTTCAAAGTAATGAATTAAAGCCAAATCTTAGGAAGCATCAAAAACAAGGACTACAAGACTTGGAAGTTGAAACTTTGAAAGTAAACTAAGTTCTATAGCAAAACAATCACCAAACTTAATTTTGGTGGAATTTTGAGAGCTTGAGTGTAAAAGTGAAAGATTGAAAGAACTAACTTTTGTGAAAATCAAAAGCAAAAGTGTAAGAATGCAAGAATGCAAGAATGCAAGAACATAGTTATTTTGAACAATAACACTATAAGACTCCACATTAGGAGCCAAGAGGCAAAAAAGAACCAGTGGAAAAGGTTTGAGCTTATAGCACACCAAGCATTAATGTAAGAGTGCAAAGTTCCCATTTAAGTGAGTTGGAGGGAGTACCAAAACAACCTTTGACGGGACTTGAGAAACTAAAGTTTTGGAATGCAAAAGGAGACTAGGAGTAAGGCTGAAAACAAATGTTTTGGAGGTTAGTATAGCAAATTTACAAGAATTGCCAAATCCTTTAATATCCCTTGATGTTTGTTTCTTGAGCTTGAGATTAACAATTGAGTTAACAATTTGGGCTCTAGGTGTTGGCATTTGCCTTCAAATTGCTCCTACATTTTAGACCTTTTTCATTCCATGCTTCCCTTGAGAGTAGCCAAATTTTATATTACACTAGACTTTAGCGGCTAAAACTTGATAATTCTACAAAGTGAACAAACCAAAATCTTCTGTGTTTTGATAGTTGGTTACAAAGCATCTACTCCCTCTTTCATAAGAAGTGACGCATTGGAATTTCACATTTCTACCAATTTTGTGAATCATAGTACAAAATGTATTATTCATAAAGATCCATATATCTTGTCATCAAAATCAACAAAGAACATTGTAAGTGTTTGTTGCATCCTAAATAAAAATTGGACCCAAAAAGCCTCCTTACAACCAACCCAATACTTCAAAAAGAATATGAAACTCCAATGCAACAATCACTACTAGAAAATTTAGCGCAAAATCAACAGAAAATCAACTCGAAACTATTGATTTTTTCTGTTGCTTTGGACGTGTTAGTTTGGATACTTTTTAACAAGGGTATATTGCTTTTCTGTTGTTTTTTGTTGATTTTTTGTTCTTTTGTGTTGATTTTCTGTCATTTTTATGTTAATTATTTGTTTGTTTTTTTAATAAGTTTTTTTTTTTTAAATAGAGAAAATAAAAAAGGCTAACCGGTCTACCCGGTTGTCAGCTACCGAAGTAGCCAGCTAGCACTGCGGCAACCAGCTCAAGTAGTCACTGACTACCAAACCAGTCAGTCACCCTAGGCTACTGGAGGTGAGGTTCAAACCCCCAACCTCAAGGGTGGAAGCCCACAACCCCAACCACTACAACACCTCCATGGGCACATGCACACAAAGGGATTGAAAACTCACTTGTATAGTGTTTACTTATATTTGGAGGCAATTTTGGCCTATTAAATGACTTATTTTCAGAAAACTTAAAACTACAAAAAGATGTTCAATGTAATCTGATTTTAGCTTCAACAATTTTTTTCAAATTTCAGATCTTGAATCAAAAGTTATGAGCAAAAATCAAAGAGTGTGTTGAGAAATTTGTAAAAAATTATTTATTTCCACCATTTTTATTTTCCTTTATAACTTTTGATTGGATTACATAAACCTCAAAATGATTGTTACAAGTGAAGGTTGGCTTCATTTCTAAAAAAACACTAGTTTCAATTTTTTTTTTTTAAACTCCTATTAGGTGAAAATAGCCTCTATAGTTTGCTAGCATAACATCAAATTTTGAATAGTTATGGAAACAAATACCTTGCAATTATACACAATCAAAATTTCAAAGGATCCATAAAATTAAACAAGATTCTATAATATTTTGAAGATTTTTGAAGATTTTTTAAAGATTCCAAATATATTTCATAAGAAGTAATTTTTTTTGTTGATGCAATTATTAAAAGAAGGGAAAATATCAAAAATGCTCTTGCTTTTTGTAGGAATATTAACTATACCCCTAGTATTTTGATGTGATGCCAAAAATGCTCTTTTATTTTGAAATGCAAAAAATACTCTTGTGTTATTTGTAATATAAACATTACCTTTGGTATTATGTAAGAATATCAATTAAACTATACCTGCACTTATTTTTGAGGATATTGGAAGTTCTCATAATTCATTATTTTTTATTACCGGTTTCTGTAATTACTAGAATGACAATGAAAATTACAAAAAATAGAATCAAGTTAAATGCAAACTCAATCTTACAGTTGACATCAAGTTGTTCAAACTCTTTGTAGAATTTTTGCATATAGACTTATCATTGCAAAAATTATTGCATCAATTGTATACTATTTTTTATTTTTATTATTCATACTCAAAATAGAAATTTCAATAAAAAGGCAAAAAAAAAATAGAGGTATTTATGGTATTTTCAAAATCCAAGAATAAAGATTAACTGGCATTTTTACACAAAACCAAAGGTATAAAATATTTTTCAAATAACAAAAAGATATGTTTGATAATTCAAAATAGTTGAGGAGCATTTTTAATATTTTCCAAAAATAGTAGGGGTATAATTGATATTTTTTCAAAAAGCCAAGGGTATTTTTGATACACTACAAGAAATTGTGTCCTAATTGACACTCCCAAATTGACTAAATGTGTCCAAAATGACAAAAAGATTGTCAAATTAGTCTATTTATGTACATTTAGTCATGTTGATTTGGACATATTTTTGTCATTTTGAACTTTCTCTTATAGTGATAGTTTAAATCTTTGAGGGATGTGTTTTATTTTTCAAAGAATTCAGGAGCATTTTTTTGTATTTTTTAATAAATAAATTGTAGTGTCTAATGCAATAAAATGTTGTATGTTCTATATGAAACTATTTTGTTGAATTAGTCAATTTGTGTCTAAAAGTGTCCAAAATCAACAAGAAACTGTTGATTTTTTGTTATTTTGGTCATCACTAGTAGAAACTTGGGTTTTTCTATTATTTTGATAGCATTGATTGAGTTCACTTTATTGTTCACTTGGCCATAATCTATTAATCTAAACAAAAATCTATTGATTTCAACAAAAAAGTAAACTCAATGAACACAACCAAAACAACCAAGTCTTCATAAACATGCATTTTTTTTAGTAGACTTTAAAGTCTACTAATTTCAAATCATGTCAAATTGCAAAAAGTGGAGAAAAAAAAATTTAATATACAACAAAAACTCCAAAGATTCTAAAAGAATTTGAAAGATTTGTTTCCATTTTAAAATTTTGATATATTTTAGTGAAGTTCAAAAAAATTCTAAAAAGATTCTAAAAACAACCCAGAAAGATTGTAAGGGTTTTTATACATATAAGATTTTGAAATATTTTAATGAATTTTAAATGATTCTAAAAAGCTTTTAGAAGATTTTATTTTTATGAAGATTTTGATGTATTTTGATGAATTCGAAAGATTTCAAAAAGATTCCAAGAAGATTCCAACAAAATTCTCAAAGATTCTCAAATTTTCTCAAAAAGTCTTCAAATATTTTCAAAGATGTCAAAGATTTCAAAGATTCTTAGAGATTCTCAAAGACTCTCAAAAAACTTTAAAATATGCTCAAAGATTCTCAAAGATTCCCAAAGATTCCCAAAATATTCTCAAAGATTCCAATAAGATTCTCAAAAGGATTTTTAGAGATTTTAAAAAATCCAAAAAAGATTTTCAAAGATTCTCAAAGATTCTAATAAGATCCTCAAAGATTCCAAAAAGATTTTTAGAGATTCTCAAAGATTCTCAAAGATTCCAAGAGGATTCTCAAAGATCCCCAAAATTTCTCAAAATTCTCAAAGATTCCAAAAGATTCTCAATTATTATAAGAAGATTCCCAAAGATTTCAAGAAGATTCTCAAAGATTCTCAAAGATTCTCAAAGATTCCTAATAGATTCCCAAAGATTCCATAAAGATCCCCAAAGATTCTCAAAGATTTTCAAAGATTCCAAGAAGATTCTTAGATATTCTCAAAGATTCTAAAAAGATTCTAAAGTTTCTAAAAAGATTCCAAAGTTTCTTGTTGATTTAGTTAGTAGTGTCCAAACCAACAGACAAAGAGCAGCATTTGTTCTTGGTTGAACAAAAATCAGTTCAAATATTGCACTTGTGGATTCTAGTCCCCCAAACAACAAAGACTTGTTGGTTTTCAATTGGTTTTTAATTCATTTTATACTAGTGAATTTTGCGGGACAAACATAGTAGAGCATTTGCAATCTCATCAATTGAACTTTGAACCTCAATCCTTTACTTTGAAATTCCAACTAATTTTTTGAACCATTGTTAACCCTCTAGTGCCCGGTTGACCACTTTTGGGTAGATTTTGGTACTCTGTGGTTTTTGTTGTCTTTGTTCCATTTAATTTGCAAAAACACAAAACATAACAAAGTTGGGGCATCAACTTGTGCTCCCACTGGAACAAATTCCAAAGCAAGGCATAAAGAAGCACACTAGCTATGCGTGTTTTACATATGAACCTTGAACTCTCATATGGGTATACAAATGAAATACTAATTCAATGCAACCATGATGTGGCCCCAAAGCCCACAAATTGCATCTAAAGTATTTAGTGCTAGCTCTCTAGCAGTTGTGAGAAAGATGCATGGTGTATTTAGAAGTTCTACCTAGGGAATTACAAAAGCCACACCCAAAATTGCTAACGCCACATCCCAAGGTGTGCTAGGAGCATGAAATGTGAGAATTAAATGTTGAATTTTTAAATTTTGATCAAAACATTTATTTCACCTTTATCATTCAAAGGTTATATTCAAAAAAATTGCAGGTGTTTGAATTTGAAACTAAAAATATAGGACTTTGAATTACTTAAAGTAAAAATACATTAAAAAAATAGCAGTATTGTATTAAAAGCTCAACAAAGTTTTGTATTTGTTCTTTTTTCTTTCAAGGACGTGGTAATGCTATGATTGAATGAATGATGAACCACTTGAATAAATAAAAAATAACATTAAATTCTCAAATTAGTTGCTCACAAGGGTGTGGCGTTAGCAATTTTGGGTGTGGCTTTAGCAATTCCCTCTACCTATGGCCGTATTTCAGTTATAACATTACGTATTCCATGAAATCTTAGGCTCCAAAGGTTTGCAATGCTAAATGTGGGACCTTGTACCTAAAATGACACCCAATGTAGATGATATTGACCAATCACATTTTGTGGAAACATGTTCCATGCATGATGTATTCAACCGTATGTGTGTGGCCACGTTCGTATTCTTCCAATGCTCAATTTCACAAATCATGCCTTGAAATGTGAAATGCACAGATTGACTCGAATTTTGTAGTTTTTTTAGAAGTGTAGTAACCTAGAATGGGGCGATAGCCTCTACAAATCCCACCACTATCAAAAGTTTCAATTGCACAATTGACACTAATTAGTTAGAGTGTCTCACGTTTTTGCACAACAAGTTTTTTTTGGATCATCAAGCTTCTCATAGTCCTCATGTGGAATCGCTCCAATAGATCAAACTTTTTATATATATTCATATCTTCATAGTTTATAGCTTTGATATGTTCGGTCCAATTTGATTTCAGAACCACAAATTTTATCCTTGAATGTGTTTTGCAAACCGTATAGTGAAAATTTGAGGTGCCCCCCTAAATAATTAACAGTCACTAAAGGGTTAACTTGTTGACTTTGTATTGATAGCCAATTCTCCATAGACATTGCATGGGACATAGAATGAAACAACCCTTAATAGATCCAATCCAATGATAGAGAAGAATGTGAATCAACAATTAATAAGTGCATAATCTTGACACAGCCATTGAGAAGACTAGGATCTCTAACTAAGCTCTAGCTTTATGAGTTGCATTTTTCATCATAAACACAACTTGGCTTGTTTGGCTTGTTAAATGATTATTGGTCTCCAATGAAGCGCCACCATGCTTTTGTTCATTCTTTTCTAGTTTGTTTGATTGTTCATCTAGCATTCAATAAGACTCCCTATTTCCTTGACTTGGTTAGATCTTGTATTTCTACATCACATATCCTTGTGGTGATTGGTCAAATTGAGAACTTAGCATCAAAGGTTTCTTAGTCTCACAAAGAACATGCTACGAATACAAAGTCAATCAGTTGAAATTGCAAACTCATCAATTGAAATTTGAATCTATTGAATAAGAGAACCGCCAGATATTTCAAAATAGTGACATGATTATATTACATAACAAGTACAAGAAATATCCAGTGCATGCCTGAATGCGATAGGCCAGACTTTAGCCTAAGAAGCTCCAAAATCTCCCAAAATATTCATCCTACCTTACCAAATATCCCTCCCCCGCATCCCCTCCCCAACTTCTCCTCCATCCTGATACAAAAGTACAGCCAGCTTTACAGCGAGCGTGGCGACTTCAGCGCAGCGTCGCTGCAGCACAGATTGATGTGTTATCAGAAAGCGATGAGGCGATCGGCTTTCCGCAGTCCTCCAATGAATTTTCTGATTGTGTTCAAGATAGCCTTTCTATCCAGATGGCCACTTTTGAGGAATATGCCAAGTGGAAAAGGATGGAATTAACAGTACCAATGAAAATGAATGAGCAACCTTCCTAACAACAGACGACTTGCGCACTTTTCTGTCTATCAAAGGCTTTGACCTCTTCACTGCCAATTGTCCCACACAATAGTCCAAAGGAACCGATAATCAGCCAGCCGGTTGAAATGGACAGGGAACACCGGTTGAATTTCAAAACTGCCAAAATCGAATCGTCACCATTATCCACGTATTCTAATTATAGTTAGTAATTTCGAAAGTTTCAGCTGCATGCCCGGGGATAACCGGTTGAGATTGGCAGATATAGTTTTTAGCCGGTCAAAGTTAGAATTTACTCTACCATGATCCATCCTTGTAGAAACTAATTTCTCAAACATAAGATGACTGCTCACTCAGTGCCGTCTCTGCTTGTAAAGCCAGTACACATCAGTGAAATCACTTCCAGATACAATGAACTATGCGGATGTACATATCAACTGGGAAGATTGGTTAAACCTAGTTCTCATCGTTGCTTAATGAAACCACGAATCTCCACACTTTCCCGAGTGCAGTGGAAGTCATCATGTAACGAATCGTTGCTTTTGCATTCAAATGAATATCTGATGAGAGTCTCAGAGC
Organism: Ulota crispa; assembly: GCA_963920765.1. Taxonomy (NCBI): domain Eukaryota; kingdom Viridiplantae; phylum Streptophyta; class Bryopsida; order Orthotrichales; family Orthotrichaceae; genus Ulota; species Ulota crispa. Next base: position 1,107,565 of record OY987243.1, read on the forward strand.
TTGTTCTTATTCGATATACGTTCTGTGAACCAAAATTTTCCAAATCTTCAGTAAGACATTTGAAGGTATTTAGAATGAACGAAGATACTGACGTGGCTAGTAATCCTGGAAACACTACCAACTCGTTTCCTCTGTCACAAGTTAATCAGGTAGCTTGCCAATCTCCAAATCAAAGCCCAGATTAAGAAACACAAACACAGAATCAGGTACGCATAAATTACTATAATTGTTGCGCACATTGCTTTATACAGGCTTTCTAACCCGCAAGAGCTACATGAGGTGATTGAGCAGGAAGTTTCTCTACTCGCAAAACCACATCGGAATCTGAAAAGGTCGCTACATCGCAAAGATGTAAAGCAGAACTCGACTTCACGATTCAAGCGTGCAGCATTCTACCAACCAAAAAGAAGTTAAAACAGAGGATGAAAATGAGCCGTGCATGAAATGATTTATTACAATCTTGAACAGCGTCACCATATAGCCAAAACGGAGGAAAAAAGACTACCGAAAGAAAACCCGCAACTCATTTACTTGGGAATCGTGATGATGTCTCCAGCGTCAAGCACGTCCCCCACAATGATACCATTCGCAGCCTTCAGTTGCTCAACAGAGACCTGCAATTGCAACGTGAAAACAACAACTCAGCAAAAAATGGCAGAGTCACTCTCAATGAAAACAACATTACGCAGTCAAATCGTCCCACAATAGCTTGGTCATCGTCCAAGATTATCGTGGCACACATTAAAATCATAGATATGGAAGAATCATGGATGTATAATATGTAAGGTGGTGAAGGTTGAAGAAGAGAACGTACATTGTACTTATGGGATAAGCCCCACAGTGTATCACCCTTTTGAATAGTGACCTGCTTGCCATCAATGCGCTTCTTGGCATCCGCAGTCTTTTCGAGAGCGCGGCTTCCAGCATCTTGCACCTTCTCCTTCTTGTCCTGAGCAAAGCCTTTGATATCGCCACCGACGTCGTTAAAGGCACCCTTAGCTTCCCTGCCCTTGTCCTCAACTGTAGCCCTTGCTCCTCTGGTCTTGTCGTCAGCTGTAGCCTTGGCTCCTCTAGTCTTGTCCTCAATCGTTCCCTTTGCTCCTCGGGTCTTGTCCTCAACCTCAGCCTTGGCTCCTTTGGCCTTATCCTCAACCTCATTCTTTGCATCCTTGGATCCACCTTTCAAGAAGTCCCAGAAGCCCCTTGTTTGGTTCTTCGCCTCGTCTGCCTTGCCCTCAACAGCAGACTTCGCATCATACGCGTCATTCTTCAATCCCTGTCCCTTGGCTTCTACTTCCTTCTTCGCCCCCCAGCTCTTGCCCTCCACGTCGTTCTTCGTTGCGCGAGCTTGGTCCTCCACCTGGTCAGCCTTGTCTTTGATGTAGCCCTTCCCTTCCTGGGCTTTGTCTTTAACATAACCCTTTCCTTCTTGGGCCTTGCCTTCCGCATCGTGTACACCCCTCTGAAAGGTTCCCTGCACCTTGTGGCCTACATCCTCAATCTTGTGCACGAAATTCCCTGCAGCGTCTCTCAGCCCTCCCCTCGCTTGATTTGCCTTAACGCCTGCCTCGTCCTTCACCTCGACAGACTTGCTCTGTAGAAAAAGTAAACATCACGGACACAATACTTTGAGCAACTATAACCCCATAACATCTGATCCTTAGATTCGAAAATTCCTTGCGGTAGGTTCACGTTGGTCGACAGGGACACTACAGGAAGACACGATAATACTCAAACCAATCGGAAGACTCGAATATGACTTGCTGGAGTCACTGACATTGACTTGATGTAATGCTGGCAACTACTGTCACACAGACGTTAGGTTAAGACCATTTGCTTTACACTAACTTTATTTCAGAGTATTAACTTTACGAGTTTAATCAATGTTGACGTGAAAATTGTCCGTCTAATAGCAGTCACGTGCAATGATATGCCACTCAGTTCTGGAAACCTTTATATCATTCAAGAAGCTGAGCTCCTGTTCGGCAAAAATTCGAAACTCGTACGGGGATTCTACAGATAACGGTACAACTGCTCACATTAACAGCGTGAGGGAATCCAGAGGGGTATTCAATGAACTCTCTACATCACAATGAGTGAAGATTCCATTTCAGGTGCCACCGACAATTTACCTTAGCATTCGAAGCATCCCTCTTGAGTCCAACCTCGGTATTCTTGAGGGGGTGATCGCTTTTGCTGAACGTCTTGTACAAACCCCACGCAATGCCAGTTGCCACCACAACACCCGCAACTTTGATGATTATTACTTTCTCATCGTCCTTCTTTCCACCCTTGCCAGACTTGGGATTCGACATACTGAGAACTGCGGGATATACGCTCTGCCGCTCGCCACAGACTTCAGCCCCCTCGAACCGCGCAAATCTAGTCAAACACAAAACACCAAATAACTCACATTTTGAGGGTACTGGCTCGAAGTTCTATAAAGTGATCCATTCCGGCGTTCCAAAATCCCAGCAAGAACTCTAAGTCGGCGGGAATGTGTCGAACACAGAGCAAAAATGTTTGTGTTTCCATAAATGTCACTGTAAAACATACAATATGATCCATTCCGCCATTTTCAAGATTCCAGCAAGAGGCAACGAAGGCAGGGACGCGGGCGCAATCAAAGCTTAGATTGACAAAAAGATCGCTTCCAGAACATCGGGAAACAAAAGGGATAACGCCCGACACCGGACCGAACCACAACGCACCCGATACTCTGTCGCTCCAAAGTCGTCAAATCAGAGTGGTACCCGAAAGAAGAACCATTGGTCAAAGCGCACAGAAGAGACGCTGATGCGAAACAAAACTCACCTGAGACACCAGGAACGGGGTACGGAAGGGCGGAGAAACGGTGACGTCCACGCGTAGCAAGAGTGAGGGGCGCGAGGGAGAGGGAGAAGAGATAAGTAGTGGAGCAGCCAGAGTGGTTCGTGGGTCGATAGGGCAGGGTCTTCATGCACTTGTTGATAGGGTTAGCGCCTGGCTCTCCCTCCCCCCTCCTCCCTAGAAAGGGGACCCCGCCGCCACCTGGACAGGCAGTCACCGGAGACGCCATCTGCCACCGCCTCACTGGCCAGTCTGATCGCGTTCCCGCGACTACCCCATCGTAGCCTCACTGGCCGTGTGAACGAGCTCTGGCCCCCTCGCGTCTGCGCACTTCGCCCAAATGTCGGGGCTCTCCGTAGGAATTGGAGACGTTGCGATAGTAGTAACTTAAACAGAGAGGTCTGATTTCATAGCTGGAGTGTTTATTCTGGCCAACTCTGCCGCGGTAGAAACACAGTACCAGGTGTTGACATACAACATTCGGAGTTTGTCAACGTTTGCAATTTCAGCCGCAGCAGTCTGTCTCCGAATCTGGCCCCGCATGATTCGGAGCCCTATTATCTCACACCGACCTCTTAGGACCCCTCGTGTAGAGGTTTCAAATCTTCAATTTGCGTTGCATGGCTTGCCTCCATTCTCGGAGCTCAGATCTAGAACTTTGACACATCCCTATTTTATATCCTACATAGTTTCTTCCTTATCTTTTGTGCTGCGTCATCGGATGGAACATTCTTTTCTGGGATTCTTTGGGAGAGATTTTGAATAAACTACTCACTAGCTTCTCGTTTCTGCGTGGACCTGGGACCCTATTTGTGTGGGAAGCAAAGGAAGCCTCGACAGAACTAGTTAATAACGTTCTGGAGGTGCTGGTTAAATTATGTACCCCTTGCCATGCTTTAGCGAGATAGAATGCCAGGCACACAAATTGCTACTGCGAGCATGTTCGTAATAAAAATTGCTTCATCAACGTATCCAAGAACGCAAGACTACCGAGTATTTCCTGCTTGTAGCACGCTATCTCCTCGTTTGGTGTCCTTCGGCACCATAGTATTGCCCAGTGGTTTTCTTCGAAAAATCTGCAAATGTACAGCCCTCTTCCCAGCGTGCTGCCAGCAGAGGAATGACAGTCTCCAAGTCGGTGGGTAATCCTCCCGCTTGTAGCGCCTGTCCTGGCAGAACCCCAGGTGGGAGACACATCCGTCTACCCCAAGCTGGTTGCAAGAAGACTGCCATAGTTTCTCGACTTACATCTCCGGCTACCGTGGGTCGCATCACACAATGTGCTCTTGCCACGAGCTGTCCCCCAGAGAGCAGCTGAGCTGCCTCCCCTACTTGAACTATCAGGTAGTCTGCTGGTACCAACAATGAAGTGGTTCGGCCGTGACTGTCCATGACAAGCAAGGACGAGTGCTCATCTGGAGGTGCGCACTCTTGTACGCTAGAATTCAAGTGCGAAAAGTGAGATGAAGAAAGCAGTTGCGAGTTTGGCCGTTGAGAATTCTCCACCCTCTCAGTTGGTACATTCTCCTGACAGCAGCCTCCTTGAATTATGTCATCTATTCCTGAATGAATAACTCGTTTAAGTTTTAGGAAGAGAGGTGATGTAAGAACAGTGAAGATGCCATAGTCGCAGTGCCATTGCTGCCATTGAGTGGAGACTGAGCCCCCGGAATTAATGGTTAGGTTTGAAACCCCTGCTTTTCTCCCTCCACTGGTAGACTTCTGCAAACGCATCAAATGCAAGAAATATTAGGACTCGACAGCCTATATCGTTCAAACATTCTCTATGAACGACTTGACAAACTCACAACAAACATCATAAATATGGATGATTTTAAAACAGAAGAATCGATGTTTCTTTGGGTTCCACCTTCCGAATTAGATGAACAACAAAGTTCGGTTGACCATCTCCGGAATCAAAGACGACCTTCACTGGAGTTCCATTAACATAAGGCCTCAAAAATAACGTTTTTCGAACAATTAAATAAATAACTATGCAGTTGAGAAAATAAAATATGTGAGCTCGTGAATCCTCACATTTTGCTTCTGGCCTTTGTGCAGGTTCTTGTGAAGGGAGGAAAGGGTCTCTCGCTCCAGAAGCGAGTGGTAATGGATAAGTCGACCTTTAGCAGTGCCAGACTCCAGAATAGCTTGCTCAAGGATTCCTTCACTGGCCAAAATGTGACATCACCCATACCCAATCCTAGTTAGAGAAGTGCTCCTTGAACATGACTTAAAAAAATGCTCATGCCACATGGTATAAGTTATCCAAGGGCGCAATTAGATTTTGTAATCCTCTTGAAAGCGAATCACCGTTCTATAGGTAGGCAGCTCCATACACAACCACCAGAAAACCAAGATCATCCACAGTAGTTTGTAGAGCTCACCACATGCTCACAGGAGATCGAGTGGCATCACAAAGCCGAGCAACCAGTAGCCCCACTTCTACCATGCACATGCCCAACTGCTTGAAAAGGCCTCCAAGATCACAAAAACTAGGCCCATCTAAATTCCACTTGGTGTTGAGACAGCTACAATCATCACTCGAAGTAGGTCCAGTTATTTCGAGCTCTGCGCCACACATCAATCACTCTTATACGCTCAAAATGTTAAGCTTCCATGCACGTACGTACGCCCTGGTATTGAAGCGACTAGGAAAATCCAGTCGTATTCGAGAAGGAGAGGATTCGATAGAAAAACCTAAACGACACATATGAAAGTCATGAGAAAGCGAAGAATTCAATAAAATGGACCGTCTAATCCATTTGGTTCCTTTCACACGAGATATAATGCACACTTTACTATGTGTATACCTGAAGGAGCTTCAAAGCGAAGTTGCGCGGCAAACGAAGAAACTGGTCGACCAGGATCCTTCAATGGCACGTCCGTTCCTAACCCATGTTCCTGCACAACACAACGTCATCAAAACTGGCCTCCCAACGATGCTTAGATTCAAAGCATTGCATGACCTTGAGAAAATAACGAGAGCACGGGACCAGTTTGGCATTTATACAGCCCAGATAGCCTAAACCGCAAGTTGGCAATCGTTACAGGGATATCAGATAGAAAAAAATGAAGATAGCACAAGGCTAAATAATCGATTTTCCAAAGGTTTAGGACAAGCGGATTACATATCCTCCATCTTTTGCACTTGGATATGCTACAGTATAGACGGTTTGATGCAAAGGGAAGCTCAAAAAGGATGCTCACATATATACTCCTTAAGATGGACAAGTGGTCTCCACATGGTGCTTTATTATCAACACATTGCAAAAGTATCTCAAACCCTAAAACCCTAAAAATCAGCAATAACCTCAAAAGAAGAGCCTTTTGTAAAATGCTGATACACGATGTTTAAAGAGGGGTTTTTTCGTACCTTGAGAATCATCGCACGTTCAAAATCCGGCATGAGGACAAGCTTCTGGGCGAGGCGTAGCAGCTGGTTCCGAAGGCTTGCATAATTTTTCATTCCTCTCACAGCTACAAAGCCAATCCCATTCGGTCCCATGGCCTCCTCACACGCTTTTGCCACTTCGCAATTTGACGACTCCTTACCCTCATCGCGCCTCGGCTCCTGTACCGCTGGCGACGCGCTGTGACTCTGTTGATCATATCTCCGCGCAACTGCTACAAGTTGGTCGTAGTCCAGCACGAGCATGGCTGTATCAAGTTAACTGCCAAACCGATTCCACACGTCCGAAAAGAAAACAGTGGCACTCCACAAGACACAACCCCGAGAGGTCCCCCCTTCTATTCCCTCTGTATGCAATTTAGGGTATCGAACTGACTTAGACCCAAATATAGGTTTTTTGTAACCAAGCAAGCCAGTTCTTTTTTCACCAATCACCAAACTGAACCGGAGAATACTGAAACTTCAGAGCCGATTCAAGAGGGAGGATTAATACGCACTAAAGTGGGCGTTGAAACTAGTAACTTCGTTATTTTTAGAGGCCAGCTGTAGGATGTATCATTGCTACAGAGGATGCGCAGGAGATGATTTTCGATGTGACCGTCCAAAGTCCGTGACCTTTCGGATATGTGCTCCAGTTTCACGGCTCACTGCACACAATAATATTGTTTCAAACGGGAGCCTGGCTTTGAATACGTTTTTGATAATGAAGTTACGATACAATTAAGAGATACCTTATGCATAGTGATTTTTACTCAAAATTTCACTGTTTCCTCGCTGGACAAGAATGACTGTCAGAGTACCACTGTCGCGTTGAAGGGAGAAAATGTACCATTTTCGATGACAATTCTAGGGGTTCGGAATCCGAAACCGCTGGTCCATCAGTTCTTTACAAAAACCGCCATGTAGGAGATCCCACGCTTGCGGTATTACAGGCTAGCACGATGGGGATGGCCTTTTTTAGAAGAAAATAGAAGACACGCTCGGAATGTATATCAAATTTCTGATGATATCAGAACTTCGTTGAATTGAATTGTAGATTGCAAAAATTTGAGAGTACTGTAGCTACATGCTGGATTCCTAGACGGGCTCTAAGATCAATAGACTAACTTAAATCGACACTGCATCTGAAAAAATAAGCACGCCATTTGAGGAACAGAGTAAATCGTGGTCACAGAAGTGATTTTACGATCTACCCCAACCTCGCATCATCCATTTCATCCCGCCTTCCTCTTGAGCAGGTGGTGCTGGAGGTTGTGGAATCTCAACAGTAGCTGCCTCAGAAGTTGATCGGTTCAAGTAACCTGGGTCCCTTAAATAACCACCTTCTCCAAACAAGCTTCCAATTGAGCCACCTACTGCTTTAGTGAGAACCTCTGATATTCTGATGCCACCTCTGTCTCTAAGTATGACCTCCAAAGCCTCCTTATGCGCTGGGTCCAAGGCTTCTACATCTTTTAGTAGATTCTGGATTGTTGGAACTAGAAGATTGCTTATGCTTGTTGATGATAAATCTGACAGAATGACAAAACCATTAGAGCAAAAACATAAGAGAATACAGGCCGCAAAGTTCCAAATAAGTTGTGCTAAAGAATAGCGCAGCGAAACATACCGATACGTTAAAAACTGGATCTTCAAATCGACTCTTTTGAATTCCAGGGCACACATTTCAACCACTACTTCAAACCATTAGACACCCCGAAGGTCGACAGTTAAAAGAGCAAGAATCATACCAGTTGCATCGAGTGCTCGCACTGCTTCACAGATAACGTCAGCCCTCTCCCGTCGCCGCGCGAGCTTGGCATTGGGCATCGGTGTGCCCGATAAAATGACAAGCTTGTTCAGCAAATGTGTGGAAAGTCAAGGCAGCCATTCGGATTCTTGAGATCTTAAAAACTAACAGAGCTCGTGATAAACAGATAACAAAAGCATTTCCTTGATACTGCCAATCCTCATTTTACAAACTTTCTGTGAGAGCAGGTGCATTTAGAGAAGGATATAATCTCGCAAAGTTGATGTTGTGAGCGGGATTGCCACAGATAAGGCACGAATTACTGCCACTGTTGCTTCATGCGATCCATCTTCAAGAAAAGAGTCCATTTGCATTTTGACTTTGTCTAAGACCTGCAATTGCACAGAAACTCAATGTTGTTCGATTTCATGTCCTGGATGACGTTGCCAGTATCTTGATGTGTCCAACCTTCAGAATGAACTCAGTGTAGTACAATAATGTCACAAATAGCACTAGACTCCATTAATGCCAATCTTTCAACGAAGATATTGCTAGGAATAGGTTCTCGTGTTGCGAACCTCTTCATCCTTAAAATGCTGGGCTACGGCCCCAAATGCGTCAATAGTAGCATGCTTGACATCGGCATTTGGATCTGAGCCCAGCGTCACAAGAGCTGGAATAACCTGTTGAGTAGCAGATTTCAATTCTACATTTCCAGCCTGTGAAACACATACACCAGAAGCATATTTAGTGCGATATAGTCAAGCTTGACAGCAAAACATAAAAAACTTGTAAACACCGTTTCAGGATAATCATATCCTGCTTTTAGTATTTAGGTACTTTGAATAAATAGAAGTAACTAACCAGCGCTTTGGAGAGTACAGCTGCACTAATTTTAACATCGGCATTAGAATTCACAACGAGCTCCCACAGAACGCCAAGAATAACTGCATGCTGTTGTTCGAATGTGCTGCGTTCAAATCCAATCACAAAAGCTGATCAGTATCAGCCCATGAATGAAGAACATTATCAAATACCGTTGCTCCAGTACTCCCAGCAATGATATACCAGCTACTTTTGGAGATTTAGCCTATACTCAGGTAATGAGGAAACCAACCCGTGTAAACAAGACTAGATGAATGAGCATAGAAATTAGACCTCAGGGGGTACAGTCCCAGTGGCTCTCATACACAACTGACGTCCAAAACACTTGCATGTTGAAAGAGAGCGCATACCAAAGAAAACGGACAGAATCGATAAGTTCTGTATTTTTGGAGGGTGTCCAGGCACCAGACTTGAGGCTGGACTGCAATATGAGCTCTCTGAGGTAGATGGCCAGCTCCTGGGTTTCCATGATAGGAGAACCTAACACTCCAGCCAAAAGCAAAGGCAGGATACACATATTTGCTAAACGCTCCTCCATTGGCGTCTTTGGCTTGAAACCTAAACACAGCAACGGACTTGTACTATTAAGGAAGGTTTCTGCGTTCTCTTCGGTTGTATGAAAGTGTTGATGGTCAATAGAAACTTACTACAGCAGGAGACGGGACTAATATAAAGCAGCACGGCCACAACCCAAAAGACTTGAGCATGCTCAATTCATTAAAGCAGCTTCTGAAACCTCCACATGTATAAACTGCCGACCACAGCTCTCAAGTAAAGTATGTAAGAGCAAAGACCGTAAGTCACCAATAGCTGGAGGGAGTAAAGGAGGACAAAACCAACATTTACAGCTAGAATTCAGATTAGATTTTTCATGCAATTGGCACATGTACCTCTGACACGGTTGGAGAATCTGAAAGACATGTGTACATCATCAAAGTCGTCACCACTGGCTGAGCGAAAGATCGGCAGCATAACATGAGTGAGATAGTTGGCACCAAAGCATTCACCGATTCGCAGAAGAACCTGCGTACAACAGAGGGTTTATGATACTACTAAATTAAGTTAAAACCATGATAAAGATACAAAAGGCATCAACTTACAACTTGATCAAGATACAAGTGCCAACCCAGTAACATTTGGTTACAAACCTTTAGCAGTCAGAAACTCAAATACCTTGCAGAGACAAGTTCGAAGGCTTTCCTCTCTAGGAGGAAGCATACGTGCAAGCTGGAGAACTGCTTGTAAGCAGTCTGTAAATAGCCAATCAAATGCTGGCCAATCGACGTTAGATCTGGAGCACCATCAACGCAGAATTTACCATGTCAATTAAATCATCATAGATGAAGCAACACAAGTTACAAACACTGCAGAGCACGTAAGATCTAAATATAAAATATGCATGACTTAAGAGTTATTCTGAAGTAGGGGCAGATCATGGTTACAACCCAAATCACCATCATCGAGCGAACATGAACAGGTGCTTACCCGACGTAGGCCTTGACAACGTCTTGCGTGAAGAAGGTTGCATCTTTCACCGCGTCAGGTGAATTGTTGGAAAAAGGGCATGATTGAATAGCGGCTTCTTGCACCTCCGGAAGCAGCTGCGTGAGCAAGCGAAGCAAGACATCGATGCTCCACCGTTCTCTCTCTCCTAAGGTCCGAACCTGTGCTTCTGCAGTACCTTCCACTCCTGACACGGGTGGACACCGCTGCAGAGTAGCAAAGATATAATTATCATCACCGGTTGTTCATATCCGTGCTAAAAAAGGTGGAACTAAGACTTCAGACTTAGCAACTCTGACATTTGGTAAAAAGAGCATGGAGACAAGTCTGTGCTTCACAATTTCCCAACTATCAAGTTAAATGGCATCAGTCCTAAACATCACAAAAAAATAAGAGTACTTGCAATCTAAGATAACTGCGTCATGTACCTGAGCAGACATTATGAGCCTAGAGAAAAGCCCCTTATAAATTTGTGAAAGAGAATGCTTTTCAAGTTTATTCCAGGCTAGCAATGCCGGAACAAGCTCTCTCAGGCTGGTATCAACAACGGGACCCATAGGATCGCAAACCAAATCGAACATCAACTCCTCCACCTGGTGATTGTGCAACACAACATCCCAGTCAACACTCTTACATTAACTAAGATCAATTTCAAACTATAAAAATGGAAAGGACTAGAAACATCTGCGTTTCAAAGCTATGGGAGCAATTTCTAATCTATCTAACAACACTTGCAAAGGAACAGAAGAGCGGATGAATACTAAAAGGCAGATAAAAAAAACCAGGCATGGGAAATATACAAATAGAAGCCGCTTGCTTTTAGAGATAATCGTTTAAACATGATTTTGCAGGATCAATAGTGATCCATATCAATTCGAATCGAAAACAAAGGGAAAAATGAAACCCCCTGAGGTAAATGTGACTAATGACTTCTATCAAAAAAATTAGAGGACAAAGTCATATGATGACCAACTTAGATAAAGTGTATTCAAGCCCCAGCTACGACAAGAGAGGAAAGGAAAAGAGTGGTAAATATCGAGTGGAGTAAAGCAGAAGAGACATTTGGAAGAACTCATCATCACAAGCTGACGATCTCATTTCCTACTAGATTGGTTGAAGGATGAGTTTCACCACCATGGTCTACAGATCACCCCTCTCTAAACAATAATAATAGATTACAGGTCTTGATGCAATTACTAATGAACCGGGTTCTTTGCAATTACTTCAGAACTATGTACGGCTGCACCCCACTGTGTATAGTTATTACGTTTGACCGCTTTAGGTTCTTCCATGTCTTGTCGAAGACATGAAAGCCGACTGAACGATGACTTCAGCTATTGTATTAGGATAGTGATAATAATAAAGTTCTGTTATTCCGTTCGACCCAGGAAGTCTACGTTGGATTTCTATAGGAACCCAAACTACAGTGCTTACTTTGTGCTCCCAGCGAGCCAGGAGGTCAAAATGCAGCTCCGTAGATTGGCCCCATGGCAAGGCTGACCTTGGTATACTTGTCCATGTTGGAGAAGAGAGGCAGCAGTAAGGACAAATTATGAGCTGCAGCTTCCCGCACTACCGAAGTTGGGTCACCCACTAATTGCTGTACGATCGATAAGATTAGAGATGTTTGCATTTCAGATCCCACTAGTTGGCCCAGCTCCCCACATGATTGCGCTACGAGAAGTCTCCTTTCCTCATACTTGTGATCAATCTGTAGACAAATCGGGATTTAATCAGAAACGAGAGTGGAGACGATCCCACGGCAAGTGACTCGCTCACCACAAGGAATCAAAATACTACTAACATTAACTGTAGCAAAGAATGAGGTTAGAACAAGTACCTGTTCCCAGCATTGCGGTAACAATTCCGTCTCTGTCCGTAATTGACCAACCTTTTTGGACAGCTCTACACATGCCTGAAAAGTAACACATTTCTTTCTTTCAGTAGCTACTCCAATCACCAAAGATTATTAGCTGTTTACAAGTATTAACTCTATGCTCCATTAGATTTTACTATAACCACAGAGAATGTCAGCCAAGGAAATTTAAGCAGGAGCATCCCTAAATCAATAAAACAAACTCGAGAAATGGCGAAACCATTAATACAAAGCACTAGCTTGTGGACGCAAAGAAACTTAGCTAATTAAGAAACCAATCGTTGCTACTGATTAGTCATAAATCCTCCTCTAAACAAACAAACAACAATTATGCAGGGAGACTTCATCTTACATCCATGATGATTCGCCGTTGCTTTTCATCTGGTCGTTTGATCAAATTAAAGAGAAGGTGTGTAAGTGAATCTCGTACCCTGCTCTCCGGATGTCTCTCAATAGCACACATAATGAGTGGCAGTAACTCCTACAGATTTTATAGAAACGTAAGTACCAAACTTAACGAAACGGTATAAGACAAAGCAAATAGCTTGAACATACGCAGTGTCATGTATAGAATCGTAGTTATCAATGTTTGAAGAAAAGGGTAGAGAAAAAAACCTCTCTGTGATTAATGAGCACGTATGGAACTATTTTGGGCAAAGCATCTGCCAATATTTGCACAGTTTCAACGTCCTGCTCAACAAAGAAGTCACAAAGTTAGCTTGCTCTCCCAATCTTCATTGTCGTAAGTGCGGAATCTTATAAGGCTAAAAGCGGTAGAAATGTCGTTTGTTAGGCATGCCTAAGAAGATCAAAGGACGACAAACTCAATATGTAAAAGCATAAAGGCATAGGATCAAGAAACATACTGGCTCCAGCTCATCCTCAGAGACTCTTGAGCTCAAATGCGCGTTTACTGAAAGTGTATCCGCCCTATTGTCCTGTCCACCTGATGTTCTTGACCCATCACTACCTACTAGAGTAGCACAACTTTCTAAGATAACTGCTAATATATCTTCCACAAAGGTGAAGTCTTCGTTTGCTCCTGTACTTTCAACAGGTAACGTCTTCGCATTCTCAACGGCAAATGCGCTGCCCGTAACTGCAGGTCCCGCTTCTGCCTCTGGGCTTGCCTGTGGGTTCGCTGATGCAGCAATTATAGGGAGATCAAGCTGTACAGCTGTTGACTCTGTCTCTAGACTTGCCACTGGTGGACAGAACTCGGGCTCCAGCTGGGCGGCTGTTGCCTCTGTCTCTGTGCTCTGCGGATTTCCAAGCGTCTTACTAGCCATAAAGCTCTCTAGCTCCAATTTTAATAAAGTAACCTCAGCTCTGTACCCGTTTAGTAGCCCCGTCGATTGCTCCATAGTCTCCTTCATCTGAGCCGATCACAAAATAGACAAAAGTTAACAATTTCTTGTGAGAGTTTTCAAATGAAAGGCAGAAAGGCCTCATTTGAGGTCTCATGTCCAGAAAGGCAGCAATAAAGAGTAACCAGGTTGTTTTCCGGGAAAAAAACATTCATTGCCAACAATATTACCTACTCCATACTTGTGATGAGATATGAACATCAGGAAGATAGAAGTTGCCATCATAGTTGACACATCATAAGCCAATCACAAATATTCACCTGCTTCTCCCTATCTCTTAACTCTTTTCTAAGATTTCCCGCAGTTTTGGCCAGAGACAGCTTCTCTCCTTCAAGAGCTTCCTTTTCTTGTTGAAGTATATATTTCTCCTTTACAAGCGCCTCCTTGTCTTGTTGAAGTATATCTTTTTCCTTTACAAGCGTCTCCATATCCTATATATTACAAAACAATTGAGATACAAATATCTTCATATAAATGAGCTTCATGGCCGATGAAAAAAGTAAATCAAGAATGTAAAACCACGACCATCAGTTATATGTCATGGACGTGAGTCAACGCACCTGAACGATTTCAAACTTGGAACAAAGAAATGCATGATAGTAACGACGAAGAGCATCAGGTACATGTGCAGCAGTATCAGGCCAATCATCCAAATCAAGATTAACCTGCACTCAACATTAAACTGATTTACAGCTGAGAGCAAAGCACAGAAATGCATCTCCTACATGTATGATCCAATGATATCAAAATGCACCTAAGATTAATATGTCACAACCAATCTTCCCATCAGCATTCATGAATAAGTATCTGAACGTACTAACCTCTGAAAACGAGATCCACTAGAAGAACAACAATTCTCACACCTGCTTGAGAAAGTGTGACTAGCGCCTAGAACCACCAATTCAGCAGATTCATTCCATGCACAAGTATATCATCCATGTTACCATTACCGAGTATTGCTTTTGTTTCAATAGGAATCACAGATGAAATACCACACGTGAAATCATCAAGCACAATTTCGATTCGAAGCCACGTTAAATCTCTGATTTTAGATCATCATGCTGATACCGCAGTTCTGAAGCACCTCGTTTATTGGGCGCAGACTCACAAAACAAAAGTTTCCTGGGACTTGCAGTAGATCATGAATTTTCGAGTCCTATTCAATACCTCTTCCTGGAAAGTCATAGCAGAAATCTTGTAGCCGGCAACCATCAGGTATTCCTTAACTGCGCAATTTAGATCTAGTCTCTCCTTTTCGCCAAGCTTCCCGAGCACCTTGACAATCTCGTTGCTTGTCATCGAGATCTCACCATTTGTTTTAAATCCCGTCAAACTAGCCTCTGCAATCACCGACCAACAGTTTAATAGCGGGGGGTCACAGAGAAAATATTATGCATCCTGGCGGTATGCACAAGCTGACACCAGCAAGATAGAACATTCCACATGACGTGGCATATCACGTTTTTGTAAGAACGAAGCAAACTTATAATGACGCACATACCAGGTCCAGACAGATCCTCGGCAACTTCCACACGACTCGCCAACTTCTCCTGTAAGTTCTTTATATCTTCCCAAGCCAGGCGTAGCTCATATTCACAAACAGCCGCCTTTTCAGCAGTCAACTCTCTCTCATCGGCAAGTTGTACGGCATCAACACCTGAGTACAAACAGGCTTGAAAATAAGTAGGATATTCCATCGTCCTCTGCCAGCTCTGAGCAATCTGACTCGTTAATTACATTCTTAACCTTCTCTCATAGATTTTACTCGTTACACGTGTTCGTGAAAAGACCTCATAAATCATTTCATGTGCTACTGAATGGAGAGGAGGAATTGAGTAGAGGACGAGTATTTCATAAATTGCCGCAAAAGAGAGTTTCATTTCTGGAAAAGGAGTCACAAAAAACGATTAAATCTCAAATTTTCAAACTAACAGTATACAAGTTACACATATCTGACTAACAGGACTAATGCAAACAATATCACAAAACAAAGTTTAAAGACTTGAATAAACGACTTCCTGAGGTCAAATTGCTACCACCAACATCTTGTACTGTACATATATGTAGATCCCTGAAGACGAGAAACTCTTTGCCATAACGAGTGCTTTAAACACTTGACCGTAGTGCCACGCGCATACATCTTTCTACTCCAAAAAGGATGTAATATCAGAGAAAGGCACGACCAATCAGGTTATAGATGGAACCCTTGGATTCTAAAACCAGGCGCAGGGAATCTACCAAATTCTCTCGGATCGACCGATTGAGGTGCAACCTTCCTATCAATGTGCGAATCACAGAGACTTACCGAAACTAAATGAAAAAGAATTGCTAAACATTCACTCAGGTGCGATTCGATGACCAAGTGTGAAAGGATCCAAAGAATAAAACCGAACGCCTTCGCCTTTTACTGAAGCATTTGCAAACGAAAGAAGCTCTACACCAGCAGTGTGCAGCAGCAATGCCACAGCAAAAGAGACGATCTAAAACCCCAAGCACATCGGGAGCGACAGAAGGGCCAAAAAAAATCTTAAAAAAAGAAAGGGTCGCGTGCAAACCTTGTAAGGCCTGCATTTTCGCAAGCTGATCGGGCGGAAATAAATCGGAATTGGCGAAGAAGAGCTGCAATTTTGTAGCCGATTCCACGAGACCGTCTTCCTGGAGCTCGTGGAGGAGTTCGAAGGCAGTGAGAAGGTAGTTCTCATGTAAGAGAAAGTCGATGCAGGCCTTGCGGCGCACTTCCTTGCTGTTGGCGCCATTCTCACCAGAGAGAGGGGGGTGCGAGGAAGAGAAGGAGGTGCGAGGAGTCGTTGCCATGGCTGCTTGTGGTTGCCAATGCCAACCATAGCCACCAAGTTGCCTCAACGAAGTGCGGGATTGCTGTTTGAACTTCTCGTCTTCATCGAAGCAAATACACCAACGTGCCGTGTGCCGTACTGGTCCGATACCTCGCCGGGCTGAAACAACCCGGGGGTTCCTTCCGAGCGGGTCCAATCATTGACGGGCACGTCTAGGCAGGGCACGGACGTCGACATGTCATAACTGCACGGGTATATTCTGATGTAGAACGTCAATGCCTGACTGTGGTTTTACGATCAGAATATCGAGATCTAACTTTTGGTATCGTTAAAATTTTAGGACCCTGACCATGAATGCTGGAAGTAGAAAGATCATGTAAAATTATTGTCATTTTTAAAATCTTCATTGTAAACTTGGCTCTAGATTTTCACTCTGACTTCATGTGACATTTTTTTCTTCAAGAGGTGTCTTATAACCACTAAAATTTGTATTCTTTCTAAGAGAGTGTGTCTTTAAAGGACCAAGCCCTTTTTTCTATAAAAGTCACTTAAAAATTGTCATTTTTGGGGAACAAATAGAAAGGTAGGAGAAAAAGATTTTTTTGAAAATCCAACCGTAGGATCTTGCCCTAAATTATGGGAGGTACTAGAAGTGAACTACATCAATTTTGTACTGTTTTTAATAGAGGATTACCTTTAGCAAACTAATTAACAACAATGGCTTTCTTCAAAATACAAGAGCACATTAGCTGTAGTTTTAAATATGAATTACCATCACTTAAAATTTGTTCATAGCTATAAAGAATCAAATTTTGCACTTGTAATCCAAAATTCAAACTTACGTTTTTTTTCCTAACATGGATATACACTTATTTTCCTCAAGGTAATATTTTTGATGTATCATTACAAATTTTCAAATTAAATTTTTTTCTAAGATACTTAAAGGTTAAAAAAAACTTCTTAAAACTTGAATCTTCTTAAGTCTATAAACCACAAGTTAGTTATACCCAACACAACATCAAATTTCAAGGATCATATTAAAGATGTAAAATGATAATGAAGAGCAAACTCAAATAAATATCTTAAATGAATGATTGCATGTAAAACAAATTTTATACTAAATGCATTGCATTTGCAAAATGAAAATCCACTTGCCTAAGAACTTTTGTGTGAATCTTTTTTTTAAACTAATATCAGTATTGTTAGAATGATATGAGGGTCCTTGAAAATTAAACAAATGATTCATATAATCTATAGCACGAGAAAAAGTGATATTTAAAGATTGAAACCTTATGTGAACCAACCATTTCCATAAAATACATTACAACTAGTAATTCAATTTGACTCAAGGATATAAACATCTCTATCCATTATGCATATCACCACCAAAGAAGCAATCCAAAAAACTATAATCCTTAATACAAGCCCTCTTTGGATTTACTTATTAGATTGCTATAAAAAAACACAATTGAATCATGAATAAACAAAATAGCAATCTTATACTGCACTACATCATTAGAAATGCAGCCTTAAATAATTAGCATATGAATTGATTTCAAAAACACATATTAGATTTTATTATAGCATATGATTAGATGCATAAAATTATAATTTCTTAATAATCTATAACATTTTGGAAATGAAATCTAATGAACATATGTTATTTAACAATCAACTCATTTTGTGACTTGCTCACATAGCACCCTCTAGGAAGGGCAAGGACGAGGTCAACAACTTTGATGATTTGTTTTTGGAACCTAGATGCAAAACAATAAGCATGTATAGCATTGGTTCAATACATTAATTTAAGGCTTGAGCTAGGCAACATTGTTGATTCTAGTTTAATGCCAAGTCATTCTTTAAAGGCTTGGCATAAATTTTTTAAGGTCAAAGTATTGCTGTGTACAATTTTTTCCAAACTTTTGAGATAATAAGTTCCTCCACATGTTACAAATAAAACATCACACAATTTGTGAAAATGAAAATTTATGAGAAGCTTACCAAAAATTGCAAGAATTAGAAAACTCAAAAGAAGAAAATGTAAAAGTGACCCGCTTTGCTCTCAAAAGTTGCTCTTCAAAAATCCTTTAACAATCCTAATTAATGAAGTTGTATTGTCTGTAGCAAAGCTCAAAAGTCACCTAAAGCATCGCATCTCAAGCAATGTATTTTGCTGTAGTTTTCTTTTTGCAGATCAAAAAGTGTATCCTAGCTGCAATAAAAACATAATTCAAACTCATAACCAAAAGCATTTCACAATTTGTTTCTTTCAGAGATATGGTATCAAATACAGCTGCAACCAATATTCAGAAGTTTGAATCAGATAGAAATTAGGTGTTACAACCGTATGTATTGAAGGGTTGTGTGATGGTGGGTGCATAATTTTTTTTGGAAAGCCCTTAGAGCAACTCAAATATGTTTTTACATATGACTGTAAATATGGTCGCAAAGGGCTTTTGGGCCGTTCAGGGGTTAAAGGAGACAAGAGGTGGCATTTGTGATAAAAATAGTAATGACAATAGTTGCAAACTTTTGCAAGTTAACTCTTAAACGTCCCAAGGGCATAGTAGATACATTGCCATATATTTGGCATTTGCTACCAATAAGAAATTTTAACTTGGATCTCTAATAGTGCACTAGAACCGCGTTTATCTATATTCCAACTTTTTTGTAGATCTCAAAAGTAATAGAGGTGTGGATCCATTCCAAATATAGGAAAAATACCCCATATGGTAGTGGTCGCAAAGGGCCTTTTTGATGTTTAAGAGTTAAAAAAATGCTCTAACAAACCAACCAGGGTTTGTGAACAAAAATTAACGTTTTATTAGCAGTCAAAGAAATCCCAACTACTTTAATTACTGTATCACATATTCTACATCCAGACACTCAATTCCTTTCACCCTTTCCATCAAGTTTTCTTTTGAAATACAAATTATGCATTTACAAACTATTTACAATGCTTTATCTTGGGGGGGTCACACCCCTTCACAATTGGATACCACTTGCAATAATAGGGTAATTAAATGGGGGGTTTTTAGATCCTCTAAGGTAATTTTTTCCTCCCTTTTTTTAAATAAAAAACTACTTTAGTGTATTTTAGGGTACCCTATGCTATGGTCATATGACCTAATTTTTAAACCCTATTTTTTTTACAAATATAAAACTATCATAAGAACAAATTATGTATGTACAATGGGTTTATAGAAGACTTTGGCCCACAAGAAAATAGCATAAGAATTCAACATGTAGCAAGTCCCTCAAACTATACTTACAAAGCAGCCTTCCTAAACCCTAATCCATTCCTAAAAATTTAAATTACCCTCAACCACATGCACACTCACAAAACAATAGATGACAAGCTTTGAAGCGCTAAACCCTAAAATGGAGAAGAAAATAGGAAAGGAAGAAAATTGGGCAAAGGACAATAGGTAACTTTGAGCATGAACATGAGCTCTTACTATCGAGAACTGCAGAAAGAACTGAGCGGTAAAGCCAACGTCCATCACTGTCGTTAGCAGAAGAAGATAAGAAATCCAACCCTAAACGCGCCAACAAAGAAAAAAAATCCAACTTGAATGCAAACCCTACTAAGCTCACACTCCCACGCTTGCAAGTACAGCGTTGTGAGGAATTTTTTTGTAAGGAGGATGAGAAGCTTCAATCGCACAATACACTTGCTGCCACTTTCAACATGCTTAAATAATCCGGAGAGAGAAAAATTGCAAATAACAAGAGAGCAATTTCAAATCCGAGAATCCTAAGTGCCAGCAAGAGCAACGATAAGCTTAGCACAACATGTAAAGAATCCAATGTGCTCGCCAGCTCAAACCCTACTTTTGAGATTCTACAACATTTCCAGCCTTTGCTAGCACACCTGACCCTTCTTCAATTACCTTACAACTAGTTGCTAAACCCTAAACCGCTATAGCCCAAAACTTGAACAAAAAAACCATTTTTCATCCATATTGCTCATGAACTCTAAACCCTACACTCATCCTACTAAACTCTTTTAAAATAATCCTATAATTCTTACCCTTTTTTTTCTACAATATTCTAAAATGGAAAATTATACACCACCCTATTTTACATATAACAAAGCAAGACATATTTTTCCAATACTATGATAAATCTAAAAAAGATATAAAATTTATCTCTAATAAATAAAATTGACCCTATTTTTTATCTCACGTAATTTACTCAAAATTGGAGAGTGACTCCCCCAAGTGCTTTATAAATAAATTCCTCGTTTATTGTTTGTCTTATAAAAATCTAGGTCCTCTGTAAAAGAATTAGAAGAAAATTGAGGACAAAAAAGCTGTTCTATTGCGCTTAACGGGTCACGGGGTCTCGTTGCAACTGAGGCGGTATTCAGCGCAAATATTTCTGACTAAATTTAGCAATTTTTTTCCCCTAGCACAAAAAATAAAAATAAAAGTACATAAAATAGCCAAAATTTCAAAATGTAAAATTACTTGTGAGATGAGGTGCAATTTGAAAAGTGTCCTAGTAGCTAATGAGATCTTAGATTTAGACACCTTAAGTAGCTAGGAATCACATTTGATTTCCCCCCATTTTGCATTCAAGTTAGGAGTCGGGTGCCACTTCGCCCTTGGTAGGATCAAAAGGGTTAAATGTGGGTATCTATTTTGGTAACTCTTAATAGCAATTGCAATAGTCAGCTTCATCAAAACTGCAACTTTATTGAACCTTGTTGCTTGATGAGTTTCTGCCTTATTTGTTTTGCAAAAGCAAGGGAACTGCAGATTTGGCATCATATCATTTGTATACACAAACATTGGAGGTGTGAGATGAAATCGACTTTTGGAGAATTTCAAGTGTTAGAAGCTATCATTTGCATGATAATTTGACACTTGCTTCCATTTTTATTGTATTGCCATTGTTGAGCTATGTATTTTGAATTTACATTGTTAGTTTACACTTTGCAAATGTCCAAGTCCAACATGATAACTAAAAAAATAAAACAACTTTGGAAGATTGATTTTAGAAATCACCAATTCACATAGTTGGAGAGTATATTAAAAAAACTTAATACTAGTTGCCATTTATATTTTAATAAATTGCAAGGCTTGTAGCTAAAAGTTTCTAGCCAAGAAAAAAAATTTAACCAAAATACTAAACAAAAAGTCAAACTATTGCAACTTGCCCTATACAAAATATAAGGTAAGTAGCAATTTTTTTGACCTACAATCCACGATTTTAGCAAGTGGAGCGAAAAATGAAAAATGAAATTAAGAGCCCTGGCGGTATTGCTCTTCTGAGCCAGTCGATGAAAGCCGACGAAGGAGGGGCTTTCATCCAAGTAGGGTTTCGTCGTTCCCAGAATTTCGAATCCCTGAGGTTTCTGGTCGATTCAGTGCTAAGCTTAAGTTGTTGCGAGAGCTTCAATCGGACTTCGCACTGTTTCTCTCTTTCTGCAATTTGTGGAAGCTCGACGCCAATCCCCGTACGAGTTGAAGTAGGTTTTTTTGAAGTTTCGGGGATCGCGGTGCTGTAGGCTCGGAAAGATGAGCAAGAGTTTGGGCATCCCGGTGAAGCTATTGCACGAGGCTGAGGGTCACATTGTGACTGTGGAGCTGAAAAGCGGGGAGGTGTATCGCGGCTCTTTGATTGAGTGCGAGGACAACTGGAACTCGCAGCTTGAGTCTATCACGTATACTGCGAAGGTGAGTTTTGGCTTTTTGATTTGCCGATGCTCTGGGCTTCTTCTTTGAAGTCGTAACCTTCTTTGAGGGCCCTTCAGAGGCTTGTGTCGGTGGATTGTGGACATCCAGAGGACACTATGGTTTCTTAAATCTGGGGTCTACGTGGTGTTTGATAATTTGGACGATCGCGTTAGGGCAAGTAGTATTGTAATTATGAATAGAGAATTTTCTCTGTGTCGTCTGGATGTCAAATCCGCGATTTCAGGACATGAGGGTTTTGATGATGAGCTGGATAGTCATCTCCGGAGTCCTTTGTGCGTTTATTTCTCTTTCCTGTAGAACCTAATGCAGTTCAAAGTTATCTGATGCAAGAGCTTCTGAACTTACAGAGGCCTGGAATTTTATCTCAGAATGTTTGGGGCTCTGGCAACCGATCTTATTACTCGTTCCGTTTGTTGGCTAAGAAAGCGACTTGTCTTTTGCGAAAATTTCATGTTTTTATTGGCATAAGACGATCCTGTTTTGATGGGTTGGTGGATATGATAATGCAGGATGGGAAAATTTCTCAACTAGAACACGTATTTATTCGAGGAAGCAAAGTGAGGTATGTGTTACTCTCTATCCCTAATTAGGGGTTGTCTTTTCTTGTGGCTAAGTTTGGGACCGTAGTTTACCATGATTTAGGGCAACTCATATTTTTTTTCTCCTACTTTCTTGATGTCCTTATACCTTTCGGGTTGCCATGCCCTTATGCAAGTTTCGATTCAATAATGATGTTCTGTTTTTACCGGATCTTACTACGATTTGCATGCTCCGGGACCGAGAAAGTTGGAATAGCTCATTTGCAGGTGACAAATCCGATGGGAGCATTCATATATTTTGGAAGTGGCCATTACAATTCATACAGCTGGTGGTGTTTGTATTGCAGATACATGATTATTCCTGATATGCTCAAGAATGCTCCTATGTTCAAGCGCCTAGATGCTAAGATTAAGGTAAAAGTATGCCCGTGATATCTTTCTGTTCTAAAAGTCTCAAAAGCAGTGTTCTTTTGGGCGATATACCGCTCACTCTGACAGACTTGCGCGTATGCAATCACGTCTCTCTAAATATCCTCTAGTGAAATGAATACAACGAGGGGTTTACCGTTCCAAAAAAATGAAACCCTGCTCAGAAGGACATTATGACAGTATATGTTATTTTGTAGCATTATTATTAGTCGAAGTCGGATAAATTGTCTGACCTCGCGATATATTTGCTGTGCAGGGCAAGGGATCCTCAGGTGTTGGGGTTGGTCGTGGTCGTGCCTCAGCCATGCAAGCCAAGGTCAGTAAGACCATTATGCATTAGCTAGTTTCTGATTCCTCTAGGCGTAGTTGTGCGTTCAGGTGGTTGTAATTACCTTTTTCCTGGCTTGACGAGCCCGGGTCTAGGATCTTTCATAATTCAAAATGCTCGAATGCAAAGAATATCAAACCCTTCTATACAGGAAGGATTTTGACAGTTTGAGGTCATCCCATCGTATTCAGAAATCACATCTAAATTTATGCCAATTGTTTGCAGGCTCGTTCAGCAGCGAGAGGCTCCGTACCTCCTCCAATGGGGGGCAGAGGAGCTGCACCTCCTATGAGAAGATAGGAGGTTGTTTCCTGGTTAAGCATTCTTTCTGTTGGTAAATGACGATATAATTGAAGCGCGACAGCCTTATTTTGTGTGCAATGCTGAGGCATGTACTCTTTGTACCGCAGGTTATCATCTGATCAGAACCGTAGGCTGCTGGTTATGCTTCTCTGTTTCAGAGCAACTCCTGCTTTGCGGTGACAATTCAAAAATCTTATGGGAATGTGCAGATGTTAGATGAGAATCAGGTTGTCTTGTTAGCTTGGCAGGCGAGGAATGTTTTGAAATGTAATTGCACAAAAAGGAACTCCCTCTAAATTTATTGCGTCTCTCACATATCTGTTTTTGGTACTTTCTTCCCTTCTACAGGGCGTATTATATCTCTCTGGAGAGACTCATGAGGTACGTGAGGCCGGAGGGGCAATTAAACAAAATTTGGTTAAATTTCTGGCTATCTGAGCACTAGATTAGAATATCCATAGCATTTTTTTATGGAGTATCTAATAGATTTCTGTTAGGGAGAAGATGCGTTACTTTTGAGACCTTGTCAAATTCCAACTGTAACAAACAATTAGTGTGTAACATGCATTCCTTATTGCTGGACTTGAACCATTTCAAAGGTGTCCTCTTTACCAATTATAGTCAATGGAATGTGAGGAAGCTTGATGAGGACCGTGCAGTACATTTCTTCGTCGAGCTACAGTTGTCATGTAGGAGCATTCCCTTCTGATTTTCGTTATAGAGATGGGTGGAAGAACTATAAGCTGTAGGTGGGTTTTTTGGGGTTGGGCCTGAGCGTAGGTTTGGCATGAATCTGGGGAGTTTTGGGAAGGGTAAGTAATCAATGAAACTAACCCCTCCATGCACGACCGCTTACAGAAATATTCATTTGTGCATATATAATTATTATTGTTTGAACAATTTAACTTTGAACACGTTTGACTTGTTGGATACGGGTACCTGGTTTTGCTCTCACGTTGTGTACCTAAATGCAGATTCTGATAGCTCAATTCACCCTGAAACTGCTTAGGCTCATTTCTAAAATGTTCCCTTTCCTCGGGGAGCGTAGTGGTACATGTTTGACCTCGTAAGCATCAGCAGAATGACAAGCCCAGTTTTTCGGGATCTTTCCAAAGCCGTAATGAGAACCGCCCTCATCAGATTTTCGTAAGTGTATTAAAGCTGCTAACTCTATGCCTTTATTTAGCAATGGTAGCTACAGTAGCCCAAATGGTGGACTTTGAAATGTGAGTAGATATTTTCATGGTTCAGCAATTACGGCCACGTCGTGCACTGAGTAATAATCATATTACGACTTGCTCATTAATCACACGAGAATCTGTATCATTGTCATGCTATCGTCACATAGAATGCGAAGGTGACACTATTCCTGCTCCGGGGATAATTTTGCTGCAGGACATTTGAATTCCCAAACACATTCACACTTGCACTTGGTTCTGAACTTCGGTATATGACCTTGAAAGGTCTGCAAGCTGTTTTCCACATTTTGGGGAAGAAGAGAGAGCATGCTGTGTACGCTCTAGACTCGTCGTGCCTGAGAGCGCTATGTCTCCATTTCATGTTTCAAGTACGTTCCTTTTCTTGCTGGTGACTAATGTTGTTGTATCACCGAGAGGAGTGTTGACAGTGAACGTTCTGGCTGCCAATTTTCAGCTCCCACCAAACTCGTTCCTCAGAGCCGGTGACTACTACCTGGCCATGCAGGAAGATTGCGACCTAGTGCTCTACAACGGCACGCAGCCAATCTACAGGTCCGCGAGTACCAACACGAGCGGAATCAAGTGCTCTGGCCTGGCAATGCAAGCAGACGCAAATCTGGTGATCTACGAGGGATCCACCACCGTCAACAACGCCCTGTGGGCCTCAGGCACCATGGTCGAGGGGCCTGGCGCCAGGAAATTCTCCTACTATCTCCTCCTGGATGCAAACAACGGCAATCTCATCGTCTGCGATGCCGATGGAGCGGACGAAGCGCCGCTGCCGTGGACGAAAAACCTATTCAAAGTGGGCGCTGATTTTAAGCCACCAGGCAATGTCTCGACGATGATCGACTGGAAACCGCCGTCTCTAGACACAGTCCACTCTTTCATGTACGTGGGATATTTCCTGGCGGAGGGGTCGACGATTGCATCCGTCAATGGACGGTTCAGGGTGATGCTACAGAACGACTGCAATTTGCAGGTCAGTGAGTGCTTTGGAGAGACGACCTCAATGCTTGGCTACGTGTTTTTTAAATCCACGATTGTAGAGTTTGTCCATGGTCGATCGGCAATCTACACTTGGCAGTTTGGTGCATGACCGTGCCAATTTTTTTGACAATCTTCATAGGTGACCGCGTCAGGTTTCTAAAGCCAGTGGGCTATAAGGCAATTTCACTCGCTTACCATGTAACTAGGCATAATTCCCATTCGTTCCAAGGTGCAGGTGCTAGATACCAGGGCAGGCTTTCATTTCCTGGTGTGGGAAACGACAAATGTTACCCGTGGAAGAGCATGTCAGCTGACATTGCAACCGACTGGGAAGCTTGTGATCTTAGCGCAGACGAGTCTGGAGGTTCTGTGGGCGAGCTCGGCGGAGGGGAACGCCAGTGTGCAATGGGTTCTGACAGTGAATGACTTGGACGGCAACCTCGCGGTGGTCGATCTCTGGCATCGGGAGACTGTTCTTTGGACCACCGGAAGTACTACAGCGGGTTTGGGCCCGGGCACCGGTCCTGGCGCAATTAGCCCTTCTAGTCCTGTCGTCTCTACAGTCCCGCCTTCGACCGAAGCTCCAGCGGAGTCTGTGAGCACGACGACGGTCATGGAGTCGGTTGCCTTCCGTGCCACTGTGGGGGCCTGTGTTGGTGCAATTTTGCTTCTGTGTGTGGCGGTTTTCGCCTTAGCGTGTCATTTCGGACAAAGAAGTACGTTTCTAAACTTCTACTACTTACGCCATTAAATTCTCACGTTGTGTCTACAGCATTGGTATCGACGACCGTGTTGCTTACTTGACCTTGTGCCATCTACAGTATGGATTTAAAAAACCCGAAACATGCATTCCCTGTCACGTTTCATCCTGAAATTCGTAACGATTCCTTGTGTGAATGGAATCACTGTTAAATATGTCTAATACTGAATTTTGTGTGATACAGTAGTGAGACAAAAAATTCAGTAATTATATGCAGTATTACATTATATTGTCATAATATATAGAAAATTTTCAAATATCAATACAATGTACTAGAATAATCTAAAGGTAGTATAAGATGCTCCTGTACGAGAAATATGCATTTGAGTAAAAAATGAAAAGAGAAGAAAAAAAGAAAACGTTTTCTTTAGCATTTGGTGATTTTATTCAATCAAGTGAGAAACTATCAGGGTTGGCAAGGCGTAAATGTGGCGATGAATTGAAACATTTGGGTGTCGTTTGTTTTCGTGATTTGTCATTGATCGCGGTTACACGCCGATTCGTTTACTTCGAGAGCGATACGAAAGTAACTCATGAATACACCGCTCATCTCGTTGCTTGAAATGGATTTGTGGTGTGCCAGGACGTGCAACCGACCAAGCTACAGAAGGGCTTCAGAGGCGAATTGAGGATGAGGTTCCAAGGCAAGATGAAAACAACAGCTCAGCTTGGTCGAAGAGCACTTTCTCGAATCAAGAGACTCGCACATTTTAGCTGGCTGCTGAGGTGTCGAATACCTAGAGATGACAGTACACAGACAGAAGTTCACCGCACTTTTGTGAGTGTACTGTGGCATTTGGGAGGAGGAAGCACGCACTGTGGAGACTGTGCACATGTAGTGATGTAGGAATATTAGTGTAGAACTGTTTTTCCCAAGAAATCACGTCGTACAGTCGAATGTTGTTGTACTCTTGCATTGGTTCAATTTGCTTTTAAAGCACTTTCTCTGGAAAAGACACTCGCACTAGGTACCAGCACTTTGGGTGTTGAGAAAGTTGAATAGTTGTAGTTGAAAATCCATTATTTCCAGTGTATTGAACAATTGCGGGTTTGCAGTTCATTTTCGTCAAGAAGCACTGCCTTTGACGAGACAATCTCAAATTTTGAAACACCAATCTAGATTGGTAGCATTTAGAGATATAATATTTTTTAAAGCACTGCGATAGCTGCGGTTACACATCATTTAATGTCAGTAAAGTAAAAAATAAAAAAAACTTGTTATTCAATCACAGAGGCCCATTGCAGAATTTTATCATAACAGCAACTCAACACCAAATCAATAATTCAGATATGTTATTATTGATAATTATCTGGACGACAAAAATTTCTAAATAACTTGAATCAAGGATACCTCTATATTTCGTTCCTTTCCCATAAGTTACCATGTCTAGTCCATCCTTGTTATGAAAAATTCGAGATTGAAGGATCAACATTTATTACATTGAAAGCGCCTCCGCGGCTAGCTGCCATCAAACACAACAAAAGATCTTAACTCGTTTGTGATCAAATATGACAATATATAAATCCATATAAAATGATTTCATTATTATTCTTCCATGTAACCATAGAGGTTATTTGATTTTAACTCGAAACAGTAACCGACATTCAATCAAGCATACACAAGCTGTTGACTTTCTGTTCTGTTTATGTACTGTAAGGGCTAAAAAAATCGCCATGGCCATACAAAGGCTCATCACTTGCCTTACAATGGTGAAAACCTCTCGGTCTTTCAACAAAAGTAGTGACGTTTAGTCCTATTGTTGCAGAATTCAAAAGTGATTGTCAATTTCTTTACATTGGCTCATTTGGCTGCTGTCATGTGCCACAAACATTGACAAAATCTTAAAACTGGAGTAGTTTCAGTCCACAATCTAGGAGACCTATAGATTTTATGTTAAGAACGCTGGGCCTAAGCCGTTCTAAAGTAATGGCATGCAGCCATTTTATCGACATTGAAGTGAGTCACTACAAATTTCCCATTATGAAGGTGGAAATCAGTGTCAAACAGGAGCAAAAGCCAGGAGGCACTGCAAGGTAAAACGATGAAGATAATACGCAGCTCCTGGGGGTGCTTATCCACAAGGTCAAAAGCGTGACTGTTGCATTTGAGTCAAATTAGTTGGCACAAGACGACACAAAATCATAATGAAACCAGCATATTTTTGAACCTCCATGAGGGGATACAGCCTAAATTTGCATGGGACTCTCTCCTCACATCCATTTTGAAAACAACATCATTCTCACAGCAACGTGAACTTGATCCCGCTCCTGCATAGTTAAGTAAATAAAATTCCAATTCATTCGGCAAGTTTCCGCTTACTCAAAGCGCAAAAGTGGTTTTCTACTGAACATTTAGAACAGGAGAAAATTGTGGAAAGAACAGTTGTCTAACATTTTGTAGTCTTACCTGAAAAGTGCTAATTTAATCGAGAGTTTCTTAAATCATTTATTTAGAGAAAACTACGAGTACGACGTGCTAAAGAAAATCTGGCAGCCTTAATTATTCCCATTCCACGTTGTCCCGTAACTATTCACCTTAGATTCTGGATGCCAGTGCAGGCAAAAGCGGCTTCTTTGATAGCCTCAAAGAAGGAGAAGAAAATAGAAGAAGAGTGATTTCTACAGTAGGTTTTGCTACTACGTGATCGAAGAGTCTCTCCTGCTGGTCGATTCTCTGATAATTTGGAGTGTGTCTGGCAAGTACGTTCAACTGGTATCGAAAAACAGTTGAATTGCGTGCTGTGTTGGTCGACACGAAGTGCATAGTTAGCAAGCTTGGATCTTTATCGATCACATTCCTGCCGCGTCGGTTGTAGCTCCCGGACAAGGATCCTCAAAGAGCAGGCAATTTGAATTAGCCGGACGGTTTGGAATCCAACATCTGCATGCGGGTAGTTGCAGGCAGGCAGGCAGATTTAAGAACACAGGAATGGATTGTTGATCGATGAGGAGTAGAAGTGTGAGAGATCGACCGTCACGAAGCTCGCGAGGTCGGGGTCGGCTGCTGGTGCTAAGTTCAATCTCAGTGGTGTTTGGATCCAAGCCATGTCGCCATATCTGTGGTTTGTTCTGCTGTTAGCAATCGAAGTCGTATGGTGGGCAACAGGAGGCGAAAGCACAAGTACAGTGAACATTCTGGCCGCCAATTTCGAGCTCGATGCCAACTCGTACATCAAGGCTGGAGACTATTACCTTCTACTACAGGAAAACTGCGACCTTGTGCTGTATCAAGGCACGCAGGCTCGGTCCAGGTCGGGAACTTTGTCTCCTGGAGGAATCTGCGGGCTTGCAATGCAAGCGGATGGAAACTTAGTGCTCTACAATTCGACGGGGGTGGGCGTGGGCAACATCACCAATGCAGCATGGAGCTCGGGTTCCATGCAATCCCTTCGCCAATTCTCCTACTACTTGCTCCTGCAACCGACCGGCGATCTCGGGGTATACGACGCGAGCGTGTTCTCCGCGCAGCTGCCGTTCCCCAATCCTCTGGTGCCTGTGGAGGCGGATTTCCAACCGCCGGTCAACATCTCCCAGATGCTTGCCGACCCGGATCAGTACGGTTGGAAGCCCAAATCGCTCACGGCGGTGCACTCGTACATGTACGTGGGGTACCAGCTGTCGGAAGGCCAGAACATGGCCTCCGTGAGTGGCCGGTACACGTTGGAGATGGGGGCGAACTGCAACGTCAGAGTGATGGACGACAAGCCGGGGTTCAACCTCCTCATCTGGCAGACGTCCACAGTCTTCTCTTCCCGGGGGGGTTGTCAGCTGACGTTGCAACCAAATGGGAGGTTGGTGGTCCTGGGGAAGAACCTGGACTTGGTGTGGAACAGTTCCGTGTCCGGGAATGTGAGCGTGAATTGGGTGCTCAACGTGGACGACAATTCCGGAAATTTGGTGATTGCGGACCTGCTCAATCAGGAGACCGTCCTGTGGAGGGCGATTCCTTCCAGCAACGTGCCGGCGGCACCCGCGCCTTTATTTCCATCGAGCCCCCAGTCCGGCCCCGGAGAGGCAAGCCCAACCATGTCGAGCCCTGGAAGCTCCCACGCCGCGGGTGCTCGCTCGGTGACGCAGTCGAATATCTTCCGAGTCAGCGTCGGGGCGTGCATCAGTGGCATCATCCTTCTCGGAGTTGCTATTTTCGTGCTGGTGTTCCATTCTCGCCGACAAAGTAAGTTCCCAATCTATCCGGATGATGATGTCACGCTGCATGAG
The DNA here is from genome assembly GCA_963920765.1 of Ulota crispa. NCBI lineage: Eukaryota > Viridiplantae > Streptophyta > Bryopsida > Orthotrichales > Orthotrichaceae > Ulota > Ulota crispa. The sequence goes on from OY987243.1 coordinate 1,138,432, forward strand.
AGGACCAGCAATCTGTTCTCCAAACATCGTCAAAATTGGCCTTGACTCATTCAATGCTTCACGACCCCTAAACTGACGAAGAATCTTTTCACCATCTCGCATCATTTTCACAAATTGTTTGGAGCAAAGAACGTTAATGACATGCTCATATCCGTTACACTGGCGTGTTTCGAAGCGCAAAAATTGTGATATCCCTTCAAGAGTGAAAAGCAAAAAAAGTAACAAGAATGATAATATTAAATTTGGGGTTCCAAACGGGCGTCTGGATAGGAAAGTGCCAAGTTCTTCGTAGTCCGTAATAACGACGAATACGACGAATAAGTTAGGAGTGTGTTGAACTGTGTTTATTAGAAATTGACCCTGCTGCGAAAGAGCTTGAGAAGCGAATCGGGAACGGTGGGAGAACCACGAAAGCTCTGACACTCGAGAAGATCACGCTAGCCACCAGTGGATTCAGCACGAAGATTGGGCGCGGCGGGTTTGGCGACGTTTTCTACGGCAAACTGGAGGATGGCCAAGAAGTCGCAGTCAAAGTTTTATCAGAAACCTCGCTCCAGACCAAGGAGGAGTTTTACAATGAGGTATCAATTCTACACACATACTCAGCTGATTCGGGAGTCAGTCTAGAACTAAACCGGTAACAAATGATACTGTGACATCTGCTTTGTTGTAAACTTACGATTCGAGAACCGAGTTGCCTGACTCAGTCGTCGTTCAACGATATCACTGCAACTTACGTTGTGAATTCCGTTATGCCAGATCGAGCTCCTATCCACTGTGCATCACAAGTACCTGGTTTCACTTGTGGGCTATTGCCTTGAGAGAAAGCATCAAATGCTGGTGTACGAGTACGTCAAGGAAGGGGACCTTCGAAAACGGCTCAAAGGTGAGGCAACCACTGCGTCATGCTGTCAAATGTTAATTGTCCGTGATAGCAGTAGACATCGAGAGCAATACAACACAGTGAATTTTCAAAAAAATCTTCCAATAATTTCAAAAGAATCACAACCCCAACAAGTAAAAATCTGCCTTTGCACACAGTAGCCAAAAGAACTTGATTTTGAGTCTCTTCTTCCAGTGAACTTTTAGTGTCGCGTCTTGACAAGAGCGAACTATTAATTCAATTCTGTTCTACAAAGAACTAGAGTCCTAATGTCTCGACTTCTTTATGCTGTTTGTCCAATTTTTTACACATATCATTCTCACTTTGAAAGAAATGAAAGTGAATAAGAATGTGAACTTATGGAGCCACTGCCCTGCACCCCCTCTGCCCTGTCCCTGTCCCTCCCAAGTTTTCTAGTGAGGCGTCAAAGCTGAGTTTCAAACATGATGTTTCATACTAGAGAGCGACCAACAAGTGCCTGCCTAAACCAACGCTTGAAAAGGCTAAACCTAAGTTCAGTCTTTCAACGTGGCAGCACATTCACCGAAAAAGGAAATCACTGATGGAAAAGGGTGCCGAATGAACTGCGTCCAATTCATGGCAACAGACGGCGTTCGAGAGGAAAGCCAGAATCGGCTGTGGTTCTGCCAACACAGCATGTGAATTTATGTGGACCTCTGTGGGCGTGTGTGTAGGAGATCAGAGCAGATCCATCGCCCTCACGTGGGAGCAAAGGCGGAGCATCATTCTTCAAGTCGCCGAAGGTGGGTGCACTTAGTTTGCATGCGCACCCACTTCTCGCTGAACATGTTGCGCACTTGAGTTCACTGCGTGTCGAAATGGCCTGTTTGAGCCGTGGCTGCCGTGAGTTGATGCAGGGCTGGAGTATCTGCACGACAAGTGCTCGCCGTCCATCATCCACCGGGACGTGAAGAGCAACAACATCCTTCTGACGGAGAAATTGGTGGCCAAAGTGGCTGATTTCGGGCTTTCGAAACTGCGGGCACTTGACCAAGACAGTGCCAGCCACATCACCACTCAAGTGAGGGGTACTCGGGGCTACTTCGATCCCCAGTAAGACTTCATGGATTTTACTCCACTACTACCTGTTTACCAAAAATTTAGCAATTTTAGCTCTGGGTTTTGCTATTGCTAACTGAGTCATGCTGTCACTCACTAGTAACCCCAGGTTTTAGAGATCTACCAAGTTGTGGAAGTGCCCCCAAGGTTTAAAATACTAGAGATGTCCTTTACCTCTGTCAAAGTGGGGGTGGTTATCTTGTGTCAGTAATTAAGAAAGGTCCATCTAAAAACATTCAACAAATTGGTGACTTTTGATTGATTTGCAGTACTGTTGTTGGCAAGCCTTCTTTTAGTTGCATAACTCATATAAATAATCTGTTCATAACACCATATTCAATAAATTGGGAAAAAGAGGTGTCCCACTTTGTTATCCCCTCAAACCCAAAAAGTTACTTTAAACCAAATTGGATGGTATCAGATTATGTTAGAGCCACTAAGATTTTTTCTCTTGTAAATTCCTCCTCTCAGGTGAGGACACATGTACTAAAAAAATGCTACAAGCTCAGTTTGAGGTGATCACCTCAAAGTCCCAAAATATACTCTTTTTCCCAATTTATTGAATATGGTGTTTTATCCACGACATGGCTTCATTTTACTTTTTGAAAGTCATTAATGTAAGTGGCCAAAACTCACTACTTTAGACACTGACCCGATACGACTTTAGACATTGCACACTAATACAATGACTTTTCTGGCAGATATTTTGAAACAGGCATGTTAACCGACCGAAGTGACGTGTTTGCATTCGGAATTGTGACGATGGAGATTTTAACAGGACAGAACCAGACCTCATTAGCTCCACGTGTAAGTTGGCAAACCTAAAAGACCTGTTGATCTTCGGTTTTTCTTTTCTGGATAAGCAGAATTCTGCAGTTGTGGTGTTCCTCTTACCGTTACATTTTTCAGTAGCAAGAAACCATTTATGTTGGTGGTGATTCTTCTAACTCTTGGTGGTGATTCTTCTAACTCTTGGTGGTGATGGATTGGACGGTTCTTAGGTGTTTGAGTCTTGGAAATCAGAGACGGCGTTGCAGCTAGCAGACCCAAATATGTACGGTGAGGTCGACGAGTATGAATACTTGAAACTGGTGAATCTTTCTCTGTGGTGCGTGAAGAAGAATAGTTCGGATAGACCGTCCATGGCTCAGGTAGCTCATAGGCTTCGCACATTGTTCTCTGAGGGTCGGGTTATGTCTCAATATCTCGTAGATATAGATATCGAAGAAAGGGAATTTGACTTCTCCTCTCAATAAACTATCGGGAGATTTCATTCTTCAATTTTCGTCAGTTGATGCTGATTTGTGTTCACTTCGAACCAGAAGTGTAAGTAGCCTTGCAACACTATCAAGTCATTTTGTAAGAGAATTCATTATTCCAGCCTACAATTGCTCATCATGCACTATTCTGCTCTGATTGTAGCCATCACGTATAAATGTCCACATATTTGGCTGTTCTTGCGACATTTCTGTATTCTGGAAACTAGTTACAAATCTTCAAGTCAGAGACCAACACGGAAGGACATCGAGAAGAATTTCGTGCTTGTACAAATGAATCAAGCCACTTCTAACACAAGGCAGTAATCTGCTGAGTGGCCTACTACAATGTTGTAGTCAAATGCACGGACCCTGCACTTTGGAACGTATAACAACTCCGAAGACAACAATGGTCTGTGAGATAGCTATTATCTCCGAACACCGAGGTAAACTCCAATTATTTCAGGGTGGGTCAGTGACCAATTGATTGAACAACATTATCAGAATTACGTAGGTGAGGTTCCGCTACTTCGGATTCCTCTCCTTCAGATTCCTCTTCGTAAATATATTCATCATCATCGTCACTATCTGAATCGCCAACATCCTCCTCTTCGGCCGCTGCCTCAGCTTCTGCCTCAGATTTAATGGGATTTTCAGGCTTCAGTACCTCACCCTCGGCAGTGACCCTTCTCCTATATTTTTTGCCCCTCTTACTGTACCTGTAAGCCCATGTAGTGCGCGGGTACTTAACCTCAACAGCTTCTGCCCTCTTCAACAATCCTAGACTTCTGTAAGTTCTTGCAACCCGCTCAACAGTGACTATGTCCGGCTTTATCTCCAGCTCTTCCATATCCGCAAAGACCTTCATAATACAGCAATCTCATCAGTTAGACTCCATACAAGCGTGCTCAAAGTTCGCAAATCATTCAGGCTATAAGGAGGATACGACTGGTATGAAAATCTCGTAAAACAAGAGACGACACGAGCTCAGGCTAGGAATCTCGTGAGATGACATGAATAACCACCAAGTAGTACAAAACAGCAAGTGCACAACAAAGAAAGTAAACTATATTACTTGGAGAAGCCGCCTGGATTGCTTGTGCCGCTCAAACATGGCAAGGACGACCGTGAACATAATGCGCGGGGTAGCATCCTCATGCTGAGTCAGTAATTTTTCCCAGAGTGCATCAGCTTCCTCTACTCGCCCTTCGTAATCCAATGCCTGCAGAAGAAGCGTGTATGTGCCCATAGTTTTTCCTTGCCCTTTACTCAGCATCCACTTCGTGACCTGCCACATTTAAAACATACATCAATTTCATTCGTCAGAATCGTCACTGGATTCAGAGTATCTCCCAATCAGCACAACTAAACTTTGGTCCACACATCAAGAACCGATGCCTGTAAGTTACAAGGATAGCGTCTCCCCGTTTCTACGAACACATTTCGAATCATGATATCCCAGGTGCTCAATAACCCTAATAATTAGACAACCACCCACCTGAATAACGCGTTTCCATTGCTGATCTTCGGCCATGGACTGCAGTGCTTTCTTGATAGCGATGATAGGAAATTCCAGCTCCCATGCAACGAATGCATCTAATGCTCCATAAATTTCTTCCTTGTCACTTGGCAGTTCAGATATGATATCCACGAGCTTCCGAGCTTTAGCAAACGAGCCTCTCCGGTTCACTGTCTTCCATGCTCGTTTCCGTCGGGGTCTTGCACCGCCTGCAAAACATATCTGGATGGCGATGAACGTCTCAGTTTGCACTTCCTCAAAGACAATCTAATCGTACATCTAACAGAACAGAGGTATTTGGAGTCCACATGAAACCTATTTCCGTAATCAAATCTCATCAATTCAGTTCCTTCACCTCGATGTAAATAATTTGTAGTAAGAACCCGTGCTCATAGAGAGCAGAGCTCATCCTGCTCACCAGGATTCATAATTGGACAAAGTGACTTGACAGTTTGCTTTCATGGTTTAGACTACAAAGAAAGGGGCAGATGTGGTAGGCTAACCCAGGAAGCTGATCTTCGACAACCAACCAAACCAATCTGCAATGCCCCAGTTATCCGGTCCTGCTCATCCAGCAGCTCCTCATCAGAATCTATAACGTCCACCGCACTTGTAAGAACCCTGCACAGCAGAGACATACCAAAACCTCAACTCACTCTTATCCGAATCCACCCTTTTCACCAAAAGGACCAGAGACTAAAAAACGCGCACCTTGATGAAAACCTTTCCTGTACGTAGATGTCCTCCTCAGTTATGTTCAGAATCAGCCTTCATAATTTATTCAGAGATTGTAGTGGTAACAAATATAGCTCTTCGTATTCTTGAGACGTATTTACGAGGCACGGAACTATGTAGAATGAAGCGTACCCTTCAGGAGCATGGACGATCCCATCACAGCGAACGAGGAAAGAGACTCCTTCAGACTGCTGGACGTCCTCGGAGCTCTCGGCCATCAATGCTGTTGCGCCCAGAGCATAATTTGACTCCAATGTCTGGGCACATCACATACCGAAAACAGAACAATATAAGAATGAGATGCAACAAACGGAACGTCCAAAATTGCGAGTTAGTAGTACAGGGCAAGCATCAACAGTTGATCTCCCTCTCAATAAGGTACTATTACACTCCTCCACTAGCGGCCCACTCCACTGCAACTCTCTCTTCTTTCTCAAGCTTGGGGTCAGATCTTGTCACTGTCATCCCCCAATGTCACATGGAAGACCGTACATCAAATAGACGCTGAGTAGCAACTGCGCATCTGACTAGAGGGCACGAGTTTCTTTGGAGCACTAGAAAGCGCTGCATCAGTCAGAAGCTAGGATGAGCTTGGCGAGTCAAGCAGAATTGACCTATCCTTACTCCCAAACGCACTACGTTCACTCAGAAACCTCCCGAAATTGTTTGGAGATGATTACAAAATCCCAGTTAACTCAAAAAAATTGGCAGTTGGATCCAAAGTTCCAACCAGATAATTATGACAATCGCCGTCTACCGACCCAAGGATAACGGCATACACCAGAGTGGCGGAATTCATGGCAGATACGTCAAGATAGATAGCCTTCGAGTACAGTGAATTAAGCATCGTGCACTTTCTATTTGAGCAATTCAACACAAAGATTCAACATTATGGACCAACCCAACGAGCGCGGAAAACACACAAGAGGAGTCTCAAAGACGCACTCACAAGCTCCGTCAAGCCTTTCTCTTCCAGCCTCGCACTCCAGCTCCGCCAGTTCTTCCAGTGTGCAGCATACGGTGCTGAGGCGACATTCGAAGGGAGCGAAAGGGGGCAGAGAGAAGCGCGAGAAGAAGGAAAAGAGCACAACCGCGAAGCAGAGGAGAACATGGTGGCCTCCATAGCCACAGCGCAACTGAGGCCAAGTGAAAGTGCAAGAATGGGGATTCCGTGTTAGCTCTCAAAACAGGTTTCAATTAGGGCTTGAAGATGTTCCAAAACGTTCCACTCAGGGCACCGAAGAATTCAGCGGCCAATTGCGTCGCATGGCATCTGTTCAAAGCTAATCTCCTCCATTTGTCACTGGCGCACTAAACCCACACTCATCATGTAAGATACGTCGAAAGGAATGTCCAAAGGAGTGAGCCTTATCAGTGGAAGCCAGAAAAGTTCAGCACTACAGAACTCAGGGAGACCTAAAGCCCGCAGGTCTACCAAAACTGGCGACGCACCGAAAGATTCGACATCCGGTTCGATGCTGGAACGACTGACACTAACAGCTCCACTCACGGCCACGGTCGAATCACCATGATCGTTGCGCATAAACAGAACTAGAAATTAGAAAATTGCAGCCATGAGCTGACAAGGGCCATGAAAAGTTTGGCACGCTTGACATGGCTAAACCCTAACTTAACCCCTCACCGCCCACGGACGATCCAAAGTATCTCAGAATCTGTTCTTTGGTGAACCCTGAACAGAATGTCAACATTTTGATAAGTTGCATCAAATTTTTTTATATTGCAACCGTACAAATTCAAACTAGATATGTTAAAGCTCATGTAGGAAAAGAAAGCACAACAATATCACTTATGGATTAAAAGATTATAACATTTGATCAAGAGGGTGTTAAAATTGTGAAAGTGATTTGAAATCTTTCAATCCTCATTTCACCTCTCAAACTTAAAATTGAGGATATCAAAAAATATATGAGTATGTAAATTACAATATGTGTAACCCTAATCAATTTATGGCTTCTTAAACTCTACTCTACAATTTTTTAAATTAAGTTTCTAATGTAATTGATTCTCCAAGGTCTAGTGTACTTGAGGCTCATTTCCAAGAGCTCTCAACACTAGAAAGTGAAGATTTGCAATGGACACCCTTGCACAAAATCTTGAATAGACAAATCATAGTCATTCATTTTCAAAATCAGATTTTTGATACTAAAACAAGACTTCAATCAGAATAAAAATTTTTTAAACCGCTAAAATTAATCTTGAAGAAAAGTAAAAAGCTTCCAAACTGCAATGCAAGGTGGACAATTTTGGTCCCCTTGGGCAGTGAGGGGTTAAGTGTATCCACATGATGACAGCTCAGACGCCGATGGTTCTGCTGCTATCAGTCATCCTTCTTTATTCTTCCAAAGGAATTGGTTTGTAGATTGACTATTACCATGTTACAGCTCCAGCACAAATAGTAGGCAACTAAGGTAGTCGGCTTGTAAACCGACCATCTAAGAGAAAGATGGCTTTTGTGCAAAAATCATGCCAATTTAGCAATCTAATAATGTATTTGTTGGAAAGTCAAAGAAGAAACAATTCTATGGCCATTTAAATTGAAAATTTCTAAGTTGGTATGAATTAACTACAATTTATCAAAGCAAAAGGTGCATAGGTATCTATTCTTGGTCATAGGTGGTAGCATTCATGATACAAAGGTGGCTTGTAAATGGAGCACATGAGTCCTAAAAGCAACCACTACAAAGTCAAGAATGCTCCAATAAGGCTTTTAAAGCGTGCGAGCACCCATTCCATATTCCAATGCTCAAATCATAATTGAGAACATCTTTTCATTTATTTTAGTATGACATATATCTATATTTTATTGAAAGACAAAACTCAACATAATTATGGCTAGTAAGCACACTTAATGGTAGCTCATGTCACTCTCTTGATGTTCTAAAACTCTGCATGCACAAGTACAACTTCTGAACATAAAAAAATGTGAACCATTTATGAACCTCTATGCACTGTTTTATGACCGTACATGGTCAGTTCAAAATGACCGAACGCTTTTAGAGCCGACTACCTTAGTCAATATTCACTAACTTTCCTTCCTCTTAGTTGGCTACTATTGGTAGAGAAGAATAGAGAATTACAATAGTCTTCCAAATTCCATCAAGGTGCGATTGGAATGGAGGAACACGTCCTCCATCGTTGCTTGCACTAGAGCTCTTGTTTTGTTCTTTTGTTTTGTTGGTAAGTTAGAGCAGCACACACCCAACAATGCAAGGAAAGAAAGGAAAGAAAGGGAATAAATGGATAGAATCAACAATGTGTGCACGTTCATCCCACTAGTAGAGTACTACTTACCAGCACTCTCAAATTGATTTTTCATTTTTAGCTTCACTTGCCAAAATTGTGGGTTGCAAGTAAAAAATATTGCTACCCACTTTGTAATTTGTAGTGGGCAGGTTGCAATACTTTCTCCTTTTGTTTAGTATTTTTGCAACAAATTTTTTTTTGGCTAGAAACTTTTAGATACATGTCTGGTAGCTTAGTGAGATATAAATGGCTACTTTCAAGTTTGTTTTATTGATTCTAAACTACATGAATTGGCAATGTTTAAAGTCCATTTTCTATAGTTGTTTTATTTTTTTAGTTATCATGCTAAACTTGGACTAAGTGTAAATTAAGAATGCAAATTGAAATTACATAGCTCTATACTCACATTAAAACAAAAATGGAAGTAAGAATAATTGAATAATTTTTCTCCTGCATGAAATCCAAATATTTAGTTTCATGTTGCACATGTAGAGGCATCTTCAGCTAAATTGAGGGAAACCACAGCCAAAAATAACACTACTACCTTGTTGTGTTCCATATCTTCAAAGTCCTAGAAGGTATTGAACTCATTGTAATGTTGTTGGTGTCAGATGCTGATGTACAATAAGGAATACTTACATGATTTACAACGTTTGTGAAATCACATGGTGGTGGAATCAGCCATGTCTCTAAAGCAACTCAAGGTCTTCATCATTGATTTGGCTTTCACATGGCTGAGCCAAAAAAACAAGACTCAGCTAAGCGCTAGTAGTTTTTCTCTATAAAACCAACTACAGTATGCTCGCTTCATCATTAATGAGCATCACATGAAATTAAAAGCAAGCAAACAAAATATTGGTCAATATCTTCAGTATTCATGTTAAATAAATTACACAACGCTGTCTCAAAGTAACTCAATTACAGATCAACAACACAATTTCTATGTGACTTCTATGCTCAAATATGGAAACAGTATTTAAACTACTGGAAGAAAGAAGGTATACAAAAAAGGGGGTTGGCAAACATGTCATTTGAGTTTATCTCAAGAATAAGCCCACCATTACTGAGCTTTTTGGTATACAATAGCAACTTCTCAAATCTTCTAATATGCAGTTTCAAATAAGAAAAAGACTACATCACCTCATTACCCTTATCAACTTTGATCACAATCTCCCCCTCTTGGTGTCTTTTGTGAGAAGTCTTGAATAGCATTGCAACATGGTTTTGTTAGATGCTCTAGAAAATATAATAAAATAATAGAGTTGTTTACTCATCATCTTGGAAACAAATAAGCACTTTAGAATGCAAGCAAAAAGGTATGTCACATTACCTTGAATCTTTGAACAAATGCTAATAAATTTTGTAAGTCACTCAATTGGGAATTGAACCCCCAAGCTACCCATTGCAGATTGAGTGTCCTCCACACCACTATTAGTAATACAAACGCCCTCCAACTGTTGACACTGAAGTTGTTGCTTGTTTTTTCCACATCTAATCTCCAACTAATGTCCAATCAATCTTCAACTGATGTCCAATCAATCTCCAACTCATGTCCAATCAATCTCAAATTGATGTCCAATTAATCTCTAGCTAATGTCCAATCTTCTTCCTACAATTGGTTAAAGATTCAAAGTATTTGCAAAACTAACAACCCAACTTAGCACCATGAAAACAATGAACATCAAAATAGACAATACCTCCATAAAAGCCACGGACATATAACATTGAGGATACCAAAGCCTTAGTAATTAAGCATCTCCATATTGGCCATGTCTTGAACCTTCTTTCCATGCTTGAATGGCCACAGTGTAGGGAAAATCTTCAAGTGTGAAGTATTTTTGCCCATACATCTAAACCACCATTGGAAAGTTCTTGCCAAGACTATTTCTTAGACTTGACTTCAAGAATTTCAAGTTTGAAAAGCAACACTCATCTTCCACTGATCCCAACACACAGCAAGTTCCAATCTCAGCCAACAAGATGTACTCTGAAATGAGATCCTTGAGCAACCTTAATGAAGAGATAGTCCTCCACAACTTTGTCAAAGGATTGATGTCAAAAGGGGGGGCACATGCAGAAGCTGCATTGCTTTGCATTGCAGTCTTGAAAAGGGCTTATGGGCATTTGCATGGTTGAGTGGACAAAAAATGGCAGATAAAACCTCATAAAAAGTCCATAATTTAGAGATTTATGCGAGTATAGATTAGAAAGTGTTTGTTTTTCTTTATAAAAATATGTGCATTATAAAAAATAGGACCAAGCCCATGTAGCCATTAAGAAGGCTTTTGCAAAAGAAAAATAAATAAACTAGAAAAATGTTAAGATCATTAAAATATTGCCGCCTAAACATTCAGCCTTAATTTGGGCACTAAAAAGTCCATAGCTTTTATTGTGTATCACTTCTCCAAAATTATAGCACGTTTTTGAAATACTTAAAAGATGCCAAATCACATATGTAGTCCCTATGTACGCATTATAGCTAACTTGATACATAATGTTTATCATTTTTATAGGATGCTGTGAATGGGACAATCCAAATATATGCATTGAAAAGTCCCTTATTTCTTATATTATCAATTTTGACAAACATTGATTACATATTTTGTTTTATGAACAAGTATAGAATAGATTCACTAATTTATGATGTTTCCAAGCTCTTTTTTCTATAAGAAATAAGCCATGCAATCAAACATGTTCTTGAAAATTGAATGGGACATGCATTTTGGTCCACTTGACCATGCATCCACCCTTGTTGACAATCTAAATTTTTGCTATTCAAGAGGTTGGTGGCAATCGTTCCGCCTTCATCTTTGTGCCCAAATACTGTTTGAGAGCGTGTGTAGTGTCTTTTGAGTAGTGCAAGATGGTGTGGAAAGGTATCTTCTGGCCCAGTTTGGTTCTAATATTGGGGATATAGAATGCCAAAAGCATCCAATACTTCATGTGAAGGGAATCGAGTGTCAAACTCATCAATAAGAGATTGTGCAATTTCTGCAAGAATAGAGAAACAAGTTAATTAAACATGAAAAAATTAATCAACAAGAATTGAATAGCAATTGAACTAATTCAAATTAGTTTAACTAAGTCATAAGTTTACTAATTCATTCAACCTGTAACTATATTCAACAATTTCACTAATTCATTTTAGTTCAATAAGTTTAATCAATTTGCAAGAATTGAAAATTATATTCACTGATTAGTAAATTCAATAAGTCACTAACTTAGCAATTTATTTATTTAGAAGTGTAGCAATTTAATAATTTAGCAATTCAACAGGGAAGGAATTCAACAATGTAGCAAGTTCCATAAAATTGGCACTTTAAAAAACTGGCAAACTTGATAAATTCAACAGTGCAATACTACAATTTTTCACCTGATTTAGTAAACTAAGCAAATTCAACAAATTTATTAAATTCAATAATTTAGCAAATAGAAAATGGCAAAAAAGAACAATACAAGTACAAAGGATTTTCAAAAGGAACTTACCAATCACTTGAGTTCTAATTGTGCCTTCACATTGGTCCATCACCTCACGGGTAATAAATGCCATCTTCCCTGTGACATTGTCTTGGTGTCGTGCATACATAGTGGATCTCCAAATTGAAAAACAAGATGGGCAATTGATGTACCCTCCTCCTCTAACCACCGCATGGTTATTGATTTGTGTTTGCAATGCAATAGTGAGTGGAACTTTGGAAGCAAATCTTTGCTGAACTGTGTTGCACGATCAATGAAGTAAGTAGTCAATTGGGACCGACAAACTTTTACAGCAACAAGAAAATCACATATAAACACATCTCTACTCTAAGAGAATTTAACAAGGCTATGCACAATAGACAAGAGAGGGAGAACACAAGCTAGGGAAAGCAAGTTTCCAAAATCACAAAGCATATCAAAATTACTCTTTGCAACATCAATGGTGAACATATCCTGTCCCATCTTCACCAGCAATGTACGGTACTCAGACATAATTCTTTTTGCAGGACTCAGCATAGATATCCATCTTGTCTTCACATTCCTTAGCATCTTATTCCCTTTAGTCTCCATGATGTTAGCCAATTTTATTAACTCCACATGTTGCTTAGGGCTCTTTGCAAAATACTTATGGACAGTTTGCATTAAAACCTCCAACTTCATGATCAAAGGATATGCTGACAAGGTCTAAACTGCCAAATTAGTGCGATGGCTGCAGCAATGCATTCCAAGGGTAAATGGCATCCAACTTTGCTGCAACATTGTAGTGACACTACTTTGCTGCCTTGAAAAACTGAGGCCCCATCAAATCCACAGCTGACCACCTTCTGTGCAATCTCTTCTTTAGACATGCCACCTTCATCCATCAAAGCACTTGTTATCATGTGAAAAATGTTATCAGCACCACATCCTTTAGTAACATGACCCAAATGAAATAACAAAGGTACCCTAACAAAATCCTTCACAACATAAATATGCACAAATATGCACTGATAACCATTGTGTATTATCTATCCCTGTAACTTCATTAGCAGTAACTGAAATGAATTTAGTAGAGCAGATAGCCTTCGCAAGAGCACTTAAGATAGACAAATGCATATATTGAGCAATTTCCCAACTAGAAGACTCACACCAATGTTTCCTAGGCATATGTTTGACTTTCAAATGCTCAAATAATGACCTAGAAGAAGTATAATCAGACATAGGACGTCCATTCTGTAAAATAGAAAAGATTGACAATTGTACTCCCTTGCGCCGGTTTTCACCAACCATATTGCCTTGAACTTGATGAAAGACTAAATGAGGATGTCTTGAGGCAAATAAGCTTACATTCTTCAAGTGATTACAGTCCTTGTCAATGTAAACTTCACCTTTCTTTAAACCAAGCTTGGAATTGTCTATAACAGCCACCCTCTTTCTTTCATGCTTCTCCAAATTATCCAACTTGCCCACTATCAACTTGGGCCTACCATTGATGGTGCTGCAAGGAAGACATTCCACAAAAGTCAAATTACCATCCACAATATGCCCTTGAGCCAAAGAAACTTACTTGCCTAGACATCTTGCCAACAACAGGTTACACCAACCGGATCTTGTTTTTTCTTCTTTGCTGGTGATGACTTCTTCATAGCTGAATTATCATCACTAAGGTTGATCACCTCCATGGAGGAGGGCTGTCCATTTGAGGGCAGCAATGTGTTAGTAACTTCCAAGCCTTTTCCCTTTGAAGAAGAAGCACCATCTCCTAGCTTAGCAAGCTTTGTTTTTGTAGCTAAAGGAAGTTGTGAAGAATCACAAATGACACCACTATTGCAAGTGGATGCAGAGAAGCCGAATCGATATTCAGCAGGCAATGTTGGCATAGGAGCCATGATGACCTAAAAATATAACCACTAAAAAATCAGCAAACATTATGAATTACAAAGTTTGCAATTCCTACAAATCACTAACATGAACTACAAGAAAACATGACCCTAATCAACAATAAGGTGTTGATTGGACCTCTTCATTATGATATTTTGAACATAGTACTATTGATTAGGACATGTTTGTGTTGATTAGGACCACTTGATTAGGATCCATTATCTCTTAGTGGTTGAAGATTGGTCATCATATATGGCTGTACAACTATACAAATAATGTAAGTATTATGCAAAAGATGTTAGAGTTAATAAATTTAACCAATATCTTTATACCACTCCATTATAGAAAATAAATAAATAAATAAATTCATCAACCCCAATAATAAAGGCAATGATAAACTCACCACTAAACTTTTTGAAGCTTCCTAGTCTCTTGTCTATAACCTGCAAAAAATCAACAATAGAAAGTTACTAATACTAAAAATGTTACGTGTTCATCAAAGCTCACTAGGAGAACTCTAATTACTGAAAACACACTCTAAATTGCCCTCAAGTGACATCAAGCAAAGAGTAGTGAAGTGAATGATGCATACTCACAAATTATAAATAAATCATCCATGTAAGCAAAACATGCTTCACAAATAGAACAAACAAACAAATATGCATATATCTATGTCATTTTTTAACAAACACCATAAATTGAACTATAATCACAAATTTGTCACATGCAAACTACAAAGAATCAAATTTCATTCAATTCCAAAGCCATTTTAAAATCCTTTCGACTCCATGCATGCAAATTGAACTAGATTCTATACTTACTGAAAATGGACATCGCCTGCTGGACAAATCACATCTCCCTTCAAGGCTCGGTGGCCACTATTATAGGCTTAGCAGGGAGGATCTTAAATAAACTCGAGGAAGGCTGATTTTTAAAACATAACACCAAAAAATAAGCTTATCATTGCATTTAGTAAGACTTCTTTGCTTGAGAGTTGAAGGTAAAATCAACTCCAGATTTACAATATTTTAACCTCATGAATCCTCAATATGTTACATACCTCAAAATAGGAGTCCTCAAGAAGGAAAATATTGAATTGAATTGTTGATGCGATTTCTCTAGATCTCCAAGCAGCCCTTTGCAGCTAGTACAATACGGGATATTTTTCTTGTATATGGAGTGCATCCACACCTTTATTACATTTGAGATCAACAAAGAAGTTAGAATATAAATCAATGTTGTTCTAATGAGGTAGTCAAGATCCCAAATTAAAACTTTTTGTTGGTAGCAAATGTTAGCTATACAACATTGTACATAGTTTGTATTATATTAGCTCCGTCCTTTGAGGTTTACACGACCAATGATTGTGCACCTCAAGAAGTTAAATATTTGAACAAGATAAATCAAAAAGGAAACATGAAAAAACAAAGCAGTGTAGACAAGAAACAAAGAAACCCACAATCCAAACAAAACCATAAGTCTTGAAAGCAAAGTCAAAGGATTATGAATTGTCACGCTTTTTTTATATTTGCTCTTCACTTATTGACTCATGAATTGTTGACATTGGATTTAAACTTATAATTGACAAGTCCATAAGCATTTGTGTTAAGCAATGTGTTTTAATTCTCATATAAATAAAATTAAAGTTGAGAAAATCAAAATGAATAAGCAAAGATGAACTCTAAAGTAATTAAAAACTTTTTATATGAATTCTTTCAGAAATAGCCCACAAACAAGAAAAAACTCAAAACCCTAAATTGAAACTTTGGTTTTCTTTTAGCAAACATGACAAGCACTCAGAAGCTATAATTCTATCATGAAGCACAAGCCAAACGTGTTCATTATTGCTATTGCGGGAAGCTAGAAGGAAGAGCGAACTCTAAAACATGTTCATTATTGCTACTACGGGAAGCTAAAAGAAGGAAGATCAAACTCTAAAACATGTTGTTAGTCTGCAAGTTAAAATTCATAGCCAAAAATCAAAAGTTTGTTGAAAAAAATACTTTAATCAACAACTGTAACAAGCAAGCCATTTCATGCAATCCCCCAATCATAAAACAAAGCAAAATTGACCGCAATAACCTTGAGCAGCTAGAGAGTACGCTGCAACGGATTTGCAACTACGTCTCAATTTGTCGCTACAACTTAGAGACGTGGATGCTGCAATTGCAAACACAATAAAACGTCCTTAAAAACAAACATGACCAATACATGTTATAAGGTTCCAATGCTTGTGATATGTTGTTTGTGTTGTCTGTGCCGTAGGCAAGCATTGCAACTTTCCACATTGACTAAATTTCTAGTTCATTACATTGATTAAACCTTCATTAAACACTTTCTACTACAACTATGAGAAGTTGAGCACATGCAATCAACAATCAACAATGGCAAGCCCAAACATGCAAGTAGAGTTTGAAATTTCAAGTATAATTCATGAAACCCTAGAGAGTCTTACCTGAGCTTAGGTTTAGGAGTTCGCTGTCCACAAAATCCTAGTGTAGCTCACTTGCAATGATGTGATATATTGGCAATCTCAAAGTTCAAGTTCTTGAACAACAAACTCTACAAGTGAAGATATTGGTAGACCAAACAATGTAGCGCTCAGGATTAAGATTGGCAACTAGTAACACACAGTTCAAACTTCAAAGTATAAGCAAAAGAGCAAATGCAAAACCATGAAATTGTTTGACAAGAAACGTACCTTTATTCTCAATGGACAACAACCCAAGCTTCCCAGGACCCTAAACCTGCCTTCAAATTCCCAATGCCGCAGCGTCATGAACTCATGATCTGCCATCCCAGCTCCCCACTTTTGACAACAAGGCCGCCCTATCCAACGCCCTAAAATCAAAATGGCAATTTAGTCTCTTGAGTCCTAACAAGCCATGCCGTGTGAAGGGGAAAACCTAAACAAGAAAAAGCGACAGTCATCACGTGTGCGGACAAACCTTGCAGGTTCTTGCACAATGCACTTCAAGCGCAAATCTGCATGCAGTTGTCTAGCAAGGTTGTCAAAAAAATCAAGGGAAAACTTTAAAGTAATATTACAACTTGCTTACTTGACCATGACAACGACAACCTTGCCTCCAAGACTGCAATTTATAGGAACTAAAATGGCAGCTTCTTTTCCATAACTAAGCTTTCAATGCTTGCTTTGGAAGCTTGAAACGGTGGCTCCCTGCTTCTCTGGTGTCTCTGCCACTTTGCTACATAAATTTGCAACAACTAAAAAAAATGCAACTACAAGCACCAAATCATGCTAAACTACAGTGGCTACATGGAGCTGTTTGAATGAGGATAGATGGAGAAACAGGGTACTTACACGTAGTTAGAAAGCTAAGTGGAGGGAAATCTAATCTGATATATGGCTATTCAAATTGTCTACATCCAGGGTCCTATCAGCAATAGGGTAAGATCTCAAATTGCACCTCATCTTAGAGGCCATTTGGCATGTAAAGACTTTGGCTACTTTTTTAGTTTTCGTCTCATTTTTTACAATACAAGTTTAGCACAACCAAATTTGAAGTAAAATTTTTGCTAAATTTAGCCAAATATATTACCTCTGCTACTTACTAGTAACTTTTATCCAAATATTGACAATCCTGGTGTTTGCTTTGCTAGGGAGGGTTTTTGGCAATTATACCCATTTTTCCCCAATTAACCCTTTAACCCCTAAAGCCCAAGGCCTTTTTGAACTTCTTGGTAACTTCAAGAAAGTGAACAATCAACCAATATTTTCATAAATCTCATCAAGTTTTTTTAAACTGTAGCTGTACAAATTTAAACTTGACATGTTAGAGATTACATGGAAAGAAAAAACACAACAATATCACTTATAGTTTGAAAGATTATAACTTTTGAACATGAGGGTGTTAAAACTGCAAAAGTGACTTGAAGTTTTCTGAGCCTCATTTCACATGTCAAATCTAAAAAGTTGGTCATCAAAAAAATATGAGGTTTAAGGTCATTACATGTTTAACCTCAACCAATTTACGGCTTTCAAAATCTACTCCCATATTTTTCTTAAATGGATTTCTAATGCGGATTTTTCTCCAAGCTCAAGTGTATTTGAGGCTCATTTTCAAGATCTTCCAACACTAGAAAACTCAAGATTACAGTGGACACCCTTGTACAAATTCTTGAATAAAAAAATTATGAACATTCATTTTCAAAGTTAGATTTTTGATGTTCAAAATAGACTTCAAAAAAAACTTGTGTTCAAAAGAAAATACCAAAAATAGTGATTTGGTAAGATTTTATCCATCTTCAAAGTTTTGCAAACACCCAAATTGGGTGCCTTGGGCATTTTGGGGTTAAAGACCACACACATTTTCTCAAAATAGACTAGAAACAAGGGTGGTGAACTTAGATGTGCATTACATTGAAATATGAACTTACTTTCAACTATCTACCCATATGAAATGGACAAACACTTTATTCATTGTAAAGTGTCAAGATTTCAACTAGATCTACCGTTGGAGGTGAAAGGTTATAATGATTGAGTAAGCCATATGTGGAAAATCTTCAATTTTGTGTGGTTTTGGATATTACTGCTCCATGTGAGCTTTGCTTGAGAAGAGCCTTATATTTTTAGAAAGGTGGCTTCCACACCTTTCCAATGAGACTAGTTTCACACAAAATGGATAAAATAACAATTACAAGGTGTAGCTAAGTGGACAAAAAGGGTAAAAAAGACCACTTTATTTGCCACCTAAAAACCAATTTAAATTCTTTTTCATAAATCTCATGGAAAATCTAATTGGTGAGAACAATCAAAAATTAGTCCAAAATGTAAGACAACAATTTTTAAAGGTAAAATGGCAACACCATTTTCATAGATCTTCAATTATACTATTTGTGTAGAGAGAAACATGGCAGTTTTCCTTACCCAATAAAGAATTCTAATAGATTCTGCAGGATTCTGCAATGGACATGTGGCATTCTTTCTACATGTTTGCTTATTTCTTTTTAATACACCCTGCATTGGGCGCCCAATTTCTGAATGCTCAATGTATTGTTAGTGTATTGTACTATTGCCATGCTACATCTTTAACCAAAAATGTATACGTATTTTGAAATCGGATTGTATAAACACTATTATTTATCAACTCACATGTCCGATTTTATTGTTGTTTTCTAGGTTGGATGCAAAATTCTTGTGATCACAACCATTCTGCAAGATCAATTTCCAAATTGTTGAACGATTTTACTGTATGAATCAAAAACCACTCTCCCGAACCAAAATATGGTTCGGTGGTCTCTGAACGGTTAACCTCTCTAGATGCCAAATTGGGTGAGGTTAGATTTAGGCGAAAATTGGCCAAGAAAAAAACACCGCCTGCGAGGCGGAGATGGTGATCGGGGCGCGCAGCGATTCACGGGCCCAGGCAGGCCAGGCGAGTGCGGATCCGGATGCGGGGAGCAGTCACGTTTGAGTCTGGACCACAATTTGTGCCTGTCGGTGATTTGGTAAGACCTGACCAGGGAGTGACGACTGACAACGCATGAGTGGAATGGAGATTGGGGAACCCTAATTTCTTCCTGCTGTCACTCTGTCAGTCAGTCAGTTCGTCAGGTGCTTCCCCTTTTGTTTAGAGTTATCGACCTAAGCTCAGTTGTTCTTTGCAGCAACAAGTTGTCAATTGGATTCTTCATCGATTTCAGGTGCCGACTGACTGCTGAGTGAGTGAGTGAGTGAGTGAGAGCCAGCGCAGTGGAGGGAGCACGGGCGGACCAGTCTTCTTCACTTGTCGCTGCTGCTGCAGCACTGCTCACTTGACTGTGGCCCCTTGTGTCCCGAAATTCTCATCCTCGTCCCATCTGCATAGCAATGCAATTGCATTGCAGTTGCATTGGGACCAATCATGTCGCACTCTGGGTGCCATACTCGGGCCTCTCTGCTCTCTTTTCTTCAGGTCTTCTTCGTTTCTTTCTCCGTCTCTTCCTTCTCTTCTCTTCTTTTCTTCTTAGGGTTTTGGTGCTTTTTCTTTCTGTTGCCTCTATCTCCTTCTCTTTCTTTCGTTCTGCCTCTTGTGGTCCCTGTCTCCGCCGTTTATGCGCCTCTGAATTCCGTTCCGATGTGACGCACTAAGGAAATCTGAATTTTTTTGCCCGGCTTGCTTGCTTTGTGCAGGAGAATGGAGTTGCCTGCGAGACCTACGAGCATCCCGTAGTTATGACTGTTGAAGAGCAGGTTGACATTGTGGTGGTCTCTCTATTTCCTAATTGCATTGGCTAGCGATCCTGATTGGAGCAGTTTCAATCAATTTGATGCCTCTAGACTGAACGTTTTTCTTCATCGTTGGTTCGGCCGCTCTTATGGGTGCAGGCTAGGCACGTTGGACATCTTGATGGAGGCCTCAGCAAAAACCTGTTTCTAAAGGTAGGGAGTTTTCGGGGTATTGATTCGGTTAAAATCTAGTTGGTAAGGGCGAGCGAAAGTGCAACGGTAGTCGGGTTGCATTCTGCTGCTCATTGCCAGCATCGTGTGCTTGCTTACTTGGCAAGTTTCTCTGTTGGTTTTTTTTTACAGGTTTGTTGTGTTCCATGGTTTTATTATTGTGAGTGCAGGATAAGAAAAACCGGCTGTATGTAGTGTCAGCATTAACCACTACTCAGGTGGATTTGAAAGGTGATTATCTTAACGATTTCGCTGGAGGTTTATGCTCTCATATCTTTCTATGTTGTTCTGATGATGCAATGGATGCATTTGCTAACTTGAGTTGACACGCTGTGGTTTGCAACAGCACTGTCAGTAAGGCTAGGATTAGGCAAAGGTGGAATACGTATGGCTCCAGCGGAGTCCTTGCAACCTGTTCTCCAGGTATTCCAACTCGTACTCGTTGTGTTAGCAGACTTCACATTAGCAAAGTCGTTTCGTGCTATAGCAAAGATACCCACATTTTCCAATCCAACCAACATGATGATTGCAGTGGTTTCTTAATATGTTGGTGAATTTTGAAACGGATTGCTTCTGAACCTAGAATTGACTCAGCATCATATATAGCTATTCAGGTCTTACGCAGACTCTCATGAGGAATTTGATGTAAATGAGAATTTTTCTTATAGGCCTGCCTGCAAAACATAGTCATACGAAGGCACATATGGTCACCTGACATGTAAGCCATGTGTGGCTGGACCTTGCAAGAGCTTTGCATTGTTCTTAGAATCTTCTCTTATGTGTAGGTGCCGCTCGGATGCGTGACACCGTTTGCTCTTATCAACGAGTCTGCAAGGTGTGATTTAGTCTTTTTTAGATCTATCAATATGCTGTTTGTTCATGTTCTTTATGCTATTTTGGGTTTTTCTTCATTTTGAAAATGGTGAAACAGTAAACTCGTTGGATTTTTCAATTTATGAGCATGTTCTGAAATGATCCTTGACTTTCTTCTGGTTTTTCTACTATACTGCATTGCAGGAGCAATTTTGAGTAGCCTTTCCTGGTAGAGGATTAAAGTGTACTATTTTGGCGTGATGGATGCATTCTGCCAAGTATGAACTTTCTTCAGATCATTTAGTCATGTTGAGACTTACAATTTTCAGTTCGTATTACTGTCAGGGCTGTATCTTTGCTACTGGATATTGGATTTCAGAAGCAATCTAGGATTTTTTTTCATCCTCTCGCCAATGACGCCAGTACAGGTCAGAACTCGAATTGCGTTATCAGGAGTTTGCATGTCTTGAAAAATAAATGCTGTTCAGTTATTATGTTTGTAAATATCTCTGAAATTGAAAAACTTTCTTTGCGGTGTCTGTACAGCTCTTACAGCAGTAAATTTGGACGTATTTTTGAAGGCTATTGGTAGGGAACCTTCATACGTTGACCTAGAGGTAAGAACCTACTGTTTTTTTTCTGAACATTTGGAAAGCATTGTTTACGTGGTAAGGATGGAATGAAGTCACTGGAGCAATGAAATGTTCTGAGTACATCTCATCTTGCAGGCCGCAGTAGTGGTGGGCATAGACCAACCGCCTGATTTAGCATATTTGGTACCAAAGGAGGCGAACAAGGAAGAAGATGCTCCAGGAGTATCTCTAATATTGAAAGGTACACTGATTCAAGCATTCATTGGTTACTGGGGAACTCGTCTAATCGTTTCTCTGAGATAGTTTTGTTCATGTTTCAATGCTCTGCTGTAATTAGCTTACTGCGGTTGATACTTCAACTGACGATTGTTTTGCTGCTAATGTTGCTCCTTTTGTAACACTAAGTACTTGATCTCTGTAAGGCTGTTGGTCGTATAGACGTTTGCATGTGTGCACTCATTGTATACAGGATAGAAGCAGATGCTTTGGATACCCAGAAATTTAGCAGTCGGCTTTTTGTTTGTGTGGCCCACTAACCAGGAAGAATTAGCTCCTCAATAAATGATATCAAAGCTAGGTTAGGATTAATGGTTAACCCTCATGCCTTCACATATGTTTTGACCGCTGATATCTGAAGTACAGTGGAACATGTGAAACGTGGTCACAGCCGGGGAACTTTTTGGTTGATCTAGTGAGTTTCATCATTTACAATTTGCTGACATAAAAAAGTATCATTTTCCAGCACCTGCCGTAGCACCAATTGCGAAGCAGTCTCTAGCTCTCTCTGCAGATAAACCCAAGACAGGTGTGTCCAAGGCCAAGGATTTAGCTAGAGTGGACATAGCCTCCGTCATGGCCTCTATTTTGGATTATGCTGTTGGTGCTGCTGTCACTGGAGTTGATTCCTTGGCCTTGGAAGAGGAGGAGAAGCTGACTGCGGCTGATACAATCGATGCTGCCGTAAGGCGCAGGCTAGCTCCAGACCTGGAAAGCTTACTAGTAAGACCTTAGATCCTCGTGCTTTGGTCCTTCTACGCAGACGGGAATACAGTTCTGCCATTGGTGTACCTGTGCATTTTGACTGAGACTTTTGATGTCTTGACGTCAGTCAACTGAAATCCTTCGTATCTTTTACTCTTTCAGATGATGTTCAAGAACACGGTGTACACTGAGGGCTTTAAATCTGCAATCGAAAGTCAGCAGTATTCTACAAGGCATTGAGAGATCAACTGGAGCATCATCTACTTTGCATCTTCTTAGCAATCTCATTCTAAAAATTATTCCTCTCATTTTCCATGTCAAACAGAAAAATCTGCTTTGACGTCTTCTCTGTCGCCTATTTTAATCAACTTAATTCTAGATCACTGAGTAGACCTGTCTTGGGTTAGTCTTGTCCTTGCAGATGCCATTCTGTCCTTTGGACAATGTCTAATTTCATATATCCAAATGTCTATTCTATTTCTTTCCTAAAATTTGAATGGTATGGATTATTTTCTAAACCCTTACTTGCAAATAATGTTTTGTCATGACAGTCATGCCTTCTGCAAAAAAGAAAAGAAATAAAAACAATATCGGCATACTTGCAACAACAAACAAATCTCCCGAAATTTCCATATACTGTACAGACAAGCACATATGTTCTCTTCCAACTCATTATTTATGACCATGATTTATGCAGTAATGGTTGCAGACCCCCTATACTTAGTTCTTGACTCCCAGGGTTGCCTTGTTGACAGCTAAGGTAATAAATTACGTAACACTTCTCTGTACTTTGAAGAACGTATGTATATTTCACAAGAACCTATTTAATCCTATAACTGTCAAAACTCTCATGATTTTTTTGCATGTACACAATTGTTTCAAGAGTATGTTGGAATTCAGTTTTGGAGATTTTATTGCCTTCAAATAAGGCCTTCAAATGAAATTTTATTTTTTGTAATGTCTGTTGTATATAAAATAACCATTAGCATTATCATGAAGTGCTTCTACTACTGTTCTTGATTCCAATCAGCCATTGTCATCTGTCTATGGACTTCATCAAATTTATCACCGTTTGAACAACCATAAAGATCCATCTCAAGACCATTCCAAGGTATCTATAGATGAGCAAGGTTTTGGGGGAAAGAGCTTCTGTTTTGAGTTGGCAACAAAGTTTTAAGGTGGACTATTTTTTACAACAAACTGTATTATTGAAATTCTTGGACCCTTTTTATTTAGCAATAAGTAAATCATGTCCTTTGTAAGTTGAATCAACCATCACCTATGAAGGTGCATACTCTTCCATGTTTCTTTACTTGCATTGGTACGGGAATTCAATTGTATATGTGAAATTTATCTTCTTTTTCCTTACATTGACACAAATAGCCACAAATAACTTGATACAATTTAAGTCATTGATTTGTTGCAGTTCAAACGCACATGAAAACCAACCATACATTTGATTAATGCATTCTAAGGATATAAGAGTTTCATCAATATCATATCGACTAAATCACCAACCATTGGACAAGCTCGGATGCCAGTGAAGGTTCCTCTTTAGGATGGCACAAACATGACATGAACACAATCTCTACATATAATAGAATACAAGTCAATCAATTACCAATCAATTAGGGTTGGGCATGAATAGGATAGGATCAGGCATGAATAGGATAGGATCAGGCATGAATAGGATAGGATCAGGCATGACTAGGAGAGGGTCAGGCATGACTAGGATCCAAAAGTTATAAATGGAATTAAGTCAAATCATGTATGGCTTCATTGAACATTAACATGCCATTGACAGTTGCACTGTCACTAGCACTTGCATCACAACTTTCTCTTGGCCAAAATAGGGCACAGGAATATGGGGCACAAGGATAGGGGCATGGGGATAGGGGACATAGGGCATGGGGTATAAGGATAGGGGCACAAGGACAAGGGACACAAGGATAAGGGGCACAAGGAGACGGGGTGGGGGCATAATCCCATTAGTATGACAGGTAGTATACTAGTGTATAATTATACTACTAAAATCATAATGACATTTGTAATATCACATCTACCCCTCCATAGTATGACACATCCAATCTTTGTGACATTATCACATATGTACAGTTTGAAGACTTATTGAAAGTTTTAGCTTGCATCTTATTTAACATATGAAAATTCTAATGGTGAATGCGTAGCATAGCAAGCATCAACCACTAGTTAGCTACTAAAGAAGCTTCCAAGGTAGGAAAAGTTAGAAGAATGTATAAAAATTCAGGCTGATGGAATTGATCAGTTTCAACAAAGAATTGAAAAACCATTTATTATCCACAAATTATATCCACTTTCCTAATTGTTTTTTGCATATTAATCCTTGTTAAGTAGAACAAAAGTTCTACAAATTCAGCAAGCTTTAAAATTATTTAGGATTCAAAATCATGTTTCGCACATTCTTCCTTAAACTCATAATAATGTAAGTTCATTCATGTTCTCTCTTTAGACCTTTTCCTGTATAATTTTCAGTTTTTATTGTACTACCTTGTGTTTAGCATTTCCAAAACACCACTATTATTGAAGTCAACCAATGCACAAATCTCTTGTGGTTGATAATGATCAGCAACAAGTTTGCCTACGTGAATCAGTGCTCATGAACGCATTGTAAACACGGAGATCTGGTTCTATGATCCCCATCAAAAATTCAAAATCATCACCACCAACTTCATAAGAAACATCCACTATACCAAGCAAAACTGGCTTTGCTTTTTAGTGAACATTTTAACTGGAACTATTGAACAAGCTTTGCAACTACCAGCAATCGCACTTGATCGTCAATAAGACTAGGACCTGCTTCAACAAATAAAACAAGGTCCGTCACTGAAAAATAAATCTGAAGAGTTGAGAATTCTGCTAAAGAAACCTCGACATTTCATTTATATAGATGAAAGAATCATGGTAGTCTGTTAAACAAAAACACAGGGCAAAAGTTAGCAGCCGACTATCATAGTGCTTATACAACACTGCACGTAGAGCAAACCTGTGCACAGAGTGCAGAAAAGCCAAGCATCAATAATTTGGTGAAAAGAGTGTATAGTCGCAGTTTTCATTTTGAGAATTTATTTTCCATCTGACTACAATGGATTCACTTCCTCTTTTTATTTCCATGTCCAAGGACATTTATCTACTGACTCGAAAAATACAAAATTGCATTTCAATATGAAATGCAAGATACTGCTCAATCAAATTTTACTTCTTTATAATACAAGTGAAGGGAATTTGAAGCTGACCACTTCCAGGGGAAACAAATGTACCTTACCTCGAGAGTACGTAACATCGTTAGGACAGGCGTCCTCTCTTTGGAACAAAATGAGAACTCTGGTACGACAATAAGGAGAAGAATAGGGTTGGTAGCTACTCTGGCTCTCTTTCTGAGAAGCTGAATTATAATCTCATTTTCGTTTGACTAGGACTGCACTCCCTTATCCACAAATCTCGTTTTTATTCCACCTCCTGCCACACCGTATACCCAAGATTCTACTTCAGCTTCTCCATACCGCAAAGGAAGGGAATAATAAAGAACTAAAGATAATATTAAAACAAAACAAAACAAAACAAAACAACAGTAAGAACATATCGCATTGCGTCCACAACTACTCACCTTCTACCGATTCAAAGTAGACTTCTCGAATGTGCTCGGCGTCGATGTAGTACTCAAAACTGCATACCAACCCAACCCAACCCTAATCAGTATAACAACCAGAAAAAACAGAGCACGTAACAACAAGTATGAGAACAACAACCCAATCGCAGTAGTACCTGTTGGAGAACTTCACTTGGAGCTCGTCCTCGGGGGCGATGCTGCTGATGAGCTGCTTCACGGCTTCCACGAGAACCGTCACAATTTCAGATTTCCGTGTACTTGCCATCAGAGAGTCATATTCACTTGGAACACTTATTGCGAAGAAGTTGTCGCTCAGTTCACTCAAGCTCACCTTCTCTATGTTCTGCAACACCTCCAATTTCCTCAACCAACTAAAATGAATGACTTCTCATGTGCAGCTAGCTGCAGTGCAGAACAGAGAAGAGCAGATAGATAGTTCACATTCTGAAGAAAGGGATATGAGAATTTAGCTTTAGCTTGCCTGCAGAGGGATTCGATGCTTGAGACGATAGAACGTCGAATCAAGTATGTAGAGGGCAACATCAGTGATTATGAGGACGCGGCGCACCAGCTTACACTTGCGATTCACCTTCATGATATTGTCCGCAAACAGAACTTGCTTGTCCCCTGCACACCAGCTCGGTTGGATTGAAAGGCAATCAGAGATTGAGCAGGAGCACAGCACTCCCACATTCCTGCCTGCGCAGGCTCGACTCACTCCCCCCGCCATCTCCATGCTCTCCTCGGAATTACATCCCTCCTTTACACTACTCACTCGTTTACGCTTTTTCTCATGCTCTTCCTCTCGCAGCACCCAATGCACCTCCGATTCTCCTTTCCGATCAGGGATTGCAATGAATTCACACCAATGCATCACAATTCTCCCAGCCGCTCCGTTCCGCCCGTGACGGATTCAAGCAGCATTTCGAACGATGCGGGTAGGAGAGGGAGGGTTTAGCAAGAAGAAGCTATTGAAAACCGACTGTTGCTTTATTGACTGTAGCAGAAACTGATGAACGAAGAGAGTGAGTGCGAGGAGAGGAGTGAACAGCTAGAGAGGTGGAAAAGAAATTTTAGATGGAGGAAAATGGAGAAGAAGCAGGGGGTACTACCAGAATTACCTTGTTTGGAAAGCAGCTTGACGAGCGTGGAGTTGGTGGGCACATCGATGTAGTCGGCGGAGAAGACGCGATACATGGAGGAGCGGCGACGAACTTTGACGCCCATGAAAGGCTCCACGGTCTTCTCACTCGCCATAGCAGCCAGATCGAACTCTAGTGGAGGCAATGGGAGGCAAGAGGGGCAGCGATGGAGAGTCCGGGTGGAGAGTTGGAGAGGAGATGCAATCGGAGGAGGAGGGGGTGGCGTTTGCTTCGCTTAGGAGAACTTGCACAATTGAGAAGCGAAGGGAAAGGAAGGAAGAGAAATTATAAAGCTTAAGCTTAGTCTCAGGGAGAAGAAAGGACTAGAAACCCTAGGCAACCAACCAACCACCCTTCCCCAACTAAGCTTACAGAGGAACCACCGGGTTTTCAGTTTTCAGTTTTCCCACTCCGCACAGCCCCTGCCTGCACTCCATAAGGTAAAAATACCATCAACCGTTACCCACTCTGTACGAAGAGAGAAGTAGACTGTTCTGAAATCAACAATAGCTTGCTCTGAAAAAGATTATGAAAAGATGTTATTTTCTTGTAATTAATTGATTCACCCTTGTTACGGAACAAGGTTCTAGAGGTAACCGTTTCAGGTACACTTATGAAACAAGAATAGGGTCCCAATGAAGAATCCACATTTATATTGCATAAAATATTCATTCTTGAGTAAGTCTTTATTTTTTTTGTAATTTTCCTTATCCTTGTTTTTGCATAGATTGAGCTTCATTTCTATAAAAAATATGCATATCTTTTGAGGCTAAGTGGCTTATTTTAACTGTCTATGGTATTTCTACCTTATGGCATTTACCCCCCCCCCCTACATGCCCAAGGCCTTTCTAAGTTTCTTGGAGTTTCCATGAAACTAAACAATCAGCCAACCTTTTTATACATTTCATCATGCTTATTTAAATTGTAACCGTACAAAATTTAAACTAAACTAAACATGTTAGAGATTACACGGAAAAAGAAAACACAACAATATCACTTATAGTTTGAAAGAATAATATATTAATGTTTGAATATGAGGATGTTAAACCTACAAAAGTAACTTGAAGTCTTCCAATCCTCATTTCACATGTCAAATCTAAGAAACTAATCACCAGAAGAATATGAGGTTTAAGATCATTACATGTCTAACTTTGATCAATTTATGGCTTTTGAAATCTACTCATATACATATTTTTGAAATGAAATTTTAATGTGGATTTTCTCCAAGCTCTAGTGTATTTGAGGCTCATTTTCAAGATCTTCCAACACTAGAAAACTCTTCTTGAGTAGACAAATCATCAACATTCACTTTCAAAATCAAGTTTTTAACATTGAAAATAAACTTCATAAAAAACTTGCATTAAAAAAAAAGTTACTAAGAATAGTAATTTGATAAGGTTTTGTTCAACCTTTAAAAGTTTTGTAAACACCCAAATTGGGTGCCTTGAGCACTTGGGGGTTGATATGGCCCACTTCAATTTCATTTCGATTCATTAACTCTTTGAAGAGAAGTGGCATCGTATAACTTATTGTTACACTCATTGTTTTATGTCTTCGACCAACTTTTATATGATGTTGATCTAAACACACACAATTGCATTGTACTGTACAAAAAGAAAATTCATCCAATCAGATAGTAATTTGTAATTTTGGGGCTAGCACAATTTTGGGATGGAAATGTGCAATAATGTCTCATATTTTTTAACCCCAAAAGGACCAACTGTCCCCTCGGGGGACAAATGGATTTCAGGCATGTATTTATAGCTAATTTACTTTTTGTGATTTTTTGAAGATTTTATGGTTGATGGGGAATTTAGAGATTTAGGTGGGCATTTAGTTTTTTCTTCATTCTGACGTTTATTGAAGAAGTTCAAAATGAATTTCTAAAAAACGGGCAAGGTTGGGCAGCCCAAAAACTTCTTTAAAAATTGCATTTAAAAATTTTAAAAATATGAAATAGGGTCTTTAGACTTATTTATACATAGGGAGTTTAGAATCATTCAATTTTCATCTCATCAATGAAAATTGAATGATTCAAAACTCCCTATGTATAAATAAGTCTAAAGACCCAATTTCATATTTTAAAAATTTTTAAATGCAATTTTTAAGAAGTTTTTGGGCTGCCCGACCTCACTTGCTTTCTAGAAATTCATTTTGAACTTCTTCAATAAACGTCAAAAGGAAGAAAAAACTAGATGCTCACCTAAATCTTTGAAAACCCCATCAACCATAAAATTTTCAAAAAATCACGCAAAGTAGTTTAGCCATAGGTACATGCCCAAAATCCCGTTTGTCTCCAAAAGGGGGCATGGTCCTTTAGGGGTTAAGCTATGTTGAACCGACAAAAAGTTACGTTGGCAATTGAATAAGTTTTCTAGCAAAGTGAAAACATGTAGTTTGAACTTCATATGCAAAAGATTCATGGTAGACAATTTTAACTAGGTGAAAAAGAGAAGTGTTGTTGCAAGCATACTTTGGAGTGAAAATGCACATAAATACTCAAAACTCTTTAAATTGCATTGAATTAATAAAAGTCTCCAAATTTAGTAACCTCTTTAGCAAGAAGAAGCTCAAAACTCAAACGCTTCTGCAAAAAGTATTACCAAATTTGATACTAAGTAACTATAGGTGGTCCTCTTGTAATACCTATGTGTCAAATATTTGGATTTTGATGCACAAAGAATTACACTTCAAGTCATACATCAATAAATTTATATGGAAAAGTCACACATTTTAAACTCAAAATAGTTAGAACCAATCAAATTTGCGCTTGACAGTGCATGCCAAATTTGGAAATTGGAGTCTCTAAGTTCAAGAAGTATATGAGTGAAAGATAGGACAAATCTCAAAGTTACATGGTTGAAACTGTGCCTTAGGATTATTGAGAATATGATACATAGGTGGGCACTTAAGGTGGATATGGGCCAAAGGTATACATAGCAATGCAATTGTACAATCAATGGATAATGCCCAAACAAAAGGCTCTAGGGCCAATGCCACCCAAATGCACAACCAAAGGCGCAAAGGGCAAACTACTATGCCAAAGGCAAAAAAGCAAATTGTTTCTACAATTCTATTTTTTCTTAGATTAGAACTTTAAACGTACTAAGGTATCTTTATGTGAAAAAGAAAATTGAATCTATGGATTAGTCAAGCACTATTTGTATTTGGAGCAACATAAAGTACCATAAAGAAACAAATTTGAACATAGACTAGAATTGATCATGATAGATTAGTTTTTGATAAACTATAAGCTTCATTGTTGCATTTTTCTTTTGATTCAAGTTTCAAGTACATTTTGCAGAATAATTTGATTTTGAAGTACTTATTCTATATGTGATTTTCAATGAAGTTTTTGTTTTACTACTTTAATTTTTTACATTACTTTCACCCAACCATCAAAATACAACATTAGATGCAATGTGTGGTTCCCTTGCCATTTGCCCAACAAAAAATTTCATTGATTTAGGACTTTGAAATTTCTTTGTGAACAAATGCTTGCAATTGGAATTTTCAAATTAATGCTAGTATTTTTAACTTCCTCTTCCTAACTTAATACTTTTTTTTTCAAAGTTCATCAACTAGTTTTTCTACCCCAAGACCCTTAGTTTCACACCTCGAGGGTGTAGTGAGAGGTAGCAATAGAAACTACATGCGAACAAATGATAGGGTGCCTAAAAAACATTTGAGATAAAAATTATAATTTGGTTTTTTATACTATAGGGTACAAAAATATCATGAGATGTCTTCAAACTACTATAGGGTATAGAAAAATAGGTCCAATTAGAAAAATATTAGACCTAGGATACCCCCTTTTTATTCTTTTTTTTGGCTAAAAGTCGTAAATCCTTCTGCCTTGTGAGTGGCATATTCAAAGTGTTCAATAATTTTACAGACTTTACTGATTTCTACAATAGATGTTGGATGGCTTTAGGTGCTTGTAATTTAATTTTGGAAATAGGCAGTTCCTGCTCCAAGCCCTCTATTTGATGTTTGTTGCTCAAGGTTCAAGGTCCAACTTGGGATTTGAGAATTGCTAAGTCTATCTTTTCCACTGTTTCCATTTTGTGGCTGCTATTCAAAAATGTATTTCTTTCATATTATTTGGCATATGCTAAAGACATGTACAACACCTTGAAGCAAACATACATACCGCATGTTTTTGCCAATCAAAGAGTTTGCATAATATAAATTATATTTGACAATTTCTTGTTGTGCACCACAATTTAGTGAAGCATATTATTTTACATATTGTAAAGACATGTACAATACATTGAATCAAATAATGTAGGTTTAAGTAAAGTTAATATCAAAAAATGATCTCTATATCATTCATATTAATCATGTAAAAAGGACCTAAACCTAAAGTTCAATTTATATAGCATTCAATACTATGATACCTTCCTAGTAAACAAGCATCATTGACAATTTTTATGGAAGGTACAATAGTAGTATTGATTACACTTTTTTGTTAAGGTATAGTTGAAACTTGAACATAGTCATTAGTATGGGAAAAAAATGTTTGAAATAAATTTAATGTTTAAAAAAAATTGTAGTAGAATTTTTTGTTTTATCTAATTTACAATATCATTTATTCATATCAATTCAAAATTATAAGTAATGCAAGCCCCTTCTTTAAAAATGCAAAGTAGAAAATTACATAATGATAGGGTGTTTAAAATTTTAAAAAAACTAATACCCCCCTAAAAAATACTTGGTGTTTGCACCTATCCCCTTATTTTTTTACACTCTGACCCCCTAGGTTTCACACTTATGGGTGCTCCTACCTTAGCTAAAGACACAGAAACACTTGTAGATCTAGAAACACTTTTTAATGAGGAGTGGTCTCCTCATTTCTATAATTGTGATGGTGGTGTGTTCCATTTCACAGCTCCACCTCTTTTCACACATTTTTATTTCTATTTAAACTACCTCTAGTGGGTTATGGGATGTGATCCCTACAAGCTTTTCCAATGCCTTTCATCATCACATCAACCAATTTTTAAAGGACACGTACCAATAGATTGAAATCTATATTATAATACAATACAATTTCAAAAAGTATTTGTGGTGGTCAATCAACTTCTCATTGGCTATAGACTAACCCCTAAGTGCCAGCCAAGTTAGTTTCACTAAAGTTAGGTTTTGAGAGACTTACGACTTTGATGCATCATATCTCAATCAATTGGATGATCCACAAAGTGACCATTGAAAATAGTAGAACACCTACTGATACTTAGAAAACAGCTCAAAATTCTATATGCCCTTGATTCATCTCCATTTTTGTGAGTAGCAAGATTATATATGAATGCACACACTTGCAAATTTCTTGAAGAGTATACTTCTATTTGTGTTAAATTTTAAGGCTTCAAATTGCTATTACACAAAAAATAATGACAAGCACAATTGGTGAGGGTTGCCACGTCAAGGGTCTAGAACATGCTTGAACATTTGTTGGCAAATTTCTTGCTACTACAAAGCACATGCAAAGAAGCTTGCAAGGGGTGTTGACTGGTTGCAACTTGTAAGACGTTGCTTGCTACCACATCCTCTATGGTATTTCACTTAGTTGAGGCTCTTGAGGCACTTGTAGAACATTTAGCTTTTCTTGTCATTACTTCATTAGCCTGGACCACTTGAATGCCTTCACAATTGTAGATTATAGGAAGAGAAAAAAATTAGTTCTAGTGCCTCAAATAAGCCTCTGAAATCATTAGAGGATACTTTTGTTCCAAACAACAAGGGGGGGAAGGGAGAGGAAATACACCCAAAGAAAGGGTGAAACAATGCAAAGGGAGAGGAAAAGGCACCCAAATAGAGGGTGAAAAATCATTAGATTGGAATTTTCAAGTTCAAAAAAATTGTGAAAAGTAATTGGATCTATCAAAAGCTATGGAATTTTTAAATTATGATCTTTAAATCATTATAATTTTGAGGCTCTCTATGGCATTAGGAGAGAAGGAGGAGGGAGAGAAAAAGGTAAAGAAAAGGAGGGTGAAAATTCACCAAAAATCAAACTGCGTGCATGCATGAGAATGTATCCTGCATCACCACTTGTATACTGTAGGTTGAGAGCAAATTTGCCATAAAATAATTCCTCAAAATTTTGCCCAATTATTCCATAAATTATTCTTCAAAAATGCCCATTGTCAAACAAATCAAAAAATTGAAATGCCAAATATTATAAAAGACATTAAGCTTAACTAACACTAGAAGTTGAAGGTTGATTCCACGAGGGCTCAATCTACTGCAAAATTTATACCAAGGACTAATTTTAGAAGGTGAAAGATGCTTAAAAAAAGGCTTGGTTCTACTAGAAAATTTGGTTGAATACCAAATAATAACTTTTTTTGAAAGTGCCCAATCTTGTTTAATTACAAAAGCGGATGCCGAATTTGTCTTTTCTCAAAAAATAATTGATGCAGCACAAACATGTTGAATCTGCTCTCACTCTTTCGAAAAAAACGATCTAAGTTACTTTTGATTTGTGATTTGATGGTTTGAAGTTTCAAACGGTTTTGCCATTTCAACCGGCTGTCTTGGTATGGATAGCCGGTTGTACGTGCTGGGGCCTGGGGTCCGCTTCAAACGACGAAAGTCAGGGATGGTCCACGTGGCAGACACCCAAGCCTTGACCGGAGGCACTGGTCCCGCCAGGTGAAGGACGCCATACACTCGAGCTTGATTCCGGGCGGAATCTGACATGCATTTCAGGTTTTGCAGAGGTTCCAGTCGCTGTGGCCGCCTGGCCGGCTGCGCTCGACGAGTTTCATCCAGTCACCAGACACTCGCACTACTAACTAAGTTAGTGCTGCCGGCTCCCTCTCCATTCTGCCATTTTATCGCAGCGCCATCAGCTTTCCACCAATCTCTCCTACGCCTGATTTGGTCTCCGAATGCCACCGATCCCCTCTTCCAGCTCCGCCCGTTGCTCGCTCCTCTGCTGCTCTCATTAGCTCAGCTCAGCTCAGCTCAGCTAGATAACTTAATTACTGGTGGTATCACGAGCAGCAACTGCTGCGGAGCTGGCTCTGACTGGGGGCGCTGTTGAAATCGCCACTAACTTAACTTTGATTGAGGTTTCTTCGATCGCAGCTCTGTTCGCAACGCAAGGTGCCGAGATCTTGGTGGCCGGGCACGCGCTCTGCCGGGGACCGAGCCATGGGTGCCGGAGCCAAATTAGGGTTGTTAAGCTTGCTGGTGGCCACGGGCGGGCTGTACATTACGATCCAAAATGCCTACGGAGGCGATAAGCAGGCTATGATAGATGGATTTCATGTGCTGGCCGAGAGGCTCGGACCTTCTGCAATGCCTGTGTTTATTTTTGTGCACACGATTGCCATCGCATTGTGCTTCCCTTACGCAATTGTCTTGGAGGCCGCCGCTGCCTTCCTCTTCGGCTTCCTCCGAGGCGTCCTCTGCGTGTTTTCTGCCAAAGTTCTGGGCGCAGCTCTCGCGTTTTGGATCGGAAGGTCTACTACTACTCCATCGCTAACTTTCTTTACTATCTTGACCTGGTGCGATGTATACCTTTTTCTGACTTAGTCGTCGTTACTCTCCCCCTTGAGCCTGACCCAACCTTGCAATAGCATCACAATACTTACGAGAATGTGTCCTAAGTATCCCTCCGATGCACTTTCTGGTATCCCCGAGGAGAGTTTAACACGATCGCTAGCTGATGGAATTGCTTATTCACGTCCAGAGCTGCTCATTCTTTTGCGTCGCGAAAACCCTAATATTGGCCTTCCCATGTCAGGGTAAGGTGCCGCCATGCGAGATGTAAGATGGTGGATCTAGCCACGACGTTGAAGCATTGGATCGCCAGTGTGCTAGCTGGCTTGAGGAAACTAACACTGTGGTTGTCCATGTTTGATTGAATGCAGAGCTTTATTCCGGAACTCTGACTGGGCGAACAACATGGTGAAGAAAAACAAATACTTCAATGTCTTATGTAAAGGCGTTGCACGAGATGGCTGGAAGTTCGTCCTTCTGGCACGCTTTTCGCCCGTCCCATCCTACATAATCAACTATGGGCTCGCAGCAACAGATGTTGGCTTCCTCGTGGACTTCCTTCTTCCCACCATCGCCGGAGGCCTGCCTATGATCATTCAGAATACCTCCATTGGAAGCCTCACCAGTGCTGCCACGCATGTCGGAGCTGAAGCTTCCAGTGGCAAATCCGGAATATTGCCCTACATTCTTCCTGCCCTCGGCATTCTTTCCAGTGTCATGATCTCGTGGAGAATCAAGAAATACGCTTCAGTTAACGAATTTGGATCAGGTGATGATTCTTCAGCAACCACCAAAGAGGGGATTGGTGCGAAGGATCAAGGTCAGTTACTATTACTCGTGAACACTGTGTTACTATAAATAAGCTCTAATAATAATGTTGAAGATCTCCCTAGAACCGATCATCCTCACACTTCCCATACCAATAATAATAATAGCTGCAGCATGCCTGATGGGTCCGATGATCGTCTGATTGTAAAGTACCTCCAGTCTGTCTATATGAGTATTTGTTTATCGTTGTTGGTACCCGAGGAGTTAATATGGCTGCCTAGGCTTGCAATTCGCGTAATCAAATTATCTGAGATTTGTACATAACCTCATAGTCATCGTTACAGCACCCGAGGCATACTTGTGATCAAGTTGTAATTCTTGTGCTAAGCCCTCCTAAACCTACGGATCTGATTTACCATTGTTTTATATTGATTTACTGTCAGGAAACTCTGACCACGACCTTTGCTTGATTGTGTTCAGATTGGGGAAAACCGACTATTGACGAGAGTATTGTGCACGATAAGGCACATGGCCTTCAAAAAAGGGCCGCCAAACATCTGGCAGAGTAGCTGTCAATCGGCATTTCCCTTGATTAAGGGATGACATTAGCCATTCTCGGATACCATAACTTATCTCTTGTGTGTACAATTTACGTGGAAAGGGAAATCTTGTCCCTTCGTTCTGTAGTCATAGGGAATCCTCAACGAGGGTTCAGTAGCACGTTCAGGACTGTTAGAGTCGAGACTTGAGAGCTAAACAACAGCCGATGAGTCACCAACAAAATGAGCGTGTGGAGTACATCCGCTTGACTATTGTCATGCAAGCACCCTTCACATTCTCATTGCAAGAGCTCAAGTTGAGTGGTATCTGGTGAAGAAGTCTTTAGAGATAAAGAGATGTAAAAAATTGAGTTAAAATATTCATGAAAAAAAGACTCGATCCAAATTCTATTACGAGTTGACAATAGAGTTGGGAAGTTAGATTAATTTGTCATCTGGTAGGCGTCAGTTTACATGAGA
This sequence comes from Ulota crispa, assembly GCA_963920765.1. Classification (NCBI taxonomy): domain Eukaryota; kingdom Viridiplantae; phylum Streptophyta; class Bryopsida; order Orthotrichales; family Orthotrichaceae; genus Ulota; species Ulota crispa. The sequence goes on from OY987243.1 coordinate 1,175,380, forward strand.
GAATATGAAAAGTGTACAGGCTTTTTCACAACGTCAACTCATTTATTTACTACTAAGACGGTTGAAGCCAAAACACAAACGCCAATTTTGTTAAAGTAGGCGGAGATTCAAAATACTGGTACTATTATCATCGATGATAGGCAACCTGAAACGGAAATCTACGGTGGAGAATTGTACAGTTGAAAGTCACAATGTTGGCACTCTGAATCCTGCCAATCTTACGAAATTAACATTCATTGTACTGTACATATTATAGCTAAGTTGGGTCATACGGCGAGCGTTGATCCGTGCTACCCGAGGCACCTCCACCATCAAGGCCAATCGCAACTTGATCATGAATCTGTTCTTTTTCGGTTAAAATAGAACAAAAGATCTGCTTCGCGTTATCCATACCACAAAGTTATAACTTGCTGGAAGGTCACCAGAGTTGAGATGAAGCTTTCGAACCCTGGGTTCAAAGATCCATGATGTCGCTGCCTGAGCAACCTGAGCAGCTTGACCTCGTGATTTACGACGGGCTTTACAATCTGATCGGTCTGCGGGCATCCTCCCTTTTAATCTCTTCGGAGCTTCTTCGGAAGACGTCCTGCCAGCCTGAGCAACTTGAGTAGCCTGATTACGTGATTTGTTATAGGCTTTACGATGTAATTGGTCTGGCTGCGTTCTCTTCACAGCTTTTTTCAGAGGACGTCATGCTCGCTTACGCGAGGGTAGTGGACGAATGTTCATCATCCAGATATCGATCTGACTCATTACGACGATCTCTGTTCGAGTGATAGATGAAAAAGCGGCCAAAATTGGCGGGTCCCGAATTCAAATTCATAACTGGCGGCCTGTTCTCATGAGGGTGGCTCCAGTCAAAGAACCCAATTTCGAAGATGGATTTCCATCCCTTTCCGTCGACCCTCTTCACAGAACTTTATTCAATGTGCATATGTAATCAGGAACCAATTTGCAAACTCTACAGCAATTAAGGTTGCTGTTGTCCATTATTTTCACCAATTCTTTATTACAACATAGGGCTATAAACCTTACAAAGTGATTACTAGTTGCAAACCTCTTTTGGCAATTCTTCAAAAACCTTCAAGGATTGGCAATTACAACCTTATTATAGCTATTAATACTTCAAAACTAAAATGGTTTATAGTTTACAATTATAGTAGTGTACGGAAATTCTAGACTCTAGTGCTTTTGTGAGTAACAAAGTATGATTTTTTCAAGAATTATCTCTATACAAGGCCACCAAAATCTACAAACTTGTTGATAATTGTTAGTCCATTTATAAAATAGGAGCCCACAAAATCTCACAAGATGGTTGGTGATTGCTAACCCTCTTAACAAAAGATTTTGTGCAACAGTCAAGCACTTAGGAAAGATCATGTGCACCATTCATGAAGGTGCTGTTATTTGCAGAACAATCTTATTTCTATACCAAACTGGCTTGAAAATGCAGTGCTTCCTTGTTCGTTCACTACAATTCACTTATTATTTGTAAATCATTTCTCTTGGTTATTACACTTATTCTTTGGACCTTTTTTTAAGGGATTTGTTTAACCTCGTGAGGCGGGTGTGGATTTAGAAGCTGGTTTGGTTTTTAGTGGATGTTACAGTAGACCTCACGTGAGCTCTGTGCCGTGGGGACAGGCGCTGTGGTATGAATAGGCCGTTTGCTGTGGGCAATCCGTGAGCAGGAGTGGTAACCAAATGATTGCTTCATGTTTCAATAAAGAAACATTGGAGAAAGCGAACTAATGGTCTTTGTGAAGAATGGTCCTAAGCCCGTGATGGTTTAACAAGCCTTGTGGTTGCAATGTTGATCCCCACCAGGTCTGAAGGTCCACGGTGGTAGAGCTCTTACTGTAAGTTAAAATGGCTTAATCAAATGTGGTAATGGTGGCTAATATAACAAGCAGGGTGCTGATGACCATGGGAATCGTGCCTCCCTCCGGAATGGTTTTGTCATAAGTTTAATAAAGTGCCTGAGGATCCATAATCAGCTCAGAAGTGGGAACAGAGAGGTACAATTGCTACAGCTGGACAGTCCATGTAGTCAGCGTATGGAGATGATCCTTCCTGCTTGTGTACTTTCTAACTTACATGCCTTGCACATTCTACATGCGTCAGTACATTCTAGACCCTATTGATTTGATGACTTTGCTGTTGGTCCAACACCATATAGGGTAAATTGGGAAAAAAAAGGAGGGATCAATTTGTACTCCGTCGTAATCTTACATACAATAAATGTGGGCATAGCTACAACTCAAAGTTGTAATTATCTAAAATTCTTGGAGGCAATCACTAAGACTTCACTATTGTACAAGAAAGCGCACGCTTGTTCTTTTGTAATATGCTAAATTTTACATAATGACAAAAATAATGAAAGTCATAGAGTATACAATTTTTCTCAATTTCTCTAATAAATTTCTCTAATATGGTGTTCCATGGAATTGAGACATGTTTACAATAATTAATATAGTGAGCATGTGAGAAGTATCCACTTAGAAGGCCTATTTTAATCATAATTTACTGTAATTGTATTTGAAACACAGATATTGATCATTTAAGGCTCATAGTAGGTATCTTCTGGTTTTATAGAAATTGATTGACGTTTTGTTGGAAAGTTCCTATCTTACACAATAACATGTCATAAAGCAACCATCATTTTTTTTTAAAGAGGTGCTTCTACTGTTTGAATTTTAGGAGTTTGTTGAATTCTCTTAAAGGTATTTGTTGGGATGGTTACCAATTTTTAAATACACAAACAGGAGCCCAAGAGTTGGAAAACAACTTTTATTATCAATTTTTAGTGGCAACTATGGCAAGCTGCTTTACTAGAGAACAAAAATTGGTCATCACTATTACTCGGGCGAGGGAGAACGTCCTTCGCAAGTGAACGCAGATGTTAACAAGGACGCGGCCGACATTCGCGTATTGCTTGGCCGACACCGATGAGCCGTCGGGAAAGCTCACGGGTGTTCGGCGACAGTCGAGATTCCTGTCGTCTGGAGTTCACTCCCCTCGTGGCCTACCCGCATGTGGCGACGCTCTACATGGTAAACCTGGTGGGGATGGTGGTGAACGGCGTCCGATTGGCCATCCCGAAGGCGGTGCTGGAGCTGAGCAGTGATGGAACGCAGGGCAGCGCCATCGTGGACATGAGCACGCGGTTCACGCGATTGCACTGCCGAGGCGGGCGCTCCACCAGGTGGTGCACGCCATGTACGCATCCGGTTGCCGACCAGCGACGTGCCGGGTTCCACCTGTGCTACAATCTCGAGCAGCGCTAACGCTGCTATTCGAGGGAGGGCGGGGCAAGCAAGGCATTGCCCACGGAGAATCTGTTTGTTCCGGCGACGGAGCGATCGAGGCGACGTCATGTGCTTGGCCATGGTGCCGGGCCGCTCCGGCACGGCCACCGTGATTGGCAGCATGCAGCAGCAAAACTTCCTCATGCTTGTGGATCGCCGCAGGGCTCGACTCAGCTTCGCCCCGCGCCAATGCACCACCACTTTTCCCAAGATTTGAAGGCTGCACTCTGGAGAGTAACTATCATCAAACATACTAGCGTCACGTTGCTCTCTTCCATCCAAAATGTCCTAAGTCTATATTTGGACGTTCTAAGGTTTGGGGAACATTCCATAACCTTATTTTAGTAGCCAACAAACCAACGTGACAATGACATCGTTGTTTGCGACTTAAGAGCTAAGACTTGGCATTATGGGTATTCCAATTTGGGAGCTCTTCATCGGTGATGTGTTTGTAATCAAAAATTGTCAATATAGTAAATATTTGTAAATTCTTCACAACATTGATTTTGCTCAATAAAATCATAAGGCATTTTTAACCTCATACAAAAAAGAGTTTTTCCTAAATATTTTTGGAGGACGAGTCTCTGGTCTTCTCATGCAAAGACAACGTTTTCTCATGTGGAATACAAAAAATTGTGCACATGGCAAGGTGCAAAAAAGTGCAAGCATAGGTTCACTTCCATGAGATAACAAGGAAACAACCATGAAAAATCAAGTTTCTTCTCTCTTGAAAAATCTAAAAGGAAAGAAAATATTTACAAATTTCCTTGCAAAATGACCTTGGAATCCCCTAATCACAATCATTTTGCATTCTATGCCCTTAGTTAACATGGAAAATCAGCTTTTAATTCCACAGAGTAGCTTCGTTGCTAAAACATTTCCAATAACCAACAGTTAACACTTTAAGCAGTTGGTCATGATCTTCAATCACAACCTAAAGAATTAAAAGCGTCATCTGAATAACAAAAATACTGCAGCCGCATTTACCTTGGCATTTACAACACTAGTGTTAATGCCTCATCACTATCACCCTGGCTTAAAATAATTCCAACAAAGCGTGAAACACTCTCTGAACCCCAACGTCACAAGAAGTACAAGTAAAGGCTGGTAAACGTTGATCATATCTGCATAAGAAGAATGTTGATTTGGTCTATAATTCCAACCTAAATAAAGAGTTGGTTGAAGGTAGTTCTAAGCCACCTGGAATATGTACCATGCCTACTATGTCAATCCCGTTCTACAGTTAGATTATCAATTAGAGGACCAAAGAGACTCTGTTTCGTATAAATACTTTTTAATCCATCGTGGAGTATAATAACGTTGATCTGCATGAATGCAGCACGGTGCATCAGAGTCTGGATACACGCTGCAATTCGAGCTTTGCAATGGTACCAAGATGAACTTCGTCTGGCCCATCTGCAAGCCGGAGAGTACGAGCACTTGCCCACAAATGTGATAACGGGAAGTCAGAGCTTACACCTCCACCTCCATGGACTTGAATGGCGTTATCCAGTACTCGCAATGCTGTGTTTGGAGCAGCAACCTGACAATTCAAAGCCCACCGTTGCATCAGTACAAGCTTGCACCATTCTAAGCATTTAAGGAGTGACTGAGAATGTAGTGCAAATAATCGATCTAGTAAATCAAGAGACTGGAAAATGTAAAGGAAACAGAGGTGGAATTCTGTTGTCCACGATGTAGCAAAAAAAATTGGAAGACGGCGCTTTACCTTAGCCATAGCAATTGCACCCTTGGCGACTTTGTTGCCATGTAAATCCAACTGATGAGCAGCATTCAGAACGAGCAATCGGGTTTGCTCAATATCTAATCGAGACTGCAAAAGAGACCACTGAAATTTAGCAGAGAAAGAAATAGCAAACATCTAGAGTCTAATAAAACAATCCTAGTCCACAAACAACATCAACGTAGAGATATTCTCTAAACTCTGGATGATCACCAAATATAGAACCTAAACTTACAAACCTCAAAGCTACAAAAAAAGGCATTCAGTGAGCGTAGAACTACGGAAGTATGGATATGAGCAAACCTGGGCAAGCATATGAGCAAATGAGCCTTGCTGAGCGAGGGTCTTGCCAAATGCTTTTCGTTCCGTTGCCCTCTTCACCATCAAATCCATGCCACGCTCCGCTGCGCCCAGTAGCCTCATACAGTGATGAAGACGTCCTGGACCTAATCTACCCTGCAATCAAACTCAGCTCCGTGCAAATCAGCATCAAGTCTTTAAATAACCGATCAGCTTGTAAGGTTTGCATCTACACCAATATTAGAAACTAGAATAAATCCGAGCTGAAGGAGAGTGCTTACCTGAGCAATCTCAAATCCTCGGCCTTCACCCAGCAGCAAATTGGTGACAGGAACTCTGACGTTCTCGAATTTAACTTCAGCATGGCCATGGGGGGCGTCATCGAAGCCAAAAACTAACAATGGCCTGACAATCTTCACGCCTGGTGTGTTGATATCGACAAGCACCATAGACTGCTGCTTATGCATGGCAGCACTTGGGTTTGTTTTACCCTGCACATGCAAAAAATAAATTGGGCAGTAGACAATAAGTACACCGAGTTAGAGATATTCACTCATAAACCTTGATGAAACTTAGGAAGTTTCAAAAGCACGTATTATACAAATTAACGCAACTTGTCCATATCGAAACTCTACAAAGATCACCAGTAGCCAGTGGTGAAATGTCCAGTACATGTACAAGAGAAAGGCCATATACGATTATATTCATATGCGTCAACTACAAACAGAAAACTGCCAAGGCCCTTTTGATAACTGTGAATCATAAACCATCTGAAATCCTAATGTTAGGGATGCATACCATGACTATGAGCAACTTGCATCGTGGATCCATTGCACCACTAGTCCACCATTTGTGACCATTAATGACATACACATTACCCTCTCTGCATCAACCAACAAGGCATCAATAAAGCAAACCTCAACCTTAATATACCAATTAACTGAGTCAGTGCACATGACCTCTGTGATGTGAAATTAGAAGGACCATCGGAAGTAGTAAGTTTCGCTGATTTGCTGCTGGGTGAAGGTCAAGGTGCAACAGATAGTTATACTTCAAATCACTCGCTGCCACACCTTCTCATAATCAGATAAGAGACTGCCGAAGGCATATTTTCTAATGTTCTCGTGTCTTCTCATGCAAGCATGAGAAAAAGGATGGCCGCCAAGGACAATACTGAAAACCTAGTTAAAGAGCACAAAGAACAGCAATGAAACCTGATGACGTTGGAGAAAAGACAAAACAGCTACCGCGAACACAACTGACCTAACGATTGAACACTCGATGTTGGTCGCATCAGAGGATGCCACGTCGGGTTCAGTCATCGCAAATCCGGAGCGTATCTCTCCTTCTAGCAAGGGCTTCAACCACTGTCTTTGCTGCTGAGGGTTTCCATATCTTAACAACACCTGTCCCTCATGAACAGCATCTCAAATTAGAACTGAATGAGGAAACTTCTCATGTATCATCTACAGGTTGACCATTTCACAGGATCCATGCTGAATTAACTTCAACTTCACGTACACTACCGACATGCCTCAGAATTCTTTTTCTTGTGAACAATCGTAGACTTGCGAAGTATCACACCGCAATACTACATAAGAGGCTTAAACTGTTAATACCTCCATGTTTCCTGTGTCAGGAGCATTGCAATTGAACATCTGAGGAGCCCACATGGATCGCCCTAGAATCTCACATAAGTAAGCATACTCCAAATTGCTGAGTCCGGCTCCCACTAGCCGATCAGCTGCATCTTTCGAACGTAAAGCTTTCTCATCACCGAACAGCAGATTCGATGCCAGAGCTGCACTGTCTGCCTGTTTTATGCAAACTTTGCAACTGAGTCGCATGATTACAATTATGCTGAGTATGTATTTACATTGCAGAAAACTACAATTTTAAACACCCCATGATCAACCAACATCTAGACCAAAAGGATTGGAAAAAATCATCACAGTACCGGTATCCACAAATTCCAAAGCCCTTCTGCTTTGGCCAACTGCTTCAGTCTCTCCTCGGTTGGATGGACGGTCCATCTATCATTGGAGGAGTACATCAGCTCATTGAGCTCCTTCTCACTTGGGTAAATATGTTGTTCCATAAAGGAGAGCAACCTCTTTCTTAGCTCCTGCACCCTTGCCGAAGGAGTAAAACCCAGAGGACTCTGAGTGCTACTTTCAGCATTCATACTCCTTGCGTGCGGGTCCGTTGTAGCTGGTTTCATAACAGCACGAAAATATGAGAAATCACTGCTCAGGCTACACAACACAAATGCCACACACTAAAAATAATTTACTGCTATTTACATTCAGAAACAAATTATTCCTGACAAGCTAGAATAACATGTCAGTAACATACACAACGTGATTAATAAACATGCTATTCAAGTAACTTGCATTCTGGCTGGTAGATGAGTGGGTGATTACAACCTCAACGGAACAGTACTTCAAAGCTAGAAACACGACCAAATTCGTAACCTAACATTCACAGCAACGCCATCAATTCTATGCCAATAACTGGATCATGCAGATGAGACACTCTTTGTAAAAAACATCGAATAATTGAGACGCTTGATCCGTCCGAAGTAATTTTTCGCTAATTACCTGAAAGAGAGTGAGGAGGCCGGAGTGGCAGTATTGGCCCTTGTTTCACCAATCTAAGAGCAGTCGCAGCAAAATAAAGCGCCATTTTTTCTGCATCCTCTGCTCGCTTACCACCCGAAGCATTACCCTGTCAAATCACCAGTTCAGGAAATATTCAGCTAAAGGCACGATTTGTACAACCGTAGAAACTCCACCTACATGTAACCATCTAAGAAGAAAACACAAGGTATTGCAGACTTGTCGTTGCGATTACTATCCAAAGTACAGAAATACACTAAATTAGAAGAAGTATTAGCCCACATGAGGATATGTGTAGAAATATACTACAACACATCTTGCAGGTCATGTGCATCGATGTGATCAAGAACGAGGCTAAGGTTTAAAGTGTTGGGATCGACAAGCCGAGTAAACCTACTTGGAAAATTCAAACCCTAAAAGATACCAAAATTACTATTCTACAGCGGATAAGAAGGCCAGCCAGCACGCTGGACAAACCTGAAGCATCCGCAAGTACACTCCAGCGCAGATAGCACCATATCGAAAAAGCGAAAGAGCGGTGTAGAAATTCCACATAATAGCTGGCCACGGAACACCCTGCATTCACGATCTGATAAATACAATATGACATCCTCAATTGAGCTCTACGTAATTCATGTGTTTCTCACAAGTGTCCGAATTTATAAAAAGCCAGACAAAGTATACGGGTTACTCAAGCGTATTCAACTGCCTCTTTAAAGGAACACCATGTCAAAATATGTGGAACAAGATCGCAAATGACAATGCAACTTCAATCCAAGCTATGAATAGGCTGGAGCACAACATATGTATCAATCCTTTGTACAAAAAGTGGCTATTTAAAATAAGTCAATGTGAGCGGTGAAAGTATGTCGCACTTACTGCTGCACCACAATATTCAGCAAGGTACTCTGATAGCGCTGGTATGCCATCTGCAAGTTGTTCATCAAAACCGTAATTCTTGCCCGGACTCTCGTTGTTTTTTACAACATAAGGCTGCATTCAACAATTCCAAATGATTAAAGACAAAATCAACAGAAAAACACTCGTTGATCAACAAAAAACTGATAACTACCAACCCCAGGGTACAAATTCCTCAATGACATAATTCAAACTAGTTGAAGTGCTTCCACACAACGTCTTGTCAAATTTACCAGACAGTTGTAGGCAGCATCTGACATCTGGTTCCCAAGTGTTGACAGCTCCCAATCCAGTACACCAATAACACGAGCCTACAACATTACAGTTTAGATGGAAAGTTGCAACTCGTGCCCATAGAAGTCCAGTAACTGTATCAAGCTCTATCTGACAACAAAATCTTCGCCACATCCAAGTGAGAAGATTGCGAGCAGCATAAATCACTAAGGAAAGAGGCTTCTCATTCTCCTGCAATATATGCTCCAAAGTCCAAGGGCAATCAAAGCCTAACCTCAGTAGGATGGAATACAAGATTATCTAGCCGAAAATCTCCATGCACAACTCCAGTCCTTGAACCAGCAATACCATCCTCTTCCGGAATATTCTCTCGTAACCATTGAATGAGTTCCAACATATTGGGGTCTGGATCAGGCTTCCCTTTCCCAGTGGATAGATGATATTGCGCAGCCCATCTTTCGACCTGCTCTCACAACTACAACAACAGTAATGAATTGTCGAAAATGCAACTTTGAGGGAAATAGAAGAGATAATACCCCAAAAGAATTTTATAATAAGTGACCAAAACGGAATTCCCAGAAATATTCAGAAGCCCCAAACCTGTCTCTTGCAGTAATTTTCCATTCGACCATATCCGCTCAACCCAATTGCATGAACATCAGCTGAATGAATAGCAGCCAAAACTTTGGCCATTGCACGATATATGGCCCTTCGCTCTTTGGGATCCATACCCTGAGAAAAAGCACCAAAAAACTCAACTCCAACAATATCACTCGCAGACATAGCAAACCACAGTCATTGGACCAAGTGAACGAAACACACTTGCACCCAGAACTCCCTAATCTAAGCGTACTTCACAAGTTTCCCAATGATCCATATAAGTGGATATAGTGAATAATGAAAATTGAAATATTAGGGTTTTCACAAACAAGGAAACCAGGTACTACGTTCATTAGCATTCATATCGTGTACTACAATTTAATAAATGATAGTGTCCTATCGTAGGTCCTGTGTGGTTCAGCTTGGCAGCAAATGAGCTCATTAATTCACTCTGGAGTTCTGGCAAGAGAAAAACCGTTACTTTCGTTAGCAGCCTCCCATTCCTTGTACTGAAGCTCCAGGCATTGATGTTTCAGTTCTCTTAAATTTAAAATTTCTGCTAAATCTTCTGAAACTACAAAGAAATCGATGGAGAAAAATATCACTTATGGAACACGAAACTTACTGGCAAAGTCGGGTTCACAAACAGACGCCCTTCCAAATGCTCCATGACATAGAATGGAGTGCCAATCACGGTAGGATCTGTGCACAGGCAATACGTACGAGGAACAGGCACCTTGGTTTTGCCGCCGCCTAATGCAGACAAGACCTGCAAAGATCACATGACAATTTTTCATAGTGAGGACCCTCAAAAACTAGTCCGGTCAGATACGTTACTGCACTTGGGAGTGCAAATTAGCTAATGAATCGCCCATTGTTCGACACAGTCAGAATTGGTCACCGAGTCATGCATGTGCAAGTAATACCTGATACTCGCGCTCAACAGCATGGGCCGATTGAAGAATATGCCCAGGTGGTTTCTTCCGCAGCACATAGCGTTGAACAACACTATGCAGCTCCAATTGTACAAGATACGTCGGGTTCGACTGTCCGTGTCCGAACTGCATCCTCCCATCAAAGTAGCATGTGTAACGACAGCAAAAGCAAAAACCCATATACCATGCTCCCGCACCCAGTTTCGACTCTATACAATTGAACGTTCACTTCCATGTACTCAAGTCTACTTGAAAATAAGAAATAAGAAATAAATTAACATGAATTTGAGCAATCTGCACAAAAGGGTTTCAGTACCCGAATCAACTGAAATTGCGACCGCAGTGGACTAGGCTTATTGCTTTGTGAAGGGAGGCTGTACATACAACATGCATTGGAATTCCACAAAGTATTTACCTGAGACAGCTGTAGAGTTGCCGGTGGAGGCAGAATACCCTCTACATGTGATTGCAAGTATCCTAGCAAAGCCCGCTCGTCAAGTCGATGAGAAAAATCCACGGGAACCACCATGCCTGTCGTTGTGTTCGCCATCCTGCCCCCCCAACGTAGTGTTCAAAAACTCCTAACTCTGCAAGCCGATTTTAACTGCAGCATAACGTCCAAACGACTACTATGAGAATCATCAACATAAATAATTGAGATAAGAAACAAAAAAATCAAAAAGAGGGGAAAAAAATCGAGGGTGAAGTGGCAGCCAGATGATTGCGAGGAACATACTAATTTGAATCATAATCAAACATAAGCTGAGCATAAGTGGAAAATTTAAGGCAGATCGCTTCTCTTTCCGTTTCCTACTTGGTGGACAACTCCAACCCTCAAGTTTAGTCAATTATACTAGTAACTCGAATTTTATTGTGCAATTTAGTTATAAGCTCCAGAAACGAAGCTAGTAATCTAATGCTTCTCATCATAGGAGCCTCTTGAAGCAAGTCACAATGCACAAATCGCCCTAGCAAACTCCCCAGTCACTCAACCCCAAACAAATTGATAAGCCAGTTTCCTTGCACATCAAAACGACACCTTAGCTCAGAAATTACGATTGCAGAAAAGACGAAATTCTATAAAAACGAATCTCATACGCAAACAAACTACAGATCCGCTGCGACGCAAAAGGCCCGCGCACATGAGGCTTACGGAGCCCGTGCGACGTCGCATATGAGGGCGCGAGGATCCCTCACGGCTCAGGGCTCACGGACTGTAAACTTGCAGCCCTCACCGTTTGTTTACTCTTTTAGGTAAATTCCTTATGGTGAATTCCTTATGGTAAATTTCTTATGGTAAATTTCTTATGTGAAGCAATTTTTAAATGCACTCTCTTAATAATTTTTCAGAAATTGAATTTTTGTGCAATAGTGGCTCTTCTTCTCTTCTCTTGGAAGAGGGCCCAAGTGCATTAGGCTTATATGTTTAGATGACATTATAGAGCTTCCTAAACAAGATATTGGCATTAATGTTTGATGTTGAAGAAAGTCATGTTTCTCAAGTGTTTCAAGAGAGGGGTAAGGGTGGTTCTTTGAATTTTCCCTTGTAAATGCTTCTCAATGTACAAAAAAAAAAAAAAAAAAAAAAACTCACAAGTTCTCAATACCCATAAAATAGAAGCCTAAAAACTACAACAATAATATAAAAGTTGGGATTAAAATTGACCCCTTGTCACCTCTTCCAAATTGCACTCCAAAACTGCTCACAATTTGTGAGCAATTTAGGAGTGGCAATATAGTGCCCTCCAACAACGTTTGTTGTTCCCTTTTACCACCTAGCATGTTATAAAATGAAATTGGCATCAATTGACAATTTATTATCTTGCAATTTTTATGTTTAATTCTTACCCCAATCCCAATCATGCATATCAAAGTTCGACCCCAAAAAATCAAAATCCAATTTTTGGTAAATTTTTTTGTGTCAAAATCAAATTTTTACAAGAAAGTTCATTGAGAAATATTGGTGATGAATTTTTGAGATTTAATTTGCATTGGTTTGTAGGAAATTCCATATGCATATTTTCCATGCTAAAAGAACCCCTTAAGTAATAAAAATTTGAAATTCAAAGGATTCATTATGGCTTGTGATATGACCAAATTCAGTCAAATATATATTTCTTTATGATAATTGGTTTTTGTTATTTGGCTGATGCATTTTGATTACATTTATATCTTTGAGCATGATCATATGTTTATTTTGCAAAAAGCATATTGTAAAATAAAGACATCTATTTTACCAAATTTGGTCATGATCACCGCAGCATTAAAATCTTTTGTAGAAGAAATTTTAAAACTTTCTGAAGATGTTTGTTAGAAGAGAAGATATGTGTATGAATGTTTCCTACATATCCATGCAAAAAATCTCCAAAAATTCATCACCAAAGTTTTTTGATCAATTGTCATGTAAAACCATGAATTTAATTTAAAAGAATTCACCAAAAATAAAGTTTTGGATTTTAGAAAATAAAATTTGATATGCATGATTGGATATGTATAACTATCAAATACCAACAATATGAGAATAATATGCCAATTATATTCTTCATTATGTAAACTTCTTTGAATACCATAAGAGGGCCTACATATACTTTATTTTTGCTACTGTACAAATCTCCAAACAAAAATTGTTGATGCCTTCTTTTCCATTCTTTTCCACTCACATAATTTAGCATATATCAAAATATAATTGGCATCTTATTACTTTGCATTACTTATATTATATTCTCACTACCAATCCCAATCTAGCATACCAAAATTCAACCCCAAAAAATCAAAACCCAAATTCTTAGTGAATTGCTTTGTATAACAATCATGATTTTACAAGAAATGTGACTAGAAAATATAGGTGATATAATTTTGAAATTGGGTTGCATGGGTGTGTAGGAAACATCCATGTGCACATTTTCCATGCTAAAAAAAACACCCCCTTAATCAAAAAAATTTGATTTACAAAATACGCAATGTAACTTATAATATGCACAAATTTTATAAACAAGTATTTTTATGTTTTAGCTAGATTTTCACTAAGTAAACATAACATCATGCTCAAAAGTTCAAACTTAGTCACAGTGTATGAGTTATATAGAAAATTTTGATTATCACAAAGAAATATTTATTTCACAAAATTTGTGCGTATCACAAGTTACATTGGATATTTTGTAAATCAAAATTTTGTTACTTAAGGGGATAATTTTTAGCATGGAAAATGTGCACATGGATGTTTTCTACACATGCATGCAACCCAATTCAAAATTCCATCACCAATATTCTTCAATCACATTTTTTGTAAAATCATGGTTGTTGAGGTAGGAGCACCCGTAAGGGTCAATTTAAGGGTTTGAACATGATAAGTATTAATAAACCAGCTAGCAAATTAAAGGATCCTATTAGAAACAGAAAAATAATGAGATTGCAACTTTGAATGTATTATTTGGATATTATGAGATTAAATTGTGAATTTTTAAAGAGCAAACTACCATTGCACCCATAACCAACACTAAGGTTTAGTGTTCACATGTTGTACATCCTTGTAATTACATCTATTCATTTCCACAAATTTTCCAAGATTTCAAAGGTGACAATTTTGGGGACACTAACGCTTATGGCTACTCCTACCTTATACAAAACAAATTACTAAAAATTGGGTTTTGATTTTTTGGAGTTGAATTTTCATATGCTAGATTGGGATTGGTAGTAAGAATAGTATATAAGTGATGCAAAGTACTCAGATGCCAATTATATTTTGGTATAGGCTAAATTATGTGAGTGGAAAGAATGGAAAAAAGGGCAGCAACAATTTTCATCCCAGGACTACACTAATAATGGTATTTAGTGTTAGCAACACTAATTACAAAACCCAACACTAAATGTCAACAATCCCCTTAACCCTTAAAGGACAAATGGATCACCTTGCCTTGCCTTGCCTGTAGCATTCTACAGTGTTTTGCACACGGGCACCAGTAGTATTGTTTCAAAAAGTTGGAAAAGTTAACAGTGCGTGGTGCCCTCATGAAAATTACAAGAAGGGCAGCTTGGGAGCTAACACCATGTATCACAATTTGGATTACAAAATAAAATGAATGTATCTCAAGACAAAAAATTTTGCCTTCCATGATGCACTACGCTTTTATGATCACTTCTAAAAAAAATCAGATCAAAATCAGTCTTTTTTTGAGATACAAAGTTTTTTTTGGAGGCAACGGACGTTTTTTGTCCATGCCAACATTTAGGCGTTAATGTTACTAACACTAAATGTCAACTAATACACTATTTGTCAATTATTGAACTTTTTGGAAGTAATTTTTTTTTACAAGTTTACATTTAGTGTTAGAAATTGGTTTAGTTTTAATCCAAAAAAATCCAAAAACATCCAAAAAAATCCAAAAAATCCAAAAAAATCCCAAAAAAATCCAAAAAATCCAAAAGAACCCAAAAACATCCAAAAACATCCAAAACATCCAAAAGAATCCAAAAAAAATCCCAAAACATCCAAAAAAATCCAAAAATCCAAAAATCCAAATAATCCAAAATAATCCAAAAATTTCCAAAATAATCCAAAATAATCCAAAATAATCCAAAAATTTCCAAAATAATCCAAAATAATCCAAAATAATCCAAAAAACTCCAAAAAACTCCAAAAAAATCTAAAAAATCCAAAAATCCAAAAATCCAAAAATCCAAAAATCCAACAATCCAAAAAATTTGAAACAACAAAAAATGTCAAAATTTCTTTAAAAATTTCATAACTTTTTTAATTTAAAAATAAAGTTAAAATTTTTATATAATATTATAATCTAATGTTCCCAAAGTTCCCACGCAACGTTCCCAAAGTTCCCACGCAACGTTCCCAAAGTTCCCAATGACATGCCCAAAGCTTCCATGTGATGTTCCCAATGTTCCTAAGGGAGTTCTCAAAGTTCCCACTTGACGTTACCAAAGTTCCCATAATTTGGAGAAAGTAACAAAGAGTGGTGTGCACAAAAAGAAGGCAACTCTAAATACAAATTAAATGAGATTTAGAATGAGTGAAATTAAAGTGCAGATAACACTATTGGTACCATAACACTAAATACC
This sequence comes from Ulota crispa, assembly GCA_963920765.1. NCBI lineage: Eukaryota > Viridiplantae > Streptophyta > Bryopsida > Orthotrichales > Orthotrichaceae > Ulota > Ulota crispa. The sequence continues at coordinate 1,191,110 of OY987243.1, forward strand.
ATTATTAGTGTACTGAGAGGAAGGATGTTTTTTTCACCCCAGGGAAGGTCCCTAGAACCTGTTGCTCGTGAAAACCCAGGGCAAGGTGGGGGCCCGCCCATGCCCGTAAGACATCAAACGGTTTGCTCTCAAAACGTCATGTGCGAGGGCCTAAAGATTGGACGCAAAAAAAGAAACTAGGGACTTACATACGGAGCTCCACTCACCAAACAAAATATCCACCAAAGTTCGCACTTTTTGTGTTCCAGTGCAAACACTATAATTCCAATTTTGTGAGCATGGATGGGTGACAAAAGAAATAAGAATTTGCGGAGAAGCAGCCAGCCCCAAAAACAGTGCAACAGAAGCACCGCCAGGCGCCAGTTCACCTGCCTTGGCCGCTGTAGCCCAGCGTTTCGCCAAAATCTTACCTAAATTTAAGCCTGGTGATCATGACACTAGAACCCCATATTAAGCAGATATGGAGTTGTTAGTTATATATGGAGTGTATCTGGACCAACACAAAGTCCAGATACACTGCACATATAACTGACAACTCCATATCTACTTAATATGGGGTTCTAGACATTTTCAGTCAAAATTTGGATGAATTTGCTAGGTGCCTGATTGCCTGCCCAAGCGTACATTAAGTTCTCCAAAATCTAAATGGAATATACTATTATTTGTACAGTATATGGATGAATGTGCATTTTTTGTTGGTTCTATCCATTCTTATTCCATTTTTTCTTACCTACTGGGATTAACTTCTGGCCGGGGTTAGATGGCATGCCATTTTGGCGAGGCCCACGCCTGACACCCTGCCCAGCCCTTGTCCAAACCATTTTCTCTCTCCTCTTCATTCCTCAACTCTAACTTTCAATTTTTGAACTTGTGTTTGAGTCTCTTCACTTGCTATTGTGCTCCGTGGAACTTGATTCATAATTGGTTCTTTCACTAATGTGCTTATGAACTAGTTACTAACCAAGTTTCAAGGAGCACAATAGCAAGTGAAGGGGCTCAAATACAAGTTCAAAAACTGAAAGTTAGAGTTGAGGAATGAGGAGAAGAGGAGAGAGAAAATGGTTTGGGCAAGGGCTGGGTAGGGTGTCAGGCACAGGCCCTAGCCAAAATGGCATGCCATCTAACCCCAGCCATTAACTTATTGGGTAATTGTTGCGCGACCAGTGAAAAAATAGAAGGCCATGGCTACACCAAATAGTGCATTTAGGTTGCTCCATACTAATTTCTCGACATTCCGCACTATTTAAATACGTACTGCTGCTACAGTAATTTTCAGCAGTAATAATTGTAATAAATAGTTTTTGAAAAACTTGACAACTACTACAACACTATAGAAAGACAAACTAGCAATATCCAAGTTGTAGATCAAGTAAAACCTAAATATAGAAAAAGTTGCATGCACTTCCAAGTGAACAAGTGGTGGATCATGAGATAACTTTTCAAGGTAAGGCAACCTAATTGTTGAGGCAACCGAAATGCACTATTTGGTGTACAGCATAGCCATAGCTGCGGACCGCAATGTAGAGATGAAACGATGACGAAGAAAGACTGCACGGACGAAATGGCCTTTTCTATTTTCATCCATCAGGATGTAGTGCAATTGGCAACAGATAAAAACTTTGTTCTCCGTGAATTTTTTTTGGTTCCGGGATATTGACTTCATCAGAGATATCCTTCTTTCTCCTAACTTACTGTGTGAGCTAGCTTAGTGTAGATACTACTAAGTTACTTCTCCCTCCAGGATTGTCTCCTTCCGAGAAATCTTTCGCTGCGATAATTCAAAGACTTTCCTCGTTCATTTTGTGCCTTGACAACTTTGTTCAAACTCTTGGGATTGTTCTATCCCTACTTGAAAGGCTAAAATAAGCTTAGTCACCGTCTCCACAGCTCGCAATTGAGACTTGCAGACTGACTCACAGTTCCTGGATAGCAGTCTGTGTCGTCGAGTCTGCAGCCACACAGGATGCATGCAAAATCCTAGAGACTGGCAGTCAGATGTACGAGTCCCTCTCAGACTTAGAGCGTCTACCTTCAAAAGAAGATTCCGCTAGCCACCTGAATTTATTTCTGGAGTTTGGTGCCCAAATTGACATAGGTAGCACAAGTTTAGGTACCCGTTGTAGTTGTAGCAACTGTGGCAACATGAATGTCTTTGTAATAAGCAAATTTTGTGCTAGCAATCTTATTACAAAATGTGCTCAATTTCAAAATTTAAACCATGAATGATCTGTTAACTCACAAACACCACTATCTTGATTCAAAATATAGACCTAGCATAAACCACTTTATTCATGTACCCCTCTCTTCCATGTAAAAGGACAAACATGGCACTAGAAGTTGCACCATGACACTCTCTCTTACAATAATTATAAGCTCAAAATGATGTGTTCTTTCATATAAATACTAGTATACAGGCACACGCTTTGCGTGAGTTGGACATGTATGGGTAATGCAACATTCAAATTTACAAAAAAACAATGTTCATCTCACAAATCAATTGGTCTAGAGTTTAATCCTAATGTATTTTACAAAAAGTCAATATCTCACTATTGGTTTAGAGTCTAAGCTTGAAGCACCATCAAGTTGGTTCTTTTCCCGGGTGGATAACTTAACGCATTTTAGATTTGACAAGCGGCATAATATAGAGAGGGGTTTATTCTTTTGAGGTAATAATTATAAAAAATTTACAACTAAGAAAGGGTTCATTCAAATGGCAAAATTGAGTATAAGTAATTTAGGTAGGTTTTAAACATGCCTCATTACTTTTTTTTACAAGTAATTGAGGGGCTAATATTGTGGGGTATTCTATGGTCCTACTGTTTTTATGGTGGGCATAGGATATTTGATGTTCCAATGAGGGTGCTAGGTGTTGGGTGATGAAAAATGAGGGCAACAAATGTGGATGAATGGTTAGGGTTTACTTCATTTTTGAATTAGGGTTTTGTTGATTGGTGTTAGGATGCAAATTCCAGCCTTTGAGGTTTCAACTTGTTTCATTCACCTTGTGCGCAATAGGGTTTTCTTAATACATACATGTAAACGGAGTTCATTCACATGCTTTGACTCTTAGTTGATTTATTGTTGAATTTTTGGAGTGAAGAGACATTTCTGATTGCATTGTATATTTCCATAAAGGATTTGATCTTTGTCTTGAAATTACTTACAAAAGCATAGTGCATTCATACCCTAACCCCTAAAGCCTAAATTGTCAAATTACTTAACAATTCAAAATTTTCAATTATAGAAAAGATAATCTAAGAAAAAAAATTGTTGAGCCCTTATAAGTAATTAAAGAGTGTCCTAAAATTGGCCATTTGACCCAATTATGTAATTATAGAGACCCTTTTATTTGCCCAAGGAACTAAATAGCATCCTATAAATTACCCCCTTGCTGCACATGGGGTACCCAACATACAAAAAGTGATCCACTTGAGGTTCTTTTTGGAAACCAAAAGTAGTAATTGTCCTCATCACAATGCTACTTTTTTATACTTTGCTAGGGGACGTTTGGCATTTTGTTGATTTTCTAACACATGGTTGGAGTGAGTTTGGTGTTCTACATTTGAGGCATCCTTTATTGTTCCAACTTCCACCAAAAAGTTGTAGAAAATTTTGAAAAGAATATGGTTGGAGGGTGCTTGGTGTTCTATATCTAGGGTATTTTTTATTGCTTCAACTTACACCCAAGAAGTTCTAGAAGCTTTTAGAAAAGGGCGCAGAGTCAGTAAGGGTTAGGCTCCCACTTAGTAGTATAGATAGAAAAGGTTGTATTTATATATATATATATATATATATATATATATATATATATATATATATATATATATATATATATATAGAAAAAGTTGTATTCTTGCAACTAGTTGTATTCTTTTATTATAGACTTGTTTACGTACCCGCTAAGCCAATGGAGGCAACAAAAATACCCTTGCTATAAATGAATTTTGCAATAGCAATCTTATCACAAAATGTGCCAATTTAAAAATTCAAATTGTTTCACTTACAAGTGCTAGCAATCTAAATCAAAGGAAAGCCTCACTATAAACCACATTACGCATGTACCCCTCTCTCTCATTTTTTACTTTTGCTCAAATTTTATACTTCGGTTAAATTTGTACTCTACTCAATTTTTAAACTTTTTTACTTTGGTTAAACTTGTACTCTACTCTATTTTTAGGTATTGTCTTGTTAAACTTTTTTACTGCTACATGCATGGAATGCAACTCACCAAAACTCTCTGCTTTTCATTCAATATAGGATTCTTTTATGTCTATTAAAAAAGATTGTATTCTTTTTATTTATAAATAAGACCGGCACTCTGCTCTACTTTTAGGCAGAAAGCAAGCTAAAAATGGATTCATCAAAGTATCAAACCGACACACACACATGCACACACACACAAGCACCCAATTCTTTTGTATAATAAGATATAGAAAATCAAGCTTGAGATAGTTTTGATTCCCAAACATGTAATGACATATTATGGCCTAATTTAGATGAAATCAACCCCTAAAGGACCTAAGGTATGTTCAATGGACACTTGAGAACTTGGGTAAGTTCATGCAAAGTTAATTTGTGTTCTCAAAATTGTTACAAAATGTGTAAATATGTATCTTCCAAGTGGAAATGTAATTTTTTCCCAATTGGATGCCCAATTCAAAAGTTATGCCGCTTAAAAGAATTTGGGTAGCTCAAACAACTTTGGCATCTTTGGAGAATCTTATGCTAAAACTCTTATCAACTTTTGGGATTTGGCATGTTTCTAACTAACTCAATATGACACAATTGTCACAAGAAAAAAAAAAAAAAAAAAAAAAAACACACTAAGATCTCACATCACCTTCCTAGAGGAGTCAAACTTTGTTAACTATGTCCGAGCAATTTCAAGAAGAATTATTCTCTTCTAACTTCAAGCTCTATTATCTTTCAAGTTGTAAATTCAAAGCTCTTGCAATTTTTTTCACATGTTCCAAATGTTTTTTTTTAACTTTTCCTTATTCAAAATTCATGAATGAAGCTTCCTCATTACACAAAAAATCATGAAAGAGTGACCAATATGTTGCAAATTCACTTAACCTCTTTGCAGTGCAGGGTGATTTAGTATAAGCTAAATCGTATATTCTTTTGAAACTTTTAGAGCAAAAAATTTACTCCAAGGGGCTCAAAGTCTATTGACCTTGAATGAAAAAACGTTATTTTTCTCATTTCAAACATTATAATCTTACAATCCACACGGTTAAATGGGCTGAAATTTTTTGCACTTTTTTTTTTTTTTTTTTGTAATACACTTTTGTACACTTGAAATTCAGAAAAACAAAAAAAAAGCAAAAAAAATCAACAAGGGTGATGCACTAAAAGTTTTTGAGAAATTTTCTACAAAAAACACCCTTGGTCTTTAGGAGTTAATTGATAACTTTCAAATAAATAGGGGTAGTTACCTTTTCCAATAATAAAATTTCTATGACAAATGAGAAGTTGTGGAGTGGAAACAAGAGCCACTTGGAGCACTTTTTTGAGAAGAGACTATGACTCCACTTTTGTGGATGATGGAGAATGAGTTTACCTCAAAAATGGTGATGTAGTAAGAAAGCAAGTTGCATCCATACATTCCAACCAAGGTCTCCAACTGCAAGGAAGCAAGTAGAGCAAGATGAAAAAGAGGCATGCATTGATGAAAACTTAATTTGCTAAAATCTCTTCACACCCATTCTTTTACTTTAAAGGTGACAAAAGAAAACTTCTCAATCCTTAAAAAATGAGACCTTTGCAAATCAAGAAAAAAGTTCAACATCCCCATTCTTTAAAGATTGAGAATGAGACAAAGCAAGTGTGATTACCTCTGATATTTTAGTTGTGCTTTATATGTTATATCCATTCCACTCTCTATTATTTTTTGATAGAACATGAAACCACAAATTGATTATTATTTCTAGATTAATTGCAGACTGATAATCAGTACTTTTTTTACAGAGTTTTCCATTTCCATTTGGGTTTATAATGTGAAGCTCTGACTAGTTATGGTGATTTTGTAAAAGAAGTATCTCACGTGTTGCTTGAACTTAAATTGAACGGCCGCTTCTTGAAGAAGAAAAGTCAATATTTGAGGTGAAGCTCGTTTGTGTGCTTTGAAACAAGAAATGTTCTAAGAAAAAAACTTTGAAAATTCTCATGGTACTTGAAATTCTCATCGTACAATTATTCAAAATCTGAAATAAATATCAAATTACATGTACATAGTGTAGTTTTTAGAAATTCTCTTTGCAAATATTATGTGGTTTGGTGAATAAAGCATTTTTTTTTGCTTCAAAACCACATTTTTCGTTTGAAAATATCTTTTCAAAAATGTTTTTGAGGAATCAGCTAGATAATATTTTTAGAAAACTACCATTCCTAGAGATTCACATTGTAAATATTAAAGATTTTTTTTTATAAAATCATCAATCTTCGATCTATAATTCAATTTAGAGTTGTTGGTTTAATATTTGGTTCTAAATTATTGAATAAATATTGGGAAGTGCTTAGGTAAAAACTATTAAATAGATGTGATTAATACCAAGCAGTGGTTTAAATATCATCATTTGATTGTCCTTCTAAAAAACCTTTTTTAACACATTTTTGCTTATTTTTGAAGCCCCGACTATATTTAAGTCCTTAATAAACTAATGATGTATTTCTTTGAACCATAGTTGTTTCACACGCTTGTTAGTTTTGGATGCTATGAGTCTAAACGATTGCTTTGCAAGGAGCCATAAAGGCTTATATAATGCTTTCTATCATATACAAATATCGTTTAACAATGCTTCTTCATTATGTGATTTAGGATATGTTCACACTTGGTGTTAAGGGTAGTACTAGTCAAGGAAATTAGATGCACTTGGATATAACTTTAAACTGTATTCATATTGCAAATATTCCTCCTAACATTAAATGTGAACATATTTTTATTTTTCACTAGTACATGGTATCAAGGACAGACTCAAAGACAAGAATACAGTAGAGGACACGTAGAATCAAGACAAAAACTCAGAAGTGTATTTAGAACCAAGGCTAGAGAAGTGTATTAGATGGTAGCAATATAAGGCAAGGCTAAGGCTTGAAGGCCAAAGACTAAAGCGGTAAGATGAATTGTTGAGATTAAAGAACATCTCAGGTTTGACTCTTTTATATACTAGAGATTGAAGCTTGTCCGTCAAGCTTGGAAGTTGTTTGAGAAGCTTCCTTTGACTTGGATGGCACTTGAGCTGTTTTTACTAGGTAGAAAGCTTCTTGAGAAGCTTCGAATTTTCTAGAACCTTTTATGAACTTCTAACATATTAGAACATTTTATGACCTTCTAAAACATTTTATAACCTTCTAGAACATTTTATAACCTTCTAGTATCTTATAGATGATTCTATGAAATTCTATGATTGAAGCATTAGTTAATCGATTATATCCGTGACATTACCTCCCCTTCTAGCTCTGAGATCCTTCAAAAAGTTCGTGTAGTTGTTGCTCTTGGCTTTGTGTGTTGCTGTTCATAAAATTCTTGAATTTTCAAAGGCACGCTTGTTAAATTTGAAGCTGGTTCCCATATACGCTTGCTAATCGGGTAGTTGCATCAATTAACAAAATATTCGACTTGCCGTCTCTAAATCCTTGAATCTAAATTCTTTTTAGTTTTATATTTATTAATGCTATCCACTTCAACGCAAGACAGTGGAGGTTGAATTCTTCCAAGAAAGTTAGATTCTCTGTAGGTTTCTAAGAGTGAAAACGCAAAATTCATTAAAAAGGTGAAAACACGTGTACCATTTTATATTTCATTTTAATCTCAAATACCCTTTTAAACTAAATTCGAAGGTATTAGATTCAGTTTGAGCTACTAAGATCTTTCCACTCACAAATTCCTCCTCTCAAGTGAGGCCACGTATACCTATAAAAAATGTTGGAGCTTGAATTAGAGTGACTATCCTAATCCTGCAAAAGTTACAAAATGTAAGTATTTTCCCTTTTGAATGAATATCACGTTGTAATATGAAACACTAGATGTACCTTCATTATTACTGGTAATTGTAGTCAATATACAACAGCATTGATTTGATTTTTAATATTAAACAGTCCAATCCGGCAATATTCAAGTTTGTTGATTGAACGAATCGTCTTAATATTACGTCATAGTAACCATATTTTTTTACCTACTTGAAACTGCAGTTGCTCTTTTTTTCTCATATCCATAAACTCTTTGTATCGTATTTGAGTTTTTTTTAAATGAGCTTTCATTGTTGTATGTCGCTTTTGTGAACGCATTGTCAAATTTTCTACCACAGGGCTCTCTCCTCTCTAAGCTGTTAGTATGTCGATTTTTGGATGATGTCCATAATTCACGTAAAATAGAGTTTCTTGAGTTGATACATATTTATTATTGTTGTATACAAACTCTGTAAGCGGTAACAAAGACACCAAATCGTCTTGTTGATAATTTATGATATACCGTAAATATTGCTCCAATATTTGATTTACGCGTTTGATCTGTCCATCTAATTAAGGATGAAATGTCAAAGAAAGTTTGATTTTTACTTGTAAAACTTCAAATAGTGATTGCCAGAATTTGGAGATGAACTTCAGGTCTCTGTCAGACACAATGTTTTCAAATAATCCATGATATCGATAAATATTGTCGACAAAGAGCTTAGTTATTTCTTCTCCAGTGATTGTGTACTTGCATGGAATAAATTGTATAATCTTTAAAAACTGATCGACTATCACACAAACAGAATTAAACTTAGCCAAAAGTTATAAATTTGTAATAAAATCTATAAGAAATAGATAATCAAGGCTATTTTGGCACTGGTAAAAATTGTAAAAGTCCGTATGGCCTATATTGCAGATTTTCGGAGCGAAAACATATGCCACAAGATAGATTAAACTCTTTGATGGTCTTCCTCATCTGTGGCTACCAAAAATCTAGAAAAATAAGTTTAAACGTCTTATTGAATCAGAATGTTCAACGGCTAGAAGATTGTGGCATGCTTGTATGATTTGAAAGCGGCGTAATGCATTTGGAATGTATAGACGTTCTTCAAATTATAAAATCTGATTTTCAAACTTGAATTCAGTGGAATCTTCTGCGGAGTTGTTGGAATATTGTTTGATATCAAACACTAATACATCTGTAGTTGATGTTGCTTGGATTTTGTCTAAAAAACTGGAATCAGCTGGAAATGAGACTTGGGCTGCTCGTAAATAGAGGCATTCAGGCTTTTAGAGCTTCATCCGTTATTGATCATATGCTGTTTTCCTTTTTTTAGGCATAGGATTGGATTTTCTAAATAAGACATTAAATAACCTTTGTTGCTTTCCGGATCAATACATGATATCAAAGTCAAATCTAGATAAAGACATACTCCAACAAGCTTGACGACGGTTCAAGACACAAGTAGACATGAAATATTCAAGATTTTTGTGATCAATATATACTATCACCTGGTGTACAACGCCTTTGAAAAAGTGACGCCATTTTTTGAAAGAATCCACAATTGCAAGCAGCTCTTTATCGTGGATTTCATAGTTGATTTCTGTTGCGCTGAATTTTCTTGAGTGAAAAGCAACTAGATGGAGTTTCATGTCTTCTTCTTGTTGCGATAATACCACGCTCAATGCAAATTTTGAAGCATCTATCTCTAAAAAAAATGGTTTGGAAAAAATCTAGATGTACCAAGATCGGGACTGTAATAAAAAATTTCTTCAGTATTTGAAAAGCCTTGTTTGCTTCTTGACTTCAATCCAATTTGTCTTTGCATGTAAACCGCGTAAGTAGAATGGTAATCTAATAATAATTTTTGATGAAGATTTGAAATAAATTTGCAAAATCAAAGAAACACTGAACATTGCGTACTGTTTTTGGTGTTGTCTAATCTAATATGACTTGAATTTTCTTGGAATCCATTGAAATACCGTCACTTGATACAACATAGCCAAGAAACTTGACTTGAGTAGTGTAGAAATCACATTCTTTGAACTTGGCGTATAATCCAATGTTGCAAAGCTTTTCAAGTACTAGCTTTACATGCTCTTCATATTGCATTGAATCTTTAAAATATATTGAAATAATGTCTAGATAGCAGACAACAATTTTGTTTAGAAACTCTTAAAATACATCATTCATAAGGTATTAATAGATTGCCGGTGCATTTGTAAGTCCAAAGAGCATTACGTAGTATTCAAAGTGTTTATACCTTGTTTGAAAAATGGTCTTCTATTTATCACCTTCTTTGGTTTGTACAAAATTGTACACTCTCTAAAATCATTTTTGGTATAAATCTCTGTTTATCTAATTTGATCAAGAAGTCTGCTGATTAGAAATAATGAATATCAATTTTTAATTGTAACTTTGTTGAGGCCTCAGTAATTCATGCACATTTGTAAAAAATCCATTTTTTTTTTTCATAAATAAAAGAGTTGCACTAACTGAAGACTTAAAGTGTCGCTTAAAAATTTTGCCAAAATTTTCATCAAGATATTTTCTTAATGCAAAAAGCTTGTTAAGCGATAGATTATAAATGGGTCCAAAAAGTGATTGTGCACTTTGTTCAAGATCGATAGTACAGTCATATAACCGATGCTTGGGCAAAGTATTTGCATTCTTCTTTTTAAATACATCTGGATATTTTTTGTACTCTTCTGGAAGCATGATTGTCTTGGTAATTAGTTCAGATATTAGAATAGCATATGCAACAAATATATCACCGTCTTTGGTGACTTACATAAACGCTTGAGCTTCAACAAATAAATATTTTGACATTTTCTGGTCAGAAGGTTTATCAGATTTAATCATTGGTTTATTTGTAAAAGGTTTTTTAGGAAAAAATATAACAATACGGTTTGCTCAATCAATTTGGTGATTATACTTTTTAAGCCAAAAAATTCCTAAAATCATAAGATTGAATAGAAAACAGATAACATTGTAAACTACATGGTTACTATGGTTTTCTGTTACTATCTGTAAGAGAGTCGTTTTGTAGATAATATTGTCAAAAGATAGCGGTCGTCGATCAATAACTTTAACGTGAATGGCCTTTGACTTTTGAACTATGGGAATTGTATGTAATTTTACAAATAGTTTATTTGCAAAACATGTTGAGGTTTTGGAATCTATCAAAGCATGGACTTTAATACTTTTAGAACCTAAATTAATTAATATGGTAAGACAATGAGCAGGATTTTCAGATAATATACAACTTGAAAATGTCAAAGTTATTGTAGGATTCAGTTGCACAGTTCATATGGTAACTAGACTTTGTTGTTTTCATGTTGAACATTGGTACTCCAAAATTCTGAAGCGCGTTGTTACTTCTAAAAAAAGTTGCTAACTTTATGTCCTTAGTTTCCGTAGTAAAGACATAATCATACATTGCGTCCGCGCTTCTTTTCTTATTTAGTAAGGGATTTGAATCGAACTGCATCAATTTACATGTCTTCAGCTTCGGATTATTTTTTCCTGAAATTGGAGCCGAAGAAGTGGCAAAATAGCCAATGTAAGGCCGCGGCGTGGTCCATACTTGTTTATATTATTGTCGCTTATATAGCTTGTTATCGCACTTGACAATTTAAATAATAGCTTCGTTCAATGTCGCAGGGTCTGGCAATAAAAATAGTAAATCTTTCACTTTGTCACGTAAACTATAATAGAATTAGCTTATCAAAGTTGTTTGCCCAGCTGATGTTGCATGAGAGCTGGTAAAAATCTGAAGTGTAGATTGATGCTGAATATCTTCTTTGTCGTAAGCTTTGGATTTTTATTGTCGCTGAGAGTATTTTGTTATATCCACCAAATGCTTCTTCAAAAGCATCTACAAACACTTCAAAACTATTGAGTATCGGAGAGTTCTTCTAAAAAAGCGGTGCAAACCAAAAAAGTGCTTGTCTAGATAAGAAAGTTCTCATCAATCCAATGCAAGCTGCAACTGTCAAATATTGTTGAAGTAGAAGGAGCGTAATAAGTCGAACTTGACAAAACCACAAAATTTAGAATGTACACTGTCAAATTTTTCTGGAAGGCTGACCTTAGGTTTTTTAGTTTCGTTAGAACTTAAAGTTTCCAATATAGAACTTGGAAGATCGTAAGCTTGAATAATTGGTGCGTGTATTGCAAAATATTCTAGCTCCATAGATTGTTGCAGCTTTGCTTTAAAGCTAGAGAGTCTTGAGTTGAGTTCTTTGGTTTATTTAAATATCTATTGTTGCTCCAGATTTATGATTGTAATGCAGACATGATAGCATCAAACTTTGAATTGTTTGTAACAATTTCGTTTTCTTCCATTATGGTGATAATGTAGTGTTTCAGTAATACACATTGATAAAAACAATAAAATCACAAACGCTTGGAAAGATAAACAGAGTAAGTTGTAACAGTAACTCTTCGAATCTAGTTTTGCCAAACTCTTTTATAACTTTTTTTCTAAGTTCCTATTTGGATCTGCTAATATTACAAATTTTAAGATTAAAATTGAATTCATAGACATGAGGTTTATTCAAGTCCATAAACTTCAATGGTAGAGAAAATTTATAGTAAGAACATATAACACTATCAATTTAAAAGTAGATAATCTGCAACTTTTAAAACAATGTGCAGTTTTCAAATAGAGGGATAATCTACACTCTATTCAAAAATCAGAAAGTTTTGATGATGTTGCAGTCAGTCTCAACAAATTGTCAAAGATGAACTCAAAGACAAGAATACAGTAGAAGGCACGTAGAATCAAGACAAGAACTCAGAAGTGTACTTAAAAACAAAGCTAGAGAAGTATATTAGATGGTAGCACTACAAGGCAAGGCTATTGCTTAAAGGCCAAAAATCAAAGCAGTAAAATTAAGGAACATCTCAGTTTTTACTCTTTTATATACTTGAGATCGAAACTTGTCCGTCAAGCTTAAAAGTTGCTTGAGAAGCTTCCTTTGGCTTGAACGGCACTTGAGTTGCTTCTACTAGATAGGAAGCTTTTTGAACCTTTTAGAACCTTCTATGAACTTTTAACATATTAGAACATTTTATGACCTTCTAGAACCTTATAGATGATTCTATAAACTTCTATGCTTGAAATATTAGTTAATTGATTATGTTCGTAACACATAGACACAGGCTTTGCTTAAGTTGGTTATGTATAGACAATGCAACATTCAACTTTATATAAATTTGAAATCTCACTAATCAATTGGTCTAGAATTTAAGCATATTGTATTTTACAAAAAATCAACATCTCACATCTATTATATAATTTAAGTTTGATGCACCACCATTTTGGCTCTTTTTTGAAATTGAATATAGTAATTGCCTTCATCACAATGTTACTATTTAATTCTTTGCTATGAGGCTAGGTACTAAATATTTTTTTGGTGTTTTAGCACATGGTTGTATGACATTTGGTGTTTTATATTTGAAGCATCTTTTATCATTTCAACTTTCACCAAAAAGATCAAATTTTTTTTGGAAAAATATATGGTTAGAGGGCACTTAGTGCTTTTTATTTAAGGCGTTTTTCATAACTTGAACTTATACCAAAAAGTTCTAGAAGGTTTTGAAAAAGAATATGGAGTCAAAATCTTCTCATTCAATAGTATAGATTATTCTTGATACATAACATTGATGTAACTTATCCAATTGCCTGTTGAATTTTTGACCCTTATTTGTTAATTTAAAGCCTATTTCTTGTTATCTTAAAGCTATTGAATTGCTCAAAAAAAATAATGCAACTAAAATGCATTGCCATGTAATATTGAGTAATTAAACATAAATTATTATGTACAAAACTGATACAATAGGCACTTCTGATTTAAGAAGGAAAAAAAAAAAATTCTTTATTTCTAAAGGCTTAGCTGCTGGGAGTATATTCTAGACAATCAATTGGTGCAAGAGAATGCAGGATATTGATCAATTAAGTTAAAGAAATTTTCCGGACTATACCCCTTAATTAGTTGAAACTCTTAATAATTATAAGTACAAAGAACTTTGGATAAAAGCTAAGAAAACAAATTGGAACTGTCATTTGCCAAAAAGATGTGGATAATGCCCAAAATTGACCACTATTTGACATTTTGTGGCTAGATTTTTGTGGGTTTATGGTGTCTTATACTATGGCAAGGTTTAACTCCAAAATGGCCTTGAGGACAAAATGTGTGCTTGACCAATTTTTGAAATTAAATAAACATGATCAAAGTACTATGTTTAGTAATTTATATTTTAAAATTTTCTTTTTGAAGTTTAGTTTTAGCTTCAACAATTTGATTTTGCAAATGACTGATTATGGTTCTTTAATTCAAGATTTTGTGCATGGGTGTCCAGTGCAGTCTTGACTTTATGTTGTGTTGAGGGCTCTTGGGAATGAGCCTCAAATACTGTATATTTTTGAAAAGAAAAAAAATTAGAAATTCATTTAGAAATTCATTTGGAAAATTGTAGAGTAGATTTTGAGAAGTCATAAACTGATTGGGATTATGCATGTTAGGCCTTTATGAGTTCAAGGAAAAAAAAGTGAATTGATAGATGCACACTTAGGGTTTGATATCACTACAAGAAACCATGGTCAAATTTACAAAAAATTTGACAAAAATTGTGACCTAATCTAATTGTGACCTAATCTAATTGTGACCTAATCTAATTGTGACCCAATCTAATTGTGACCTAATCTACAGTATACTATAGAGTATATTGTATATAAGGTCATAATTTTTGTCAACTTTTATGTAGATTCAACCATAGTTTCCTTGTAATGTATATGCATATTGCTCGAGGGTAAGTTTTAGATTTTTACCATCAAAAACTTAAATTTGAAAATTTTGAATTCAGATTTGAGGCCTTGATTTAGTCTAGAGCCATGAAGGAGATTACAATTGAATAACACTCACTAAAAAAGCTTAGTTTTTTTAAACAAACAAAAGGAAAAATACTACTTTCTCCCCTAGCTAAGCTTTTTCATTAGGTGTTATTCAATTGTAATCTTCTTCATGGCTCTAGACTAAATCAAGGTCTCTAAGTTCAAATTTGAATTCAAAATTTTCAAATTCAAGTTTTTGATAGCAAAAATCTAAACTTTACCCCCAAGCAATGTGCATATATCAAACCCTGGGTGTGCCCATATCAATTCACTTTTTTTTCTTTGAGGAACTTCTAAATAATGTATGGAGAGAGTCAAGAAGCAATTGAAAGTCAACCAAATGAACTATGAAATAATTGAGTGAAACCTAAATCAATTTGTGAAATACCAATTTAATTTCTTATTTTGTGGGGCATGGATTAAAAAGCTAGATGAAAATGAGAAATGTGGGACTTTGCCAAAGAAGCTCAAAATCTCCCTGCATCCTGCTCCTACACATGGTGGGATGCAAGGTTTGGGGAGAACTGGCGGTTAGTGTAGTTGCAGCCAGTTGAAATTGCAAAAAACCCAATTCAAACTTGAAACTAATGGATAAAAAACCGGTCCTTTTTTTCAAAAACTCTAAATATAGTATATTTACAATAAAAAATTAGTAGTTTTACAAAAAATAATTGGTACATGTTAGTCAAAATCTGGTTGAAATTGGGGAAATGCTAGATTTTAGCAAGTGAAGCTAAAATTTCTCCCCAAACCCTGACTAGGGTGGGGTTTGGAGTGGGGCCTATGGTGGATTTAGCAAAAATTGGGGTGGATGTAGCAAAAATTGGGGTGGATTTAGCAAAAATTGGGGTGGATGTAGCAAAAATTGGGGTGGATTTAGCAAAAATTGGGGTGGATTTAGCAATTCCCTCTTTTATAGTTTCCCTCAAACTACCGGTAACTTATGTGTTTGGGTGCAAACTGGATTAGGCCAACTTTTCAACGAGAGAATGAGAGATGCGAGAAATCTTCCAATAGCCACGAACGGTGGATCGCAGGGCCCCATCTTCATCCGACGACTACGGCGCCTCGCAGTCCGTCCACGACTCCAGGGCTTCGTCTTGCCCCTCTCGTCTGTCATCCATGCTGGTGTCGTCATGCCTTGCTTGAGGTAAGCTTAATAGGTCTTAGGCATTCGACGCGCCTCATCTCCGAATCCTCGGGAATGCTTTCTGCTGCTTCCCTGGAGTTGCGATTGTCCGTCGTCGTCAGGAATCTTTAAACTTAGGTTTTGATTGAGAGGGTTTGCGTCGAGTGAGCGTGATGGCTGTGTCCATGCTGCGCATGTCTCACAGCTCCATTGGCGACAGTGACGACCACAATGGCGCCCGGTTTTCCTCTCGGACTGCTCTTCACACTTCTCCTGCTTTTTTTCACATGAACTCGGTACCAAATGAGTCCTCAAGATTTATGTTTTCGAATTGGCGTTGCGAGTATTTGCTTTCTTGTTCTCTTGAAGATAGCCTTGGATTAGGTTTCACAACAATTGGCCAGCATTAGCTTTTCCTAACTAATTATGCCTTCACTTTGACCCGAATCTTTTGTGTGTGTGGTATTTGATTACAATGCAGGTCAATTCAGATGGTCGAGCTGGTTATTTTACTGGTATTTTTCCTTCTGGTGCACGTTTGCGTTGTGGATACATCTCGATTCTGAAAGCTAGGTCAACCATGTTTTTGTGACATGCTGTACAGCCATTTATACAATTGTAGTTTGCAGACAACAACATGAAGAGAGGCAGGAGAAGGAGAGGTCCTGAGAATGGTGCTGTGCAAAGGCCTTCTTTGCTTTTTGTGGCAAACTCTGTTATTGAGACTCAAAAACCGCTAAATTTTCTAAGAATTTTGGTCGGTAAGTGATACGATATAATCTTATGCTTTCTCGAATAATAAGTACATGTTTGTTACAGTGATTTCTGATTTGTAGAATGGCTTATTCTTTTCCTATCAGCTTCACCTTCTGTGTCGTGTCTCACCTATTGTGTTCTCGCTACAGAAGGAGCTATAGCTGGAGCCACGGCAGGAGTTGTTGTTGAGACAGCTCTTTATCCAATCGACACCATCAAAACTCGTCTACAGGTTGATGATGAATTACCATGCTGAATTGCAGTAGAATGAAGATATTAACGATTAGTCGGTTACAGGGATTGTCAAAAAGGCTAGTTTTAATTACGGGATTTTTGTTTCTAGGATGCTACAAACGTTTTACTCTGTAAATTGCATCTTATGAGAACTTGAAGTTTATCCTTCGAGAATCACGAAAGTGTTATACAGATTTGGGCAGGCGTCAGTTTGTGATATTGTGTTGAGACGGAGCAGCTTTTGCAGGTCGCCTGCAGGGCGTTCTCATGGACGGTGTGATTTGAATGGGTGTCAGGCTGCAAGGTCCGGCGGGAAGATAATGTTCAAAGGATTGTACTCAGGTCTTGCAGGCAACATTGCCGGTGTTTTACCGTCCGTAACTTCCCGTACTCTATCTCCTCCCTTTGGCGCTGTCTTCTTATTTATTTTTCTCGGTGCCCTTCTTAATGCATTTTTCCGTAGAACGAGGCTTTCCAAGGAGCATGTTAATAATAAAAATGCTGTTTGCCTTCTGCGGTCAACGATCATAAATTTTCCCTATTTTGCAGTTGAAAACTTTATTTGCATGGCAACTTTTCACAATCTACTGATTTAGGCGCCGTCTGGCTAATACTCTATACCGTGAATTTGCTACAGGGCATCAGCAATCTTTGTGGGTGTCTATGAACCATTGAAAAGGAAACTGCTGGGTGTTTTTCCGGACCACCTTAGCTCTGTTGCACATCTGGTAAGGCCGGGTATAACGAGCTTTCACTTTCTGCAGGCAGTTGTTTGAGGGGAGTAGTTTTACCTGTGACTTCAGCTTTTATATGTTCATTCGAATTGAGAGATGGGAAGTGAATTCGCCCTTACTGAAACCAGTTATAATGCATAAGAAAAGAATGGGATAGTAGAGAATGTTCAGTTATTTTTAAATGGAACTTCCGTGAGTTCATTCATCAGATGATGTGGTGGGAAACTATCTCTTGTTGGCTTGAGTGAAATTTCTGCTCAATTATTACACAGTTACAGTATTTATAATCGTAGAGTTCCGTTTAGTTTTAAGCAGATTTGTATAAATGCAATATATGAAAGGAAATGGAGTATGAGATCAGTATTGGAGTGCATCGTTGAACTCCGTGATGTCCTTCTGGAGCCCTGATTCAATCTCTGATAGTTGTGGTGATTACTTGCAAACTAACATTTAATTTTAGGTGTTTCTGAGAAATTTCGAATTGGTGTTATATTGGGTTTTGCCAGAGTGCTGGGGCTGCGGGAGGTGCTGCTGCGTCACTGATACGTGTGCCGACTGAGGTTAGCGTCTCTTTTTTCACGTCGTTGTTAGTGCATATCATGTACCTGATTGTCTGCATTTTGCGTCCATTTGGTCCTAAGTCTTGCGTATGCGTTATATCGTTGTATTTCTGGCAGATACAGTTCAGCTTGTACAGCATGACGTCTCTGTTTGGCAGAATACTTCGATCCCAATCGATTCTTAAGAAGTTTTGTGATCCCGGTACAGGAACCGATTGTGTGCCTCAGTCCGTTTAATCGAATCTTGAGTGGTTGTGGCTTGTATGCTGTGATGTTCTCAGTGCGGGAGAAACACAGGAGAACCAGTCTTTTATTGATCATCCATTTTGAGAATTATCTGCACGTGGAATTCTATAGGTTGTGAAACAGAGAATGCAAACTGGTCAATTTCCATCTGCGCACTCAGCAGTGAGGCAAATCTTGGCTAAAGAGGGTGTTCGTGGTCTTTATGCGGTATATGATCTTTCTCTATACTTGATTTCTAAGGGATTAAGTACTCTTGTTTCGTCTGTGCATGGAGTTGTCTTCATATCTGCATCGTCTAATATTTGTTTCGTCAGGAACAATGCGTTGGTTTTTTAGCTCAAACGACGTGTACTTACGCAGGGTTTTGGGTCTTTCCTATTACGAGATTTACCATTTGATGCAATTCAATTTTGCATTTACGAACAACTTAGGATAAGCTTGAAGAAAGCGGTAAGCATACTATATGCAGAGAGCTTTCTTAAACTGAAGCACATTTGAGCACTGTTAATGTACTGAGTTCTTTGTACAAGCTACTTCGGAAATTAGTTTCTGGGCAATGTGATTTTCATTGATTAGTTGCAATGTTGTCGCAAATTTTAATTGGTTCAGGTGAATAGAGATCTTCTAGATGTGGAGACCGCACTTGTGGGAGCAACCTCTGGTACAGACTTCCAATCGAACCATCTTTCTATTCGTGTAACTGCTGCTTGTATACGATAGTTGGATCTAAGTTTGTTTGTGGATCATTATTTGGGATCGTTCATGCTGAAGCTCTCTCCCTCGTCAACAACCTTAATCCTTTGACGGCGAGGTTAATCACAATACACTGAAAGAGGATTAATATTTCTGACAACTTCGAAGACTACTCGTTTGGTTTCGCTTCAGCATTGAAGGGTAGACATATAAATCCAACAGCTGAGAACAAGTCATATGAGGTTTTACTTAAGCAGTAGATGAAGTAATGCTAAAACCAAGCTTTTGAATTCTTGTGATTGGATTTTAATGAATCAAATTTTTTGCAGGTGCCATAACGGGTGCAGTGACTACACCACTTGATGTTATAAAGACCCGACTTATGACCCAGGCAAGTCTCTCAAACCATACATGCATGGAATGCTTCTGTTGAGGCATTGTAAAGTGACTGGATTGCCCCGCCCCCTTCCCAAATTTCATTAATTTAGTCACGGAGTTGGGATCTTAACCCTAACAATTTTTTGATGTAAAAATTTTAACGAGCAGGGCGCAAAAGGACACTACAACGGTATAGGCGACTGTGTTTCGAAGATCATAAAGGAAGAGGGTGCAGGCGCTCTCCTCAAGGTACAGATACAATTCTTGTATATTGACGACCAAGTCAACCTTGAACTTGTAAAGGAAATAGTGTACCATGCATTTGAGGTTTCGGTTGCAAGCTTGAAAGCACTCATGTTTCTTCCGAAGAAACGTTTGTCGTTCCTCTTTAAACCTGTGTGGCAGCGAAATGCTGGGATTCAAACTGACTGGCTTTCAATACCTGGTCAAGCCATGTTCAATTTCTCTGTAGTTTGTTTTTGCCTCCATTAGCTTGCTGAACGTTTGAATGTATTATTTTGCAGGGCATTGGACCAAGGGTAATGTGGATTGGAATTGGGGGCTCTATATTCTTTGCCGTGCTAGAGAGAACCAAGCAGCTCCTTGCTTCACGCACACTCCCAGATGAATTTAAGGATGCAAGGCTCGCTTAAGGTGTAGCACTTTGGAGAAAACCTTATTGTTCACTGCTATTAATACTCAAAAAAAATTCCGCTGCCGTGCTCTTGTGTCTTCAAATTCTCTGACGTTGAGTTTTCTGCCCCACTTTGTCTGCTAGCCCAACCGCAGTTGGTTTGTGCGAGTCCTGAGACGTTCTGGAGGCACGGAGTGGTACAAACTTCTTGTGAAATTAAGAGCTTCTTTGAATTTTAGGTGCAAATTCCTGGCCTCTTCGTAATCACTGTGGTTCGCAGTTTCAGGGATCAGCACAGAAATAACAGGTATCAAGTCTGGGAAGAAAATTCAAGTATTTGTACATGGTGAATCGTGGAGAAGGCAGTTGCCACAGCCGAGTTAATTTTACAGCATATTGCAGGTATATACTGTAAATTGCAAGTCCAATCAGTGTGTATAAGTGAAGCCGTAATGTAAGTACATATGATTTGAGGTTTTTCTGGCATAATTTCTTCCAACAGATATCCTCTGCAGAGATGTCCGTGCAGTAGGCAAGCTCAGTTGGGATAAATCAAGAAATGCAGATATTCAATTATCATGTTATTTTTTGAAATAATAGTAAATTTTCCTAATCCTAAAAGAAACAAGCAAACTGCTAAAAACAAGCTGTTACCAGAATATGGCTGCAGCGGTGCTCAAGGTCAGTGATGTTCCCAGATGCAAGTCAGCAAACTGCTGGTATCGAAAATATTTCATAAGGGGTTCCCTCGCCCCTCTGAATCCTTCAATAGTTGAAACACAATCTAGATTGCAGGCCACACGCTAAATATAATGCTAAGTCTCTGTCACAATGGAGATATGTCATTCTAACCTTTCATCATACTATGCGCACTTTTGTCAACCAAAAGTACAGATTCAAAATGTACAAATATGGACGTTCTTGCCAGCTTGACATGATGTTCAATCACCTTTTCTTGAGCCTCTTCATTGTGTCTAATTCATACTTCTGCTACAATCTAGATCCTGCGCTTTACGGCCAAATAATGCCACAAGCACCTCCAGCATGAGGTAGTCGCCAAAATCGACAACGAATAAAGACTACTATTGATCACTATTTAACAACAACGTGAATCAAGAGCCTATTCCTTCAAAATCACACACCAAGGCATTGAACCTTATACAAAAACCATACTCTCGGTAAAGTAAGCCTCGGTTTTGGAGGAGAATTTGGGCTTTTTCTATGCGTCTCCTCGGATGACATTCTCGTGGTCAAGGGAGTTAGTTGCCGAGACGGAAACCCATCGGGAAAGCATGAAAGAAGAAGAAGAAGAAACTCCAGTCTCATTTTGAGACCAGCATGAATTAAGAATGGGTGTGCAAGGGATCCACACCAAATTAGAAAGAAAAAAAGGCGTGGGAAGGGGGGGCTCATACTAAAATCTTCTTCTTGTTGAAGTAAGCCCCGATTTTGGAGGATAAGTTGAGCTTTCTCGGCTTCTCCTGGGATGCTGACATGTGGTGGTGGGAGGAGAAGCCCTGAGCGGTGGTGGACGAGTCCCGGGGCGACCTCTCAGAGCGCCCGGGGCTGGCAAAGCTGGCGAAGGAAAAGGAGGACCGCGACGGGCTGCTGCTACTCGGCGAGTCTTCGAAGGACACGCCGTTCACGCTGCCTTGCCGGTCGCCCGGGCTGAGGAACTTTGCCGAGGAGGACTGGTGGCCCTCGTTCACAGCCAAATGCCCCCCCGACTGCGACAGCGCCTTGCGCTCCTGCCGCTTCGCCCGCAGCGCCGCCTCGCACGAGAACTTGGCGGCCTCCGCTTCCTCACGCTTGTTGATGGCCTCGCTCAGTTCATCGCGGCACGACCGCAGCTCTTTCTGCACGCTGTCCACTCGCCGCTGCATCTCCCTCTCGCTTGCTTTGGCCGCTTTCACCTGTCCATACAGAGACAGCACCAGCTCGTGAGACACTGTGCTTCTGTGCAGCACTCTGAAGCGGTGGGCTCAAACTACCCCTGCTCCATCACAGAGGTACTTGCTCACGTACGACGTGACAATCCCAGGGTTGAAACACTCCCTCTTCAAACTTCAAAACTCTAGTAAGTGTCTAAACGGTATGCATAAAAACAGAGTGGGTTAGATGCAGCTTCACCGTGTCCATCAAGAAAACTTGACTGGAAAATGTTGCTGAGGTGTGCAACTCTTTCAAAACCCAAATATCTAGCGATAAGAGGATGCTATATGAACTGAAGAGTATTATATACAGTACGTGAAGCTAAGCAAGCTAAGCACTCTATGCAATCGAGGAAGCGTAGGTTTTGGACTATTTGCTTACACCAAGGGATTCAGATGAGGTGAAGGATTATGGGTTGTATTCTCTTTTGACCGGCCAATGAGACAGTAGGCATCAATACCAACTTGGGATTATAAGCAAGGGAGATGGAAATTTCCAACCAGTATTTCCTATGAGTGTTCATGTTACTGGAGTTCATGGACCTACATAACTTCAAATGAGGGCACGTTTACATTGAAGACCGTATGCATATGTGCGAAGCACACATCAAGGATTGCTAAGGCCCAAATAGAGAACCGTTTCACTAGAATAAGACCAGAAAACTTACATCTTTTATAAAATGTTAGTTCTATGCGAGATGGTTTCTAGGTATACTCAAACAAGCTCAATAGGGAGAGAAGAAACCTTCAGAAATTTCGTCCCTAAGTTTCGTTCAATTCTCAAAATACTTGTTTGTCCATGCATCAAAAATTCACGTACATACCAAGGGCTATTAGAGGAAGGTGACATTTTATCAGGTGAGATACTTTTTCATGCTAAAGATCTTTGAAGGTAGTGGAATGACATAGATTGAGTATTACATGTGGTACGGAAGGATTTTGTCCCACAAAGTCGACAAACAACGAGGTAATGATATGTGCTCACTACATGCTCTAACACATCACATGCAATACTCAATCTATGGAAGAAGAAAAAATGCAAACAAGTGCAGTATGGGTTGTGTTTGTTGAGTACAAGGCAAATGAGGGTGTGCCACAGATGCTTCTAAAAATTGGAGTTGGTTATAGTGAGAATAGGGAACTACAATTCCTGGGGGCCGCATGAGTACAGAATTTCCTCTGATGGACACACTCTACAACTACAGAAATTGAACTTATTGTGCCACCTTTTACAAACACGTGCAAAAGGAAACAGGGAGAATCTCACCTCAGCCACCCCAACGGCCACACGCTTGTTCACAATGTCTTGAAGCTCTTTTGCCTGCGTTTTTAGACTTTGATGCTCCTCCCAAGATACAAGTGCTTCAACCCCTCCCTCCTCTGTCTCCAAATCACACTCTGGTATCGTCTTCAACCTCATCTGGAGATACAGGTAGCAATCTATATGAATGATCAACGCAAGTCATTGTAATTCCACCATGTCAGCAACGATTACATTTTATGGTTTTCGGTGTCATTCGGTTGCCCCACACTATACTTGAAAACGCACATAACAAGATATAGCCAGTCCTTGGGTTATAGCCCGAAATTCTAGAGCATCGTTGTACTAAGAATGCAAGCATGTGCAGAGGCCAACAAGAATGAGACCGCATTGTGCTAGCAGATTCAACACAAAATAATTGGTTTTTCCAAAAAGTACCACATTTTATCACCTGATTGCCCAACATCCATATAAAGGTGATGTGAAATTCACTTTGGCAAGCAAAGTGCCGAATCTGCTACACTAATACAGTGTTCCAATGTTGTAAAAGAGACGACAGCTCCAAGCCCTGGTTGAAGACAAGATCGACAACATGGACTTGTGTAGCAGTATGACTTGTCCTCACAACAAAATATAGACAACCTGGGCTAAAACGAGCAATGCAGCCAAGTGAACCTGTGCAAATGCCCATTCTTCACTTGCTTTGGCTGTCTCAACGTTCAGTTGTAACATCTCCAGCTTCGCTTCCAGCGTATCAATATGGGCTTGCAATTCCCCAACTTCTTGCCTAGCCTTCTCTGCATCTTTTGTTGCTAAATTTATATTGAAAGAAGCTTCATCAGCCTCGGCCATCACCTGTGCCAACGTCCAGCATTTGGTGCATGAGACCTCAACCTCAACCTCAGAACTCATGTTCGTTTCAGTTTATCTACCAATGAATACTTTATACATGGTCTCTGAATACTGCACTTTTAGGAGAATTAGAATGCAACTCGGTTTGCTAACTAAAAGATTTAAAAACCTAACCAAATTAATAATAGAATCAGCGGTAAGATTGTCACAATTGGGTGGGTCTCATGGATACAAATTTCACTCAAGGGAAGGATCAATGAATGAAAATGGAGGAGCGAGATTACCGCAACCTCCCACTGCGTCCTCATCTGGCTCAGCTCCAGTTCATATTGCTGCTCCTTCTCTGCCAAAGCGGTTCCATGATCCTCCCGTGCAGCTACCAATTTGGCCTTCGCACTGTCGAGTTCTGCCTTCAAAGACGCCATGGACTCTGACATGGTCCTCTCCGATTCGGTGACCTTTTCCAGCTTCGCAGTGACTTCGTTTAGGTCCAACCCAAATGCCTTCGCCAGCAAAACATATGATCAATTAAGATCAGTGAATTGTGTGAAATTTATTACAATCCCAGTTTCTAACATGCAATCCATCACACTTAATGGAACTTGAGCTGGCAGATGAATGTGCTCTATGCATTTAGCTCTGTAAACCCTAAAGTTGGCTTCGAGTAGATCATATGAGGATTATCTCCGGTTCGATGTCATGTAGTATTTGAACAACACGGACAACAGACTGAGTCATTGATCTTTCAGGATATGATAATTTAAACTAGTCATTTCTATAAAGTCGTCAATACGTTAGGGATTAATTATAATCTGTTGCTTCTTAAAGACAGCAGTGACTTAGCAACCTGAGTTTTGATAGAATGGGCTTAGATAAGTACTTTGTCAACAGGCTTTGAAGCATCTTCGAGATCCGATTTCATCCTTTGCAGCTTCAAGCTGTAATCCGTAAAGGCCGCTGTACCCCTGGCTTCCCCTTCTTTTGTGGAGGACACTACCTCCGCGTTCTTCACCTCCAACTCAGCATTCTTGGTCGCCAACTCAGCAGAGAGTGCAGCATTGTCCCCACCCACCCACTCCAGAGCTTCCTTGGCTATGGCCAGTTCAACACTCACTTGCTGCAGATCAGAACTTGTCAAAACTAAAGACTCCTTAGCCTTCGCTTCTGAGTCTCTGCATTCGTACAAATGCCTTTCGAGACGCTCAATCTGTGCCTGTGAGCTCGTGACGGTCTCCCGAAGCTTGGCCTCGGTCTTCTTGATGGCATCCAGCTCAGAGTGAAGGGCATCCAAGCTGGCACGCAACTCAGGGACTACTGCTGCGGTTTCCACGCTCTGCTTACTCAAGACCATCTGCGCTCTCAGCTCCTCCACCTCCAGAGTCACTGCCTACAATAGTACCAGGAATAAAGGAATGATTGAAACCGGAAGGAAATCCAAAAACGTGATACACCAATGTCAACGATCATGACAGGCCACGAATCCTCTTACTAACACTACTAACCACTTCTACCAGGGGTTCCTCTGCCTCCCACAAGAACAGGAACACGTGGATGCTCCTCTCTCCAGTGGGTTTGCTTGAAACTCCCCAATAATCTCAGGACGAGGTCTTTCATCTTCTAGGGTGGGTAGGGGGAGTGGGGGGATCTTTTGGTTATAGGATATTATGTATTTCAGTAAACAGAGTGTTTGAAAACTGTACAAGACCATTGAGGACTACGATTTTTAGTAACTCAGGCTCACCTGTAACTTGCTTTCTGCTTCTCCGGCCGTTACAAGCTCAGCCTTAGCGGCCTCGAGATCTGCAAGTAGAGTGTTCGCAGCAGCAGCAGCTTCAGCAGCGTCTTTGGTGGTTACAACTGCAAGCTCAGTTTCAGTCTTCTTCTGAGCTGCAATAGCCTCCTGTAGGCGAGCAATCGTCGTAAGCAACTCCGAGTTAACGTCCTCCATTTTTTTCTCAGTGGAGGATTTCTCCACCATCAATGCAGAATACTGCACTGATAGATCAGACTGCACTTCGCAAATCTCCTGCTTCAGACTCCTCACCACTTCCAAAGAGCGTTCAAACTCTAGAGTGGAATCCAGTTGCAGTCGTCGGAACTCGTCGTTGGCATGGACGAGCTCTGCCACAGCAGCATCATGAAGCTCTTGGACTTGGCTTAGCTCCATCTCAAAAACATCCTTAACATGATCTAGCTCCCTAGAATACTTTCCGTGCTGCCCCTCTAATGTAGTCAATTCACTCTGCAACCTGGCAATGTCGTTGTAGAGCTCACTGCAAGCAGAGTAATGGCGCGTCTCCAGCTGATGGGTGTCTTCTTTACCCTCGGCAAGCTCCGCACTTAAATCAGCCCTCTCACCTTTGAGCGTGGCGACTTCGGCCTGCAGCTTCAAATTCTCTTCCTGGGCAATGGCGATGTCAGTCATGAGATCTTCATGACTGGCGAGATGTTCGACGTCCTGCCGGAAAAGCTCTTCCTTAACACGGAAGAGCTCGGAGGAGCAGCCTTCGTACTTCACATGCACCATGTCGCGTTCGGCTCTTAGCTTCTCGCTCTGCATCATCGCTTCGGAAAGCTCTGTACGAGTGCTGTAGTACTGACCTATCACCTCTTCCAGTTTTGTTTGCAGCTCTTTACTCTCTTCCTCCGTCGCTCTGAGCATGATAGCAAACTCTCTCCCCTTTGCGGTCATCTCACCCTGCAGTCTACGAATCTTCTCTTTTGCATCCACGGATTCTGCAACTGAAATTTCGTAATCCGCACGAAGAGCTGAAATCTCCTGCTCAAGCTCCGAGGTGGTGGTTTCGTGTAAACCCCGCAGATCCTCGAGGTCTGCTTGCAATTCCCTTTTTGCAGAAGCAAGTCCGGAGGAGGCGGCTGCATGTTGACTCCGCAGTCGGAGGATCTCCTCTCGCGCTTCCGAAAGCTCGTTCGCTGAGACTTCCTGCAACCTCCGCTCCGACTGGAGGTCTTCCTGCAGGATGCGAATGTCATCCTTTGCGCGAGCCAGTTCCACAATCCGGCTTTGGGCAGCAACAAGGTCAGCTTCCAGCCAAGAAATCTCCTCTTTCGCTCTTGCGAGATCCAAGGAGCACGTCCCTTGATTGCTCCATGCGTCGCTGAGCGTAGCCTGCAAAGTTCGGATGTCTTTCTTTGCATTCTCCAGCTCCACAGTCAGGCTTCCCTGGTGATCGCGCTCAGCCTCGAGCTCGGACTGAAGCCTGCTCGTTTCCAGTCGAAAATCGAAAGAAGCCGACCTGTGCTGCACTTCGTCAATCTCTTGTTTCGCCCTATCAAGTTCTGCAACGAACCAACCCAGAATAGAAAAATAAGTATCAGTGCTGAAAACGAAGCAAAAAATGCCAATTTGTTATAACAAGCGCGCAATTCAGAGCATCCAAATTGTGACAGTCACCTGCACGGAAACCTAAAAACTAGGACTACTGTAGATATAATGGTTCCGCCATCAGAACCACCATTCGAGAACTAGGATCCCCATAGTGGTCAAGAGGGCCTCATGCCTGGAGAAACGCAAGATTGGTAACAATCAATTAAGGATGAACCTCGGACAACCTAGAGCGCATGCCAAATCTAATTTAAAACTCTTATCAACATAACGCTAGTTACGCTAGTTAATATATTGAAAGGCGTGCTAGTTTGGTAGCACATTAAAGCATGAACAAGTGGGGTACCTGCTGCAAACTTGAAATTAAGGTTCTTCGCAGCTTCAAGTTCATGCCGAAGTCTGTCAATCTCCGTAGCTAAATCCGAGTGCCCGTCCCTCCAGTTGGGGGGAAGGGGCGTGGACTCCACCTCCACGTCGTCAGAAGCTGCAAAATGCTCCACCAGCGATATCTGATCCAGCAAGTTCTTTATATTGGTGAACTCTCGCAAAGCCTGAGCCTTGCCAGTCTCCGAAGCCGCCAGTTGTCGCTTTACCTCCTTTAGCTCCTCGTGTGCGGTTTGGAGTTCCGTTTCAAGGGCGGCGATCTTCTGCAAACGATCCAAGATCGTTCAACGCTCAAGCCATGACTCACTTGTGCAATTTTTAGTCACGATTTACTTTCTTTTGTCCAAAGTTCTATAGTTCTTCAACTAACGCATCCAGGGTTCTTCGTAGATTCAGATAATGTACAACGTAGTCTTATCTGGATCGTTGCTATTTGATTATATGATCAACTCAAACCATGACCATAGAGGTCCTGTAGTGGTTAAGCAGTAGCGATTCTTGTAGAAAAACTTATGACCGAAAAAGCCCAATCTCGTCACGATTTTCAATGCAACGGAATCACTGAAAAAAATGCAAGATATAAAAGGTTTTCTCTGTTCTTTACCTCATCCTGGTGACCAGGACTAACCTTGGTCAAAGAACCTAAATGATGGAATACCGGAGACGGTGGATGGAGCGGTTGGTGGGGTTGATGAAAACTATGGGCAGGCTTGGCAGCAGAGTTAGTCGACTTTCCATCTGACACAGTCATCCTGGCTGCTGCTGCTGGCTTCACTTCAGCAGCCACGTAATCTGATTTTGCGTCTGGCTCCTCCATGGCTCACTGCCTCAATTCGACCGTCCGTCCAAGTCCCTGAATAAACCACATCCCAGGTTGATTAATCTAAGATCCTGACTCACCATCGAACTGTGGTTACTATGTGAAACTAGAATGGACCTTTCATAAAGCATCTACATAACGTGAAGTAGTTTCGAGTAAATGTGGGCTGTGGTGAGTACATGTACAGGAGCCGAGGAGTCAAACTCTACTCAAATATTTGAGGGCGCTATAAAAAGCAAGACGTCTCCATAAAGATTCCATACAGAAAGGACGTCTACTAGCCAAGAGACCGAAGAAAAAGGAACTGTGCACTCAAAATCAGCCACAAAGCTGAGCGTGCAAAGAAGCTGTCACGCAGAGCCAGAGCAATTGCTTGACAGCTGGAGGTGTTTAAATCGTCATTTTAGACACAAAAGGAACTTAGAAATTGTCTTAAACATCTAGTAAGTAATGTCTTACTTTATGAGTCATAGAAAGTGTCTCACTGAGTGTCTTCAAAAATGTCTTAAAGACCTTACAATGTATCTTATAGAGTATATGCTTTATGTCTTGGAGGTAGTATCATAAATGCATGTATAGCTTGTCGTGCAACAAATTCTGTTTACTATTCATTGTAAAACAAAGATAATGCTAAATATTCCAGATTGACTATAAAACTACAATTCCTAATCAACATTGATGAAGCTAGAATAAAAAAGACCAATATGCACTCGTCAGTGGACAAGCATTTCCTGATTCTATCATACATTAATCTTGCACTAATCCTAGAATACATTCAATCCTACATACAGATGTGTGAATTAAACAAAGAAAATACATTACAAGAACACATTCCAAGTTTGAAATCATAATTTCAAATTTCAAAGGTCTTTCTACCTTCATTTTCCTACAAGTCATATCCATGTGTTGATATATCTGCAAACATAATTTCCCACAACAAATAACGAGTTTATAAGTGACACGAATGAGGAATGTTCTATCTATCAACCTTGTACAGCAAAATCCACACCAAAATGCATCCACGTTAGCATTTGAAGTAGTTTTTACTACAAAAATTTCTTAAATTTTATTCTACTTTATTGACAATTGGAAAAGGATCTATATAATCAAAGTGCTGAAGCTCAAAGTAAAATCATAAATAAAAATGTTGAAATATCTTGAATGTTGAAATCAAGTATACTACTATAGTGCATGACACTAATAACCAACAACTATTGGCCAAACAAGAAATACTAAGGCACAACACATATACTCATTAGCTCAAAAGTAATTCCACCACCAAGCGGGACAAACCCTCAGCTTAATCTTGGTGGACTCAAATTTTTGATAACTTCTTTTTTGATAAAGCATTAGGCTACCCACTTGAATTGGGAGTTGTTGGTTAAAAGTGTCATGCACAGTAAAACTATCCCATCAAGTATGCCATCACGTCAACCAAAGTTGCAATAAAACATACCTGATTGATTGAATTGCATCTAAACACAACAAGGATAATCTTTTCCATCAAGTCTGAAGCATTTGAAAGCAATGTATGTGACTAAACCCTGAATCATAAAGCAAAGATCCACAAAATGTACATTAGTACCAATGGTTTAACTTAGGCATCTTCATTATACTCAAACACAAAACCTTATTGCATGACGTTGAAAAATAACAAATCTCATGCCACAAGCTTACCCTCTTACTCCAAGAGGTTGAGGTTGAGGATGTGGCACCACTTGTTGACCTTCCATTGCCTAAACTACAAAACGTGACGAAGGCCTTCCATGCCAACTAGAAAGTACAATACCTTAAACACAATTTCACAAAATTATTCTAGAATTAATTTTACAAAACACCCAAAAAATTAGGTTTTACTGTCCGTAAAAAGCATTTGCTATCTTATGCTAGAACTTATTTAAGCTTGCACTCTCATCTGATTGGCAAGGTTTATTTTGATTCCTCTAATTTCTTGGTTTTTCAACATCGAAACAAACTTCATGTGAAAAAAATGAATCTCTACAACCCGAGCTTCTGGCTTCCATCTGCAATATCTGATCATTTTGACCAACAACCATATTAGTGCTCACTCAAAGAATATGTGAAGATAAATTTGAAGACCAAGACTTGAACTTCTGCACATTGATACCATTTTCACCTCTTTCACATCATTCATTGAAGAATTAAGGGTTTGAGATTTCACTAAATGATAACCTTCAGAGAAATCAGAAGAAGGGTTGAGTCACGCAATTGTAGTTGATGAACTAAAAAGAAACCAAATAACTACGAATAGAATGTTACATAGTTACAAAAATGATGTTTGAATCAATTCTAAACTTGATGGTAAAGGAATAGTACGAGAGAAATGGTCCTTCAATTCCATCAATGCCTCAGCAACAAAGTATGTAACTGGATGAGCACCGAATCGCACAAATCATCGTTTTGACAGTAATAACAGCATGACTCCAGGCATATACCTGTGCCACTGTAAAGCATACTCTGAGAGAGAAGCTCCTTCAGGGTCTGCTTCCGCAAATTGACAGCAACCGCATCCTTATCAGCAGCCACACTCTAGCCCGGGATCACAATGGCTGCAATTACAATCAGTTCAAAATTTCAAACAACAGGCCAAAATTTGCATTCAGGATCCTCAATTGAGCACGAAACAAAAAATCATTCTACAAAAACATACAACATGGCTCTAGATGGACACTTCCCTAACTGCTCATTTTTTAGTTAACGCGGTCCTAGATTAGCATCAAAGCATTCCGTACGAACGTTTCTAAACTCCCTGCAATCGCGATCAAGGATCCTAGTAGGTTTAGGGTTTAGCACTAGTGAGGAGAAGTAAAAGAGCCTTTGCAGATCCCCTTTGATCATAAGCAAACACGCAGACATTGAATCTGTCTGTCCATAGCAGACCAAATCAACTGTTCGGTGTCAAAAGCGCATTTCTTTAAACAAGCAACACCAAAATCATTCACATGGAAGTAATTGCAGTCTTATCAACGGACACTCGTGTTTCTAAATCCACAAAGGTAAACAATGACTGTGAGATTGAGACTCAAACTTATTCCGTACTGGTGAGCACAAAAATTGTTCACCTTGTTTGCGGAGTGAGGAGGCGCTGGAATCAAGCGTGAACATAAGAGAAAGGGAGAAGAAGACGAGCAGGCGAGCGTGGCGCTTGAGCAAGGAATCGGGCAGGCTGCAGGGCGAGCAGGCTGGAGCTAGATGAAGCCAAGGCTGCTCGAAGGCGGGAGCGAAAGCTGATAAAGGGGGAGGGACCAAGTGCAAGGGCAAGCAAGCGGGAGCGAGGGCTGATCGAGGGCGGGGAGAAGCGCCAGGGTGGGCAAGCAAGCAAGCAAGGCGCCTGGAAGGGCGAGCTACAGCAACAGCAGCAGAGCAGCAGAGGGTCGGGTCGGGTCGGGGAAGGCAAGCAAGTGGCTGGAGGAGGGCCTCGAGCAAGCGACGTAGAAAACTTCCGTCATTGCCACCACTGGAACCCCTTTTCGCTAAGCCCCTTTCAATTTTTGTCAATTTAGGTCAAAACGTATCATTACAAGATCATAAAAGAAAACAGACAAATGAATACCTAATAGGGGCTTCAACATCAAGTTTTTCACGTAACATCAAGTTTTTCAGGTGACTCACGTGGCGATTCAACTCAGTGAATTTATCAATGAACTGTGAGGTGACTCACTTCTGGAATTCACTCATATTCTAGAAATTCATCTTTACGTGGCTTGTGCACAAAACTCTACTTGAGGTTGACCGCAAACTCATGGGTGTGTTAGATTCTGGGCAAGCAAGTGAACAAAAATAATTCACTAGTGAGTTGAGATCTTGTGAGGTGAGAAATTTGTAAACCAAACTTTATGTTTGAAACCCCCTAATACTTTGTATTTCATGTTTGGGGTAACACAATATAAGGAAATTTTGATGAATTCCTTTGAAGTTTGCCTTTGGTTTTTCAAAAATTGCACAAATATCCTCAAACCATAGTTTTTAGGAGTTTGTTTTGTTGTGCGTGTCACTTTTTTCATGACCAATGTTGAAGCAAGGAATGTGTTGAAGCACACCGTTCAACAAAATAGAGAAGAATCAATGTGCACACAAATGAGAAGGAAGTGATATACAATACACAATAAAACAAATGCCTAAAAATCATTGTCCAAGGATATTTGTTCAATTTTGTAAGAAAAGAATCATCCATACAAATATTGCAAACTTTGAAATTATCCATCAGATTTTCCCTATATTGTATAACCCTCAAAATTGTTGATAAGAAATGATATTTAAGGTATTTTTTTCAAAAATACATTCAACTTCATGTAAATAAGTGTGGTAGTATTTATTTCACTGAGGTTGCAAATTTGGTTTCCCACGATTATAAATAAGTGTTTGTACTGCAAAGACCACTGAATAACTAATCATACGCTGGTGCACAAAATCAGGTTGTTGATGTTCGTGTGATATCAACACATCCAAGTAAAGGTTTATTATAAAATTACTACTCTTTTAAAGCTTAAGATTTCTTTACAAAGGTATATATTTGTTGAAATTTAAACTAATGTATCAACACATTTCGATACCAAATTCTTAGAATTTTTATGGTTTTATATTGACTATCATTTGTTTTGTAGATTTTTTTTATAATTCTACCGTTTGATAAAAATTAATATACATTACAAATACCAAATTTTATATGTTTTTTTACCAATTGAGTATAAATGAGTACAAATTTGCTCTCAATACAACCTATCAAGATACGTGAATGAGCATATCTTTATGCATATACATATACAAGTGCGTTATTTGCATTGGGTATAATTATGTTGTTTAATGCACTTTGAAAGAAGATGTACATAAGTTTATCAAAAAAAGTAGTTCTTGCTATCCTTGTTTGTTGTAAAGTAAAACATTTGTGTCAAAAGTTCAAGTACAAAACGTATATGTTTTGGAAAACTATCTACAAAAAACAGCTATCTTTGTCATTTAATTTCTACACCTAACATCATCTTTGCCTTTTGTGACCCATATTTTTCATCATAAAAATTTGAGCTTTCTCATTTGTTGCCTTTTTTAGCATACTGGTGCAAAGTGGATGATTACTAGCCTAAAATGCAAAAATATGAAATTTATATATTACGCAATGGTTGATTTGCAAAAGCGCACAAATTATACCATTGCAAAAGCAATGAAAACTAATTTATTTTCACAAGAAAACACAAAAAAGTATCAACATTTCAACATGCACTTAGTTTAGAATGTAAAAAAAGAAATGTTTTTGTTATAGAAACTAAGTATAGTAAGGTGGTTGCAAGAATGACTTCACGTTTTTGTCTCAAAATGCCTCTTTCTAAGTGTAGTACTGGCAATACTAGTATTGAAAGTACTATATAGCATCCTTGCAGTGGAAATTTGAATCATCCCTTCCATCCCAAATATATTTAGAACAAGGCACGTGCCATGTCTTTTAGGAAGGCCAACTATCAATAATGGCAATTCAATGAATGGATGAAAAAAATTCACACCCTTAAATGATGTTAATAGTTAGTGGTACTAGTAGAAAACTACATTAGAATCCACCAAAAAATGTAGGGTAGTTTATGTTGAGTTCCATGTTTCTAACGCAAAAATTTGTTGAACAACACAAAATTTTGTGTTGGAAACATGGAACTCAACATAAACTACCCTACAATTTTAGTGGATTCTAACGCAATTTTCTTCTAGTGCGTGCCAGTTAATAGAGGGGAGTACTATGTAGGCATGTGGAGCAGAAATTACTAGAATTTCTAGGTTGCCATGTTTTCAGTTTTAGTAATTACAAAAAAAACCCAAAAAATAAAACAAAAAATGGCCATTTTTGCTCTATCCAAGATACTTGAACCAACAAAATTGATTTTTTGGGGAAGTTTGTTTTCTTTCTCCAATGCTTGACCAAAGGATGCCCACTTTGAGAGCATGTGGAAGGCAGAGAATTCACAATTTCCTAAAACCCTTCTAAAAAGCCATGTAATGCTCTATGATGAACAACTTCCCTATTTTGTGGCATGAGATTTGCTTTTTTGGACCCAAAATTGTACTAAAAACCCCCAAAATGGCCAAGGTAGACACCTACTTGGGGGATGTTTAAAAATAGTATTATAATTTTTAAAAAATTGCAAAAATTACGAAAGG
This sequence comes from Ulota crispa, assembly GCA_963920765.1. Classification (NCBI taxonomy): domain Eukaryota; kingdom Viridiplantae; phylum Streptophyta; class Bryopsida; order Orthotrichales; family Orthotrichaceae; genus Ulota; species Ulota crispa. The sequence continues at coordinate 1,226,082 of OY987243.1, forward strand.
TTTGTAACTATGACATGTACCTTCTTCTCAAATTTCAGCTCAAAAGAACTTGTTGCGCAAAAGTTACAAGCCTAGAAGCACCTCCAAGAGTGCAAGGAGACACAAAATAGTACAAGTGTTTCTTGCAGCCACCCAATATACTTTCATTAAAACTATTTTGTAAAAGGTTGTCTAACACCATTGAGAATACCATCCACTTAAGCATTTTGTACATATGTGTGGCAATTTTTTTTAAATTGATCAACAAATGACACCTTCTACTAAGGTCTAATAAAAATTTACTAAGAAATTGGTGAGGTTGTTTGGATTAGAAATCAAGGATAACATCTCAAACACTCTTCCACCTACAAGAATGTATCTTAGTATTTACATATTGAAACAACCATCTCCTTTATTTTGCCTCGATCAAAGTCATCAAATCTTTTCACATATAAACTCATTGTATCACAATGTAGCAAATGTCTAGATACAAATTACTATGTTAGAAATTGCATCATAAATAAATAAAAACAAAAAAAATGAATTTAAAAAGTATTTTAAAGTGTTAGTCACACATTGTACTTTTCATCTTGTCATAAAAGTTGATATTTAAGTTATTGAAAAGGAATGTAACAATTTTGTAAAGTTTCATGACAAGGAAGTGAATAAATATTGAATTTTATGATGACAAAGTAACGTACATAAAATTGTGAGATGATAATAGAAGTAGAGAGGTTTTGCATTTGGTTTAATTGAAGTTGATAATTGATTGAGAGAGATGGCAAATCATTTTATTACATTAATAACTATAGAATTATAAAAACCACAAGCTTTGTAATTTTTCAAACATATCACGTTATTCTCAACAATTCTCAAAGTCAATTTTTTTCTTGCTCACTCAATGGGGAACAAAAATATCACATGTGTTACTCTACTTTGGCAAAAATCATATTTTGGAAACATCCTGACAGATTGTGAAACAAAATGATGACAAGAAACACGTAAGAGCATCTATTGAAAAAGGTTATACGTCAAAATGTCTTAAATACGGATACATCAGAAAAAATATGAGTCCTCCACAAGGCCCGGAAGAACCTCTTTCAAGGGTTTCCATAAATTTATATACTTATATTTTGGGATAACAAAAATTTCTTACATCTTAATATACTTTTGACTACAATCATGGCTCACATTGGCATGTTCAATTTTCATTGGGTATCACAAATATATGTACATATTACTATGGTCCTTTTTCTCTATATTAAAATCTTCAACCTAGTACTTGTGAGGGTAACATTTAGTTATGATTGTGTACAATAGTAGGAGAAAAATCAAAAAATTGTGACATAGTACTAGATTGCCATTTTCTATTCATAATTTTTGTGATGTACAATAAGAAAGTCATACGAGGTAGAGACACTTCACACAAATTCTCACATGCTTCTAATGTACCCAACCTAAGTTCAATAAATGTTGAAAGTGTCAATTCTTGAGGGCTTTGTGGAGGGTTCAAAATTTGGCTAATGAAACGTCATTAAAATTTACTATTTTGTTATTTCATTTGAATATGTAATTTCAAACCCATGTTTTTTTGTAGCAAAAGACAAAGCCAATAGACACTTGAAGATGACTTAAAGATATGGATTACTCTAAAATGAGTAATGGAGGTCAAAATTTATTTTCCTCTTGAAAGAGAGAAAATAAACTTAGGCAAAAAACATGACACAATGAAAACCTTACAATTAATTCAACAACACAAGCTCCAATAATGTTGTCATATGCTTGGAAAAGTCAAACAAAGAACAAGCAATGACTTTGTAGAAGATTAAGCCATATGTCATGACAAGTAATAAGCATTTTATTTTTGAGAAGCAAAGTAATTCCATTTTTGTCAAGCAAATTGGTAGTTTTTACTTCCACCCAGGGTTCAGGGAGAACCGGCAATTAGTGTAGTGGTAGCTGGTTAAAATTGCAAATAATCCGGTTGAAACTTGAAACCATCAGCTAAAAAAATGGTCCATTTTCCAAAAAAATCTAAATATAGTACTTTTACAATAGAAATTTAGAAGTTTTACAGACAATAATTGGTCCATGTTAGTGAAAATCCACTTGAAACTGGACACTGCTGGATTTCAACTAGTGAAGCTAAAATTCCTCCCCAAACCCTACTTCCACCCAATGAATAAATTTATTCTATGACTTAATCACCATAGGCAATATGGTAGCACCAATACAACACATGGCCTACATGCTAATCAACAAAAGTTCAAGAAAAATGGTGAGGTCTAGAATGAAGGTTCTTTAAACAATGTGAGGCTCCACCAAAGCTATGAAAGACATAATTACACAATCAAGAGTTTAGGTGATTGGCTCTCAATGAGGAAATTATTCATCAAACAAACCTTTCATTATCAAAACCTCCAATCTCAATATTAGGAACTGATTAAAACATAGAGAGCTTTACTTCATTTTTATAGTTAGCCCAAACTATAGAATTTCTAAGAAAACCTGTACATGCTTGTTATCTAGAATATTTTATTTTCAATGAAAATTTGAGGGGCTTCTTTGGTGCTACAAATGGCACTATATGACAAGGTATATTTCAAGAAAGTATAAAAACATATATCAAAAACACCTTTCTAATGTTCAATCAACTTGAAAGTTTTTATTTTTTTGAAATATTGAGAATATTTTAAAAATTGGACATAGTATTGAACTTTCTTTTTGATAATTTTAAGTTTGGTGCATAGATGTACCGTCCACAATCTTCAATTTGCAAGCCACAATATAATTGGCTGTGTCCAACTTCACAAGCCTAATCTCATAAAAGTTAGGTGGGTGCAACCGTAAGATTTTAAGAGACTATAAGGCTAAGGAGGTTGCAAAGCCAAGAAGTGACTTGCAAAATAGGAAACATTTCAAGGAGCATTTATGCTTTGAACTTGCACAATGAATGACCAAGTTTCAACCTCATGTGCAATACCTAGGAATCTTTTGATGTCATGCAAACGTAAAGATATTTTGAATTCTTTTCCCAAAATCTAAACTGAATATGAGTAAGTTAGTCCAGCAATACCAAAAGCTCCCAGAATGGATTATTTGAAGAACGTATCGGTAGACCCAAAATTGGGTATTGCACGTATTCTCAACCAATGAGTGTTGAAGAATAAATGCAATGGAGTATGCCAGTGTGGTCCCCAAACGCTTGAGCTTCATGCCTTTCATGGAAATCTCTGAGCTCCACTCGTGTCCTCAGTCCTCACTCCACATCTACAAAAAGCTAGGTTGTGGTACTTGGGTTCTCAGTTCTCACAGAGCTGGAATTCTACGTCACCGCATTCGGAAGCTTCCCCCATGATTTTAGGATGTACCCCCTCCGGACCAGGTCAGCACTGATAAAATCATGAATGATTGCACGGAGGGAATTCTTTTTGGACAAAATCTGGCCGGAATCTGACTCCATCTTGGCACTGGACTCCACACTCAAAAAAGGAGGAAAGAAAATTGGATGAAATTGTCAAACTATACTAATAGCTAATAGTATGGCTGAACATATAAGTGGATGATCGATCATCTCCATCTTTTCTTTAACATGCACGCATTCTAGGGTGCTTGTCGCCCTTGTTTTTGTTTTTGTATTTCGGAGCGCTTGACTATGAAAAAAAACAAAATATCGTGGCAAATTAAAGTCCCATATTTGTTTACGTGTGATTTAGAGGAATTCATATGCACAACACATTACACACATCATTTTAATTAGTGCAGAACTTTGAATAAAACAAGACTGCTTCACACTAAATGTTTGTGTGAATTTTCTCTAGTCAGTATGAAAATGTGACATGGTTTTTACTTTTGTTCTTCAAGCAAGGTTTGGCCACAACCTTTCACCATCTGTCAAGCAGCAACTTGAAAATGAGACCTCTTTAATGCAACATCCTTCACACATTCTCTTGTTGAGCTCAAACCATTTTTGTAGGCAATTTGGAGCCAAAAGGCACCAAGCTTTTAGCTCTAGTGATTGGGTCCTTGAAAAAAAATGATAATTTTTTTACATAAAGTCAAATTGTCTCCCTTCACAATAAAGTAATTGTCATGTGGCTTTGCATGTCACTCCTATTTTTGTCAAAGTTTCTCGTTGGTTTTAAGGACAAGCTTGCTGCATCGCAAATGGCTTTGCCACTTTGCACTAGCACATTGTTGCCTGTCGCTTATTTCTCTTTGGTTGTCACTTTCAAAGCGCCATATTGCAAGCTCTTAAGTGTGCTTCCCACCTAAGTAATGGATTTCTTTACGTCTATGCAATCTCTGTAAATTGCCTTGTTTCACTTATGTGATTGCCAATTTTGTAGTTGTGCTAGATACACGGTGCGTCAAAACTTACAATAATGGTGGTTGCACAGCAAGAGTGCAAGACAGTTGTTTATTGTAAAACTTTGAAGTTTTTGTTGTTGATGAGAAGCTTATGGAGTTACAATGTGCTAGTTTAGGGTTTTAGTGTGTGCTCATTGATGAGAGGCTTACAGAGTTACAATGTGTTGGTTTAGGATTGTGATGTGTGTTTAATGGCTCATTTTTGCTTTTTTTCTCAGTTGCAATATTATGTAGAGAGATTTTTATGTTTGTCTTGGGTTTTTGAAGTTATTGTTTTTTGTTAGGGACTACAAATGCAAATCTTGCCACAAATAACAAAAATACTTTGAAAATTGTATTACTATAGCCATTGGGGAGCAAAAATATGTTGAATATTGTTTTATTGTAAGCATTGAAATTATACTCCTCATCAAGACATTTTGCATGTACTTGTATTCAAAAAATTTACTTCGTCGCTAGATTACTGCCTACACTTTTCACTCAATGCCATACATTTTCTCCTTGCAAATAAAAACAATTGCGTGTCTAACTTTGTGTCTTTCAAACAAAGAGCCATAGTGGCTGATGACCAAAAACGAAAAAAAAATGCCCTGGTTGAGCTATGTGCTTGCAATTTCTCCTTGGAACTTTGGCTCACTTGAATCACATCATTTGAAATAGAAACTGAATTAACCAAATTGCTGTGAACTAAGCTTAATACTATAGTAGCGGAAAAGACAGGAAGAATCCCATGGCAGTCATGAGCATCAGAGTCCAGGCATGATCGGTGGATGGCTTGTCCTGTATGACCAAGTACAAAAATTAATATTAACAGGAACTTAGTACGAGCTTGCAAGTGCACACTGCTGCAGTAGCTTAGCTTCCAGCACGTCAAGGCTGGAGGGCCCGGGCCAGCCAGGGACCCAAGGAAGGGCATCATTCCACCACCCTTGGGAAGAGAAGTGTTGCTTGCATCGGTGGGGGAGTGGGAGAAGCCAATCACGAGGCACTCGGGGACGTGCATGGAGAAGAGCACCCACCGCACTGCCGCTTTGCCACACTTCCGGACTGCCTGACTGCTTGCCACTTTCGAAGCACCAACGCCAGGGGAATGGGCAGATGACATGCCGTATGGTGGGTCCGGAGAGGCAAAATCTCATCATTTTTATAAATGATGGTAAGAGTAATAATTTGTCTGATCCTTATTTTGGTATTGTTCAGTGGTATCTTTTTCTGAGATTTAGATTAACCCCTAAAGGATCAAGGGTATTTTTTGAGAAAAATTCTCAAAAATTGCTAACTTTTAGTGCATCGTCCAAAATCAAAGTTACAAACTTTTTTTCTCAATTTCAACCATCCAAAAGTGTGCAAAACAGATAAAATAATATGTGCAAAAAAATTCAGCCCATTTGACCACATGGATTGTAAGATTATAATGTTTGAAGTGAGAAAAACAAATATTTTTTATTCCTGCAAAACAAGGTCACCAGACTTTGACCCTTCCTAGAGTGAATTTTTTGCTCTACACAAATTTGAGCTTTTTGACCATTCACAAGTACATGATGTTAGGTTCACTCATGAAACTTTTTAGATGCAAAAATACAATTTAGCTTGTTCTAAATCATCCTCCAATGCGAAGAGGTTAAGCAAATTGGCAATATATTAGTCATTCTTTCATGATTTCTTGTGTAATGAGGAAGTCTTTTTTTGAAATCTAAACAAAGGAAATTTAGAGACAAACATTTGAAACATATGGAAAAAGTTTCAAGAGCTTTGGATTTATAAATTGAAAGATAACAAGGCTTGAAGTTAGAGGATTTTTTTTTTCTTGAAACTGCCCAAACATAGTTAACAAAGTTTGACTCCCTTCAAAATGTGATGTGAGAGCTTTATTTTCTTTTATTTTGACAATTGTAAACCATGTTTTTTTAATAACATACTTGCCAAATTTCAAAAGTTGATGAGAGTTTTAGCATAAGATTCTCCAAAGATGCCCAAACTGCCCAAGTTGCCCAATTTCTTTTGGGCAACATAACTTTTGAACCAAGCATTTGATTGAGGAAAAAATTACATTTCCACTTAGGGGATACATATTTGCACCTCGTGTAACAATTTTGAAAACATTCAACAAAAATTAACTCCATATGACCCTACCCAAGTTCTCAAGTGGCTATCAAACAGCCACTTGGTCCTTTAGAGATTAAATCAAGATCTCTAAATCTGAATCTAAACTCAAAGTTCCCATATTTAGTCACTTGACAAAAAATATCTAAACTTTCACATTTTCTAACTGGTGAAAAAGCTGAAATTTTCTACCCTGACCCTACATAACGGCATGGCATCTAACCTCTCAGCCGGGGGAATGGGGGGTACTTGTAGCGGAGAAGTGAAGGAATGCAAGAGGCGGTGTGGCAGCAACCTGATATGATACCCTTCCAGTGTAACCCCCCACTGATCCCCCATCCCTGCTTTTCGTATTCTCCTCTAGCAGCGTTCGGGGAGAAATTTTAGTTTTCAATGCCAGGCCACAGTGCCACACCAAAGAAAACCGGTGTTTCAAAACGGCTTTTTGTAAAAGAATGTGTCAGTTTTGTTTTTTTCTTTGTGTCAATATTTTACACTCAATTTCTTGGTCTGTCTCAAACCACAGGTTTTGAGTTTCCACAAAACCGTTGTCTCCAACGTCTTGTCTATGAATGGTGGTAAGGTTATTTTTAGGAAAACAACTTGTGAAAGTTTGAGTAAAGTAATTGTCCCCGCAATTTTCCAAATACAATTTACTTCCTCATCTGTTTCAAACTAGTTGTTTTGGCCCATGTGGCCCTTGCATCACTAGCTAAAATCCAACATTTCTCATTCTCAAATACTTTTTTCACAAGCATGCATGGCTTATTCCTAAAAATTTCTTATATTTGTAATGGGACATACTAGGGGTCGGAATGCTAAATTGTGAGGGGGATCCGTGAGCCGTGAGCTATGAGCCATGAGCCTATATTTTTTGTCAAAATACAAAGTTTCACCAATAATTGTATGCATACGGCCCTCTAGTTGTGCATTTTAAACTTTCATTTTTAGAAAAACTTGTTTTTTTATAGTTTTTTCATTAATTTTGAGCTCAAAATTGATTCCCACTTACAAAATCTTGACTCCTTGCTCATAGGCTCATCAATTTATGCTCACAAAATAGTGTCTTCTAGACATACTATATATTTTTTTAGTAGACATACTATATATATTTTTTAGACCTTTGGTTAGTTTTTTATTTAGTTTCAGTTTCAACCATTTTATTTGCAATTTCCATTGGTTGGCAGTAAACTAAATGCCGATCTCTCTAAACCTAGACATTTATTTCTCAATAACCAAATTCAACACAACTATTTTTTTGTATTATTATTGTTATTATTTCCGTGTTGCCAAGAAACATATAGAATTTGGTACAAAAAGTAGTAGGGTACAAAATTGGTAGAATGGTTGCTGGAGTAAGCCGTTTTTGTGAACATTAAGTTTCAGGATTAAGAAGGTAACATATCCCAATGTGGACACAATTGGTGGTTTGACATATTAAACTAAAGTATAAAACGTGAGATAAAAATGATAGCAAAAAACACCCATTCAAATGATTCAATGTGTGGGCGAGGTGAAATTGGAACTAAATGTACATTACACCATTTAATTAAAATGAGTGAAAGTGCTAGAGCTCATCACTTGGTAGCTCATTAGTACCTCAAAAAGTACCTACGGCAATGCTTCTGAATGCCCATAATGAACAATACCAATGTTCATTATGAACTTCACTAATGATTTGACTTGGCCGTTTTGTTTGCCCATTGTGACCAAGTGGAAATCCTTTTACATAGGTTAAGTAATCCCAATTAACCATGCCAAACAAAAAATAGAATATTTGTTTAACCTCTAAATGGCACAAAAGTTCTTTGTGGTTGTATGTACAAACATATTTGAGCTGCTTTGAGGGCTTTCTAATTTTTTTATGCACCCACAATCATACAACCGTTCAATATGTATGGTTGTAACACACTAGAAGAATATACGCAATAAATAACTACTCGACTAAGTGACAATAACTGCATAACAACTAGAAAATTGCAAAATGAGCTTATTTTGTAGTCTTCCAGGTGCTGTGCAGTTGTTGACACTTGTTTGTGCAATTGTTATGACTTGATTGGACAATTGTTGATAGTTATTGGGTAGTTGTTTGTACAATTATTGTGACTTGATCGGGCAATTGTTTATTGCAGTTTTTCTTCTAATGACACTTAATTTTCAACCGATTCAAACTCATGAATATTGATTACAACTATATTGGGTATTGTATCTCTAAAGCCCAAGGGCCCTTTAGGGATTAAAACATATAATTTCCTCGAATACAACAATTATAAGTCCTTGAACGGTGAAAATGATTATTATTTCAGATGAAACATGTCAAAACTGGCCCTAATCTTCCTTTCTCCTATTTTTTTGAGCACACTGTGTTGACCAAAATGGGGTCACCCACGACGGAAGAAATGTCCCCAATGGGATACTTTACGTAAAATTGAAACTTGGTCAATAGAAAATCCATCATTTACCTTATCCCTTCATTCCCTGACTGCATGCATGACCCTGTGTACTGTACAGACCCAGCGGTACAGATACAACACAATTCTTTAATTCTTAGTACCTGGATGAGTACTGAGGATATCTGCCTTCAACAATCAACCCAACAGCAGCTCTAGCGTTGTACTTACAGGGATTGACACACTTTAACCCCTAAATGCCCAAGGCACTTTTTGAGCATCTAGGAATTTGTTCTAAGCTGAATGAAATGCAGTTTTTTTGATAATTTGTATTAGTTCTTTTTTAAATTGTAACTCTACAAAATCAAATTACATATGTTAGAGATTAGGTAGGAAAAGAAAACACAACAGTATCGTTTATGAATTGAAAAATTATAATGTTTGATCAGGAAGGTGTTAAAATTGCAAAAATGACTTGAAGTTTTTCAATCCTCTTTTCACATGTCAAATCTAAAAAAATGGTCACATGAAAAATATGGGGTCAAAAGGATATAACATAAGTAACCCTAATCATCTTACAGTTTTTCAAAATCTCCTCTACAATTTTTTAAAATGAATTTCTAGTGTAATTTTTTCTCCAAGGTCTAGTGTATTTGAGGCTCATTTCCAAGAGCTCTCAACACTCAAAAGTCAAGATTGCCATGGGCACCCTTGCATAAAATTTTGAATAGAAAAATTGGAGTCAATCATTCACAAAAACGGGTTTTTGATGCTGAAACTAGACTTCAAAATTAATAGTTAAAAATTAAATTCTATTAAAAATAGCAACTTAGTTAGGTTTTATAGAAGTTCAAAGTATTTTCAATACCATAATGTGGTGCCTTGGGCATGTAGGGGTTAAGTATGGATGATAAGTGCTTCATATCTCTCAAAATACTCTCATGGCACTCCGTCCTAGTGTGTCAAAGTAATGACTTTTAAAGCACTATACATTTTACGTTAAGTGAACTTTATTCTATGTTCTCCTTGGTGAATGGTCAATTGACTATTTATAGGGCACATTTGAAGCGCAAGGGCCATGTTTCAAGTTCAAGGATGGAAACCAAGAATTTTGAAGGCCCTTGAAAAAAAAATGATGAAGTCTCTTAAAGTGTCAAGTTCAAAATGCAATACTAGAGATGCTCTAAAAACCCTTGATTAGTGTTTGGAGAAAACTTGCAGCTCTGATGCCTAATTTTTGTCATTTGGTGGATTCTACTAGTTTTTAAACATTGATTTATTTTAGCACTAATCCCCAATAATTTTCAATGATTTCCCCCTCCTTATTCACTTTAAAACTAGTTAATTTTCTTTATTGTAAAACATTCATTAGCCCAAATTTTCTATGTCAAAAAATAGTTTGTTTGTGATCAATTATTTTGTATCAATGGCAAGAATTGAACTTGGCACAATCCTTCACCATGGAAAGGCCAAAAACTCTACTATTGACTCCAAACAGTGAAAATAGGATTGAAAAGAAAAAGTATATAACAAATCAATGTAGGATTAGGGTTTAGAATTATTACTTTCATCAACAAAAACTTTCAAACCTCCTCTAAGATGGTTTTAGGATTTGTAAAAAAATATTAAAAAGTATTGCATTTTTTCACAGAATATTTTCATTAATTGAAATATTGTTGCAATCATTTGACGGCCCCTTCATAGTTACATGAACAATATTTTCTAAATTTGTGGTAGTCAAGCAATGACATTGCTTTTGTTTAATGTTTTTTTGCACAAAGAAAGCCCTTCCACATATAGCTATACTTACGTATTGACAATTAGCTATTTCAAAAAATGTAAGCAAATTAGGATACTTCAACTTTCAACCTTTGTTATTGGCCAATTGTTTATCATCAAAATGGCAAATATTTGATATATTATGAAATGAGCAAGCAAAAATCTACCCCTTTAACCAAGTAAATTTCTTGTAACGGTTTTCTTTTACCAATTCATTTCTAGTTTTGATACACCTCTATTTGGTATTACAATTTACAAATTTAAAATCCGACCAATTTTTTGTCATACCAATTGACTGACAATACACTAATTGCCGGTTCCCCTTGATCCTAAGTGTGGTTTTATAAGTTTGCTAAAAATCCAAGTCAAATACCGTATGGTCCCTGTATAGCTGCACAAACAAATCAATATTAATATTAGTACTTATACGTAACTTACATTAAGATGTAATTTTACAACATCAATTTTCATCTAAAAAGAGACAGTAAGGTTGCTCGTTCTCGAAGTCTCTCTATGTTAGTAGAACTGTCTCCAACATGTACTTCGGTAATACACTCATTTTTGTGGTTCTGCATTCTCCAATACAGAAGTGGTTTCCAATCAACTTATTTTGAAATTGAGGGTCTTGCAAATGTAAACATGAACTTGTTTTATTTAGTGTGCTCCAACGATAACACTCAACAAAATATTCTTAAGCAAACAACATCATTTTTAAAGATTTTTTAAAGTAGGCCAATAGTATTTCGGCGAACTAATTGAACTCAAATAGCTATGAGAAAAAGGAGATTTGGTTAACCCCTTAAGGATCATTGTCCCTTCAAGGGACATGTTGGACTTTGGGCATGTATTTATGACTAAACTACTTTGTGTGATTTTTTGAAACTTTTATCAAAGGTGAGGAATTCAAAAATCTAAGGTAAAAGCACCCATGGGTGTCACGTCCCCATGGGCATCATTGACAAAGTCAGGGAGTAATAAATAGAAAAGCAAATGGTTATGGGTACTTAAGTGATAGTTATGAGTGACAAAATGATGGTTGTGGGTGACCGGCATGACGGTTTTGAGTACCCATCTCAGTACTTAAGAACCAACAAGCCTTGTTTTTAGCATCTCTTACACATGGTTCCCACAATTTTAGTGATTTTGAACTTTGAAAAATCTTTGTGAACAAATGCTTGCAATTGGAACCTTGAAATTGATGCCAATATTTTTGGTTTCCACTTCCTAACTTACAATATTCTTTTCAAAGTTAGTCAATTGTTTCACCTACTCCAAAACCCTTAATTCCATGCTTATGGGTGCGCCTACCTTGTGTGGGCATCTAATTTTTTTCTTCATTTTGACATTTGATGAAGAAGTTATGCATGAATTCATGAAATTTTGGGGAGGACTTCCCATCCAGGCAGCCCAAAAACTTCTTTAAAAATTAGATTTTTTTAAAATTAAAATTTGAAATTGGTTCTTCAGATTTTTTTATAGGTGAGAAGCTTCGAATCATTCAATTTCAATCAATGAGATGAAAGTTATGAGGAGTTCTATATTTGCAAGTAGTTATGTGGATTCTTTACTCTCAAATAAACTTTGAAGTCCTTTATTTTACTCAATTTTCAATATTTTGGAAAAAAAATCAAACCAAAGGATGGAGATTGTTTATTAGAGCATTATCACCGTTGGGATTTGCATTTTTCATTTCCATAATTAATTCCTTAACAATTTAGTGTTTTGACTCATTCTCAACATTTTTTTACTTACTATTTTTCCCATGTGTTGTATAGTTCCAATTGATTTGAAAATTCTCCAACACATACCTAACTTAATCTCCTACATGGAAAAAATAAAGCGCAAGTTTGGGTAGAGCACTTTTTTGTTATAAGAGTGGTCAAAGGCTTCTGAAATTTATTGAAATTTATTGGGTAGCGTCAAAAAAACTTTTTTTTCACTTTAGATGTAAATATCTCACTCCTCTCCATTTGGAATGAGCTGATTTCTTCCCTCAAGTACCTCTTCTAGTCTGGGGCAAGATCCTATGGTTGGATTTCCCAAAAATAAAACAAAAAATCCCTTTTTATTAAACCTCCAAGAAGTGTCAGTTTTTAGGTCTTTTCATAGAAAAAAGGGCTTGGTCCTTAAGGGGTTAAGATAAAAAATGTGTCTTTTTGGGTGAGTGAAATAAGGTACCTTTATGTGCATGCATTTTTCTTTAAGAGGATGAGATGTACCTTATTCACAACTTTTAATTTTGTGTTTTGCACAAACTCATTTGATGAACAACACAAATGCTTGTTTGACCTAAAAATTATAAGGGTCGCTTTGCACATGACTAGTCAAGTCATGAGGTCAAGGAATGGAATGGTCAAGTTATGTTGAGAGGCCAACGAAATGGGCTGAAAATATGCAATAATATATTGTTTTTGAAACCTTTGGTTGACCTTAACATGAAGTATCCAAAAGCCAAACAAATTATTTATTAAATTGGGAAAAAGGGCTTTCCCTAAATATATTATGGATATATCAAATTTTGCGTTTGTGAGAATATTTGATGATTTGAAGTGAGTTTTTTTTAAAATTCTTGTAAGGTATTTCATCATTAATGTAAGGTCTTGAAGAAATCATCATAATACTCACTCTAAATCACCAAAAAATTCTTTGAAATGAAAAATTCAAAAGTCCCAATATTTAAGCTTTTTCCCAATTTAATGAATAATGCATTCCAAGTCCAAAGTTCAAACTCTTGGTAATGGACTTCCAAAGCCTCTCAACTTGAATGACCATAGTATGAAGCTTCTAGATACCAAGCCCGAAGTCAAAACCCATAATATTTGTTCAAACTTCCAATCTAACAAACAAGACCTTGTCACTTTATGATCATTTTATGAAAAGAAATTGACAACCTCTTGATCATAGTTTGGGTGTCCATTTTCGCTCAACCCAAAGTTTTTTTTGAAGCACTATTGCTTTGGATGAAAAAGTGATGCCATGTAGGCATTTTGGAGGGTGACAAACTTTGGACTTTGACCTCTAGCGTGAAAGGTCAAGAGGTCAAATTCTTGGTTTCTTACAACTCGATTGGTGGAAATCGATTGCCCATAGTGTGAAGTGGCCCTAAGAACTAATTATGTTAAATTACGTTCACAACAAAAACTATAATAAATAGCAACAATTTCTAGCAACATATGGTGCAATAGAAATAAAGTAAAAGTCAACTCTTGAAAAGGTAGAGATCAAGGAAAATGTATAATAACCTTCACAGAGCATCTAATCTACACCAGAATCCTCAATTTGCTCAACATACTAGAGATTACTTAGAATGGTAACATACTTGACCTTTTCAAAATATGCTATACCTTAAAGGAGTTTGACCCTTTTGTAACATGGGTAAGTGCATGTCTTGCTAAAATTACATGAGTAAACCATTTATGACATAGATATAATGAGAATTTAAGTTTTCAGACAGCAATAGAGAACACAACTTCAAAGTACCTTAGAATTCAACCTCCTGCAAAGTAGCATGATGAGTCTCAAATTTTTTATTTCAATCTTCACCGGTAATAATACCAAGGTTGAGTATTAGGCTTGTATGGGGCCGGGGGGAAGACTGATCAAAGAATATGCCACCATGATCCGCACATCTTCTGAGTTAAGTAACCGCAGTTGCTGACTTGGTGACTTTGGAGGATCCATCAAAGTCCCTTGAGTCTTGTAGAAACTGAGTTCACAGCTGCATGAGGAGTAGACCCAGCTTGTTTTTGCCATTCTCACCTCGCCTTGCTCCCCAAGACATGTCGTTTTGAGAAGCTTCCACAAGCACAGTACCAACAGTGGAGAGGAGTAGATCTTGAAGTGCAAGGTACGTTGAATACTTGGCCTGCAAGGCCGTCTCCATTGCACGTATCCTTGCCCCTGTTCAATCGTCTTGCACCTGCATCAACAACATTACTCATTGCTCTGCTTTGCCAGAGATTTTCATGGACTGAGCTTGATGATGATTATTACAAAGCCATCCCTTGCAAATCAAAATAGACCTTCTGACAAGTTCTTACCAGATCAGGACGCGTCCAAGCAAGAGTTCTTCCAATTTGAGCTGCTTCTTTAGGACTCTCGGCCCTTCAAATACTGCAAACACATTCTAGAGCTACTTCATCTTCAACACCTGCAAACTTCTATGCCTACCAACACCACCACAAAGACCACAAGGACCAACTAAGAACCTAGGAAAATGAAATTCAAGTGAGCTCAATTGCATCAAGTGCAGAAGGTGTAATTCACTTAATGAGTTTATTTTCCAAGTATATCCATGTGCAGGCTGATTTTGAGAAATTAAACGACGGTTTGTAACTCAGTAGCCAGCAAATTGACTCAAGGACGTAATATGCAGGTGATACGTATCAACATCAAAAGCGGTAATTACTTGATAATAATGCTCAACATAGTTCCATAATACAACAGCTCCGCTCTCATTGGGAAGGGAGATGGGGTGCAGGGAGAAGTTCGATAGTGCGCCATAAGGGTCCCAAAGCTTGTAGAAATAGATAACTTGAGGCCTTTGCGATGATGAAGGCATGCATGCATCCATCGTTGCTGCAGCTACTCCTGTTGGAGCTGGGATTTCAAGTTGACAGCTTGGAATTGGTTGTAGGAACCCTGTCATGAGCATGTCTGGTCCTATTTGGAAAAATAGAATCAACCACAACAAGAAGAACAGTTATATAAAGTCAAGTTTCAGCAGCTACACCATAGAAACTCACAATAGACACATTGATTTCCGTTCACTTGATCACATATCTTTTCAAATGTTAGTGATCAATTCACTTGCACATCACAGTATAATATGACCTTGGTAAGTAAGCTAGGTACTACATACCAAACCCAAACATGAATTACCCAATATACAATACAATGTGACTTATCAAATAGCATTGATTTCATCACTGTATTGGCCAATGGCTTTGGCATGCTAAAAAGCGAAGCGTGAAACACATATTAAACAGAAAATTATAATAGCCCCAAGAATGACCATGCTTCTTGCAAAACGAACCACATTGTATGCTTTTCTTATTGTACAAATAAAATAGTAACATTATATGACACTTCCTTGTCAGACCAAAGATCTCTACATATACTTAAAAAGGAAAGGGCCAAACATACTTGCTCAAATGACACATTTGACAACGGAAGAGCTTGTGTCATCTCCACCATTCCCAAATCTCCAACTGGTGTAGGTGCTATGGTGCCTCCAATAATCTTAGGAGATATGAATGCCATCACCTGGAGCTCATTCAACACTTTGTTAATCAGGGAATCTTGGTTCAAGACAAGCGTTCCTGTATAGCATTACATTGGAGTTCGATAAGAGAGATTACCTTTTGAATCACACCTGAAGCAATGGCTGGTGCTGACAGCATGCCACCACATTCCCACAAGATTGACAAAAAGCCCCGATCATAGCAGTAATCCATCATTGCC
Source organism: Ulota crispa (assembly GCA_963920765.1). Classification (NCBI taxonomy): domain Eukaryota; kingdom Viridiplantae; phylum Streptophyta; class Bryopsida; order Orthotrichales; family Orthotrichaceae; genus Ulota; species Ulota crispa. Next base: position 1,242,167 of record OY987243.1, read on the forward strand.
TGTGGAGTCAAAAAATCAAACTCCACCACTTTCACGCCTCTTGCTCTTAGCATTGCTTGGAAGTCTTGACGAGCACCCTTTTGTGTTGTGACAATAGTCTGTGTATTGGAGACGTCCCAAAGGTTGGCATCCATAAGAAGATTCAAGCACCGTGACATTACAATGTAAATAGGCACATGTTTTTCTTCTTGCCTTGTCGTCAAACGTGGATCTGCGCATGCAAAGATGTTTAAAATCAAGACCCGCGCAATGTAGGTTCATAGTCACAAATGATCAAGATTTCAATGAATAAATATCAGACACAGTCTGAACAAAAAGAGGAGCGGTTCCCTACTATCTCTACAAACAGTGTTGCCTCCCACAACAATAGCGTCACTTCAGGCATGAGTTTTAAAGACGCATTTTCAAGAATCCGGGCTAGATACCCACTCAGAGTGACCAGTGCTGGCTGCAATTTTTCCTGCTCAATGCCAATGACACGATTTCGTATGTTTAAAAAGTCTGCATGCTGCAACTTAACAATGGCCTTTAAGCTCATACATGTGATCTTGTCCTTCTAAGACTATTTCCAAGCTAGCTTTCAGAAGGTATACTGATTCATACCATCAACTGTCACGGCGTATTTCAGTACTGAGTAAGGCAGGCGATTAGCAGCTCTGTACAGGAGTGGTGCGTTCACTAGTTGACATGATTTGAGGGCTTCCTGCACATCCAATGCAATTGCTATTTAAATACCTGCAGCAAAGCCAGATGCTGAAAACAATATACTGCCTCGAGGAATCCATTTGCGAGGATGCATAGGTGTTAGGTGGAGGTAGAAGCCTATTCCTCCTCCATAACCGAAACAAGCACCAAAAAATAGCAATAGTCAAGCTTGGAGGAATCCCAAAACTCCTACCCCAAGCCTTGTAAAGGTTCCAACTAAGAGTCTGCCACGTATGATACCTATATGTTGCTACCAGATTCCAGTAGATTCTGTCCACAAACTTCTATAGTGGCGCCTCCCTGGGGAAGAGCATAGATTGCCTTTCCATGGAAATGCTGTAGTGGATGTGGTATTCCGACGACCACCCTTGACACCCCTGCCTGCCATGGACAGTGGAGGTCAGGGAGATAACAACAGAAAAAGAAAGGAAAACGATAAGATAATCAAACCGACCTTTAACCTATACAGCAACGCAAATGCAAATGTTGAAAAAAATCTTCCACAACTCTACTCGAATTTATTTAGAGCATAACAATGGAATACACTGAAAGAGCACATATGCCTTCACAATTCTACAGAATGTTTTTCAAATTCTGTAGTGTGCGTTAATCTAATGTGCTCATGCACTTTCAACGCTCCTTTAGTACACCTAACACCATAATTGAAAATTTTCTGTAAATCCTCAGAATCTATCTGTTGTGCACAATGGCTCACCTGTCGAAGAGCGTGAACAGCGCTATCGTCAACGTGGCAATCGCCAGGCTCCAGATTCAGATAAGCTGTTGCGTTCTTGGCGAACTCTCCAGATCGTTCTACCGCTTGAACTTCAGCGCTCTTGGTGCCTTGGGCATACAGAAAGCCCTCCCCCACCACTCTCGGTCCATGAGCAATCACGCAGCCAAAATTCAGATGCGGAGCACTGCATCCAGCCGACGAACCGGCAAGCTCCGCTGCTCGTAGCAGATGCCGAGAATCATCCGATGATGGCACCGCGGAGTTCGGAAGCTGCGCTGATACCAACGAGAGAGCTTGCACATGCATGCTTGGTACCCAAAGTAGAGCCTCGGATGTCCTCACCAAGTCACTAAATTAATGCAATCCAGACTTACTCTCGACTGTAAACCCCTAATCAAGCGACCAAAAACACTCCACGAGACGGACTGGGAGTTACAACGCATCATCAGGTGTCGAAATTACACATGCAATCTCCATTCAGAGGCGAAATTCAATCACACTATCTGCTAATAACGCAAATTGATTGCCAAACTTCTCCGAAATGTATGAATTTCTCTGAAATGTTGGATGCTGAGCAGACGCAGTCAATTCCAGTTTCCTCAAAAGCGAGCTTCGCAAACTGTCGGCTCTCTTCCACCATTGAACGTTAAGGTAGACGAACCCAACTCCGTCTGGTCCCCAATGCCGCACTCTAAAAAACGACCCCTAACCGCGCGACAATGAACCGAAGGCGAGAGCTGAGCGTGGAACGTGCCGTTGAGAGCAAGTGGACGCGAATTTCGGAAAGAAGGTGGACAGATTGGCAGGAAGTGAACAAGATATTTGGATGTGGAATGAGCCCAACAGAGTCAGCAGACGTTGATTTCAGGATAAACATAGACAAATTTAGGAGCTTCAGTGTCGCTTTTCCAAGTGGGGGAGGTCGATAATGAGATCAGTTTTCGTGGACGATCTTAGGAACAGCAGGTGGCGGTGTGAAGTTGCTGGAAGTTATAGATGGGATCATCACGGTGTCTTTTGAGGTGTACCTGATAACTTTCCGGAGCTTGCCCTGCTAGCTTCCGGTGCTTGCCTTCTAAGAACACGGCGGCTGCGGTAAAATGATATGCAGAATGGTGAGACCTGAGAGGCAAAATCTCATTGTTTTAAAAAACGAGGGTAAGAGTAATAATTTGCCCTCTATTTTGGTTTACGTGAATGGGATCCTCCTCCAAGGTCTTAGATTAAACCACGGTCTCTTAATCCGAATCTGAATTCAGAATTTGCAAGTTCAATCTCCTGATGGTAAACACCGATACACTCACATATTCTGGCCAATACTCTCACATTCTGGCTGGTAAAAAAGCTGAAGTATTCTACCTGACCCTGCATAACAACATGCCACCTAACCTCATCCGATCACGGCAAACCACATTCAGAAATAGATTACCACTTGCAACCGCCTCGGGTGCACCCTTGGGGTGGCAAAATAAATAGCAACCATGAAGTCTGCACTAAACACTTCTCCATCCGGAGTTCGTACTTCCAGTAGCAGCATTAGAAACTGGTATGTGGTCTTCACTGAGTTGTGCTGGCTGCAAGTACAGGTATAAGAACTGTTATTATCTTCATGGTACGATTGTGGTGATATTGCAAAGGTTTCTATGTTACTAATCAATATCAGGTGTCATGATTGATCAGGTAGACGAGCGCTTTCAAACATGGGGAGGCAAGCACAATCTTCGCCGAGGCCATCTGCCAGTGTAGAGGCTGAAATTTTGCACCACATTGGAGCTGAAGAACATGGAGGTATCCCGCGACCGTCTGCATTTCGCACTCCCCCTTTCTTACCGACTTCAACCTTCGGAGTAGGTGTCTCCATTGTAGCTGCCACACCATCAACAGCATTGATGAGAACACGAACATCACCGATAACAAGAACACCGATCAGAACAAGAGCATCACCGATCACAACAACACCGATCAGAGCGAGAGCATCACCGATCACAGCATCACCTATCACAACTACTAGAGCAGTTACAAGTGCCCAAACTCATGCGGGTGTCGCACCTCTTCCGGTACAGCAACAACATGAACCAGGTACACCAATGCTTGAAGTTCCTAGCAAGTTTTTGTAAATTTTCTTGTATCATGTTAAGAGTGTTTGATATTTTCCTTTTGAGTTGCTAAACAGTTACATATTGGTCTGCGACTGAGAAAAATCACTCTCAGTCGGTGCCTTTTAGTTGATGTTCACGTTCAGACTACCCTGAACTGATAGAAAGTAGAGCACTGAAGACGATGGTCCCTGGCTACTGATGATGCTGCCTCCATTTGTTTAAAACAGATGAGAAGTGGTCGCAGTTGTTATGGGGCTGATTTTTTTTTTTTTTTTTTTTTGTATATTTATGAAAAAACCGTGTTAATCAACGCTGTCATTCCTTCAGTTTCGTGCTGTGAGATTTTTCTGCAGTTGACAGGAGGTTTAAATCAAAATTTGAGCTTTCAGATGTTGTGAAGAGGATTCGTTTCATACGGTTTGTGTGGTAACTAGTTCATGAGGGCTGAACTGTGAGGAAAGGTGTCAGAACTAACTGCGGATGGTGCATTGTTTAGTTAGTGCTAGTATTTCAGTGCTGCATGGGCTGTTGAGGAGGGAGGTAGATGGACTCCCAAATTATATATGCGAATGTCTAACGAGAATTTGCTGTGGTTGCAGCATTTTCAGAGTTGAACCCACCTTTGAACTATGTCGATGAGCAGATGCATAACTGCTCCGAACTTCAGGAGCTCGAGGATGGAAACGAAGTTGACCTCAGCGCAGTCCCAGCCTCACAGTCAGTTCCACCAAGTGAAACGTCAGTACCTGAACAAGCAGTCGAAAGAATTAACAGTGTTCGGCGGCACTCTATATTTGATTGCAGGAACGAAGAACAGTCTGCGCCAGTTCAGAAAAAGCGACGAGGAGCGTGGTCAAGTAAAATGTTAAAACCGGCGTTTGAAGCTATTGAGCGAGGAAGTCTAATTCGAACTGTTGCAAGACATTTTGACATTCCAGCTTAATCATTAAGAGACCGCTATTATGGACGAACTCTTTCCAGAAAGCAAGGAAGACAAGGTACTCTCAGCACTGAAGAAGAAAAAGATTTGGAACGTTATCTTTTGCAGATGCAAGATTTAGGGTATCCTTTGACCATTTTGCAACTTCGACTGAAAGTAGCTGAGATGGTTCAGACCCGTGACAATCCCTTCAAAGATGGCATACCTGGAGCTGGTTGGTTGCGTTGGAGGCGACGACGGCATCCACATCTAGTTCTGAGATGTACTCAAGGTTTAGAGAGTAATAGAGCACGAGGGCTATGTCTTGAAAACGTCCAGTCCTTCTATCATAATCTGCACACTTTATACGGACAACATAAATATGATAAGAAGCATATCTGGAATTGTGATGAGACGGGCGCTCAAGCGGGTAGAAATGGTGGTGGCACTTTGGTATTTGCGAAGCGGGGATCACGAGCCGTCCACACTATTATCCCCGACCAGCGGGAATGGCTGAGTGTTCTTGCCTGTGCGATGCTGCTGGTGAGTACATTCCACATTTCTATATTTTTCGAGGAAAAAGTATGCACAGAAACTATATTGAGAAGTGTGAAGTAAATTCAACCATGGCCATGCAAGCTAAAGCTTGGATGACTGGTCATTTGTTTTTATCGTGGGTTTCTCATTTTGTACAGGCACTTGAAAGCCGTGGGGGCATTTCAAGTACCAATAGACACTTATTGATTTTAGATGGTCATGGATCGCATGTAACTTTAGATGTTGTGCTGAAAGCATTCTCTGTAGGTTTAGATATTCTGACCCTACCATTCCATACTAGTCATCACCTCCAACCCTTGGATGTTAGTGTGTTTAGACCTTTTAAAAATGCTTTTCGCGGTTACAGAGATGCATGGACAGTTCATAATAGAGGGAGAAGTGCAGAAAAACAAGACTTAGCCCAGTGGGTTGATTTAGCATTAAGAAGAGCTCTCTCTAAATCAAACATTGAAAGAGGATTCCAAGGCACTGGGATTTGGTCTTACAATCCACAAGCTGTAGAAAATACAATGGGCCCCAGTCGACAATTCTTTTCGGCTTCTAACCCTGGAGTGGATGAACCAAGAAGACCAGTACTTGGATGACAGAAACATATCTGATGATGGAGGAGACAATGACGAAGAGGACACCTTCGTCAATGACGACATTTGCGGCATCCCCAGCGACGACGAAGATGAAGACGAAGGCTTACCAGCTGATGACGCCGGCTTGCAGGAGCTTCAAGGAGAACGGATTGTGGAATCCCAATCACTGCACGGCCACTTTTTTATCGAGCCTGATATAGCCAATGGCGACGGTACGTCATCAGATTCCGACCTCGAAACTCCGGTTGTCCCAGCAGTTCTCGCAGGAACATGTGAGCAGCCTTTACAGAGAGAACAGAACTTCTTTCAATTACCGGAAATCCACGGACCTGCACAAAAAAGGCGAAGAAAAGACCATATTCTTGACTATTCGAAGTCCATAATAATGACAAGTGCAGCATACATAGAGGCCATGGAGGAGAAAGCAAGATTAAAAGAAGAGGCAGAGAAGCGGAAAGAAGCAAAAAGAAAAGAAGCAGAACGTACAACGGCACAACGCCTTGAAGAGAAAAAGCTGAAACAAGTGGCAAAGACGAAGCGAATGCTGGAAGCATCTGCGCACAAGCTCTTCAATGAACAGTGGTCAACATCAGCAGTGACAAAAGCGGGAGAGAACCTCCATCGTCGCATCAAGTCAGGCATGCCTCCACTTTCGGGTGAATACACAGGCAAATTTCTCGGTTCTTGTCCTGCCATATGTCGACGCAATCAAGAAGTTGCAATTGCTCGTCTACGAGCGACACGTGAAGGTCGTGCAGTTGACTCATTGGCGCACAGTATTCCTCCTCCGTGGGTTCACGAGAGCGATGCTCGGTGGATGATTGAAGTGCCTCAGCAAGAAAACGAGTGACTCAATCAACAACAAGACCGTGCTTTCTCGGTATTGCAGGCGCGACTCAATTCAACTTCTGTCATCGGTGTAAGGACCACTCTGTTTCTGTCAAAGATGCCTCATGGGACAGCACACGGTGCTCTCTTACGGTGGAACAGAAGCTTGTCGATTAGGTTTAGAGAACGAAACAACCGTGTTTCATAATCACTCTGAGTGAACTACAGTCTCTTGATTGTCTGTATAGGATTAGGTGTTGCGTGGTTATGGGTTTAGTAAAGCTCAATTAACGGTCACAAAAGGGGAATGCTAAATCATGAGCAGAGATTCATGAGCCGTGAGTTGTGAGCGTAATTTTTTTGTCAAAATTTTAAATTTCACCTATAAATGTGTACATAGGACCTTATAATTGCTCATTATAAACATTCATCTCCTGAAAAATTGTTGTTTTATAAGTTTTTCCGTTATCTTTGAGCTTAAAATTAATTCCTCCTCACAAAATGTTGGCTCACCGCTCATAGGCTCACTGTTCTACGCTCACAAAATAACTTACCTCGTCACAAAAGCTTCCATCTTGGGTAGTACTTGAGCAGCTCACGTACTGGTCTATGTGTGGGCTTTGGAACATATAAGCTGCAATTTTGAAATTTAATATAGAATTTTTTAGAGGTTATTTGTTTTGGTTTCTTTAACTCTTGAATTGCCCATCAAAAGGCTAATGTTATGAATATTTTTCTCAAATTTTCCAAGTCTGGTTGGTACATGATCTCCTTAAATAGACAGTAATGGGTTTGTCTACCTTAAACCTTGGATTGGACCACCACCATAGCAGCAATCTCCTTAAACCCACAACACTAGAAAAAAAAACTTACAAGACTAACCTCACTCCCAATTGTATCGATGACAAAATTTTGTGAAACACACCACGGGAATCTGTAGTTGTAAGAGAAAACTCAAAACCAAAAGACAATGCACAATAGAAGTACAGATTCCGAGGCGTGAAGGCTGAGGTTCAAGCAGCACCCTCGGCACCCAAACGTCGTTGCAATGGAACAGGATAACAAACATTCATGTCAAGCAATGGATGAATGAAATGTGTTGTAGATGAATGTCTTTGTGCTCCTTTAGAGTGGGCTTGGTAGTGGGTACCCGTGGTTTTTGTATATGGGCAATTTTATCCAAAATTTCTGCGTGTCACAAGACATCGTGCTTCAAATGAAAGGTATGTAAACATTGAAAGTGTCTAAGTTTTTTTTTTTGGTAATCTATGAATCCACAAATCACCACATAAATTGTAAAAAAGTGGACACGTCACTAAAAAAAACTAGTTAAAAACTAGCCACCAATTATGATGGATAAAGAAGTCGAAAGATGATTAGAAATTTCCATTTGGGGGAAAAAATATCCTCCAAATTTGCTTACACAACTTATGAGTGGTCAGTTGGTTGGTTTGTTATACACTACAAGCTTTCAACAAAGGTGACTATGATCTCATCTGACTCAAGGATATGTGCAAGTATTTTTTAATGTGAGATAAAACTGAGAGTTATTTATATTCACGTTTGGAGTTTGAAAATAAACGTACTCATGTACATCCTGTGTGCAAGTTGTTCTTGGGAGGAGATTAGTTAAAATGTTGTTAAGAACTTATAATTGTATGGAAGGCCGCTAGAAACAAAAGAAAAATGCATCAAATGTTTATCCTCTTGAGTGAACATGTTTCAAAAGTTTTTAAATTACAATTGTAAATTTCTATGCTATTAAAATATAGGGCTTGGGCAATCCAACAAATATAATCGAGGAGTTTTTCTAGTATTGAAGATGTATATAAGGGTATAATCATGTTGAATGAAATACTTTGTTTTGCATTCATATAATTTTTTTGACAGTTTACATTGTTTTATTTTTATTTTAGATTTGGTTTCTATTAATCTTCCATACAATACTAGTCACTTTGATTGCACGCTAAAGATTCTCAAAAGTACTAGAGTTGGACTAAAGCATATGCTCCATTGTCATGATAGTTTCCTTTTTAATTATAATCTAGAAGGGCTTTTGTCTTCCCAAAGTTTCAATTCCTCCACAACATTTTAAATTAACTTGACATCTAATCTTCTTTGTGGTCAATAAACTTGAATTGTTGATATGTTGCTTATTGAAAGTCATTACGTTTTCATATATTTGACTCTCAAATGACAAATTCTCTAATGAAAACATTTTATGTGTATATTTAAAATTAACTCATCTTGCTTGCTACACTAAAATATACACGTACAGATTTTTTGAGACATAGTCTAGCACAACTAGAATTTTAGTATGAACATGCTTGTGTAACAAAAACAAAATTTCACTAATAAAACAATATTTGATGATAACAAATATCAACTCCTTATTAGACATAATTGTTCATCATAAAAAATGAGTATTTATGATTTTAGTATACTCAAGTTTTATTAAATGAAATGAAATAAAAATAAAAATAAATGTGCCATATCTGATATTATCATTCATTGTAATAAAACATAAAACATTATCTAGCGGGAAGGTCAAAGCAACATTCAAGTGAATGCAAAGAAAGCATACTTAAGCATCAAATAAAACAACAAATCTCTTGGATTTATGTGACTATTTGAATCAATTCTTTTTTCCAACCCATTATTAATCTTCTTTATATTTTGTATGTTTGATATAGGGTTTTTTTTGGTAATTTTTTGCGTGAAACTTACCTTAAACTAATCATGGCAACTGTTAAGGTAGCAGCACCCATAAGCGTGAAAGTAAGGATTTTGGAGTATGAAAATCAAATGTTGAACTTTGAGAAAAATGTTGACAAGTTAGGAAGAGGAAACAAAAAATATTGGCATCAATTTCAAAGTTCCAATTGCAAGCATTTGTTCACAAAGATTTTTCAAAGTTCGAAATCACTAAAATTGTATAGCTGTGTATAAGAGATGCTAAAACCAATGCTTATTGGTTCTTAAATAGTGAGATGGAGCACTCAAAATTGTCATGTTAGTTACCCAAAACCATCACTCTTTTACCCATAACAATCACTTTGACACCCATAACCATCACTTTGTCATCCATAACTTTTGTTTAAAAAAATTCAATCAGTGACAATGCTAGTGATGCCCATGGGGATAGTAACGGGGATGGGTGTTGCTATCTTACACTAAAATGTTTGGATCAAAAATTGGATGAAATAACCACCTCTCTCCTTCCATAAACACCCAATTTACCATATTTTGGATGAAAATATCTTATATTAGTAAACTGATCGGATAAACATGCACAAATCGTTCATTCATTCCTATTTGAGCCAAATTTTCATTACCTGCGTACACTCTGGGGTGCCGTTCGCACCGCCTTGCCCAAACCAAAAAATTAACCCTAGTTGTATGCACGTGAGATAATGATAAAATGCTCTCTCTCTTGGGCACGTGTGGTTTTATGAGAACGTACTCAACGTAGGTACGGTTTTTCTTATGAATTGACTCTCCTTGGAAATGGAGAGGGTTTTGAATACCCAGTGCCCAACACTCCAGTAAGTTAAGCTTATTTCGGTCTCTCTACTGGTTTTGTTAAGCTTAGACCCGGCCCCATGCAGAGTGGCGGGCACAGTGCTCCAGCTGCTCTTCGTTGCCATTGACTCAGCTGCCATTGTTCCGGAGAATCTCTCTAAGTTATTCCTGGATTTGCTGCTGCGTAACTTTATTGCGCAATAGTCTACTGCACCTGAGCTTTGCTTGGATTTTTCCAGTTTCGCTTGCCTAGTATTTTGTACGTCGCTGGCGCAGATTTGCGTGGAAACCCTAGGGCATTGATGCGTGATCGGTCACGATGGGAAAGAAACAGCATAGCAAGGATCGTATGTTCATTACAAGCACGGAATGGAAGACGGAGTGGGGAGGAGCGAAGTCGCGCGACGTGAAGACGCCGTTCAAACGTCTGCCGTATTATTGCTGTGCACTTACATTCACACCGTTTGAAGATCCTGTTTGCACCAAAGAGGGCCACGTTTTTGATATTGTGTAAGTCTCTCTGTCTCTGTCTTCCAACGCCAGGTTTCCAAAAAACTCTGGAACTCGCAATTATAGATTATTTGAAGCCAAATGACATTTGAATCTTTTTACAAAAAAATTCACATGTCAAGGTTTTGGAATACTAGCTTGAATGAAACCCTAAATTTTAGGGTGTAGCTGTCAGTTCCATGTGAATAATGATTGTTGTTGTTGTTGATTGTGATGAGGCGTTGTCTGAATTAGTGCTGATTAGGTTTCATGCTGCAGGAACATAGTGCCTTATGTTACAAAATTCAAGAAGAACCCCGTAACTGGCAAGCCACTGGCGGTCAAAGACCTAATAAAGATCCAGTTTCACAAGAATGCGGATGGCGAGTATCAATGCCCGGTGCTTCACAAAGTTTTCACAGAGTTTACGCACATCGTGGCTGTGAAGAAGACGGGTAACGTTTTTTCGTATGAAGCTATTCGAGAGTTGAATATCAAGCCAAAGAACTGGAAAGAGCTTCTAACGGACGATCCTTTTACCAGGGACGACATCATCACCATTCAGGTCAGCTCGGTTTAAGGTTCTATGGATAAATTGGTGTGTAGCTTACCAGACTTTGCTGCAACTTGCAAACTTAAGAGGTGCAAACGTGACTGTTATTTACGGTTTCATGTTAGAATACTGGGTGGGCAGGAGTAGTATAGAGGACCTGCCGTGCAGAAGTATCGAGGACCTTAGTATGTTCACGAAATCAAAGGTCAACGAGATTAAACCATAGCGGATCCCTTTCTGTTTAGTTTTTGATTGAACCCTAAGTGGGACTTCTCGCCTTATCACATACTCTACTTGCTCTGCTCTGTAAGATTTGTGATGGTTTAAGAGTGTCTTCAACGAGCACCCTAAAGCTAGGGTGAGCTTTTTTCATGCGGGGTCCTCAAAGCATCAGTCGTGGAGGAAGGAACCCTGCAAGATAATGGATTGTTCCTTTGGGTCCTCTTTAGCATACAATAGCCAAAATATTCAATGTGAGTCAATACGTAGTAATAGCTTAACCTTTTTTGTGTGATTCTTTGGCCAGGACCCTAACAATCTGGATGCAAAGGTGCTGTCTGATTTTGACCACATTAAGAAAGAAGTCGACCTCGATTCTGAAGAGCTAAAAGCGCTAAGGGATGATCCTGCTTATAGTATTAATATGACCGGTGATACGAAGCGCATCCTACAAGAGTTGGGCACTGAGAAAGGTCGAGAGATTGCTTCCACTGGTGGCGGTGGTGATAAGACACAGCGCGAGCATGCAGCTGCTGTTTCCGCCTTGAGAGCAGCGAAAAAGGTATTGTCTTCTCCTCTTAAGCGCTTCGCTCGGATGCCTGGAATCATGTTGAATTGCTAAAATCCGACTTTTACTCACTTGCTTTTATATTGATAAAAAATGATTGTAAACGACTGCTTTGGGTTTTGTCATTTTATCAGAGAGCACAGGACCATCCAGAAGAAGAGAAGAAAGAAGCCCCTAAACCAGCAGCATTAAGTGTCGTTGATATTGCATCAGCATCAATCAACGGGCGCTCCGCTGCAGTTGCCCTGGCAGGCTCTGCCGAGAAGACAGCCGCTCATGTGGCAGCTCATACAGCGGGCTTTCTTGCTCCTGTCAATTCCAGATTGGTAATTTATTTTTGCTGGAATTTTCTCCTTAAAGACTATTATGTTTCTACTTTTGTTTCAAGCTGGAGTACATCTGCATGGTGTACAAATATATACCTCGGTGCTGAGCAAATTAGAATAGACATCCATTTTACCTGGCTTTCTTTGGGGCGCTATTGTCTTTCTTCTGATTTCCTTTTTTTTAGCACGGAGTGATTAAACATCACTTGTAAGTAGGGTTTTTGTGGCCATATTGTGCTATTCAGCATTCTAAGCGCTCTTTTGGATGTGTGCAGGTCAAAAGCAAATACACTACAGGTGCGGCATCCCGCTCTTTCACGTCAACTTCTTATGACCCTGTCACTCAGAATGACTTTGAGTATGTGCAAGCAGAGCGAAACCCAAAGAAAAAGGGTTATGTGCGGATGCACACCTCGCATGGCGACTTAAACGTTGAGCTACATTGTGATATCACACCACGGACTTGCGAGAATTTCCTGACTCTGTGTGAACGAGGCTATTATGACAACGTGCTTTTCCATCGGAGCATCAAGAATTTCATGATTCAAGGGGGTGATCCGACAGGTACAGGAAGAGGTGGAGAATCCATTTGGGGCAAGCCATTCAAAGATGAACTAAACTCAAAGGTGTTGCACAGCGAGAGGGGCGTATTGAGCATGGCTAATAGTGGTCCTCACTCCAATGGCTCTCAGTTCTTCTTCTTATACAAGTCAGCAACCCATCTTAATTACAAGCATACTGTGTTTGGCCGGATTGTGGGAGGTTTGGAGGTGCTATCAGCTATGGAGAAAGTTCCTGTTGATGATGATGACCGCCCCTTGGAGGAGATCAAAATCTTGCGTATTTCAATCTTTGTAAATCCATACGCTGAGCTTGAAGAAGAAGAGAAGAAGGCTGCTGCTGAGGCTGCTGCAAAACCTGCTGACGCTGAGGATGATGCTGAAAAATTAGGCAGCTGGTATAGTAATCCCAGCGCAGGTTTGGCGCCTCGGGCATATAGTACTGGTGTTGGCAAGTACATGAAAAGCAATGCGCCAGAAATCATACGGAAAGAGATCGATGTAGAAGTTGAAGAGGATGCACCGAGCAAGCGGAAGAAATTGGAGAATATGAATGGTGTACAGTTCAAAGATTTTTCAAGTTGGTAGCAGCGAGCATTTTCCTTTTGTGCTTTTGAGCTGGATTGTTCTGTAACATAGTGGAAATCTGAAATTCGAGGATTAAAACCTTGGCAGTGATTTAGTGGCTTTCTTTGCATGATCATTTTTGTAGAGTGCTCGGTGAGACTTGATAGTGAACCATTTAGGTGCTCAAAGTGAACAGAAACACGGATGTGTCAACGAGGACAATGTGCATTTCAAGGAGATTTAAATACAGGTGAGTAGGTTTGTGAGATGATAACATTTGATGTTGGGGCTGATGTTGGTGAATCCAATTAAAAGGTGTATCTTAACTCGTTTCAGGTATAACTGTTAAATCCAAGTGAGAAAATACCTTAATTTAACTATGATGCGCATGTATTATATCAAGTACATAAGAATTTGGAGCTGCAGTACGTTATTCACGGATTGGGGGTACAGTTGCACCCTTCAGCGTCAGAGCCTCTCTACTAGCATTGAAAATGGTAAACATTATGCCTTCCAATGCATATAACTTGTTTTGCTTCAAATTAGCATTACTACAATCCAAAGGAAGTACACATAACATGTGTGATGACCATGTTTGTAACATACAATGGATCCATTCTCCCCCAGTGTGTCTCGTACCACAGTACTATAACGAAACACGGTGGCAATCTAGGGACGCAGCCTGTTTTCTCCTACAGGGGTTTTTTCAAAGCACAATCCAATGTGTGCAGGGAAGACCGGGAGGAGACCAACGACCACTTGTTTTGGAGGTGTCAATTCGCTGGAGAAGCGAAGCATGGAGACGATTCCATTAGGTGGTGCAGCGCTATGCAGGACCCAGATTCGGGACGTCGGAGCAGGCTTTGTTGGAGAAATTCCGACTGCCAATCGCAGGAGACAAGGCGCTTCAATGCATCTTCAAGTACCATCCGTGGGATATGCTCAGGCGTGGGATATGCTCAGGGGGTTCATGGTTTGGTTCAACGAAACGCCGACGGTAGACTGGTGGATTCTAAGAAGAATCTCTTGTCAAGTACAGTTCTATTAAAGTAGAGTCAATAGGACATCATTTTCTTATGGAGCTTTGCAAGTGGATGCATCCCGGGCATTCATAAATTCATACTGACCCATATGAGAGAGCATTTCAAAGCTCAGTTCTCCCCCACAAGTAGTGTCATAAGAGAGAATTCAGAGTACAGACGAAGGCTGCATTCCAAGCAAAAACAACAGTGCTGAGAGATGCGATCGACAGAGGTATTTGAGGAATATCTTTGAGCTGTATTAGGTTAACATGTATAAGAAGCAAAGCCCAGGAAAAAAACCTTGAAGTACAAAAGATTCAGCACTAAAGTCCAGTAGTAAGGTCGGTAGTCTTGCCACAGCCCTTCCGAAGCTATGGACACATCTCTATATAAGCTCTACAAAAACGTTCCAGCGAGGAAACCATGTGTTCAGCATCCAAGTACGGCAACACTCACATGGCCTTTAGGCGAAGAGATCTATTTTCCAGAAACACTCGGGCTGATTTGTGCGCGTCTTCTTGTCCAGAGACTTGATGCTCTTCAGGTCATCCTCCGTCAACTCGAAGTCGTAAACGTCGGCGTTCTCCTTGAGCCGGGCAATTTTGTTGGACTTGGGGATCACCACAGACTGGCGCTGAATGCCCCAGCGAAGTGCCACTTGAGCGGCAGTCTTGTTGTACTTCCTTGCAATTCCTTGCAGCGTAGGATCTTCCAACGCGGATTTGGAACCAAACCACTCCACGTTGGCAGCTCCTCCACCCAAGGGCGTGTGCGCAGTGATTGCGACTGCGTGCTTTTGGCAGAACTTGACAAGAGACTCCCGTTGAAAGTAAGGGTGAGTTTCGATTTGATTCACAGCTGGCTTGATCTTCGAGTACGCAAGGCAATCCCGTGTCAAGAAGATGTCATAGTTGCTGCAAAATGAGAGAGAAAGCAAGATATTGAAATGCATGTATTATACAACCAGGGCATGTTAAAAAGCGCACCATGCCAAGTCCAATGCTGTTTCAGGATGCAGCTTAGTCGGCAGGAGAAGCAGAGAGCAAACATTCAACATTCTACGAGACAGAATATTCAACCTACAGTACTACTTACTATAGAAGGGACCATTGTAGAAAGATCAAGAATGTTGGATTACACTCGGACTTTTATGTCGTAACCACCTCTGATCAACATTTTCTGGAACATCACTCACACTTTTTCACACTATCATTGACTTTAGAATACTTGTCACACGCATTTGAAACAGTCACTTTTTGGGAACCCAGGTTGTCAGATTAAAGAATTCAGGGTGTAGAATCCGAACCTAATGCCGATGCTCTTGACGCGGCCTGCAGACACAAGATCCTCCATGGCATGCCACGTGGTCTCAAGAGAGATGGTCACATCAATATCAAGGACTCCATCATCCGCGATTGCACTGCTAGTGGTACCCACTCCTGAAAATGCAAACAAGCTCTTGATCAGAACATCCAACGCAGATTGATTTCTGCATTCCCTCATACAACCAGCACATGCAAGCACAAGATGCAGACGCCTGAAAGGTTATCGTGTGGCAGACCTGTATGGCGAGTTGCAATCGGAAAATGGACTAAGTACAAGTCCAAGTACTGCAGCTGCAAGTTCTTTAAGCTGTCTTCGCACGCTTCCTTCACGTGACCGTGATCACTGTTCCAGAGCTGTTACAGGCGAATGAACTTTTTGTTTATCTGTAAGGCTTGAAAGCTCTAGACAACACAAAAATCGTTAACCGTCGTGCACAACCTGCTGAGGAGATGAGAATCACCTTTGTGGTGATGAACAACTCCTCACGCTTGACCAGCCCTTGTTTGAAGGCATCCGCCAGAGCAGCTCCTACCTCCTTCTCGTTACCGTAGTCAGCTGCATAGTCATGCACACGCTATTCAGATATCCATCACCAGAGAGCTCTACCAAAGTCGCATCTGCCGCTTCCCTCGAGTTTCGGTTCATAATGAGATTCAAACAACGAAATTACCTGCACAATCAAAATGGCGGTAACCAAGCTTGATGGCCTCCAGAATGAGGTCGTGAATCACCCCGGGGTCAGCACGCCAGACACCCATTCCTACCACAGGCATGGGGTGCCCGCTGCTTAGCTTGATTGTCTTCTGCGCCATGACTTTTGCCCTCGGCTTTGACCCTTCTGTGTGTCCAGGAAACCCAACGAAGTCATTGTTAGAAGCACACGTGGACACCTCCGGTAGGAATCCCCAACATTCCTTGTCATTGAAGCTCTGCACCTTTTTCTGTCCGTTTGCAGATGCCGAGATGCTGTGCTACTCTTGCTTAGGTTTACAGACATTCGCACGCAACCATGTACATCTCCGATTACATCACATCCTCTCATTTTACGTCTCGCAACCTTCCTCCTTTTGTAACTTTCTACAAGGAATGGAAGAATGGGCATCACGGAGATTCCAAGGTATCAAACGACCTCCCGAAGGACTATTGTGTCCACCACCCGAATTCCAGTCATGCAGAAAAGACCCAACAAGTGCTTGAGAGTGGCAGAGAAGCTAATACAAGGGCAATGCGAAAACGTGCCAATCTTTCCCAATTGGGGATTTTCATTCGGTACTCATATCAGTAACGTCACCCATTCGATAAACAGGGTTTCGTCAAAACCTCCTTCCAATTGAACAAGAATCTAACGCTCACAGAAGAGGTCGGTCAAATGCAGCACCGCGCGAGCGCACATGCAGAGCCAGCAGCTAGCAACACGGACTACTCGAGCTTTCAACTTGAATTGGAACAGGTCGCACCACTCAAACCATCCAATTACAAGCATAACTCAAAGCAAGCGGCCAGACACCACAACCCAAATCGAACTCTGGAAAAAAACCCAGTGAGAGCTCGATACCACCGAGGGATACTCCGGCAAGAAACGTGGTACCCCTCCTGCAACGCACGGATCAAACCAACCAGCAACACACTATGCTATCAAAGGACAATCTGAGAACGAATCAATACCAGGGGGAACAAAAGAAACTAACTCCGAGCTTACCGAGGGATGCCTTCAAAGTGTGTGCTGCTGGGGTTGTAAAAGAGGAAGAGATGGAGGAATGAGGGTTTGTAGAAGATGAAGCGAGGGAGGGTGGCTTTGTTTGGAGGATTGTCGTAGAATGCAACGACTGATGAAGCGAAGTGGTCAAGTCGTACAGCAGTGGTAGTGGGAGCAGTCTGTGATTCTGGCTTGCAACTTGGCAGCTTGTCGATAATTCACGATGCTTGCTCCGTCAGCATTCTGGCCCCCCAACAATCCAAAAGTGCGACATTGCCGATAAAGCCGAGGCTCAGGATTTATCCAAGGATCTCTCTTCATCACGCTTTGCTTTTCTCTGTCGACGAATTTCTCATACAGTATTTGGCTGGTGTGGTACCTGGTAAGGTAGGAATACCATAAACGATTACCACCGATAATGGGGGAGTAGACTGTTCTGAAACCAATAAGAGCTGGGTCTGAAAAAGATTTTGAAAAAATGTCATTTTCTCGCATTTGACTGGTTTAAACTTGTTTCAAAACAAGGTTTTGGATGTAGCCATTTAAGGTGCACTTATGAAACAAGAATAGGTCAAAATCAAGAATCCACATTTATATTGTATAAAATATTCATTCTTGAGGTAACTTTTTTTTTAATTTGCACTCTTCTATATCCTTGTTTATGCACAAATTGAGCTTAATTTCTCAAGAAATTCCCCATACCTTATAGGCTAAAGTGGCTTGTTTTAACTGTTTATGGTATTTCCACCTTATACCACCATTCACCAATGCTCCCAAGGTGATTTTCATGGTTGGGGCTACTTTATACTACAAGTCAAGCCCATGAAAATTCAATCAAAACTTCATCCCAAATGGTCTCAAGAACAACTTCAAGCACCCATTATAATCAATACCTTAAATAAGGTTGTTTGTTTGTTTTTTTGTCACATTGAGATCTTTTGGATTGTTTGCTCCTCGTTGCGTGCTTGGTACTGCTGGAAAGCTCTCAGCAAGGAGGGGTGCACGGGCTTGATTTTGTGGCATTTGGGCTTATAGTGGGAAAGTTATTGACTTTCAAGTTTTTTATGGATTAAAAGTTTAGAAAGTTACTTTTACGTTGATTTTGATGGCTTTCTTAGTATCATCAAGAAGCTATTGCCAAGGAGGGGTGCATGGGCTTAATTTTGTGACGTTTGGAATTATTTTCACTTCTTACTTTTACTTTTACAGACCATCTATCCCCATCGCATGCTAAACCAGGATGAAAATTGGGCCATTGGTACAAGGCCACCCTAGTGGATTTGCCTTGGAAATATATGTTGGGAATTCACAACATACTAAGTTTTTTTGTGATATCAAATTTTCAAGTTTTTTTTTTGAAAATGAAAAATCTAGACAATAAACTAAAAGACTTTGAATTTGTTGATAGTTTACCAAAAAAATAAGAGTATAAACAAGTGTTTGGTAGCTGTTGCAATTCAAGAGCTTATGTATTTATCTAATACATTAAACATTTTGGGCTTATTCATATAAAGGGTCCTAGTATGTTCTTTATAAATTCCTATTATTTTTCTAAGTTTGTTCTTCTCATTGGAAACATCTAATCCCTTTTTGTCAATCATGCAATGCTCCATGTGAATGAAATAGTTTTGTATTAGATTAAAGCACTATATAATTCCTTAGTAGGACATCAAATTCTCACTATTCAAAATGGGACTTTGAAAAGTACAAAGGACATAAGAGAAAATATAGGAACTTTGCCCCTTGCTCCTTGTGGTAAAATTGTCATTTTTACTTGTCCTTATGGAAAGTCAAGGGTAAATGACATGCCCAATTTATCTCCTAATGTGCAAAATTTTCCAAAACCACCCATACCAAATTGTGAATCCACTTTAATATAATTTAGTCCTTGGATAACCCTTACAAAATTCTTCCTCACAAAAAAAACTTTTGACCAAGAATCTCAATAGTACAAGCTCACCCAAAGTCCATTCTTGACCCTCTTAGGGACTTTTGGCTTCTAAGGGTTGAAAAAGTTATAATTTGATTTTTTTCTTTGAATAAATTACTTCTTCTTTTATTGTGTTAATCATAACATTTGGTACGTACACCTTTGGAAATAATTGATTTCACCTTAAGAAAATATGGAGAGCGCTTCAATTTTGCAATGGGGGAAAGAGGTCCGAGTGCTTGTATTTTCAGAGCACCTCCACTCTTCCTCTCTAAACAGGGAAATATTGGGCCTTGGCTTGGCTTGTCTCTAAAGAGAGGTCCACCGCTAACTCGCAAAACTGAAAAATCTCCTAGGCCTTGCCAAGCTCTCCTTTTGGAACACCAAAATCTAGTGCATTTTGCAAATTTTGGCAAGCTAAATTCTTGCTTCTAGCTAGCTTTAGGGTTTGACAAGTGTTGAAGGAAATTGCAAGAGACAAATGCAAAAGGAGTATGATGTCCAAGTTTGTGCAAACACATGACATTATATATGTGGCCCCACTATTGCGATGGCTCTCCAACCCAGACCCGCTCCTTGCAAACAAGTTGTGGCACTACAAACCATGTGTGGCGTGTTCCACTTGGGGAGGGAGAGTGGAGATGCTCTGAGCGCTGCAAAATGGAGAGCAATAAACTTCATCCTCCATCCGGACTCCTGCCGCCAGGTGTCATCCACGAGGATCATCCAGACGTGCTGACGCACCAAGGTCCTCATCCTCCAGAACCTTGGTCTCGACGCCGGTGCTCGCGATGGTCGGCTTTCTTGGGACCGATGTTTGATTCGATCATTCTGCTCCAAACACCTTTTCTCTCGCATTCATCGTCCTCTCGTAATCTGCTCAACTGCCATCCTCCTTTCTCTCCGGCGAACTTTGCTTCCGCAGAGTACACCTTTGCATAGCACATGTGCACTGCCGATGATCATCATCCCAACCTACTCCTCACAATCTATCCTCATCACAGCTCGGGTATCAAAAATTTGGGCGTGCTTGTGAGGTTTGAAATCGTAGGATTGCGGGACAGCGAGGCTGTTGGATTCGTTTCATTGGTGGATTTCTTGGGTGTTTCGGGGATTTGTCTATGCTGTGGAAGTGAGGATCGGCAGAGGTTCAGCGCAGGGTTAGGGCTGGATCTTGAAGAGATGTGGAGGTGAGTGGAAAAGGCAGGCACGCAGGCGAGGGGAAGCACGATGATTCATTTCGGCGGTGTGGAATCGATCGGGGCGAATCCGCGACGGGAACCTTTCAAATCATCAGGTGCAATTCGTTTTTCAATTCTTTAGCTCTATATCGGTTGAAAGGGAAGAATCAAATTCCTATTGATTGGAAGAAACGCTTGATACATGGTTATTGTTCAGTAAACTCGAGGATTGCAAATTGTGTGATTCAATGGGATTCATTTTAGAGCTTTGGATTGGAATGCGGATTCTCAATGACGAGAACGGATTGTTTGCAGTGGGGAAGGGCGCGGGGCAGAGGAGACGGCAAGCTGCAATAACAGTCGGCAAGGATCGGCGGGAATCGGTAGTTCGAGCGAAGCGGCTCAGGAGAGCCGACGGAGACGATGACGCTATGCAGCTTGTCACAGCTACTACAGACGACGAAGCCGCTTATAAGGCCTTAGAGGACAGCACTGTTGCAGCCGTCCACAACCTCAAGCTCCTGTACTTTCCAGCTCTTCAACCAATTTGTTGTTTCTCTTTTCAACTTTTTTTCGTAGATGATGAAGGCTGTTCATGCGGGATGAGGGAAACGATACTAACAATGTTAACCCCTCAAGGCCTATGCTCTTTCTCGAGTATCTCGGAATCTGTTCTTGGATGAACAAAATGTCAACATTTTGATAACTTGCATCAATTTTTTTTAAATGGTAACCGTACAAATTCAAACTAGATATGTTAGAGATCACATAAGAAAAGACAATACAGCAATATCTCTTATGGATTGGAAGATTATAACATTTGATAAAGAGGGTGTTAAAACTGTGAAAGTGATTTGAAGTCTTTCAATCTTCTTTTCACATCTCAAATTTAAAATTGAGGATACCAAACAAATATGAGTATGTAAAGTACAACATGTGTAACCCTAATCAATTTACGGCTTCTTAAAATCTACTCTACAACTTTTTAAATTAAGTTTTTAATGTGATTGTTTCTCCAAGTTCTAGTGTACTTTAGGATCATTTCCAAGAGCTCTCAACACTAGAAAGTGAAGATTTGCAATAGACACCCTTGCACAAAATCTTAAATAGAAAAATCTTAATTAGTCATTTTCAAAATCAGACTTTTGATACTAAAACAAGACTTCAACAAGAACTTGAAAAAAAAATCATTGTAATTAATCATGAAGAAAATTTAGGCATCCCTTTTACAAACAAGGAAGGACAGTTTTGGTCCCCTTGGGCCTTGAGGGGTTAAGGACCTGATTTCGTCGCCCTGTACTGATCTCTGTTCCTAACAGCAACTCATCCCTTCATGAACTTCGTTGAATATCGTGTAAGCAAATGCCTAGAATCACTGATCTTTGAATGGAACTTGGACTTTATACTTTCACTTTCGGTGGTGTATAATACTCTACTTTGAACATCTGCATAAGAAATTAATACATAGGAATGAAAATGTGATCGCTTCCGGATCTTTCCGGAGCTCCATACAGTGCTCTCCTACGTGCGTTAATATGCTTGAGGTGACGCAAACCCTACCTTACTGTATGTTGGAGGGCATTGCTATATCGTGTAAGTAGCAGGAAAAGTTAGGTGCCTATTAGTGTGGGTACATTTATTGTGATACTACCAAATATTGTTTTCTGTTGACTGCCTGCCTTTTTGTGCATCTGTAGAGCGTTTATAACACGTGAACTGACAACTTGTGGTGGGACTGTGAAGAGGGAAAGGAGCCAATGCAAAGAAAGTGGAGGCTTTGCAGTACTTGCGGCGATTGCTATCGTGCTCCGCATACCCACCAGTTCATGTTGCTGTGCAAGCTGGTGTAGTGCCTCTTCTTGTTGATTCTCTGGCATTTGGTGCTTCTGAAGATCAGGTAGAGCTTGGGTCATAGTGATGTTGTGATAATTTAGGATTTGAAAGTTGATATGTACCAAGGGTCTGCTCTTCCGTGTTTTGTTTACAATTTCAATATTGAGCAGTGCATACTTGGGTACTGTTGTTGTAGTTTGCTTACTTTTATTGTTTGGCAGCTATTTGAGGCTGCATGGTGCTTGACAAACATCGCCTCGGGAGATCCTGAACAAACGCGTGCTGTGGAGCCAGCTTTGCCTCTTCTTATCCTTCATCTTGGAGGTCAGGTTCATCTCCTATGACATCTACTGGTTCAAGTTGAACGTAAATGGCCTCTAAAATACTAGGATCGATTATCTAGAGTGGTGATGATGGAATCTGCTCTGCTTTTATGCTACACCCTGTGGAGAAAATTATCTTTACTTAATAACGTCTAGGCTAAGAGGTTCCTGTGCAATTCCACCTTGATGTTGTGCACTGACAGTGTCTAACGAAGTGGCTGAAGTTCGACCTAAAATTGCAGCTGATTATTTGTTGGTATTTGGCTGTAGACAGATGTTACATCTAAAAATATTTTCTCAAGATTCTGGTTTCTAGCGTTTTACATTTGAATACGGAGATTTAATGACCTGAATCTTAGCTTTATGAGTGTCTTCAGATGTTGGAATTTTTAAGCTAAATTTGAAATTTGAAAATATGTTCTGCGTTGATTTTGTGGGGACAGAGAAGAATCCAGCTCAAGTGGTAGAGCAGTGTGCTTGGGCAATTGGAAATGTGGCTGGTGAAGCGGAAGACCTACGCAATTTGTTGCTTCTGCAAGGAGCCCTTCCAGCACTAGCCCGCAACCTCTTATCTCCTACTATCACTTTAGTCCGCACAGCTGCCTGGGCTTTGTCTAATCTCATCAAGGTAGACTGCGCTTCTATTTTGTTCAATATTTTTCTCCTCTGAAAACACATACATTGAACGTCATCCATTGGAGTATTGACTTTTTATATGTTCATCGACGTTGAGTACATTGTGGCTTGGTCTTTGTGGCACTCCTGTAGGGACCCAATCCCAAAGCAGCGGCAGAGCTCATGAAAATCGATGGCATTGTTGACACCCTTGTTCGACTTGTATCACACGGGTATTTTCCTTGAGAATGTCCAAGTCTACTACAATTTTTTCTATTTATTTCCTGTGGTCTTCTCTGTGCTGTCTAAAAGCACATATTTGCAGTAAACCTCTTCCAAATTTCAAGTACCTAGAATCTTGTTATGTTTGACTTGACGAGGGTCCAAATGCAGTTGTTAGTTATGATAGATTTTTTTTTGTATCAAAGAAGTTTTAGTCAGGTTAATTGCCAAGTTTGGTAATTAAACTCCATCTCGTGTGACGTAGCTGGTGTCATTCGACGTGTGTAGGGATGACGAATTGGTAGTGGAGGTGGCATGGGTGCTGGTCTACGTGACTTCTATGTCTGATGTACATTCCAGCCAGCTAATTTACGCCGGCCTTCTCCCACCCATTGTGGCCCGCCTAGCCCTCTCCCGCCATCTTCCTTTACTGACACCAGTACGTTTTCCCAATATCTGTCTTTTTTTGTTCGTCGGCTCTTGCTGTGTCCAAGAAGATCTTTGGCTTGTAATTTTTGGTAATTTTGTTTTTTTATCAACATGCCGATATCCTGACATGGAACTTTGGGATGGGTGTGCGAAGATCCTACGAAGCATCGGGAATATTGTCGCCAGTGACAATTCTAAGTGTGATGCTGTGTTGAATGCTGGCTTGTCCCTTCCAGGTAAAACCTCCTGAAAGATCTATGATTCTTTGAACTTCGAAAACTCTGTTTCTCTGTGACAGACTTTTGCGTATTTTCTCCGTCCTATCAGGGTCATTGTAGTATGGATGATTTCCTGGGTTACTTTATCTTAAGCTTTGTCATTTATGGAGTCGAGCTCATGCAAAACGAAACCTGTCTTGTGAACAGGTGGGGTCATCGGTGCCCTTGCAAGAATCTTGGAGAGCGAGACTCGCACTCTGCAAAAGGTGCTTTCACGTACTCCTGGGATGTTTCTGATCTGGAATTGTCCACTATTCCATATAAAGTGTCTAAATAGCCGAAAGTGGCTGCTTTAAATGATTCATTTTAAGAGGGACCAAGGAAGGTAGCACATATACCAAAAAAAATCAAGAAAACATGTCCTTACTACATTTTTGAAGTAATGTTTTTGCAAGTACTATATTTGGATATGAGCGTCTGAAGCGGATTTTTTATTATTGTTAGTTCAGGTACTGAGGGTTTCAATGATACCTTATATGCAGTCTTTCGATTTTATCACATTTTTGCATTTGAAAAGGTGTATAGAGAGAAACTACCGTTAATTAAGAGCGTGATACTCCATTTGTTTTTCAAATTCGGCAGTCTCTAGGAGCAATGAAATGGTCCGCATCAATCTAATTGAATCTGCTTGCATTTGTTATTTTTCATGCAGGAAGCTGCGTGGGTGGTCTCAAACATAGCGGCAGGTTCTATACAACACAAACGAGCAGTATTCAACGAAGGGGCGGTGCCTCCACTTCTACATCTGCTTGCGACTTCAGCTTTTGATGTAAGGAAAGAGGCAGCATATGCGCTTGGGAACTTATGCGTGACGCCACGCGAGGAAGGAGCAGAAGGAAAGCCTATTCTGGAGCATCTGACAGTTCTGGTGAACCGAGGCTGCCTTATGGGCTTTATAGCTCTTGTAAAGTCTCCTGATTTGGAAGCTGCTAGATTGGGGCTGCAGTTCCTGGAGCTGGTGAGAAATCTCAACAAACTTCCTCTACCAAATTTTGTATTACAGCGATCTCACAAAACTAGACTGTTCAGGAAACGTGTAGACAGTACCATTAAGAGTGAAAATCTTCCCAGGGAGGAGGATCACAACTCTTGAAA
Source organism: Ulota crispa (assembly GCA_963920765.1). Taxonomy (NCBI): domain Eukaryota; kingdom Viridiplantae; phylum Streptophyta; class Bryopsida; order Orthotrichales; family Orthotrichaceae; genus Ulota; species Ulota crispa. Next base: position 1,267,350 of record OY987243.1, read on the forward strand.
CAATTTGAAGCTTTGTGGAGTAGCACCCCATGCAGCACATTCCTGTCTAAACAAGGGTGCCACTGTGGTGCAGGTAATGCGCGCGCTGCCTGATGGGAAGGGCCCCAAGCTGGTTGAGAAAGAGGATGGGATTGCAGCCATGGAGGAGCTTCAGTTTCACGACAACCAAGAGCTTCGAATCATGTCCAACGATTTAATTGATAAGTACTTTGGTGAAGACTACGGCTTAGAAGAGGAGTTTAGCTCCGCTGTTATGAATACTATTACTGAGGATGACTCGGAGTATCCGCCTTGGCGGAGGGGACGAGGTGTGGATTGACTGCTTCACGTTTCGAAGACACAGTCCATGTGCACCGAGAGCTTTGAATACTCTTAGTTTACACCAATTAGGGGGAAGTTAGTCAGAGCTGACCTGCAGAAGGTGGCGATCTCGGGTTTACATTCCAACAACACTCTCTATCAAGGGGCTGATGTTTCGGAAGGAAGACTTATGTTGTGCCCAAGTTGGGAACGAACCAGCGAACTGTAGAGCAGGAGTTGCAAGGTGCCACATCCCCCATTGTGAACTTGTACAGTGATAAGACTTCCAATGAAGACACATGTGCTCCTGAACCAAAACTAGTGTGCTAATGCCAAAACAGAACATTGTGTTTGTGAGCTCATCAGTATTACTGTCAACCATTGAACACTGAATTTGAGATTTGTCATGGCTAAATGTCATTTGGAATTTGACCCACTGAAAAGTCACAGATTAGGCACAAATATGTTCCTGATTTTGTGTGGTTGATTTTATCTTCAGCAGAAAACAAAAGAGAAGGAACCTAAACGAAAGTTGATTATGTAGATGTCAGCTTCTATCCAAATCTCCTCATTTTTGCATTCTTTGTTTTATCGCATTTTGTAAAGTTCTGTGAATATGATGTGAGGTGTCCGCATCTAAATAAACAACTTGCACATGTCGCATTCTGGATACATGTAATGTGAGTTTTGATGGCTTTCCAATGTGCATTCGTTAAAAAGGTATGTTTCAAATGCATTGTTTTTACAAAAAAATATATAAGCTAACCACACCTGAAAGTTTTTCAATAAGCAGTTGAACATAGTTCTTGTAATGAAGTATTCTTAGTTATTGTCAGAATTTTTTGGCAATTGAAAGAGGATAGAAAAAAATACAAGTATAGATACTATATGAAGAAATTAAGATTCTTAAACTTATTGACTATTAATATATCTAATTTTTTAATAATTTTGGTTCTTCTGCAATGAAAATGTGTACATTCAGGTAAGAATTCTCTTAGGCAAGGTTGGTTTTGCAAGAGGGTGTAGGTATCCTAGAGCATTTGTTGCTCCAAACAAATACTTACCACTTAGGTTTCAATAAGATGCTTGTTTGGAATGAGTACAAATTTCATTGACAATTCAAACATAAAGTAAGATGAACAATTATCAAAAAAGAATTTTAGTAACTACAGTTATATGTAAATGATGTCTCATTTTTTGTTATGAGTAAGCAACTTCTCTCTAAGCTAAATCTAATTTGGATGTTTGATTATTGTACGTAACAACTATAGGTAATCTAAATTCAATTGATAAAATTTTCAAACTTGTATACTTGTGTAAATGTTCTAATGTTTAAAATTCTACAACAAGTACCTAATTTTAACTAGAGATATTTAGGACAACCTCTTGCAATGATATTAGAATGAAATGATTCAACAATGAACACCTTAAGTTCTATTCCATATTCTCCCCACATTATGGCAAGGACTAAGTGGAAACTCAACCATCTTCCATGTGAGGAGATGTGGGGTTTAATCCTAGTTGTATTCATGTTGTAATTGAGCTTCAATAGGGTTCTATTGCTTGACTTCTTTTTTGTTTAATCACAAAAAAATCAGTCAAAAAATTATTTATGTTCAACAATTTCAAATGTCAAAAGCAACAAATGAACTTTTAAATGTAGTCTCAAGCTTAATTTGTGCTCCCAAATTGGAATGTGAGAATTATTTAGTATAATGTTTACACAATATATAAAACCAAAATATATTGAAAAAATGCAATCACAAGGCGTGCTCTAAAAGAGCAACAAATGTACAATATATCTAAATGACTCACTAAACTAGATGTACTTGCTTCATAGATTAGCCATGTTTTTTTTCCAAGTTGGTTTATTGAAATTTTAACATCCAATTAGAACAAAAAAATGCATCTTGGATTGTACTTTGGAAAGACTATTAGGCCTACTAGAGATTGTTATGAATTTTGTTGATAATTGGTGGTGCATCCAAAATGAATGATAAGTTTTTTTTATTAAGAAGATTGCATCTTTTGAACAAGGCAAAGTTGCATTTTTTTACAAGGCCCCAACACAATTTTACTTGTGGTAATGTCACATGGTTTTTATGTCAAGGATACTTTGGAAGTGTCGTTCATGAAAAATTCTTGTTGATAAATGAATGAAACCACTAAATGTTCTTCAATTGCAACTCAAAATAAAATTACATGCTACCTATGGATGAGTAGCTAATATTTTATCCACAATCTAAATTTTTTGCTTGTAAATAACTTCATTAAACATTCAAGAACTTGAACAAAATGTCAAAGTTGCAATTATTTGTTTTTATATTGTTATTGTGCCCATTTTGTATTAGAGAATGACTAGGTGAAGGTGACTATGCATTGCATGTGGTCATTGGGCAAACCCAAAAGGAAGTCCTATGGCCCTAAGCAATGTGAAATCCTTACCACACATCCTCTTCACTAGCATCAAAAGCCATTGTGGTATGTTTAAACTATACTTATATTGTCTTTAGAGGCATGTTACATGTTGTTCTTTCTATAACAAGATTTTTTTATTTGGATGAAATCATCATGTAAAATGCATTCAAGAGCCAAACAAGTTATCAACGTAGAAATTTAAACCACCTACTTTCAAAAAAATTAACAAAATTAAAAAAAAAAACGGTCACTCTATACAAAAATTATTTTCATGCCTTGTAAGTGAATATATACATACGTTAAAAGCAAAAGGGGTTTATTTTGCCGTTTTTGTGAGGCTTTTGAATTACAAAATTTGCAGAAGGGACCAAATTTACAACATGAACAAATTACCAAGTGGCAAAATATGTTACTTTTACTTTTGACATATTAAAACGTCCACAATAACATATTCTGCCTAGCACGCAAATATAAGTCTTACCCTAGCATGCTCGACTTCAATTACTTGCTTGGTAAAACATGCAACTCTTTGCATGTTGTATAGTACATTATGTTTATATGATGCTGATTTTGGTACATAATCGGCACTTGAAGCATATTCTTCCAAAACAAGGCACATTCTCAAGGCACATTCTCTACCAGAATTGTCTTTCAGAAGTCCCAAATACGCCAAATTGACTTTTACTCCAAGTAGAAGGTAAACTTGCAATGCATGACGGAGCTGGAAGACTGACAGCGAGCCACGTGGCGCGAAGAAGCTCTACGGCAAGGACCTTCGTCCACACTCCATCTGGTCCCCAGCGACCACCGGATGCTGTCATCTACCATCGTCAGGGCCCCCGGACCGAAGGTCGGGACTCAACGGTGGTCTTTCTCGTCCTTCGGGCGTCACCTTCACCGCCTTGTTGCATTCTTCCTGAGCTCTCCAATTAGGGTTCTCTGCTTTAGCAACAATCCACAGAGCGAGTCGTTGGGATCCCCGATTACTTGCTTCGACGTGATTCCAAGTGCGCCGCTGTGGTCGAGACCGTGCAGACTTCGATTGTCTCTATTCTCAAATTCAGCTCCTCCGGTAGCTGAATTGGGGGTTTGGGGTCTTCGACGAATGATTTGAATTTGAGGTTTCATTGTTGGCTCGTGGTTCATAATTGACGTTTGAGGGCGAGATTGTTGATGCTGAGACTCAGGACTTCGGAACGGCACAACTGGGAGATTTAGTGTGCCCCTTTTCCAGCGATTTGCGACTTTCAGCTTCGAAGATTGCCACGCACCGACGATTTCCTCATCTTGATCATCTTGAAGAGTCTGGCATCGCAAGTACTTCTTTTCGGGAATACACAAGCGTTGGACGAAGTAGTTCTTCAGAGTTTTCAGGGTTTTTTTTGAATTTGAGAATTTTGAGAGGTGTAGTTAGTTAGAAAGTAGAGAATTTTTTGTGGCTGGATAATCCGTTGCGGGTTTTATGAGATTGTGTAAACATTGAAGCGGCTATATGTTGATCAGTTCATAGTCAAGCTGCAGAAATCTGTTCAAATTAGATTGATGTGAGATTTTGTAGATAGCAAGGGTTTTACAGCTAGAGCAGGTATGGAGCGGCATTCAGCTATATTCCTTTTGATCGTGAGCCTAGTATGGAGTGGAATTTGGAGTGGTACAGATGCGTATCAGTTGGCGTTTCGTCCCAGAGACCTGCTACCGCTTCTGCCCGGGTCAATTGCGATGCCAGTGATGAAAAGTCTCCATAGTGCAGTTGATTTGCTGCCGCAGTTCGTTGGCGCAGTGTCCTCTGGAAATGACACTGTGGTCTGGAACGGGACCTGCTTTTATCAAAATGAAGCTTACATGGAGTACGTTGAGCCAAAAGGGGAAGGTCACAATGGGGGCGGCGTTCTTCATGTTCAGGTATTGATTGCTCGTCAACATGAGTGAGCTTGAACCAGCTACTAATCCGTCCCGTGCCGTCTTTTTGCTTTGTTTCAGAAATTGCATCTCAAATGATCTACTATTAGATTCGCAATTTTTTGAATGATAATGTTAGTCTCATGGACCCGGCACCAGTATTCAGACGATGTTAAGCTAATGTCAATATAATGTTCACTTAATGGGTACCAGTATAGTATCAAGTTATCATCAATGAAACAAAAACATCACAGTGACATCAAATTAACACTACGTGTGTTGTTGCAACATTAACTATAAATCAAGAGTGATATGAAACTCATGCCTTTCAAGTTAACAGTGAGACATTTATCAATCTGATAGAAGTCATTTGTGATGTTTGGTCTTGTCATCATATTTTGACGCTCTCTTGCGAGTGAATCATAAAACCTCTGCCAGTTCTATTGCATGTTTTGTTACGGACGTCGTTGAGCTCATGCCAACAATCAGCGTGCATGTTGGAGTTTTAGAATTAAGAAAAATTCTCGGGTTCTCAATTTTAGTGTTTCATTGTGTTCTTGACAGGGCTGTAGATGATTTTAATATGTTCTTTGCCAGCGCTTGTTTTCTTCACTTGGTCACTAACTTGTATCACTGGTTAATGGCAATACTTTCGGTTCCTTATGTTTGCAGACGAGTAGCGCACACAGCTGGACCTGCTTGGATCTATATGTGTTTGCAACACCATACCGTGTAACTTGGGACTACTACTTCACGGCTCGCAATCACACTCTGAAGATTGATGAGTGGAGTGAAGGGGAGCTCAATTTTGTAATATCGATAGCCCTCTTCTGATTGTGCGCTTCTGATTGGTTTCTTGAATAGATTTCCGGTGTTTGAGATGTCTCACTTTCTTGCTATTTTTTGACCTCGGCGCTGGCATCGCTAATCTGATTTAGTTCTTGTGGTTGTCGATTAGTTTTCTGGATAAATTAGATTAGTGTGAATGCTTACTTTAGTGTTTGGTTCTTGTGAAATTCTCTTGTTGAATGTGGTTTCTTTTTGTTTGGTTAATTTCATACTGATTGATAGTGTTTTTTAGTGGCTTTACAAAATATATCAAAATATTTGTAGTTCTCGTCATCGCTTACGGTTCCAGGTTCTCATTACTTGTTTTTTTGTTCGATGCAGGTGAAAAATAAGGGCTTTTCAGTATTTCTGATGCCAGCAGGCATGCTGGGAACCTTACTGGCACTATGGGACGTGGTACCATTGTTCTCCAATTCAGGGTGGGGACAGAGTTCGAATATTGCTTTCTTGGAATCTCACATGGGAATCGAGTTCACGAAGCGCGAACAACCACGTGTGTCAAACATCTCCGCCGCTGACCTAAAGTCTGGAGATTTCCTAGCAATGTCAAAGATCAGGGGCCGATGGGGAGCATTTGAGACTCTCGAGAAATGGGTGACAGGGGCACAGGCCGGACACACTGCCGTCTGTCTACGTGATGAAGATGACAAGCTCTGGGTCGGAGAATCCGGTCACGAAAATGAAGCAGTAAGTCGTTTTTGCCTTGTGATTGTCAAAATAGCAAAACTACGTAGTGGTATCTTGACTTCATTTATTTATCTATTTATTATCAAGGTTATGTACGTCTCCGTCCATGTCGTCGACTTGTCCGAATACCTGCGTTATCTGGTCCTTTCATGACTTTCATTTCTTTTTTTCTGACCAGGGCGAAGAGGTGATAGTGGTTCTTCCCTGGGAAGAGTGGTGGGAGTCACAAATTGCAGATGTTGCAAACTGCCATGTAGCGGTTTTGCCATTGCATCCTGATTTGCGGGCCAAATTTAATGCAACAGCTGCGTGGGAGTACGCTCGTCGAATGAATGGCTTGCCTTATGGCTATCACAACATGATTTTCAGTTGGATTGATACTCCGACCGATAATTACCCCCCTCCTCTCGACTCCAATCTGGTAGGTTTTGTCTCAATTGTAGACATAAAAATATGGTATTTATCACGCTGTAGTGGGATTTGAATTTGAGGAGTATGACATGGCAAGCTGATGCCAAATGCTCCGAACATCTTGATAACAGTATGCTGATGTTGGTGCCAGGTGGCATCTGCGATAACAATGTGGACTCGATTACAACCTGCCTTTGCAGCCAATATGTGGAACGAAGCTTTGAACAAACGCCTGGGTACAGAGGTATTTCATATATATTGTCATTGGTCCCCCTCCTCTAGGATCAATTACTTCAGCATCCCACCCTTCTAAAGTGCCTTCTTAGTTTGTTTTGATTGGGAAGTTAGTAACGAAGCATCTAAGGTTTCAACAATTCCAAACTTGAACAACTTTTTGTATTGTTGATATGGTCAAAAGGACATTTGCAGGGAAACTTGGATTACTTTTCTTTTCTTCTTTTGGAATTCATTCCCCTTCTTTTCCTTGGTCTGCACGTAATAGAGGTGATTCTTTTGGAGCAGGGTCTGGATTTACCTGGGATAATGGTGGAGAGTGAAAAACGAGGTATTGCATTTGAGGAGCTTCTGTCCATTCCAGAGCAGGATGATTGGGAATATAGCGATGGTTTCTCGACCACTTGTGTGGCCTTCATTCTTCAGATGTACAAAGAAGCTGGACTTTTGGGGTCCCTCGCAGATTCGATCCAAGTCACTGAGTTTACGGTACGTGTAAATCTAGATTGATAATACTTTCTCCAGAGCTTTTACAAAGGTGAAAGACTCTGTTCGCTGGACGCTTTGTGGCATTTCAGTTTTCTTCGGTTACTATGAACTCATCTTGGATTACGTGACCTTTTCTTCGGTTTGATGGTACTGAGCTTCTTCTTTTTTTTCTTATTTAAAGCAGTGCTCTTTCACTAGCAAAGGATGTGACGGTGCTCTTTGCAACAAATGGTTTTGGTTGCAGATTAGGGACGCTTACATGCTGAAGTTCTATGAAGACGATGTTTCTCGACTGCCAAGCTGGTGCAACGTCACAGATGCAGCAACCCCGTTTTGTCAAATTCTAGGGGACTACGAGATGCAGTTTCCAGGTTACAATAGTATCGAGCCCTACGTTCACATGAACGAACGGTGCCCTTCGCTGCCTCCAACCTACAACAGGCCTAAGACATGTTGATAGTTAGGCATATTCTTGTACATACTTGCTGGTAGAATTGTGATGGTTTTCAGGGAGCTTGACTCTAGTTGGGGTTGGAACGTCGTATCATTTGTTCGAGAATCCGTTGTCGTTACGCAGGCGTTACAAATGGGATGGCCTCTAACGCTCTTGAGGTGTTAGTACAATATGCCCAAGTGTGAAGCCAACTTTTCTGTAATTGCTATTATGAATAACATTCACTTGAAACTGAATATGGATTGTAAGGTAGTGCGCGCAAACAGCTACGGACCTGATCTCGTCTTCTATAATGAACCTTGTTCTCAGCAGCAGCTCATCTATCTATGTACCTGGTTGGGAACTGGTTGGAGTTATTACCAGATGGTGTGAGTATGACTTGGCTAATTCTCTCTTGCTACTAAGGTAGTGTGCTCGGTTTACAACCCTCTCATGTAAAGTGTCCATACGGGTAGGCAGCTCAGGAATGGATATGAAGTGGTCACTGAATGGACCTCTTCAGTCATAGAAGAAAAGGTGTATTTTATTGCAAGAGCTTGTCTTACTCCTTGGTTTCACCTCATCTCTTTACAAGTTGCAACAAGTTGCAAGGGAATAGTTTATGGAAGATCTACTAGTCACAAATAGGTGCCTACTTCAAAAAAAACTTTGAAAAGTCATCAACAAATCACTAATGCTTCAAAAAATATGAAAAAATTCTAGTACATTTAGTATCTTTTCTCTTTATCTAAAAATGAGATAAAAATATTCCTATCACAGAAAGCCAATCCTCAACACCCCGGGTATCACATAATACACAAGGAATGGAGCAAGCATTTTACTGCTGGGGCGTTGAGGGGTTAAAGTGTTGCTCTTGGGGCATACTACCTTAATCTTTGATCTTTTATTGCAAAAGATACGCTATTTACAGCCATCTCTGGCACACAATATACGGTTCAGACTCTAAAAGTGCTCAATAACAGAGAGGTATATATTGGATTCATAATAGTACATATTGATTTTTCAATGTACTGATGGTAAATCACGTAACGATGTGAATAGTTCAAAGTGAGGATGTTTTTAGAGCCTTTATTTTCACTACTCTCGAAATTCACAACAAATCCCACAAAAGTCTAAGATGTATAAAACAACTTGGATTGTATGCCAATTCTATTTATCCTTATCGGTGAATTTACTTGAAATATCTGACTCCAACAGCTCCTCCAGAAGTACCAATCAGCTGACAACGGCAGATTTCCAAAAGTGTCTGATCCCAGGTTCGAACTGGGGACCTCTAGTGTGTGAGACTAGCGTGATAACCGACTACACCAACCAGACAAACATGGCAGGTGTGGCGAATTTAGCTGCATTTATATCTATTACCGAGAGGCTGGTCATTCAACTACTACATGCTGACGTGGATCTTTACCATCTTAATATACCCCACTAAGGTAGGAGGCTCATAAACCGACCATCTCAGGGCTGAAATTGAATTTTGGGGAGGTGAAACTTCTTGAAATGTTTTTCAGTAAATTTTTTTTGAAAGACAAGAGGAATTGATATCTAAGGTAGGAGGTTTGAAAAGCGACCCATTAATGGCTAATCTACAATTTCATGGTCTTCTCCAAATCGGAAGATTTTTGTGTACTTTTTAGACAAAGAGAAATGGATGCTAAATTTCACCCAATATTTTTCATATTTTTTGAGGCATTATTGAATTGTTGATGAATTTTCAACAAAAAATGTAGTATGCACCTATTCATGATTCTAGATCTCCCATAAACCATCCCCTTGTAATTTATAAAGATATTAGGTGAAATCAAGTCTTGTGATTGGCTCTTGCAATAAAAGACACCTTTTCTTTTAAGATTAAGGACGATCCATTCAAGAACCACCTCATATCCATTCTTGGGCTATCTGTGGGACTCATTATCTAACAGGGGTCGCCTTTCAAACCTCCTACTATAACTCAAATTGTTTCATATTTTTTGGAACTTTGTGAAATTAGTTATAAAATTTTTAAGTTGAAGTGGTATAAGGCTCAAAAATCGCCCACCTTCTCAAATGTATAGTACATTACTCATACATTGTTAAAACCTATGAAAATTAACATGTACAAGCAGAGTACATTTGAGAAGGTAGACGGTTTTAGAGCCTGCACGGTTTGTGAGCCTCCTACCTTATCTCTTCGCTGCTCGCGGTGTAATGAATTTGAGGAGCTAAGGAACTAAATCAATGCCGGACACTTTGAGATTCTCCAGCAAGAGCTGTATTCCTTCTAATTCTAGATTCTTGGTGCCTCTGCATTTTATTCACAAATATTGTTTGTGCATAATTATCCTAAATTTCACTATATTCTCTAGTATAATTTTTGAGCTTCATTTGGAGACTTCCTTGTTGTCAGAAACCATGTGCATTCGCACATGGAGTCATAAGAATGGTGTAGAGAATAATGAATTGAATGGTGAAGTAATCAAGGGAATTGATATGTACACACTCGGGGTTTGATATATGCACAGAGGGGGATAGATTTTAGTTTTTTTTACCATCAATAGGTGGAATTTGCAGATTTTGAATTCAAATTTGGATTTAGAGACCTTGGTTTAGTTTACAATTACAAAGGAGATTATAACTAAACAATGTTTAGTGGGAAAATCTAATTAGGAGGTAAAATTATTGCTTTTACTCTTATTTGTAAAAACCTTAAATTTTTTCATTGGGCGTTGTTCAATTGTAACTTCTTTTGTGGTTTAAGACTAAATCAAGGTCTCTAAATCCAATTCTAAATTCAAAATTTCTAAATTCCATTAATTGATGATACAAAAACCAAAATTTACCCCCGATGGCCCGGTGTGCATATATGCGGGCATATATTAAACCCAGGATGTGCACATATCAAGTCCCTTAATTAAACGTCTAGTATTTCAAGTCCCTTAATTAAACGTCTGGTATTTCGATGTTGCCTACCTCTACGGCTTGTAATCGAACTCCAATCTGTTTCAGTTCTCATAGAGTTTATGTGTGGTATAAAAATTTGAAAACTCCAAACAAAAGAAATTTTGTAGACACCAAAAGAAAATGTATTTTGGCATAAAATGATGTCATATTTAAATACAGAGTATTTAACTTGAGATGAAAAGTAAGAACGTCAAGATTGTTAAGGCAGACTACATTGTTCCTGACTCAGACCTCTCTAATGTCATAGCCTAGGTGACGGGCATGTAATGGAGTGGGATGACATCATGGTATATAAATATGCAATCAACAAAGTACTTCATGGCACTGAAGATAAGAAGGTGGTTTAGAACCCATTTGGTACTTGTAAAACTCTTTGTTATCTCCTTTTTAATCATTTTAAATCTCACTCAGTTATGAAATATAGTGAGAGTGCATACTGAGTTTTGACCTGGATACTTCCGTTCTTAATGGCATCCCGTGAGAGAACATGGGATGTGACATTAGAGAAGGTAATAACTAATTATATAAAGCGGATTGGGCGTTAAAACTATCACCTTTTGTAAAGAATCATGCACTCAATGGACACACCAGCTGCGTGTGAACTTGCAATAAAAAAAGTAAATGGATCTGCAGGTATCAGGCTCCTCATTGCAGTGAGAAAATAAAGGAAATCCCATTCTGTACTCAATTTGTCCTTTGTTTTCAAAAAAAAACCAAACATTTTTGTCGACGTGCAAGCGCATGACTCTCATTGACACCGCTGCTTGCTCATGTGTTAAGTACGTCGTTGTCCACTTGATATGGAAATCAACAAACTTTGGTAGATCATGGAACACGCCGCTTTGAGATCTTAACAAAAGAAAGCAACACATGGCTGCCCGCGTACTAAGAAATGAAACACACGTAGGACTTGCTTGTGCACGTGTAACTGCATATTCGTCGTGGCCCCATCCCCGGCCCCATCATTTCTGCATCAACTTGAATTATGAGACACCATCGAAACAGCTCTAGGCGTTTTACTGTTTTTTTAACTGTCAAAAAGCTACACAACATCCTTGTTCCTCAGTACATAAAGTATCTGAACGAAGGCACACGATATCCTCGCTTTTCTACATTTTTGTGTCAAAACCTGAGCAGATCAGCAGACACGTAAAAATACAGCGTTCCTTTTCAAGCAGGGGATTATTTTTGGTCGAATCTTACCTCTTTTTATGATGGCAACCTTTACCATAATAATTGGGTGAAAAAAGGACCTCTCAAAGAAACGGTAGGTGAGTCAAATGCTGGATGAAAAAGTATCATCATTAGCTGATTGTATGGAAGAACATGCACACTCATGAACAATATTTTCCATTTATTCCCTACTTGCAAGCAGTATTGTGTTTTGAAGGGCAGGTCCAACCAGTGTGACATGTTGAGATTTTTATTGCCCTTGGCGTTTGTAGCTTTGTCAAAATGATTGGCCCTTAAAAAAAATGGATGTGCTATTGAGCAGATAAAGATTGTCTGGCAAATTTTGAAGTACTAAGATGAAAAACTTCATTAAAAATTACATATGGAATAAAATTTCATCGAAATCCAGTAAACCAACAAAATATATTTAAAACATCAAATAGAAGCAAATGCACTAGTGATCCTATACAATTAATCACGATGAATGTATCACTCAATCTGTCATTATCAATCTAAGTATATGCTCAATTCAACTATTGTGTTGTGCATCATACTACTCCAAATATAAAAAACAGTAAACCAACCCATAGCTTCAATTTCTTTTCCACATAAACGAGAAAATTTGGTTTCTAGTTGTGTACCTGTGCACCACTAGCTCTAGAACCTTTCTTTTTATTATTATTCGTGTATTCTATTGATATATTATTGTATATCCTCTTGGCCCATACTTGCTTTAGTTGCTCACTTATATACCATGTTCTCAACAATTCAACAATTCCAAAACTAAGATTACAAAATTGATATCCTTCGGAGTCCTTCATTTGATTTTCAACTATTAGACTAACCTCTTTACCTTTAAATGCCAAAAGAGACAATTTTTGTTCTTTGGTCGTTGAAAAAACATTTTAAATGATAGAAAAAACCGTTTTTTGTTTAAACTTTTTTAGTTACTCAAATTGTGAGAAGACTCAAAAATATGGTGTCAAGTCCCAATATTAAGTCCCATGTTGCCCTTCTTGTAATTTTAAAGAGGTCAACATGCATTGTTGAGTACTGCAATTTTTAAAAACAATATTATAATGAATGAGCACTTGCCACACCACTATAGAACATTGTAAAGCATTGTAAAACAATATGTCAATGTGACCAACTAAGTCAATTTAGGGATTAAGAGCTTCAAAAGCCTTATTCATTAAAAAAGACAACTCTTACAAATTGGGACTTCTTGCTTTTTTTTTTGAGAACGCCATATTCATTGAATTGGGAATCCGTAAGTTGACTATTTTCCAATGAAATGAAATACATATCATCCATAAATAAACTCTTTTTGGACAAAAAATCTAGAATGTTGGACAAAAGTTCATCAAACAAGTTTTAGGTGACCTCCTTAAATGAATTAAGGGGGACTTTCTAGATTGAGGTGAAATACAAATGGGACCCATGTTTTTCCCATTTTAATGAATATGACATTTTCTCTAGCCTTGCTCTAGCAAGGTCTAACACACTCCAAGCATGGATGAAAAGTGCTCAAAGCCCCTCAAAATTCTCTCATGGCACTCCATTCTAGTGAGTCAAAGTAGTGACCCTTCAAAATACTATTCATCTTAAGTTTAGTGAGCTTTATCCTATATCCCTTTGGTGAATGGTCAAATGACTTTTAGGGGGTTTCAAATATGCCGTTCACCACCAATTTAGTTCACGTGAATGAAATTGGTGAACAAGTTAGTCAAGCTACCGTTCATGTCCTCGCAATCACCCATTCAAATATCTGAATTGTAGTAAACTACTCACCACCCGTTCACCTTTGCCCACAATCATCAATCGCGTAAGCTAATCTGGATCCCTTGAACTCCATCATCGTTGCTTCTAATTTGGAACCCTTCGGCTCCACAACTGTCCTCTTCTAATCAGTTTCTCTTCAGCTCCACTATCATCGCTTCTTGCGCATTGCAATTCCTTGAATGACCTTAACATGACAATCAACTCTGCATCCAAATTGTCTAGAGGCACAGAGCGAGAGCCACAAGTGCAAAGCGAGAGCCAAAGGCGCTGAGTGAGAGCCGAGAGGCAGGCAACAACACAAATAGGCGCAAGTGCAGGAGCAACATGAACATGAGCTAAGCTTGCGGGAGAGGCGAAGAGGGAGAGGCTTCACGTCGTTCAGGCGTGAACAAGCCATGAGGACCTCTTGGAGGTCCTCATGGGTGGTTCACTTTCGTGAATGCATGTTCACCAGTGAATGAAAATTCGTTCACGACCATTCGTTCACCGTTGTTTTGAGATATCTGAAACCCCCTGTTTATGGGGCACACTTGAAGTGCAAGGGCCATGTTTGAAGTATATGACTAGAGAGCATGAATTTTGAGGGCCCTTCAAAAATAGATGTAACCTCTTGAAGAGTCAAGTTTGAAGTGCAAGGCTGGAGATGCTCTAAGTGCAAGCCTTTGGAGTTGTTGAATCAATATATTATTTACCTTTCATTTAAAAAGTAACCATCTTTTCCTCCTTTCATTTAGAGGCATTTTACAATAGGGGTAGTCACGGCTTCTCAGAGAGTGAGAAGAGAGTGGAGATCAAGAAGTTGTGGAGAGGAACCGATAGGAGCTCATTCTTTGTGAAGATGATGTGCAACCTTGGTTGTTTGTTTCGGAGAATGAGAATGGGGAATGATTACTTGCTTTAAAAAATGCAACAATTACTATGCTCTCCACCAATGGGAGCACTCAATTTAACAATAAAGACAAGCACAATGGCACGACAAGGTAAAACGTGGGTTACAAGAGGTAAAACTTCTCTTGCTAAACTTCTCACTGCCCCATTCTTTACCTTTAGGAGGTGAAGAATGGGACGGTGAGAAGTTTCACACGCTAACAAAATGAAAGCTCTAGGAACCAACAGCAAAGCAACACGTTTGCATTGTCATTCTCCACAGGCTGACAAGAAAGAGCTTTGCCTCCCCCTAATCTTCAGATCCAGACTCGGAGAAGCCGTAACTACCCCTAATGTTAATGGCATTGCAAGTTTGCAACCATCAAAGTATTATGCTGCTTGCTATGGTACATGTCGTCAAACCCGTGAAACTCAACAGAAAGCCCCTGCTCCATATGAGGCTGGCAAATCCATATAATCCATCAGCTGCGAGCATGTGGTCAGATGAAGTTCTGGCCCAGCATTATTTGCCATTTAATGTTGTCCCGCATGGGATCACGAGCTTCAGTAACGCACTTCTTACATTTCAGAATGACAGTCCACAATACGTGTGTCCTAATTAGGACAACG
This sequence comes from Ulota crispa, assembly GCA_963920765.1. Classification (NCBI taxonomy): domain Eukaryota; kingdom Viridiplantae; phylum Streptophyta; class Bryopsida; order Orthotrichales; family Orthotrichaceae; genus Ulota; species Ulota crispa. The sequence goes on from OY987243.1 coordinate 1,282,480, forward strand.
CCGGAGTCACAATACATAATTACTTGTTAAGCACTTAAGCCTTCCAAATTGATAATTTCACGGTACCTGAACTTAGATCTAAATTAGTACGGTGTTCAACTTTGTCACCTCTACCGAATCACAAAATATACATTTAGAGAGGGACACCCAAAATAATCTACGACATGAAACTGATAACATCCATATTCCATAGTTAGTTATACCTCTCGCCAAAAGTGGTTGGTAACTGAAGATACGCCACGGGTAGTTTTTGCAACTCAGTCCTAGTTTCAGCACTCTGTATGTTTGCAAATCTGAGAAATAGAAGTAAAGATCACGATATTGTCGAAATAATTCACTGAACAACTATGGGTTTTACTTGGTCCTACTACATCTGCACGCATGCAACCGTAGACATCTATGTCTGCGTTGTAATTGTTCACTTACATCTCTCCTCATGTATCTTAGTCGAAGGTAGCTACGCATTGACTGGACCAACTTGCTCAAATTTATCATATTGTATTGTACATTCTGCAATAAGAAATGCTGCTTTGTGGTGTACAATTAAGACATGTACGTGACCACACAAAAAATTCGGATACGTCAAGGATACATTCTCGTCTAGAATGAATGAGTTGTAACAAAATTCGGTTCTGTTCATTACTGCTGTTAAGTCTTACAGTAGGTGCAACTATTTCAATGAAACGACTGAGGATGACCATCACGGGTACCGAAGATCTGTGACTAATTCGAAAATAGCGAAGCGATTTGCTGTGGCGATTGCGCCCAGCGTCCGGGGAGAAATTTTGACCTCACCGGCTAAAATCCGGCATTTCCCATATTCAACCGGTTTCCTTTTGCTGGAGTGCACCGGATATTTTTTATATTTACACTGTAATGTACTATTTCTAGATTTTTGTAGAGTTTCGGCTAACATGTAGCAAAGTTTTTCAGTTTGACTCGGCTGACAATCCTGTACAGTACCAGGCAAGCATGAATTGTCCGGTGCCTTGATACAGTTTGAAGAAATTCACATAATACATAGCAAAATTGAGATTTTGTTGTTTTGAATTATAAAGATTGATTCTCATGCAATCCCAACCAAGCATATCAAATTTTGATTCCAAAAAAATCAAAATCCTATTTTTGGTGAATTATTTTGTATTAAATTCATGATTTTACATGAAAATTGATTGAAGAAAATTGGTAATGAATTTTTGAGATTTGATTGCATGGATATGTTGGAAACATCCATACGCACATTTTCCCTTCTAAAAAGAACCCCCTTAAGTAACAAAATTATGATTGACAAAGAGTTCAATGTGAGGTGTGGTAAGACCAAAATTTGTAAAATATATATTTCTTTATGATAATCAATTTATGTTATTTGATTCATACACTGTGACTAAATTTGTACCTTTGAACATGACAATATGTTTACTTAGCCAAAATCCAGTTCAAATATAAAAATATCTACTTTACAAATTTTGGTCTTACCACAACTCACATTGAGCTCTTTGTCAATCATAATTTTGTTACTTAAGGGAATTCTTTTTAGAAGGGAAAATGTGCGTATGGATGTTTTCAACATATCCATGCAATCAAATCTCAAAAATTCATCACCAATTTTCTTCAATCAATTTTCATGTAAAACCATGAATTTAATACAAAATAATTCACCAAAAATAAGGTTTTGATTTTTTGGAATCAAAATTTGGTATGCTTGGTTGGAACTGCATAAGAATCAATCTCTATGATTCAAAATAACAAAATCTCAATTTTGTTATGTATTATGTGAAGTTCTTCAAACTGCAGCAAGGCGCCGGACAATTCATGCTTGCCTGGTACTGTACAGTACAGTGTATACTATATGTCGGTCCCTCCCGAACCCTGATTGCGCCTTGGAAGTTGGAACTGGACAAAGAGAACTATTGAAATACCGGCATTTGAGAGAACCATCCTGGGGAATGGGGATTGATTTTTTGCTGCAAGGTCGGTGATCTGGTCGAGATTTGCGTGCTCCTTGCCTATTGAGCTCAGGAACGTGTGTTTGTCGGCAGTGCCCACCCACCCCGGGAATGTTGCAGAGGCGCGCAATCACCGTGCTGTTGGACACTGGTACGCCTGTGCGGACCACAATCAGATCTTTCAGTACTTTACTCTTGTTTACTCTTCCAAGTTTTAACCCTACCATGAGAAATATCACTGACTCTTGTTACCCGTGCAGGAACGGCACTTTCATCTGTTGACAGAGTAGATGATCTCTCCTGAGATCTCGTGATTAGCTCACGACGCTGATAGCACTGCCGAACTTGCTCAAGTTTCGAGCTCTGATAGTCTGGTCTCCACACCTGTCGAAGCTAGTGCAGATACTTTTTGAAGTAACTTAAGTTAAGCTTATGCTGAATTGTTGGAGCGGGCGAAGACTACGAAGTAGATCATGCACTCTCATGGAATCCCGGGTGGCGCCTCCTCCGTCTAAGCTTACCGGGATTAACTTAGAATTTTGTCTTTGTGAGCCCTATTGGTGCTTTAGAACGACCTGCTGAGTGCTGACAAGTGCAGTTGAGATGCCGGCCCACTGCTGCTAATAATAATTGCTAGCTTGTCTGCTTTGGTAACCTAGATTAGGGTTTGCCCAGGTTCCCAGGTTCCCATGCGCCGCATCGCTCAGCTTTTAGAGCGATGTTGACGGCCCGCACTTTCTTACTGTTGCTGTGGCTCCGCTGTGGTGGGTAATTATTAATAAGCAATAAGGTAGCCACACTCGGCAATAATACAGTACTGCACTGCAGTTGTCTGTAATCCCGTGCTGGCATTTGTGAACAGCATTTTTCAAGCTCCCCTGCTAATTATCCTCCTTTCTCAGGAATGTACCGATTTTCACTCCATTCTCACTGGCTCATACCCTGACGGTGTCCTTTCATGCTGCATTAGTGATTGGAAGAGCGCCATGCAACAACAATTGTCTTTATCAATGCTCATGGAAGCAGCTTAACCCCTGAGCGCCCCAACTACCCGATTCGGGTCGCTCTAAATTTTAAAGCCTTGTTTTGAGGCATTGGATTTAACTTTTTGGTCTTGTTACAAACTACAATTATGAAGACATTCAAGTTATCCATGTCAATGGAGTAATGGTGAGGAAAGTCAAATTGTTGTATAAGCACTACAAGAGATTTGATTTGGTGAAACATCCTACGGGGCAACGGGGGCGGTTTAGCAAGCAAAGTTTTACATGCTGCAATTGGTCAATATCACATGCAGGCTTCCTTGTGTACGCTTTGTGGTAGCAGGAAAGTTGTTGGCAAGGGTTCAAGCATGTTCTAAACCCTTATTATGGCAACTGTCACAGATTGTGCTGGTCATTGTTTTCCGTGCATTAGCAATTTGAAGCCCTAAAACTTGACATAAAAAGAAGTGCAATCTTCAATAATTTATAAGTGTCTGCATTCACATCTGATCTTGCTACTCACAAAATTTGAGATGAATCCGAGGCTTATGGAATTCTGTAAAAATCATCAAATAACAACTACCTACCAAAAAATGAGGTTTTGTCATCACATGTTTGATCAAATGTTATAATCTTCCATCTCCCGCAGTGAATTGTTTCCAAAATTTGCAAACCATTTTCTAAGTAGGTGCTCCACTACTTACAATGGTCACTTTTTGTGGATCATTTGATTGACCGAGATACAATGCATCAAAGTGGTCGGTCTCCAAAAACCCTGATTTTTGTGAAAACGGCTTGGGCGCTCAGGGGTTAAGGTAGAGCGCTCTAAAAGCGACCTTTTCAAAGCTGATTGCATTTGAGGGGAAGCTAAACTCCTTGAAACAAATTTCAGTTAATTTAGGTAAGAAGAAAAATGGAATTGGCATCTAACCCAAGTTGTTCCATGTTTTTTGAACCTTTGTGGAATGAGTTATGAATTTTTGAAGTTGAAACCTAATGGTCACTTAAAGCGACCCCCTCCTAGAATGTACATTTTGGGTACATTGACAAAAAAAAAAGTACCTCTAGTTCAGAGGTTGCTTTTAGAGCTGGGTTGCTTTTAGAGATGGGTCGCTTTTAGAGCATCCCAATCAAGGCATGTTTTTTTGCTTTTGGTCATCAACCACTATGGCTCCTTATTTGAAAGACACAAAGTCAGACATGCAATTGTTTTTACTTGCAAGGAGAAAACATATGGCATTGAGTGAAAAGTGTAGGCAGTAATCTAGCGACAAAGTAAAATTTTTGAATACAAGTACATGCAAAATGTCTTGATGAAGAGTGCAATTTCAATGCCTACAATAATACAATATTCAACATATTTTTGCTCCCCAATGGCTATAGTAATACAAATTTCAACCTATTTTTGTTACTTGTGGCGAGGCTTGCATTCAAAGTCCTTAACAAAAAACCATAACTTCAAAAACCCAAGACAAACATGAAAATCTCTCTACATAATATTGCAACTGAGCAAAAAAGCAAAAATGAGCCATTAAACACACATTGCAATCCTAAACCAACACATTGTAACTCTGTAAGCCTCTCATCAATGAGCACACACTAAAACCCTAAACTAGCACATTGTAACTCCATACGCTTCTCATCAATGACAACAACTTCAAAGTTTTACTATAAACAACTGTCTTGCACTCTTATTGTGCAACCACCATTATTGTAAGTTTTGATGCACCGTGTATCTAGCACAACTACAAAATTGGCAATCACATAAGTGAAACGAGGCAATTTACAGAGATTGCATTGACGTAAAGAAATCCATAACTTAGGTGGGAAGCACACTTAAGAGCTGGCATCATGGTGCTTTGAAAGTGGCAACCAAATAGAAATAAGTGACATGCAACAATGCGCCAGTGCCAAGTAGCGAAGCCACTCGCGATGCAGCGGTCTTGTCCTTAAAACCAACTAGCAACTTTGGCGAAAATAGGAGTGACATGCAAAGCCACGTGGCAATTACTTTATTGTGGAGGGAGACAATTTGGCTTTATGTAAAAAATTATCATTTTTTTCAAGGGCCCAATCGCTAGAGCTAAAAGCTTGGTGCCTTTTGGCTCCAAATCGCCAAAAAGAAATGGGCTGATTCTAATGTAACTGCTACATCTCCACCCGGTATGATGTCAGATCGGGTGTGATGGGGGCTTGGGGTACGGGTTAGGCCACTTACTAGCACGCTTGCCTCCAATGCGAGGAGGAGTTGAACGCCGAAAAACAAAGCTGAACCTCAGGAAAACAAAGCTCAACACCTAGAAAACAAAGTAGGTTACTATTATTTCTTTTCTAATTGCGGATATGTCAAAGAATCTAACATTCTGGGCTTGGCACGTTTAGAAGAGAAATAACAATAAGCTACTACGTTCTCTAGGTGTTGAGCTTTGTTTTCCTAAGATTCAGCTTCATATTCCGGTGTTGAGATCCTCCCCGCATTGGAGGCAAGCGTGCCGGTAAGTGGCCCAGCCCGTGTTCCAAGCTCCCAGCACACCCAATCTGACATCATATTGGGTGGAGATGTAGTGGCTACATTGAGGGGGGAGGGATTAGAGCATCGCCAATGTAACCGGAACACTGGCACGGGAAACCTTGTTAGACTGTCTCTAACTACGGTTCACTTATAGAACAAGGCCATTTCCCAACCTCCTAGCCCCCAATGTAAACAAGTTATGACATTCACTAAACATAGCTTTTTTAATTGTTTATGCCTTTTTTAAGTGTTTAAGTGAGGAGATTCATGTCAAAAATATTTGAAATTGCCTAAAATTGCCTGAAATTGTGTCAGAGTTAGAGAAGCACACACTCTAGAGTAGTATGTAGGACTCTCCAAATAATGCAAATATGCAAGGGAAGGGCTCTTGCATGGGGAACCTTGAAAATTACAATTGCAAGTACCTGTTGCATTGGAGCCCTGATTTTCTTTCAAATTGGGCATAACAATTTGTAAAAAAATTTAGTGCCTTATTACATCTACATTGGGGATGTTCTTAGGATTAAGGTAGGTATATTCATATTTGGCCATTTAAGGATTTGGGGTACCTCAAGGTCTCATAAAATTCAAGAAAAAAATCAATAGGATTAGTCTTTCAACAAGATATCATTTTACATCATTTTTGTAAATTTTTTTGTTGTAGAATATTTTGTATTAAACCGCAAAATTACAACTCATAAGACTCTAAAAGCAACTGTAGACTAACCTTGAAATAGTTTGGATGTGCTTCTATAACAATACTTGATGGTCCCAATCTCAACCTTCCCAAACTAGCTTAGAAACTAACATGTGGCAAGACTTGCTTGTACAAGTAGTGTGTTCACTGTTCCACTTTGGGTTCACATTGAGTGGTAAACACCTCAAACGTAGGGATCGGCTTTGGGGACCGGTTAGAGAAAGGTATTTCTACCTTAACTACATTTGATGGAAAGCCACTAATGAATTGGTCACTTTGAGCTCTAATTCTTTTTTGTTTGTTTTTGCCAATCATTAGTGAGGGCAATTCGCACCATCCCCTTTTCACATGGAAGTTCCAAATGCAAAACTCAGTAGCTCTAACTTGGGGATTATTCACTCACAATTGGTCTTGCCTTTTAGTAAACCACCCTCCACCCCCTCACTTGGAAGGAAGCTCTTATTTCTATAATCTTTTGGTTGTTTCTTCCTAGTTTATATTTGTCCCATCTCGTTAGTTTCAAACCAAATTTTACAACCCACAAATAATTTAAAATGTTGATATAAAAAATTCTTGATTAGGAACCTAAAAGAACCTATTCATTACATCATTGGCAAGATGTTCCTTCACCATATGAAGACCTTAAGATCATTTCAACTCTTCAAGAGATGATATTATATGAGTGGATTTTTTTTATTGGGTTGAGAAAGGTGTGCACAAGATCAATTTACATAACATGAGAGGTTAGGATTTAGATTTGTTTGCAACTTTGCTAAAGGTCCAATACCATTAGCTCATCCCATAGCTCCATACTAGTTTCAAACCCAATTTCATGCTCTTGCTTTGAACACTGCCTAAGCTCAAGTTGCTAAATTTAGCCAAATTTGTGACCATTGCACTAACTAATTGTGCTTATATTTAGTAAAATAGATAACAATTTTTTTGTAGCGTAAACACTAGTCAAAAACATTTTTAGCTACTTAATCTTATTTTGAGAAGAACATTTAGAAACTTAGGAACTATTGACACAAGTTAATTTCTCGCCTAAACAAGAAGAAGTGGCTAATAGATATAAAACACATTCTACATCAAATTTTGATATTCTATTGTTCCAAAGAGTTATACTTGAGACCAAATTGTAATCCACAAGCTTAATTGGTAGTTAAGTAAGCCTAACTGTTTTTATTTTTAAACTTCAAAATTTGGTGCTTTAAATGTAATTACTTTAATTCACACCACCTTCACTTTTACCATCTTATTGTAAAAAAAAATCATTAGATTATAGTAGCATCTCAATTATGTACTTCCACCTTTTGCTCTCTCTCTCCTCTTTTTTTAACTTAGATATTTTTGCTCTTAATGTTAGAAGCAGTGTAAGCAAAGTTAAATTTGCTTTAAGTATACACCAATATGCACATCTAAAACTTGCATAGATTGAAACTGCTCTTTACACCAACTCCAAACATATCCAAAAATCAAATTCAAATCAAATATTGTTAAAATATCATGTTTTGTGTTTTATTTCTTAAATTTGTATCCCAATTTTTTTTAAATAAATGAAATGAAAAGATATGACAAATTAAACATTACAATGCATAAAAGATGGGAAGTCATCTTCAAGTGTGCAAAATAATGTGGTTCATACGTAGAATAAAGGATCCTTTTTGTTTTGTGTAATTGCATGGTCCAAATACTTTCTTTGTCTCCATATTGGTTTTTCTTTGACACTTCTTAGTTGTATACATTTCAAAAAGCCAAAATTTCATTGTTTAGAACCCACAATTTGAAATTTAAGTTTTTGACAACAATAAAATGATTTTTCCTATTGAATTTGAGTGTGAAACTTTTAATTCTACTTACTTAAATAAACATTACCAGCATAAGAAATGAATGGGAAATGAGTAGATAAGTATTCTAACTCAATAAGAATATGCTTTCTTTTCATATCACTCATAACAATATAAACAATAATATCCATGACCTTTGAAGACTATCAATATCAATAATAGTTGCCAACTTTTTGCATCAAAACTTGAACAATTATTCCAAGTTTTGAAGTGACAGAAAAAGGTCTTACAACTACTCATATAGGAGCAAACAGTGGGATGTTGACCTATTTTAAGTTGAGAAAACTCAATAGGCATTTAAAATCTAAATAAATAAATTTCTACAATGATTTGTTGCTAGATCGATCAATTTATAAATGTACACTATAATATATCCACCTAACATAAAAAAAACATTGATGTTGTTGGTAATAAGTTGTCTTTGAAATTCATGCTATGAGAATAGGTTTTGCTTAGTAACATTTGAGATACAAAAAGTAGCAAAGATCATTTTTGCATCAATGTCATTGATGTGTTTCTGATAAAGACTAGTTTCATTTACTCATTAATTGCATGCAAATTCTACATATACAAATTACAAAAGAGAACCTTTCACCTTTCTTGTTTTTCAAGGGAACTATTCACGTCTTAAGGAATAAGACTTAACACAACATTTCCAAACAACATGTCACAATTACATGATAGTTTGTTAACTAACATGCATGGACAAAACCATCTCAATCACAATAAACAAAAGATTGTTTGGCCTAAACCATAAGAGGACAAGCATTCCTTCAATTTAAACAAACCATCATCAAATTGCCATCACAAACCATCTTACCTTCAAACATCATCATAAATCACATCAAACCAAGGTTACAAATCAACTCACCTTTAATAGATGTCAAAACATTTACATTTCAATAAAAACATCAATTCTTTTGGCATCAATCAACATAAAACATCCTTAAGAAACCAAGTAAGCAAATCATTTCAATTTGAACCTTCATCAAACCATCTACACATCAACCAATACAAAATTGGTCCTACTTTGGTTTGTCCAAACAATATCATATAGGTTTCAACCATTACCAAGTTGCTTCCAAATCATCTAATAAAAAATATTAACTTATATCATTGTTAAATAAGATTTATTTAACTTTGAACAAACAAAATATGACTTCAAAAAATTTCCTATTTTCGATATATACAAAACTAACTACTTTCACATTAAGTTAACATCTACAACTCAAAACCCCAAGCACATTACAATTAAAGCACAATCATTCTAGCTTCATGGCAACTCTCACTTCAACCATTGGTATACCAACAGCCCCCAAACTTCCTTCCCACTTCTATCACTAGTGAATCCATGACTGTAATATGTCCATCTCACTTCAATTGTCAATGAAACCACAATCTTTTGTTCCCCCTTGAATTGTAGAAGAAACTATAGCTACAACCCAACCTTCTTGCATCAACCATTGATAAATCTATAATTACAATACATCTTTCTTGATTCGATTGTTGATAAATCCATAACACATCCTTCTCACTTCAACCGTTGGTGAATCCACAACGTTGTATACCCCCTTCACATGTAGATGAATCTGTAGTCCTTTGTTCCCTCTTCATGAATCGACAACCTATTGTTTCTCTTTCAATCATAGATGGATCCACGACCACAACACATCCTTTTTGCTTCAACCATTTATGTATCTAAAACACATCCTTTCCACTTTAATCGATGAACCCAGAACTGCAACACATCCCATTTCAACCACTAGATATTCCATAACCACTACACATCCCTCCCACTTTAAGGGCACACAACATGATTTGCATTTCAATGACACAACACATTCCTCCCACTTCTATTGTTGAAGAATTTATAACCATGACAAATCCTTTGTTCTTCAATTGTGGATGAAACCACAACATCAATCCCAATTCAACTGATCATGAACCCACCACAACACCTTCCCACTTCATCCATCACAAAATCCGTAACCAAAACACTTTCCTCCCACTTTGACAACATAACCATACACATCCCTTCCACTTTAACAACACATATGTCCCATTACAACCATATAATCTCACAAAATTCCCTTCTCTTCCATTCTTCCCACTTCCATGCCCAAACCTCCACTCACAACCCAATCCTCCACTCACAACCCAATCCTCCACTCACAACCCAATCCTCCACTCACAACCCAATCCTCCACTCACAACCCAATCCTCCACTCACAACCCAATCCTCCACTCACAACCCAATCCTCCACTCACAACCCAATCCTCCACTCACAACCCAATCCTCCACTCACAACCCAATCCTCCACTCACAACCCAATCCTCCACTCACAACCAACCCAATCCTCCACTTCCAACCCACTCTTCCACTTATCTACTTGCTCATAACAATCTTCCCACTTTCATGTGCAAACCTCCACTTCCAATCCAATCATCCATGTGCTCACTAGCTCATATCAATCTTCCCACTTTTATGTCCAATCCTTCGCTTCCAATCTAACCCTTCACTTGCTCTCTTGCTTTGACCATGTCCAGTCATCCACTTGTGCTCTCTTCGTCGTAACAATTTGCCCACTTCCATGTCCAATCCTTCAATTCCTCTCTTGCTTTGTTCCCTTTAATAATTCATCCTACTAACCTTCTCACTTCATCCACCACCGGTTTGCCCACACTTCGAGGTCAATTGGGAGTTTGCTCCATCTTATGTGCCATGTACACATGTTCAGTGCCTTCATCAATTCATATCCATATTGTAATGCGTCTTGCAAGTGCCCTTTGCTCAATAAACGATATAACCAGAGCATGCTTCATGCTCGTGTACAGTGGGGGACAGAGTATTCGGTCACTCACAACCCATCCGAAGCCGCGACTTGACCGAATACTTTTGTCCCCCCACTGTATATTGAGTACGCTACAGTGTTGGAAAGACTGCCCTGCCCCACCATTTCCATTAAAATTCTTGAACATAGGTACTTGGTTACATAAGACTTCCCCTCCACCATATCCCGAGAAACTACGAATATAGAAACGTCTCATAATAATCTCTTTAAGACCTCCCAACGCTACCAATTCGCTCTTTCCCGGGGCATTTGAGGGAGGCAACCCTCCGTCCCCCCATTTCAAAAGCTAAAGCAAGAGAAGTCCAGATCCTTTTGCCAAGAAAAGATCCTAAGACTTATTATTTGTTCACATCGATCAACAGTTTCCTGTATTCTGGGAGTCATAAGCTCTTCCGTCACGGGGCTGGTAGCATGAATGAAAACCAGCAAACTGGTAACCGAGGTTCGCAATAACATCCGTAGCACGTGTATGGCAGCTTCGATCTCATGCGGAATCATGTGAAGGATCAGCTTTTGCATGCTCGGCCATTTCTCCTCAGCTACAAGCACATGCACCTGTGATTCCATGCTGTACCATAACCCCGGGCCAATATTAAGCACCTCCAGTTTCTCACACTCATGCAATCGGCTGAAACTAGGCAGCTGCAGGGTATAATCTTTCAGTACTCCCAAAAACGTCCCATCCTCTGCGAGCGCCATGCATGGCACATCCAAAAACAGCATTTCCAGGACTTTATGATACTTAGAAAGAAGAAGCGAAAGGGTTTTAAAACTGGACGCGCCGTACAGAAGTTCTCGTAGCCCAACTGTTGATGCCAACTCCACTTCCGAAGGATCCTCAACGTCCAGGTTGAACGCCACATATCTCAGATTGGGTGCGGCGATGCTGAGTTTTTCAGGACTTTGCATTTTTAATTGCAGCTTCTCCAGCAACGGACAATTCATAATAACATCCTTGGCCGGAGTTGACAGACCAAGGCACAGGACTTTCAGATATTGGAAATTAAGATTGCCTTTCTCTGCACCAAATACCCCTAGTAACGCCAGAGTCCGAAGGCCTGGCATAATTTCGTTAACGTGTTGAAGAGTTTCACTAACTACTTTGACACACCTCAAGGTCAAACTCTCCATTAGAGGCATTACCGTACAGTCGCTTGTATCAATAAAAAGGTTTCTTAGTTCCAAAGTTTTCAAACGTTTGCCTGCAAAATTTGATTGGACAAGAAAACTATCAGTATTGCTCACAAGCATCATCACAGCTTCTAGGACTGAATTAAATCAATTAGGCCCTGTGCAAGGTTAGGGTTCTGGTCTTCATCGAAATTAGGATTACATCTTCCTATAATCTAGGAGTAGTAAAGGACAAAGTTTGTGATTGGTGGTAGCAAAAGCCTTGCTGATTTCAACTACCGTACCAACTTCCAACTTTCCCTATTTTCAGATTCTACGTTTCATTAAGAGATCCACAAGAAAGGCTTGGTATACTGATCAAAGTAAAAATCTGTTCCTACTTTGGAGTTCATCATTTATCGTCTCCTTCATCATTTATCGTCTCCTTCCGTGGCTCTAGACCAAATCAGCTTCTCTGAGTCCAAACACCAACTCAAACCTCCCAAATTCAATCTCCTGACAGTAACTTTCTAGACTCTAATGTTTTCTGCCAAGTGATTATTCTGAGCTTTTCCACCCCCAGTCCACAATTACGTTTGATCTGAACATTATGTCTACGAGAAAGGAGGGTCAAACGTCCTGAAATAATGTTGACTCCGTATAAGGTCTTATGATGTTAGCCAAGTTACAAGAATCCGGGTATAGTGCCAGCGCAAGGCATTGTCAAACTTCCCAAAACAGCAACGGAGGGTCAAGAAGACACTCACAGTTATCTGATAAAATCTTGAGAATTTTAGATCTTCGCCTGATCGCTTGCTGTCCATAGTCCACGATGCATAAAATCTGCAGAGTAGTTGCAATGCCAGGAAGCCAATCGCACATAGAATATGGTTCTGTCAACCAAAAGTCGACTCTTCGTCCTTCACCCTCTGGAACCGACTTGGATTGGAGCTTAGCTTCCACTTCAATACGCAGCTGAATTATGCAATGCTTCCGTTTCAAAATATCCACAACCAGCTCTTTAAAACTTATGTAATTTTGCGAGGTTTGTGAGGACCCCGAGGTACTTGGGCCTGCGATATCAAGTCTCGGCGACTTAAAAGATTTCCCTTCATAGCTAGGGTTATTTCTTGCCCTTTCGTGGTACTCCTCCATACAAGTTATTCGCAAAGATGTTACGTTGTTGCCGGCGTCTCTCAAATCTCTACACAACAACTGGGCTCTAGCGATATCTTTTGCATCTCCTAGTCGGTTAGAAATGTCTTCCCATAGATATAGAGGTAGCACCTGCACACAGCTGAGGAACCCATTAGTACATGCATGCAAACAATCTCCTGCCGGTGATCAAGAGCGGATATCATATGCTACCTTTTCCATCTCCTCCCAGATATAGTCGGTAGACATGTTCAACCTAAACCCTCGTCGCAGATAAACGCATCCCGCATGTCTTTCAGGTCAATACGGTATGTTACTGCAAAGTCCACAACGTGCGCTGCAGCACGGTCCTTGACTTGTAACAGTAGTGAGTCTAGTGACCATAAAAAATTTAGGGTGCGTTCCAAGTCAATCAGAGCGGCGCCCCAAAGTCCAGCCCAACGTTCGGGGAGAGATTTTGACTTCACGAGCTAAAATCCGGCGTTTTCTATTTTCAACCTGTTTTCACTAAATTGCACCGGTTATCATATCGTATATTTATACTGTAATATACTCTATTAAGCTATTTTGGTAAAACTTGACCCGGTTTTAACCGATAATTTCAAATTCAGCCGGGTTTCTATGCAACTTGAACCGGCTGACAACACACTAAATGCCGTTTCTCCCCGGACGTTTACTCCCGCCTAGGATTAAGGTAGGAGGCTCTGAAACCGTCCTTCTAAGGGCTGAAACTGGATTTTGGGGAGGTGAAACTTTTTAAAATATTTTCCAGTAAATTTTCTTGAAAGACAAGAGGAATTGGCATGTAACACAAGTTGTTTCAGATTTTTTGGAGCTTTGTGGACATAGCTATAAAATTTTGAAGTTGAAGTGCATAGGCCTCTAAAACCGTTACCCTCCTCAAATGTACTCCACTTGTACATTTCTGAAACCTATAAAAAACAGCATGTACAAAATGTGCACATTTAAGAAAAGGGACGGTTTCAATGCCCGAACGATTTCAGAGCCGACTACCTTAATGAGCCCAAAATCTTTAACGTGGCCTCCTCCCCTCCATAGCGAGGCTTGGAACCCTATCCAAGTGTCATGGCTTATCATTTCCAATACGTTCATTACTCTGGCCTTCACTCACATGCGGTGCAGGTGGCCTACCACAAGAAGGACAACCGGCCATGAAGCCATGCATCGTCAACAGGTTCGTGTAAAACAGGGTGGGCAACTATTGCGGCAAGAGAACCTGCACAGCAACCAAGCCTACACCCAGCAGCTGGGCGAAGACCCTCGGAACCCAACGGAGTTGCCATGTACGTCCAACAAATACATCACGGCCTGAGGACCAGCAGCATCGCTTAGCCAGATGAGCAGCAGATACCCTGGCACCTCAAGCCACGAAGAGCAGCCACTACAAGATAAGAGCAGGCTGACAGTGTTCACACTTAAATTCGGGGTGAACCGACAAAAGTCGGGAGCACAAAAGACATTTTTTGACACCTTACCGACAGACTGGTTAGGAAAGATTTTGCACTTACTGGCAAGGGCAAGCTCGTACTTCCGAGGGCTGGAGGAGCTTCCCCGGAAAGCATACTCCTGTCAGAACTGCTCATGGTATGTGCCTCGAACTCACGTGACCCCTTCTTTTGCAAATCGAAAGCGGCTCAACCATGGGCTCACCCTGTAGAAACCCTTCAATACCGATCCCTTCTCGAGATGTCCCTCTCTTCAGATCTTTAACTCGAGTTTTCGTCAAAAAGCTCACCACCATAGTCCAAAGGCAGCGAAACAAGTGGCCACAACTTTCAGCGAATGCTACAAAGCATAATAGCACGTCTTCAGAGAGCATCATGGCCTCGTCCTCAGATCTCTAGCGCCATGCTCGAGATGTCCTAAACGAGGTCATTTAAAGTACGCACGCAAAGCGCTCCGCACAACTCGAACACAAAGCATCGAACAAGGAGCAACCACCTGTGCGAAATACGAAATACACACAGAAAACAGCAAGAAACCTCAAACCCTCAAAGTTCAAAGTGCAAAGTGCAAAGTGAACTACGCGTAAGCTTAAATGAACTGACGCTGTCTATAAGCAAACGAATTAGTATACGTGGCACCCGTGGTACAGTAGTGCCTCTTTCATTTTAAGATGAACCTCTATAAGAAAAAATACTTAGCTAAGATGAAGGTAATGACTGTTCTTGACTGTTGGGGAGTTACAAAAGATGTGTTTGCTTATAATAAATGCTTCCCTACACGAAATGAATATGCTGTTTGGATATCTTCATCTTGTCAAGGCATCACTGTACAATCCTTCATAACCGACACTCTTAGGGCGGCCAGCCCGCATGAGGGCATCATCAATCCAGCACTGGGTATTTGGCGAGGCCTGGCACTGCAAAAACACTGCTATTTTTTTAGTGTATAATTAAAAAATGAGATTACTATCATTGAAAACGTATACAAAAGCTTGTCAAACAAGTAAAATGACATATGGTATTGGAGACTGGACAAACAAACAAATGCCCATTGAAAAAATAACTAAAGGACAAACAACACAGCAAACCATGCCTAATAAAGAATAATTAGATAGTGGCACTCCAAATTCTGAAAATTTAGAGTGCCACTATTTAATTATTCTTTATTAGGCATGGTTTGCTGTGTTGTTTGTCCTTTAGCTATTTTTTCAATGGGCATTAGTTTGTTTGTCTAGTCTCCAATACCATATGTCATTTTACTTGTTTGACAAGTTTTTGTATACACTTCCAATGACAATAATCTCATTTTCTAATTATACACTACTCAAAAAATAGCAGTGTTTTTGCAGTCCTAGGCCCCGCCAAATACCCAATGCTGGATTGATGATGCCTTGAGGATATTTGGGTATAGTAATGGTATAATGAGTTATAGGTGGATGGCACGCATTGGAGTAGCAAGTTCTTGTAGAAGACTTGCTATAATTGGAATTGCACACAGTATAGGGCCGTCATTCTACGCTCTTTAGACCATCTCCACCGCACCCGCCAGCTTGGCTCCGCAGTTCCGGCCTGGCGGGGCGCAGGAAACTGCGAGCCCCCACCCGGCGCCGGCAACTCCAGGCCGCGCAAGCAGGCTGCAAGTCTTCGGAGTTTTGCCCCGACAAACTTGTCCCTGATGGCAGACGAGAACGGCAGAATGCCAGTTCAACTCATGAATTGAATTTCTCCACGTATCGCTTGTAGCCCGAGTCTACGTATTCATGTAACCAAAAATTTGCACAATTTGAGCAGGTGAGCGGCCTAGTCTGGCCCGAGTGGGCTTCAAGAGGGCTTCAAGAGCTTCCCCGTCGCCCCGCTCTGCCTCCCGCCCCGCAGCCTGCTGGGCTGGAGACCCCGGCCTGGCGGCTGGGGTGGAGATGCCCTTACTCATGCCTCGATTGAGGACGCCCTTACCAAACCATAGTCCTGTCACGAAGGCACGAAGGGAATTGATTGAAGTGGGAGCTTCGAGAAAACCGCGATGGTTCGTAGTCTCATCCAGAGTTCCCGAGGTGCCTAACCTTCGCAGCCTCCTTCCTAAGAGCGGCGCAACGAACGACGCGAAGGACCCCGCCGCTGAGCGTGAAGGGCAGATTCCAAGTCCCGTTCAGCACCAGTAGCCATAACCGTGTCAGCAACGTAACCGAGCTCTAGGTTAGCCTCGACGAAAGTACATACTATCCAGACAGCTCTGGGTTGAGAGATGACGTGCAGATCATTGCGGGCAGCCCATCGATTGCGTGAGCAAGGGTTCAGATTGAGACAGGCGAGAGTGGGGTCGCTCATGTGACCCTCGTGAAGTCGTCCGCAGGTCCTTCGTGTGCATTCGCATATAAGTTATGGGTCTCTAAACTGAATGAAATCGCGTGACGGCTCTGGTTCTTCACGTAACCTCGCCAGTTACGTCAGTCATAAGTCATAAATAAAGTGGCTGGCATAGCTGAGAGCCTAAGACCTCGCGGAACTGAGTGCCATTGTTCATTGCTGGTTGTTCGATCTGCCCCACGCAGCGTTACAGCAACGGACGTACGTTGTGGGTTCCAGTGCACAGCATCATTCCCATCACTCGACAGCGATGTATGAAGGACATCTTGGTCTGATGGCCGGCCGGCCGGCAAGCAGGCCCAGATACTGAGTGCCTCAAAGCCATCACTAGTAAGTTATAACTTAAGCTTAGTCCCGCACGCGGACCATCAGTTTTCTCACAATAAACTAGAATTTAAAGACACCCAGACATCCTCTGTTCCTCTCATGAGTGGCTTGTAACTTAACTTACTGCAGTAAGGTGAGAGTCTCTGTTTATCTGAACGGACACATCTGAGTCCCACACTTCCACTCCCTCGTCCTTTTTGAAAATGAATCCACCCCAATCAATGTACAGTACAGTACGTTCGCTCACTTTTTCGTCTCCCAGTTCCCTTCTCTGTCGCTGCAATGCGCCCGGACTTGCTTGCATTGCAGCCGGATTCTAACGCCCAAAATTTCCCGTTCATTTCTTGCATATCCAGTTCAAACCAGCACTTTGTCTTCAAACCAAAACTGCACAGGTAGTGCATCCGCTAATATTAGTTTAGAAACCTCAGTTATTGCATGTTTGGCATCCAAAATATCATACGGTAATCCATTAGCTGTGACTAGATTCACATTTAGTCACTTTCAACAATCATCTTCAAGTTGAATGTTTATCTGAACTTTAAAATTTAAGACAGCCTTTCCATGGGTTCCTAGATGTCCAGGAGCTGGAGGGCGATGTAACCTCATGGACCTTTCCAGACCTTTCCAGACCCTCTAGGGCTTTTCAAGAGTCCTAAGAGGGTCAATTTTTTTAAAAAAACTTTAAAAATCTATATTAACAAAAGAATAGTGTTTAGTCAGTTATCAGTCACTTAGGGTCGAGCATGATTAGGAGAGGGTCGGGCATGACTGGGATCACAAAGTTATAAATGAAATAAAGTAAAATCACCTATGGTTTCATTAGACTTTAACAACATGTTACTGGCAGTTGCACGGTGACTAGAAAATCACCTATGGCTTCACTAAATGTTGACAACATGTCACTGGCAGTTGCACGGTGACTGGAAAATCACCTATGGCTTCACTAAATGTTGACAACATGTCACTGGCAATTGCACTATCACTGGCAGTTGCACCACAACTTTCTCTTAGCCAAAAGAGGGCATGAGGATAAGGGCCATAAGGATAGGGGGCACGAGGATAGGGGGCATGAGGATAGGGGGCACAAGAATAGGGGGCACGAGGATAGGGGGCACGGGAATAGGGCATGAGGATAGGGGACACATGGATAGGGGACACTTGAATAGGGGCACAGGGATAAGGGGTGGGGGAAATAATCCTGTCGGTACAATGGGTAGTATACTAGTAATAATAATAATAAATTTCTTTCATTCTCTCATAAAAATTTATATTGAATTTGAAAAATGAAGTGAATAAATTATTTAAGTCAAAATTATATGATAATATCAAATTTCTATAATGAAGAATTTTCTAATTTTTTTGATAAACAAGTCATATGAATTTGGAATTCAATAGTCAAAAGTTAGTTTCTTGTTTTTGTGGAAAAAAGATGATGGATTATTAGGTACAATTTTATTTTCTACAAGTATACTTTGCTATGTGTATGTTAACCCTTGAACAACCGAGCAGCCTTGTGCAACCAATACAATACGGAATATTTTTTTTTGTATTTGGAGTGCATCCACACCTTTATTACATTTGAGATCAATAAAGAAGTTAGAATATAGATCAATGATGTTCTCCTGAGGTAGTCAAAATCCCAAATTAAAACTTTTTGTTGGTAGCAAATGCCAGTTATACAACAGCGTACATACTATGTATTATAATAGCTTTGTCTTTTTAGGGTTAAATTATCAAATTTTTAGTATTTTGGTACAAATTCATATTTACTTGGAACTCAAACTAAAATAAAATAAAAATCCAAGCATGTTCAATGTATGAGTTTGAAAAAAAAGTTGAATAAAATTTCATTACATTATTTTTTTCATTTTATGGTGAGAAAAGTATTCTATTAAAAAAGTGTATATTTTACTATTATTTATGTCATTAAAATATATATAATAAAAAGCTGATAGTTTGTGTTTTTTCAAAATAATAAATATTGAAATTAGTATACATAATAATATTACTTGTTGTAATAAATATTTTTATTGAAAGATACTTTCTATAAAAATATATAAAAAATTATCACATAGAGCATGGGCCCCATTTAGGATAGGGGACTAGGCCCTCCAGCCCCACAAAGCCCAAAATGTAGGACAAGAGGCTAGACCCCTATTGAAGGGGATCCCATACCTCCAGCCGGCACGACAAGGGCCGGAGGATCCAAGGATACCCTCAAATCCCCCATGGGACCTGGCAAGGTGCTGTAAAGGTTGTAGTGATCAAAATTTCTTGTGAATATGTGATTTTGTAGGATAAGTTTGTGTTTGGTTGTCACCTATTGGAAAATGCAAACAATGATAATATTACAACTTGTCATTGAGTAACAATGAAACTAAATTTCATAATTGCGGTCTGTGAATTTCCAATCTATATATCTTTGACTCATGTTTCTATGTATGTGTGGTTTCTAGGAATTTGCCAATACAAATTGTACCTACAAATACTCAACTTTGTTGATATTAGAGTAGCTGGTTCCATATTCTGAGCTTAGAGGGCTATTTGGATGAGCATTTATTTCCCTCAATAGTGCTTTCCAAACTATTCAACCATTTTCTTAATGTTTTCACCAATTTGCTTTCTACTGGATGGCAAATTTCATTGATCAACGCCTCTAATATCTTAGTAGTTAAGATTTTTTTTATTTTGTTTAAGCAGATAAATTTTATATATATATATATATATATATATATAGGGAATTGCTAAAGCTGGCCACACCTAAAATTGCTAATGCCACAAAGGGTTTAATTTTTGTATTTGTCAAGGTAGAGCGACCTGCACCCCAGAATGCAGGCAAGTAAGGAAAATTTTGCTAAAATTGGAATGAATGAAAGATCAATAGAAGTTCATCCAAAAAACTTCTAATATAAGCTACTTTCATCCAAGATATGGCAAATCATGTTTCAGCTCATGTAGGGAAATGGCAATTTCATTCAAATTTTCACTAAAATTTCTTAGTGTACCAATAACCATCTCACTTTTGAGGTAAGATTCTAGCAAAAATTTGTCAAGAAACTAAATGCTGATGCCACACCCCTTTGAGCATGAAAGTTGAGAATTTAATGTTTATTTATTTTGGTTCAAGTGGTCTATCCTTCATTCAATCTCAATATTATCACCCCCTTGAAAGAAAACAGAGCAAGTATAAGAAGAAATTGAACATTTATTGCACTATTGCTTTTTTTGTGTTTTTTTGGTTTAAGTAATTCAAAAAAATTATGATTTTAGTTTAAAATTCAAGCATCTCCAATTTTTTTTAATACAACCTTAGAATGATAATGGTAAAACATTTATTTTGATCCAAATAAAAAAAAGCAGTATGAAATTCTCACATTTCATGCCTAAAGCACACCTTAGGTGTGGCATTAGCAAATTTGGGTGTGGCTTTAGCAATTCCATATATATATATGAGTAAGTGTATTAGTAAGCTCTTTGTGAGTTTTTGGAATTATTGTGGTTTTTTAAAAGTTAAAAAAGCTCACTTCAAATACAAAACGAGTTTTAGCATTTTGGGATTTTTACCATAAGTGCACATAATTTTATAGAGCATTGTGGTGCAAACCAATATTAATATGAACTTTTATAATTAGAAACCACTGCTTCTTGAACACAATATTTGTTAATTTGGGGAAAAAACTTTCATTTTGTATTTGTGAGAATACTTTGATGATTCAAACTAAGTCTTTTTACAATTCCTTCAATGTATTTCATCATTGATGTAAGGTCTTGAAGAAATCATCACAAAATTCACTCTAAATCACCAAAAATCTCTTTAAAAAATTATATTTTGAAAGTCTCAAAAGTGTGTTTTTTCCCAAATTTACAAAAGTGACTTTCTTGTATATTGCCCCAAAGTTCCAATTATTATACTATATTCAAGTCTAAAAAACCTTCAAAGTTTTCAAATTGGACTAGAGACTAATTGATTTCTTCAGTTGGACCCAATTTCAAAGAAAAACATTTTTATACCTAATATTAAAATTCAAAACAAAGAAGTACATGATCTCAAAATACATTAACCCCTAAAGGTCCAACTATCCCCTTGGAGAACAAGTGGGATTTTGGGCATGTATTTATAGCTAAACTACTTTGTGTGATTTTTTGAAACTTTTATGGAAGATGGGGAATTCAAAGATATGTGTGGGCATCTAAGTTTTTCTTCATTTTGACATTTTTTGAAGAAGTTTATGCATGAATTTTTGGAGAACAAGGGAAGGCTGGCAACCCAAAAACTTCTTTAAAAACTGGATATTTTTACATTAAAAATACCCAATTTTTAAAGAAGTTTTGGGTTGCCAGCCTTCCTACGTTCTCCAAAAATTCATGCACTACTTCTTCAATAAATGTCAGAATGAAGAAAAACTTAGATGCCATACATTTCTTTGAATTCCCCATCCTCCATATAAATTGCAAAAAATCACACAAAGTAGTTTAGCTTTAAGTACATGCCCAATATCCCATTTGTCCTCCCAAAGGAACAATGGTCCTTTAGGGGTTAAGGTAGCAGCATCCATAAGCGTTGCGTCCCTATGCCCGTCACCTGACAGTGGCAGGGCTAATCAATAAAAAAACAAATGGTTGTGGGTGGCTAAGTGATGGTTATGGGTGATGAAGTGATGATTGTGGGTGACTAACATGAGGTTTTGAGTACCCATCTCACTATTTAAGAACCAACAAGCCTTGTTTTTAGCATCTCTTACACATGGTTCTTACAATTTCAGTGATTTTGGACTTTGAAAAATCTTTGTGAACAAATGCTTGCAGTTGGAACCTTGAAATTGATGCCAATATTTTTGGTTTCCATTTCCTAACTTACAATATTTTTTCCAAAGTTAGTCAATTGTTTTACCTACTCCAAAACCCTTATTTCCACGCTTATGGGTGCACCTACCTTAATCCCTGAGCGCCCCACAGCCAGGATCCCGTTGCTTGGGATTTCATGGAGCATTTTGGGGACCAGATCTAATTTTTTGATTTTGTACTGAACTACAATTATCAAGGTACTTAAGTGGTCCTTGTAAGTGAAATAATGGCAAGTCAAGTCAAGTGTTGTACAAGTAGCTAGGGAGTCGTGATTGCATGGAACACCATATGCGGCAAGTTGGCAAGGAGCATCTTACATGCTGCAATCAATAAATATCCCTTGCAAACTTCCTTGCAATGTATTTTATGGTAACAAGAAATTCAGTAGCAAGGGTTCAAACATGTTCTAGACCCTTTTCAAGGTAATTCTCATTGACTTTGTTGCACATTGTTTTTTGCGCCATTGCAGGTTGAAACCCTCAAACTTAGCATTCAAAGAAGTAGAATCTTTGATAATTTGCAAGTGTGTGCATTCACATCTAATCTTGCTACCCACAAAATTTGAGATGAATCAAGGGCTTATAGAGTTTTGTAAAAATTAATAAATAGCGATTACATGCCAAAAAATGAGATTTTGCCATCCCGTGTTGTTTGATCAAATGTTTTAATGTTCCCAAAATTTGCAAGCGCTTTTCTAAGTAGGTGTTCCACTATTTTCAATGGTCACTTTTTGTGAATCATTCAATTGACTGAGATATGATGTATCAAAGTTAAAGGTCTCCGGAATCCCTCATTTTGGTGAAAAATCTCTGGGTGCTCAGGGGTTAACCCATGAGCGTCCGGAGTTGTTTTAGGGTTTAGGAGAAATTGGGGGATTTAATGACCACCACAACTTGAAAAATTACATTTAGAAAAAATGACCATAGGATTTGAAAAAGGACTACTTTCTTTGCTGATGGGGACCTTTCACAGTACGGATCGAGAGAAAAAGCGAGATAAACTTGAGATCCCAACGACAGGGTCTTGTCGCTGAAGCACTTAGGGGTTAAGTTGCCCAAAGATTTGTAGCACTTGAACAAGAGGTGGAATGGTGGATTGAATCTTGAGGAAAGGAAACAACGAGAGAATTTAAAATTGGATAGCAATCACACATTGTTGGCCCAAAACCCATGAGGATTGACGAGTTCAACTACCATACCAAGTATGTGGATAGTTGGACAACTTCAATTGGTACTGTGGTCCTTTAGTCCTTTTGTGTATTGAGTAAGAGCTAATGAAAGTATCTAAGACACCGAGAGTTGTACCAGAAAAGACAACTCTGAAACATTCAAGATTTATTTCGAGACCTGTAATGAGAGGGCACAGAATTTTATATGTATGAGGTAACCTTCCCCATACCTTAGAGGTCCCAAAAGCCAGTCCCCAGTGTTGAGGTGTTCTACACACATTGTGAATCCAAAGTGGAACAGTGAATGCCGTTTGCATGAGTTGTTAGTTTAGGAGCTAGTTTGGGAGGGATAGGATTGGGACCGTCAAGGACATTTATAGGAACACATTCAAACAATTTTAAGGGTAAGAGCATCTTCACTCATGCACTTTACACAAAGGACACCAAGCAGCTCTTGGAGTGTTAATTAGCTTGAAGGGAGCAGCTACACTTTTTAGCTCCACTCTTGCTCTTCAAATTGGCACACTAAGGGCAGTTGGTAGAGTCGGTGGGGTTGCATGCATGAGTGAAATCCATGCTTTAGAACATGTGCTTGGATAATAGCAAGCTTGGTTAAAGTAATCTCCCTACTTGTTGGGACATGCATGGGAGAGATTCTTGTTTTTTTCTATAATTTGGGAGATAGAAGATCATTTTTCTAGAGAAAAATGCAAAATTTCAGCTCTTCAAAATTTGAAGATGACCCTAGAGCTTGGTGTCTCTCAAAGGGCACTTGGCAAGGCTGGCTACATTATAATGTCTGGCAAGTCCCTAGTGGACCTTTGTTCAAAGGCTGGACTAGCCCGGGCCCGATACTCTCCTGTTTGGATAGAAAGAGTGGAGATGCTCTAATTTAGAGTTGCTTTTAGAGACTCTATGAGCTATAGCTTTGCCATTTAATATAAAATATTCTACAATACTTTTTCCACAAATATAATGTTCCATGACAGCTTGTTGAAGGGCTAGCCCAACGAAATTTTTACCTAAATTTTTTAAAACCTTGAAGAACACTGAATCCTTAAATGCTCAGGTATGGGGAAGGCTACCTTAGTGTAATTTTTAACATCTATAGGCACAAACTCATTGGTGAGAGCCGAGAGGAGTTGTTTTGGATTTTTTATATTTTTTTGAGTCTATTTTACACTCTTTTCAACACAATCAGTGTTAAAAACAGAATGTTGACACACTAGGGGTTTCAAATATGCCATTTGCCACCAATTTTGTGCACGTGAATGAAATTGGTGAATAACCCGGCCAAGTCACTCCGTGAACAAGCCATGACAACCTCTTGAAGTCGTGACAACATATTCACCAGTGATTGAAAACTCGTTCACGACCATTTGTTCGCCATTTTATTGAGATATCCAAAACCCCCTATTGTTTGCACTTGTACTTGTACAGTGGGGTAGAATAAGTTTTAGTTCACACTGCGTTTTTCGTTAATTTGGGAATTTGCTTACAAAGTGGGACTTTGGGATTTTTGAAGGTTTCAGTTAACTTTCAGGAGTACTCCTAAAACCGGTCCACATGTCCTCACCTGAGAGGAGGAATTTGCAAGGGAAAAAATCTTAGTGGCTCAGATGGAATTTGATACCTTTGAATTTGGTTTAAGGTAACTTTTTGGGTTTAAGATGGGTAAAAAACGGTACCTTTGTTTTTCCCAATTTAACAAATAACGCATTCCACCCTGTTCTACAGTTCAAAGGACTTAGCATTTTATAGAATGCAATTGGATTTTTTTGTATCGTGTATCACTAATCTTTAATTCTTACACAATCCTAATTAACCAAGCATACCAAATTTGAGTTTCAAAAAACCAAAATCTTATTTTTGGTGAATTATTTTAGATAAAATTCATGGTTTTATATGATAATTGATTAAAAAACATTGGTGATGAATTTTTGATATTTGATTGCATAAGTTTGTAGAAAACATCCATATGCACATCTTTCCTTCAAACAAAAATCTCTAAAAAGTCTCAAAATTCCCCTTATAGAGATTTCAATGTTGAACTGATTGTAAACAAATTTAGTAAATTTAGATATTTCCTAATGGTAATTAGATTTTTCTAATTGACTCATACATTGTGACTAAGCTTGTAGCTTTGAGCATGATGATATGATTATTTTACCAAAAGCTAATTAAAAAATAAATAAATATAGTTTACTAAATTTGGTCATGATCACCCCAACATTAAAATATCTATAGAAGGAAATTTGAATTTTTTAAAAGATGCTTCTTAAAAGGAGAGAAATGCTTAAGGATGTTTTTTACATACCCATGTAATCAAATCTCAAAAATTCATCACAAATGTTATTTAATCATTTATCATATAAAACCATGAAGTTCATCTAAAATAATTCACTAAAAATAGGGTTTGGGTTTTTAGGAACTCAAATTTGGTATGCTTGACTAAGATTGTGTAGGAATCAAAGCTTAGTGATACAAGATACAAAAAAGCCAATTGCATTCTATAAAATGCTAAGTCCTTTGAAGTTACAGTAGAATAGGCTAGACTAAAACTTATTCTACTCCACTATACAGTACCCTAAAGAAAGAGTACACAAGTCCCTCCTATAGGATTCAAAGAAGTTTGTACTATAAATAAATTAGTTTTTGGCAAAATAAACATATCATCATGTTTAAAGGTACAAACTTAATTCACCACGTATGAGTCAAATAACAAAAACTAATTTCCATAATGAAATATATATTTTACTAAATTTGGCCATAATCACCCTAACATTAAAATCTCTATAGAATTTTTTTTTAAATTTTTTTGGAAATTTTTGTTTGAAACAAAGATGTGCATATGGATGTCTCCTACATATCCATACAACCAAATCTAAAAAATTCATCATCATTGTTTTTAAATCTATTTTCTTGTAAAACCATGATTTAGACACAAAACAATTTACCAAAAATAGTATTTTGGGTCTTAGTAACTAGAATTTGATATGCTTGATCATAATTGCACAAGGTTCACATACAAAAAATCTGAGGATAAAATGCCAATTACATTCTTTGTTATACCAAATTTTATGGATACTATCAGAGGACTTATGTACTCTTTCTTTTTGGAACTGTACAACAAGCGTGGGCTGGCACGAGGGAGTACCTGTTTGGGAAGCCAGTAGCAGAATTTTTTTATAAGATTTTCCCATGTGATCAATTTTCCATACTATTTTCAACTCTTTGCTTTAGAGCCATTTTGTACGGTCATTTGTGGTGTTTGAAAACGTTTGAAGAAATAGCCAATTAGTTGTTTTTCTACACCTAATACCATTCTGTGTTTATAATTATATATCTACACTACTAAGTGGGAGGATTTGGACTCCATGCCATTTTTTAGAATCTTTTAAAACTTTTGGGTGGAAGTTGAAGCAATAGAATTTTTTGGTGGAAGTTGAAACAATAGAACTTTCTGGTGGAAGTTGAAGCAATAAAGACACTACAAGCACCAAACGCCCTCCAACAATGACAACTCTGATAGATCTTAAAACAAAGCATTTCTCTATTGAAGTTCAATGAAGTGGATGTTTGAGTTGTTGAAGCAAGCGTTCTAGCTTGCACGTATAGAAACGCTACGCTGAAGATTGTTTTTGTATGGGTATGGTCGTGAAGACAAACTGCACAAATTTTTGGTGGGATGTGACCACTTCGGTATGACTTTCCATTCTACCCATGAATTTGACGAGGTTAGTTTGCTTGACTGAATCTCCTTGGTGGAGAGCTTTTTTGTTGTACACTGGTTGTAATTGCATTTCTGTTGTATATCTTATGTACTGGTTGATGAAAGCTATCAATTGATCCGGCAATGCACAAAGACGACGGGATTCTTTTGCACAGCCATCAAAATTTGTGTCTGATCCAAAGATAAGTTAAATCCCCCCTTTGCGAGTGCATACGGCTGGTGAAAGTCAGGTTCTTCTACAACACCCGGTTCTGAAAAACGAATGCTCAGAATCAGTTGTTTTACAATACCTGGCAACAACTTGCATTCGGGATCTCAACTCTAAATATTGTATTCTGTACATGAAAAAACGGATTACTAAACACACTAGAAATTGTGAGAAAACATAACCTGTGGTCTATGGTTATAGAGTGAGAAAGTACAAGGCTTCGGGAACACATATTGCAGACGCTTTCACATGAGTTTTTAACTCAATAATTTGATGTAGCTCTCACGGCAGGGACATCTGGAAAATGAAAAAGTTGGTCATGCCTCGACCTAAAATCTACAACACACGAAGGACGTGCTGCAAGGGCCGCCAAGTACTGTGAAAGGCGTGCTGCTGAAGCATCGACGACAGCAGAAGAGAGAAGGAATGCAGAACGTGCTAGGTGGCAACAATGACGAGATCACGAGACAAAAACAGAAGCAGAAGAGAGACGGAGAGCAAATCGTGGTCGACGACTTCAAGAACAACTTAGCAAGACATTGGTGGAGGCAGAGGAACAAAGAAATGTTGGACGTGCTTGCAAGCGAGCCAAGCACCAAAGCACCACTCCCTGTGCACCTGGTAGGATCTGGGCTGCAATAAATTTCTACGAAGATCCAAAGTTTGACATCCATCACCTTGCCGCACCGACTGCATGTGGTTCATGTTGCGGGAGTGTTTGGACTCGAAATGTAGTCTATACAGAGGCATTGTTGTAGAGTACATCAAATAATACATAGCAAGAGTGATAACCCTCTCTCTCCCACTTCTAGAGCAGCCTTTCAGCTTTCGAACACTAAAAGAAGAACGTGCATACATTCCTTTAATCAAAGTTGAAGATTATTTATGGCCTCTGTAAGGCATTGCAGTGGGTTTGGTATGCCCCTAGAATAAACTGCAAATTTTGTCGACACTTGATGACAGCACCATGAGGTGCTAGGAAGTGTGGCCAGTTCATTATGTGTTTCCAAATTATTAAGCTTTTGTACCTCTAAATTTTGACCTCATTAATTGCGTGCTAATGTACTAGTATGTATATGTATATGTATATATATATGTATATATATGTATATGTATATGTGTATATATATGTATATATGTATATATATATATATATATATATATATATATATATATATATATTTATATGGAATTACTACAACAACACCCAAATTGTTAACGGGACAGCCCCTCTAAGTATGAAAATGTGATTTTTAATATTGATTTTGCTAAGTTTTTTATTTGGATCAAAAGATTTGTTTTGCCTTTTCATTCTAAGGCTATACTACAAAAAAAAAAAAAGGTATGCTTAAATTTCAAACTAAAGATATAGGACTTTTGAGTTACTTAAAGCAAAAATATATCAAAAAATTGTATTCATGCAATAATATTTCAATTTTTTTTGTATTTGTCATGTTTTCTTTCAAGGAGGTGATAATGTTGTGATTGAATGAATGATGAACCACTTAACAAATAAAAAATAGCACTAAATTATCAAATTTCATGCTCACAAAGGGTGTCCCGTTAGCAATTTAGAGTGTTGCTTTACTAATTCCCTATATATATTTATAATATTTTTTATAATATTTTTTTTGTTTTGAAGTTCTCTCAAAAAGATTTATGAATCTATTGTTTTATAATATTTAAATCTTTGTGAATACTTTTTTTGTGTTAGTGTATGTTGGGCTAGGTGCATGACTATGAGGTCAAGAAATCCATATAATAGAACTTGTCTAAACTAATATGCTTGGGACTAGGTGGGGATATTGGTTTAAAGAGGTTATTACTTTATATAGTGGGATGGGAAGGGGTGAATAGTTTTGGGACTTGTGACAAATATTACCAAAGTGAGGATATTAGTTTAGGTAGTATTAGTTCAAATGAGTTATAGTGTACCACGTTTGATATTAAATCAAGACCAAAATTGGTATTCTTCTACTATTGCTATGATCATTGATCTTGGGTAGATCACTCTTTGTATATTTGGGTACTCCGTGCAACAATGGGGTAATTTTTAGGAGGCTATTTATCTCCCAGGCATGAATAAAAGGATCCCTTTAATTACATAATTTGGGTTATGAGCCTCTTTAGTGACTCCCTATAACTACTTATAAGACCTAAACACTCCCATTTTTGTCCACACTACATTATTTATATTTCAAATGTAGTAGTTAATAACTTTGGACAATTTTTTTTTCTACAACATGAACATAGAGAGCTTAGGTTAGACCAATTTTCCAGAAATGAACCCTCACACAACGAAATTGAACAACAATGTCCATATGCTCTCTTGCCCACATGAAAGCAAAGCTTTTGGGGGCAAAACAGAGTCACCAACCAAATTTCGTGAAATGGTAAGGCTAGAACCCTAAAATTGTAACGTCCAAATCCTTACAAGTACTACTTGGACAAAAAAATGTCCCTCATTAACCATTCATCCGAGTGGCTTCAACTTTTCATCCAACACATAGTGTACCACGCGCCATACTAAATACCCTAGACCAAGCCTGGTATACATAAGATACCTGATGGTACCGTAAAACCAGTAATCAACCCCTACATTATTTTTACAAAAAATTAATGCACCACTATAAACAAATACCTATATTATTTATACTACATTTATCAATTTGAGTGCTCCCTAATTTAATTGTAAGTATTTTTATAAATTTTATCTCCAATGAATATTTTCTTTGCTATATTATGTCACACGTCATTTCTAAAATGCGCTAAGTGATCCACCCGAGTCATCGATAGACCAACATGCTCATCTGCCATGTTAGGTTCAAGTGCTATGGCATACTTCTACAAAAAGAACAAAGTTTGTTGGTAATTCATAGAAAGCAGGTCTTTCAATTTTTGGGTCCTTCCTGGTTTAATACCTAAAGAACCAATTGTCCCCTTGGGAGATAGTTGCAATTTTGGACATGTACCTCTGGCTAAACTGCTTTGTGTGATTTTTTGAAACCTTTACAAAAGATGGGAACTTCAAAGATTTACGTGGGCATCTAGTTTTTTCTCCATTCCAACATTTATTGAAGAAATTATGCATGAATTTCTGAAAAACAAGGGAGGGCATGCAGCCCAAAAACTTCATTAAATTTTACATTTTTAAAGATAACAATCTGAAATTGGTTCTTTGGATTAACATATATGTGAAAAGCTTAGAATCATTCAATTTTGATTGATGAGATGAAAGTTATGAGAAGTTTTATTTTGTGGGTAGGTATGGGACTCCCAAACCTCCATTCCTTTTGCCCCTTGTAAAATTTGGTGCTTTACTATTTTCACAACTATTTTGAGCTCTTCATGTATTTGTTTTTTGACTTTTTTTTTCCAAGTGGTACAGTAGTGCCTCTTTAAGATGAACCTTTATAAGAAAAAATGCTTAGCTAAGATGAAGGAGATGACTGTCTCTAACTGTTGGAGAGCTACAAAAGATGTGTTTGGTTACAATGAATGCTTTCCTTACACAAAATGAATATGATGTCCAGATACCTTCATCTTATCAAGGTACTATTGTAGTAGACTTAGATTCCTTGGTTTTTACCATTTGGATCAAAGTAATTTAGATTTTTGAATTTTAAATCCTCCAATTCTACTTCGTGTATATGCAAACTTCATGGCATTATGGCACTGCAAGATTTTACAAAGTATGATTTGCACCTCCAATTCATTTGAAAATTCTCTTGCACTTACCTAACTTGGTCTTCTACATGGAAAAAATAAACCTTGACTTGCATAGAGCAATTTTTGTTGATATTGGAGCAATCAAACGCTTCTAAAGTTTTTGGGCAGCATGGGAAAAAAACTCTTTTTTTTCACTCCAGATGACAATATCTCACTCCTTTACATCTAGAATGAGTTGATTTTTTCCCACATGTACCTTCCATAGTCTAGGGCAAGATTCTACAATTGGGTTTCCAAAAAGAAAGAAAAATTACCTTTCTATTCATTGCCCTAGAAGTGGTAATTTTTAGTGACTTTCATTGAAAAAAGGGCTTGGTCCTTTAGGGGTTACACTCCAAGTTGGTTAGTTGAGCCAAAAATGAGGCTCCAAAGTCCATACCATGGATGAAAAACAAAAGAAAGTATGTTTGTAGGATTTACATTCATCTACATGTTCATTCATCCTAGTGTCACCTTTGAACTAGAGCATTTTTTTCTGCCAAAGGAAGCTAAACTAGCAAGAAAAAAATTGACAAATTTGGGCCACTATGGGCTGGGTCCTCCATTTATTCTCAAATGAGCTTCTCGAATGGGCTGTTGACAGCTGTAACCTGGCGAACGAAAAAAAATGCCCTGCTTCGAATCTTCAAAGCGGACATTTCTTTATCTGTTATCGACAAGTTTGACAAATTTTGAGGAAAATAATTCATCTGGTACAAATGATTTGAGCATAGGTAAATAAACAGTCAGAAAAGTATATGGACTTTAATGACAAGTAACAACTCTAGATTTCCAAAAGTGTGAAGGATGTGTATAATGTACCACTTGTGATGAATTTCAAACAAATGTTTGACTCCTCAGAGTGTAGGGTATTTTCAAATACACTGAAAAGGACCAACTTTCAGCCCGTTGGGCGTTGAACGGTTAAGATTATGACCCACATATTGTATCTACGTATCCATATGATTGTATTTACATTGTCACTCACTTGAATTTATCTAAGGTAGCAGCATCATAAGCGCTGTGTCCCCATGGTCGCCACTTGACAATGGCAAGGGCTAATGAAAAAGAAACAAATGGTTGTGGGTGCTTGAGTGATGGTTATGGGTGATTGAGTGATGTTTATGGGTGATTGAGTGATGGTTATGGGTGATTGAGTGATGGTTATGGGTGCTTGAGTGATGGTTATGGGTGCTTGAGTGATGGTTATGGGTGATTGAGTGATGGTTATGGGTGCTTGAGTGATGGTTATGGGTGATTGAGTGATGGTTATGGGTGATTGAGTGATGGTTATGGGTGATTGAGTGATGGTTATGGGTGCTTGAGTGATGGTTATGGGTGCTTGAGTGATGGTTATGGGTGCTTGAGTGATGGTTATGGGTGATTGAGTGATGGTTATGGGTGCTTGAGTGATGGTTATGGGTGCTTGAGTGATGGTTATGGGTGCTTGAGTGATGGTTATGGGTGATTGAGTGATGGTTATGGGTGATTGAGTGATGGTTATGGGTGCTTGAATGATGGTTATGGGTGCTTGAGTGATGGTTATGGGTGATTGAGTGATGGTTATGGGTGATTGAGTGATGGTTATGGGTGCTTGAGTGATGGTTATGGGTGATTGAGTGATGGTTATGGGTGCTTGAGTGATGGTTATGGGTGCTTGAGTGATGGTTATGGGTGCTTGAGTGATGGTTATGGGTGATTGAGTGATGGTTATGGGTGCTTGAGTGATGGTTATGGGTGCTTGAGTGATGGTTATGGGTGCTTGAGTGATGGTTATGGGTGATTGAGTGATGGTTATGGGTGATTGAGTGATGGTTATGGGTGCTTGAATGATGGTTATGGGTGCTTGAGTGATGGTTATGGGTGATTGAGTGATGGTTATGGGTGATTGAGTGATGGTTATGGGTGCTTGAGTGATGGTTATGGGTGATTGAGTGATGGTTATGGGTGCTTGAGTGATGGTTATGGGTGCTTGAGTGATGGTTATGGGTGCTTGAGTGATGGTTATGGGTGATTGAGTGATGGTTATGGGTGATTGAGTGATGGTTATGGGTGATTGAGTGATGGTTATGGGTGCTTGAGTGATGGTTATGGGTGCTTGAGTGATGGTTATGGGTGATTGAGTGATGGTTATGGGTGATTGAGTGATGGTTATGGGTGCTTGAGTGATGGTTATGGGTGCTTGAGTGATGGTTATGGGTGCTTGAGTGATGGTTATGGGTGATTGAGTGATGGTTATGGGTGATTGAGTGATGGTTATGGGTGATTGAGTGATGGTTATGGGTGATTGAGTGATGGTTATGGGTGATGAAGTGATAGTTATGGGTGATGAAGTGATGGTTATGGGTGATGAAGTGATGGTTATGGGTGATGAAGTGATGGTTATGTGTGACTAGCATGAGATTTTGAGTACTCATCTCACTATTTAAGAACCAACAAGCTTTGTGATTAGCATCTCTTACACATGGTTCTTACAATTTCAATGATTTTGGACTTTGAAAAATCTTTGTGAACAAATGCTTGCAATTGAAACCTTGAAATTGATACCAATATTTTTGGTTTCCATTTATTTCCTAACTTACAATATTTTTTTTCAAAGTTAGTCAATTGTTTTACCTACTCCAAAACCCTTATTTCCACGCTTATGGGTGCGCCTACCTTATAGAATTTCATATAAAGAATAACTTTTATTTCTGCAATGGAATGTGCCTTGAAGTTCAATCACATTCACACTGATTTTGGTCTCCTTCAGGTTTATTATGCTAAGTTCAAATAGTGGTGATGTTTGAAGACTTCCATCCTATTTAGTTTTAAAAAATCACCTTGAAAGGAAATTTTTGGAACAAAGAGATGTTGGTATTTGATTAAAAAAATGTGTTTCAATTTTATGAACAATAGAATATTTGCAACGAGAAGTTTTGGAGACGAATATTGTACAATTGTTAAAAAAAACTAAGACAAGAATCTACTACCTTATAGATGAATGAAAAAAGCAAGTTTTTATAAACATGGGACATTGCATCGTTGTTCAAATTTGCACACTCGGTATTTAGGGGATTAAAATAACAATTCTCTTTGGGCTAATTATAGCTAAATGTTGATGAACAATTAGGTCATGCTACACAACCACAATGAGGGCGGAAATGCAACATTTATAAACTAAATCTTAATTAATATTGCATTTAAAGGTGTAAATTTTTAAATTAAATTGTCTAATTAACAAAAATAGGATACGCAAATTATCTAAGGTGATACTAAACTCAAAAAATGAATAACTTTGGGTATAATGGGTCTTTAACCCTTAAAGGACCAAACATTGTGTATTTTGGCAATATATCGATTTTGGCAAGTTAGTAGTTGTACAATAATGAATATATTTTCACCAAAAGTTTAGAGGATGTGTGTTTCAAGGAATATCTTTCCATGTAACAATTTTCAAACCATTTTGATTAGCAAAAAAAATGTTAAACTAGAATGCGTATTTTTGTTTGCTTGTAGGGCACTAGCGCACCATGGACACGTTTGTATACATTGCAGTTAAAACTTTGGGAAATTGCGCAAAAGTTGAGGAGTAGAGCTATTTCCTTGTAAGACATTGAACTAACCTCATTACATGAAGGCAATTGCTTTTGCTTACTGTCCTTTACTTCAACTTTGTTGGAAGTGACCATATGTTGATGCATCCAATGTGCGGGGTAATTTTAAGCTTCTTCAGCAAAAAGCCTACATTTCTCATTTTCAATCAGTTTTTCAGTGGATGCTCCGGCTATTCCCCATATACTTACATTATATTTAGATTTTTTTCAAAAATCTAGTTGGTTTTTAGCTTGATTGTTGTAAATTTTAATTGGTTTTTTGCACATTTCATTTGGTTGACTTTCTACTGTTTTTTGGCTCTCCTTGTACATTAGATCTAGCTTGTTAAATTCTTAATTTTTTGGCTTATTTCTCCTATTTTTTCCCCTTTCTCTAAAGCTAGCTAAAATCTAAAACTCCGTTGCTCTTATTCCAAAAAGATCATTGTATGTGGAAGCTAAACATTGTTGAAAATTTGGCTTTGTATATGAATTTCCTCAGCTTGAAGCAAGTTTTTTATTTGAAGTTTTTAGTATGTGTTCCCCAATTCAAAATGTTACAAAAGTTTTTAGGCATGTGACTAGCTCTTTTACAAAAGTCTATGTGAAAATTACAAGCAAAAGAATGAAATGAACTAGTACAAAAGCCTTCCCAAATTAGAGGTGCCCAAAATTTGAATGCCCCCAAAAAATTAATTATCACTTCAAACCTAAGTTTTGATCTCACAATTTATGTGACAAATATCTTTCATCTTTTTAAAATATCATAGTGAAGTAGTCTAATACTACTACACTAGATTCCACAATAAATTGCACAAAGATTTCATTCTCAACTATTTTTTGCCTTTGCTATCAAATCAGCCCATTATGAGTTTTTTTTGGTGAAACATGGGCAAAGAACTTTAAAGGTTGCCTAAAAGCAATGATTGAGATAATACTAGAAGAAAAACATGTCCTAAACAACTAGTTCACAACAATTACTAATATCTTAAACAACTATAATTGAGTAATTATGTAGTTGTTTACAAATATGACATTAAACAAAATTTTAGTGAGATCAATGGTTACTTGCTTGATTAGCCGCAACAACAAGGTGTGCAACATCAACATCGTCAATGGAACAAATACAAGTTACTGTATAAGGTAGTGTGCTCTATTTGTGATTCTCTCACATAGAGCGTCCCATAAGTAAATTAAGAATGGATATGAAGTGGTCTTTGAATGGACACTTTTAAGTAAAAAGTGTATTCTACTGCAAAAACCAACCATACTCCTTGGTTTCATCTCATCTCTTCACAAGTTATGGGGAACAATTTATGGAATATCTAGAGTCACAAACATGTGTTTACTACAAAAACTTTAAAAATTCATCAACAATTCAGTAATGCTTCAAAAATATGAAAAAAAAATCTATTACATATAACATCCATTTCTCTTTGTCTAAAAATTAAACAAAAAAATCTTTTTGTTTTGAAAAGTGCATTAAAAGGTAGACTAGCTCTTAAAGTGATGGTTTTAGAACATACTATCTTACAACAGAATTAGCAGCTTGGGCCGCTGTTGCCGTTTGGAGAGTAACATGAAAGTTCACTGAGTCCCCTGTCCACACAGAGTACAACCAAAACTAGCTTAGCGTCCGGCACCCAAAATTTCTTGGGGTCTAGTGTTGATGCGTTGCAACAGACAGTCGATGCCTCAACGGGGGGCATTCCCCAGGTGGCCCGGCCACCTCACTAGCTTAATTGAGTACTGCAGAATCGTGCCCATTGTCCGTGGAATTCCATCCATGACAAGAATGCGTGCATAATGCAGCAGGACACACGCTGTGGGCATGCAGCCGGACCTTCACACTGTCGGTAGCTAGCATTGTAGGACCCCAATCAGATCGGTCTGCAGCTTCCACACTGAACCTACTGTAGAGGACAGTCGTCTTTTCACCAACAAAGATTCGGGTATGAAACAAGCTCAATCAGGGACTGTTAGCACCTGGAGTCTAGGAGGATCACAAATCTACCGACATTGCTGGAGTAACCATGCATCATTGCATCGTAGCTCCCTCGATCTAGCTCTAAGAGACATACTGCTCAGAAGCTTGCAAGACCGCTGAAGGTTGAAGAAAGGGCCGGAGGCGACAGGCATGTCCGATACGACGCCATAAAAAGTCCGAGTGTGTAGAAGTCAACGCTTGCATCTCCAGAGTCGCCCACATAATAGCCGCCAACACAATCACGTGCAGCCTCATGACAATCATCACTTATACTGCAGTCCTACCATGGTTGTTACTGCAGGCTACATTTGGTTACATTTGGTCAAAGGACAGCACATGGATTTTTGACCTTGAAAAGGAAGAATCAAATTATGATTTTTTAATGTTTTTACAACTTGACACGGCTTTAAACTTGTGTCTTGATTTCATGTTGATAACAATATGTAACCAGCATGTATGAGGTAAGTTTTTTTTTTTTTTTTTTATCATTTTCTAAAATCAACTATGAGTTGACTACATCGTGCTAATAAGAGCTCAATAAAGAGTATGGGGTGAACGAGCTGGCTTGCACGCAATTTCTCCAATTTAACAACCCTAAATACTACTACACTAACAAGGGAGACTCACACACAACAAACTTTTATAAATTTCCCAGCCTGTGTTATTTCAGGAATTCTTCACATTTTCCCTATGAGTTGTTAAACATTTCTATCTATTTCTTCTATGCTTTTTCTTTGTTTCACATTTCCCTCTTAACTCACAAGGAATTCTTAAGCAAATCCCTTGACAAGAGTTTGCTGTGACAGAAATGAAGACCGAAGAATCGTTGTGACGGGGAGTCCTTCAAGCTCTTCCGCTAATTCTCCTCCTTTTTCAGCAGTGCACGGTATTTCTTCAATAATCACCAGTTTCCTCTTAACTTCAAACTCTTCCGGATTTATCCCTCCGAAGGTTTTATTTTCATTGAAGTTGAATCAGATTAGTCAAAGCAGGGATTAGATTCTTTTAATTTGATGCAATTGTAAGCTAAGGTACCTCAAATAGTCAAATTCATTGCATCATTCTTTGAAAAATTTGAATGAGGCACACCCCTATAGCATATGAAGATCCTCAATCCTCAATTATTCACAACTCATTCAAAACCGAGTAAGTTGCGATTGAACTTGAAAGCTTTGCTGTTATAAATAAAATTAGAATTTAAGGCATTAAACTCTTTTTGAGTAACGTTAAACACAATGGCTGATCCCATAACTTCATAGTTCATACCCATTGCAAATCTTGGATAAAGTTTGAATTATTGCCATGATTAATTTTTAATTTTTGTGTGACTTACAAAGTTTAAATTTCATTAAAGGAAGGTCTATCAGAACATGTCGTGATGCAAAGATCCAAAAGTATTAAGATCCAACGAGTTATCAGTTCAAATTGGGAAAAAGTGACATTTTGGGATTTTTGGATTTTATGGTTTTTAAATAGAGTATTCAATGAATACTTTTTAAAAAACACAAAATCCAATAGTCCCAAAATGTCACTTTTTCCCAATTTAATGAATATTGCATATTCTGCTAACACTTTTTACTCATTGGTTCCTTCTAGAAAGTTACACCATTTTATATCCCTTATTTCTACAATCTAGTAAGTTGTTTGGCCATTATATTTGACATATGGCTAAAGGTTAGCATTGTTATACAATTAAATGCAGTTAATATCAAAATTTGAAAGTTGATTGAAATGGGACATGTAATATACCAATTGAAAAGGTATTATGAAGACCTTTCCAACAATTAATCATACATCCAGTAGGAAAGAACTTCGCTTATGGGATTGTACTGTGGAATTGGTGGCATTACATTGTAAAGAACAACGCATGTTATTTTTTATTAGACAAAAATTCAATTATATAATTTCTTCACTTATTTCTCTATACTTACATGAATATGATTAACATAACCTTTGCCTTAATAATCAGAAAATATCCTTTACCAACTACAATGAAAGTCCGGGACCTTCACCAACTTCTTGCAAACATTGCCAACCATTCCAGCACATGGAAGTCTGTCCACGTTTCTAAAGGGTTTTGTTTTTGCAAGCATGTTCTACAAAGTTGGTGACCTTTTGGATTGGATGGGTCCCAATGGTCTTGCGAATTTTGCAAATCAAGGAGAAGGTGACATGAGATGCGCCTTTTTGTTGAATGATTTGTTTCTATTCACGTAATTTTTGGTGCAATTCAAAAGCAACTATAAATAACAAAACAATCAATTGGTGATTATATTCATTGCTATGGACGTTGTGAGAGCATCGTATGCGTAGGTTTAATGACACTTTCATTAGACTGGTCAAATACTGCAAGTGTTGTAGTTGCAAAAAAAGAGCCTCATTCTTGTGCTCAAAAATCCTTTTGTCCCACTCCGATTATTGCTCACTTCAAGGCCCACCCACAACCTTAGGTCAATCTCTTTCACTGTGTTTAATGAAATGACTCGATAGGTGGTTCAATGAGGGTTCATTCAAATTTTCACCTTTTGTGTTATTCTTAATTGTTTACTTGACAAATTTAGTTGACATAGACTATTTGGTCCATACGTTGAGTCTCTTACAAATTTCGTTGTGCCAAATTACAAACTTTAATGTTATCATTTCTTATGTGGAGCACATAAATCTAAAAGAAACAATAAGACAATGAAAACGAGTTGTTCATAGTTCCAAGTAGAGGTGGTCCAAGTGACTTGCACTTGAAATTTGGCTTGCCAAGCATTAGAGTCAATCCAAGATTGTGCTGTTCAATTCGAATTTTTCCTTTTGGAAAATTCAAGGTTTAGAAAATTACCACTAGGAGATCAAATTTGGAATTGTGATTTCATATTTGAATTCATAAATCCTCTAAGGACGTGGAAGGAGGTTAAGTGAATGAACTACAAAATAGAATGATACAGTTTTTTATTTTTATTTCTAATCACAATTGAAAAAATCAAGTGGATAAGGGTAGTTGCAAGAATGACCTACCAATTTTGTGTCAAACACCCTTAAAACTAGCAATACTAGGTAGTACTATGAGCTTTTGAAATTTATATATTTTTAAATAAAATAATATGGAAAATTTGTAAACCACTTAAAATAGCATACTCGTGAAAATTCAAACCTAGAAAATTTTTACTCTAAAAGTTATGCACAAAAATAGAGGGACAGAAATCACCAATAAAAATACAATTTCCTTTTTGCTTTTTAGAATATAGTAAAAAAATCCAAATAATTAAAA
Source organism: Ulota crispa (assembly GCA_963920765.1). Lineage (NCBI taxonomy): Eukaryota > Viridiplantae > Streptophyta > Bryopsida > Orthotrichales > Orthotrichaceae > Ulota > Ulota crispa. Next base: position 1,322,225 of record OY987243.1, read on the forward strand.
CAAATTTTTTATTTTGGTCCATTGTGAGGGGCATCAATTGATGCAAATACTTTTTCAAGAATGTTTGTTTCCAAACCCTAATGTTTGTCCAATGGATGCCCACTTTGAGGGAAAGTGGAGGGCATATAATTTACATTTTTCTAAAATCCCTCAACGAATCCGTGTAATGTTCAATGATGAACAACTCCCCAAATTTGTGGCATCAAATTCTTTTTTTTTGCCTCAATGCAGTATTGAAAACCCACAAAACATCCAAGGTAGACATATTATTGGAATCTATTTAAATTTAGTGAATGATTTTAAAAAAAACCCAAAAAAACACAATAGGTCTGTAACTTCAATGTGAACCTTCTGTTAAATTTTCATGTGAAAAGAAGTTAGTAAGCAAAAGATACACCCCTAAAACCACATGCTGTGCAGCAAGGGGACAAAAAGCAAGACATGTCATTCTTGCAATCACCCATAAACTCTAATGCATGACTTCTGGCTTCATAGTTCATATTGCTGGTAAAAAGCAAACGTGTTATTATATTAGCATACAAAGTAATCTCCAATTGTCTAGGCTTTGGCTTTATGCCAAAATGGTGACGCTTTGTGGCATTAAAAGTTGATTCCTATATAACATCTATGTTTTGCCCTTACCCCCTTGGACATTTAGGGGCTAAGGTAGTGTGCTCTAATTCGGTGCAATGTTCTAATTTGGTGCACTTCTAGGAACAACTAACATGTCCCTTCAAATATCTATTACTATCATTAATGAGTTAGAACATCGCATTGAATTAGAGCACATTCTCTTGTTGCATTTTTTATGCCTCACTTTGTCACCATCACAACACTTGTTTGTTGGGCAACCTTCATCACGCTCTATTTGATCCAAGTGAAGATAAAAAATTGCCCTATTTTGAAGTACTGTACTTCAATTGAGCTTTTATCACCTTCCTAATGCACTTTGGGGTCTCTGCATCCAAATATGAATTCAAAATTTCAAATTTGATATTCTAGTGGTAAATAGAAATTCCAAAATTCACCTCAATATGAAAAAATGGAGGATACATAGCCCGAATCAATGAACGGGGAGAGCCAAAAAACAATAGAAAGTCAGCCAAATGAAATGAGGAAAAAACCGATTGAAAACTATACCAACTGGCTAAAAATCGACGAAACTTTTGAAAATTTTCTAATTATAGTGTACGTATCCATGGAATAGCCGGTGCATGTACTAAAAAAACCGAATGGAAATGAGAAATGTAGGCTTTTGCCGAAGTAGCTCAAAAACTCCCCGCACACTGGCCCGAATCCACCTTGTACCATTGGCTATTTTGATACCAAAACAAATGAGTGAAATCGCCAAATCCCTCTGGCAGTGTTAGGTTCACCAACATCAAGATGCTATTGTCCAATAACATCGGAATGTATAGATGGTGCACACGTGGCTGATTCTTATCATTTCTTAATATTTTTTCTTTGCCTGCATGCAGAACATTGGTCACGCAATGAACATACAAAACAGAAATATCTCTAGCAGGCGGTTTGGAAGCTGTTCTCTTACTCAGAGCATCTCCACCGGTCCGGGCACTTTAGAAGTTTTTTACTCTCAATGTTTCTGAAAGAAACCTAGATTCATGCTTTTTTTTTCTGTTTCAGAAAAAACCTGTGTTTGTCTCTTGAGTTGATTTTTTTAAATAAAAAATCCTACGCTTATCTCTAAAATGAAATTAACTACTTAGGATATTTGGTGATATTTTTTGAGCTTTTATGTTCATTGATTGCTAATGTCAGCATTACAAACTTGATTTAGTGATTTTTGTTTGCAAATTTTGCCTATCATTAAGCTAGAATCATCAATGATATCAACAAAAAGATTTGGTTTTATTACAGATGGGACTACTTGAGCAACTAGGCTAACTTGTTCTTTACTAAGAATTGCATTGACACACTTCATATCAATCATTTTTCTAACCATTTGTGACAATAACAAAACACTTGAAATTTCAAAACTTTGGTACTAATTTTCTCTCCTTTTTCAAAAACCTTAATTCTAGAAAAAGCTAAAATTAGGTTTGGAATGGTTTAAGTCTAATATCCAATTACTTCCAATTACAATTTATTGTGGATATTCCTTAATTCCTCACAAACTCTCAAATACGGGTTTCTTTCATAAATAGAGGGAGTATCCGTATTTGTCAGGCCCTCATGCCCTTTGCTCTCCACCCATGCTTTTCAAAAGCAGTGGTCTTGCACTCCAAATTGCCCCATAAAGAATCCGTTGACCACTTACCAAGGAAAGTAGAGAATAAAGTTCACTAAACTTAAGATGAATATTGTCTTGAAGGGTCCCGCTTGATTTATTGCACATACGTTGATATGGGGCTAGAGTGGAAAGCATTGTTTTTTCACTTGCCAAAAAATGTGAGAGTTTGATTTTATACCATTTGAATATTCATTTGAGAGTCTTGAATTCATATTTGGATTCAAAGACCCTACTTTAGTCTAAACCCTTGGAAGAGGAACAATTGAATAACAAAAAAATAAAGAACAAATTATTACTATTACACTTGTTTGGAAAAACACCTGAGCTTTTTCACCCCGACCCCACATTAATGTATGTGCTAGTCAATTGAGCCAAAAGGCCCTTGCTAAACACAGTAGGACAAAGTGTTTTGAGGAGCTTCAACACTCTTCATCCACTTTAACCCTCTTTGAGCCACCAAAGGAGATGCCCTCATTATTAAGGTAGGAGCACCCATAAACGTCAAACTAAGGGTTTTGAACCTAATGACTATCTATAAACAACTAGCAAATTATAGGATCCTATTAGGAACAAAAAAAAATGAGTTTGCACTTTCAAATGTATTATTTGGATACTATAAGAATAAGTTATAAATTTTTAAAGAGCAAACTGCCATTGCACTCATAACCACTTTTAAGAATTCATGTTCATATGTTGTACATTCTTATCATTACATCTAATTCACTTCCACAAATTTTCCAAGATTTTAGAAGTGACGGTTATGGGGACACTGACGCTTGTGGGTGCTTCTACCTTAGAAGTTGGGAGTTACAACCTGCTTTCTTAACTTGTACATGCCAAGGTGGAGGGGTTTCAAATGATGAATAACATAAAAACTATTTTGTGAGATGGGAAAATTTATTTTTCATCTAATTTTTTAAAAAGGGATCATAGAAACATGATATACTATGAAAGATTAAAAAAGCAAACCTCATTGAATGCACTCATATTTTTAACCCCTAAACTCTAGGCTAGTCCTATAGCTGCCTTGTATTGTAGCATTATAATGTTGTGGCAAGTGCCCACACAAACTTGTAGCATTTTCAAAAGTTGCAAAAATCAATATTGCATACTCCCTCATGAAAATTGCAAAAAGGACAACATGGGACCTAACATTGTGTTTGTAAATCTTCTCACAATTTGGGTTTCCTAAAACTATGAGTGCATTTATTGGGGTTGCTTTTTACCTCCCATGATAGACCATGTTTATACATTCATTTTGGATAAAAACAAAGGGAAAAAGGTTTTTTTCCATTGGGAGATTACAAATAGGAGCATGAAAATGGAAAATATTACAAATAGGGGCACAATTTCAAAATAATTTGTAAACTTTTGTGATTTTATTTGGTTTAAAAATTGGTTGATTTAGATACATCACATTAAATGTTAGCTAACTTCCCAAAAACTTAGAGGTCTTTCTAAAAATTGCCATCCCCTTTAATAAATTTTTTATATAAGTTTGATTTGGAAAGGCTTTTAATATTTTTGAAAGTTAACTAACATTTAATGTGATGCATCTAAATCAACCAATGTCCAACCAAAAAAATCACAAAAATTTACAAACTATTTTGAAAATGTGCCTCTATTTGTAATATTTTCCATTTTCATGCCCCTATTTGTAACCTCCTTTTTTTCGCCCTACAAAGTATTCTTTTACTGTGTAGCGGACACTATCCATCTACCTCAACATTCAAGGATAAAGTGATTCAAATTACGAGAATATTCACAAACACAATGTTAAGTCTCATGTTACGCTTTTTGCAATCAAGGCCTTTGGATGTTTGTCACATTGAAATCTCTTGAATTGTGGGTCCTCCCATTGCGTGCTTTGTACCATTGGAAAGCTCTTGGCAAGGAGGTGTGCACAGGCTTGATTTTGTGACACTTGAACATACAATGGGAAAGTTGTTGAATTTCAAAGTTTTTTATGGATTAAAATTTTAGTAAATTACTTTTACTTTCGTTTTGGTAGCGTTCTTGGTATCACAGGAAAGCTCTCTCCAAGGAGAGTTGCACAAAATTGATCCAATGGCACATGGCCACATTGCTTTTTATGAAGGTAGCATGCATTGTTGAGGCTCAGTCTATTGCACATACATCAATGTGGGGCCAGGGTGGAAAACCTTAGGTTTTTCACTTGCCAAAAAAATGTGAAAGTTTAAGTATTGCCATCTAGTGATTGAATTAGGGAGTTTTGAATTTGTTTTTAAATTCAGAGACACTTTATTAATCTAGGGCGTGGAGGAGGATACAACTGAACAATATAAAATAGGAGATAAATTATTACCATTACCCTTCTTTGTGAAAAAATCTAAGGTTTCCACCCGAGCCCCACATCGATGTATGTGTAGTACATAACATTGTTAACCTTCACTAGGGGGTTCCCTTTTGCTTCCCCAATATGAGAATCCCCTAGCCAATGCCATTAGCTAGCTCTAGACCATCACCAATTGAGATCTTTAATCCCTAAAGGCCCAAGGAGCCCACTTTGGGCTTTATGAGAACTTGGGGCAGGTTCTATTGACTTCATAATTTAGAAAATTTTCATGAAATTTTTAGGATGGGTGCTACTCATCATAATCTACATGGGAAGCTTTATTTCATGTCATTCCAATAAGTAATGCAAAAGTTATAAGGTTTTTTCAATTTCAATGTCAAACCAGGCAGCAAAAAATACATTCTAATTTTGTTTATTTGTTTATTTTTTTAGAACTTTATAGATTGATACCTACTCAAAAAAAATTGAACTTCTCAATTCCAAATAATGAGGTAAGAGTTAAAAGGAGTTTTATTTTGCGGGTAATGAAGCTAGGAAGAGGGTAGAAAAAACATATAAAGTTATCTTTTACCCTCAATTTTGAAAATTTTCAATTGAAAATGAAAAGGAAAGTTACTAATTGTTTGTTAGAGCATTCTTACCATTGGGATTAACAATTTTCAAATTCTTCCAAAACTTATTAGCATATTAGTTATATTTTTCATTCATCAATACCTTTCACTTTACAATTTTTGTAAAAATGAATCCAAATTTTTTTGGTTAATTTTTTTATGTATGCTTTCAACCCATTCTCCAACATATTGCAAAAATTGCACAAGAAATACAACATACATGTTTTTCTCTAAAAAGTTTGAAAAACAAAACTTCACCTTGTAGAAGGACTAGAAAAGCCAACATTTTGAAGTTTAGGCACATCGATCTTGCAATAGGTGGGGATATTCATTTTGAAATTTTGGTACAATGTACTTGTGCAAGTCAACCAAAGGATCATACGGTTGGATTTGTTAAAAAGTAAGTTTCAATGAAGATTTTGACCTTAGTTTGGGACTAGCATTTTGATGCAGTTTTGGGCTCCTAAACACAAAAGAATTTTAGGGGTTAACTGAACTCTCCCCCAGGTATCTAGGAGGAATATCCCTCCATCTGGGGGGGAGGATTATGAGTGGATATACAATGTTACGATAGACCAAGCCCATTGTTGACTTTTCCAAGTGTTAGGAACAATGTTAAATCACGGGGCACTTGCCACATTGGCGTAGTGCTATAGAGAATGATGTTGACCAACCCGGATTTTGAAGGTTAAGGTAGCCGCACCCATGGGCGTAACGTCCCCATGGGCGTCACCAACAAAGTCAGGGTGGTTATGGGCACTTATGTGATATTTATGGGTGACAAAGTGATGGTTGTGGGTGACTCCATGACGGTTTTGAGTACCCATCTCACTATTTAAGAACCAACAAGCCTTGTTTTTAGCATCTCTTACACATGGTTCCTACAATTTCAGTGATTTTGGACTTTGAAAAATCTTTGTGAACAAATGCTTGCAGTTGGAACCTTGAAATTGATGCCAATATTTTTGGTTTCCACTTCCTAGCTTAGAGTATTTTTTTCAAAATTAGTCAATTGTTTTACCTACTCCAAAACCCTTATTTCCACGCTTATGGGTGCTCCTACCTTAATATCAACAAGGGGACTTGAGGAGGGGAGTTGGGCACCATTTGTGGAGACTAAAGATCCCAGCTGCCCTATCGACCTTGAGAAATCGCATACAATGGCCCGGAGTTTCGTCGGTGAGGACCCAATCCATGTGTACCGCTTGCTCTATTGCCATTTGAATACACTAGTGCTTGGATAGCGTCAACACTTTGGGCTTGTAGAAAGTGTTGACCTTATTCAAGCATTGATCATAAACAATCCCTCAATTTGTGTTACTTTCCCTAGTTTTAAGGGTTGCAACTTTGGAGGTGCTTTCCCACCCATGTTTTTGTAACACTAACCAAACGCCTTTCTAACTAAAAAGTCAAAATGGGAATTGATGAAAAGAAAATGTTGACCATATGCAAGCACTTGACCTTAACCAATCTTATAATACATGCTTTTGAGCAAAAGGGGAGTGGGGTTGTGATCTTATCCAATTGTTGCTCTTACAAAGATTGACGCTAACCAAGCACCACTGTATCAAAACAATCGAATCGACAGTACCTGGTTCCACTTCCCGTGACGCCACGTATCACCTAAGCTTAATTGAAAAAGTTGAGACTCAGCTCTAGATATTCAGCCCTCGAGTGCGCTTTTTCATGAAGCATTTCCCAGAGCCAGAGGACGGACTACAGAGGGATGCTTAACTGGGTCAAGAGCACTTCCAAAAACCGTCCTAATCCTCACATCTCACTCAATTAGTGGGCGTAAAGATTGACTCTTGAATCACACATGAGACGCATCTTAACCCTTTAAGGTCGAGCGTGCCAAAATTGGTCGTTTCAGGCATTTTAGTTCAAATAACTTTTGAACTACAACACGGTTGCAATTTTCATGGGAACTGAAGTGGGGGCATGAGAATCACTTCTCGAACAAGCCTATGATCAGTTTCATTGGGCTTACATTGAATCCTTGGTCCTAGCTTGAAGTAAGGGTATCCCAGGGAGCACATGAAAGAACTGTACGTGTATCGTAAATGAAGGGCCAGCTATGGGACACATGGCAGGTTTGCTCGTTTTAGGGTTGTCTTTTTGAACGGCTAGGAACGGCGAGCCCTATGGGTTGCGGCCACCACGTCGGCATGGATGGGCGGGTTTTTTCATCCGGCTCCATAGAGACTCATCCACCCTCAGTACAGGATTTCCACGGCTGATTTTTGCGCCAAAACGGAAATATCCATTGCGCGTACTAAGCTGGTGGAGCATCCCAAGCGCGAGAGTGCAAGCTCCTACTGGTATTGGCGGAAATTTTGGAGGGGCGTCCAGATTATTAGTGGGTGCTGCTTTGGGGGAGAGAAGATTTGCCCACAAGCTGTCCAATTTCATTATCACTTGAGCAGCCGGTAGACAATGCAGCCGTATTGGGCGATTTAGAGAGCGCGCTGTTAGAGTAGGGGGAAGGTGGAATGATTTTGCGTGGTGGAGAGGAAGAGAGCGCCGTTTTCAGCATGACTGTTGTTTTTTGGAAGCAGCTGTAGTACTTGAAAGAGGTAGTGGGATTAGTTCACGATGCAAGATGGAGTACGCACGAGTTGCCGCAAAAATGAGGGACGCAAGGGCTAGAGCCAACGCCCTCCGGAGAGAGGCGTTCACCGCATGCCTTTTAACGCTCAAGAGTGGCCGCTTCTTCCAAGAGCGCCTGGCAATTTTCATCGCATCGTGCCGAGGCTGCGTTCGTGGGTTGCTGAATTCAGTGTTGAAGGGTTGGAGCAAGATTGTGTGGAGGGGTTGCTCGACCGCTCTTACTTGCTATCGCTTCCTCTGCCTGCTAGTACCGTTCTTCGATACTTCGATGGGGTTGTCACCAGCACGTCACTGCGGTACATTTTTTGGTAGAATTTGGAGAAGATTCCGGGGTGGACAACAAGGCGAGAAGTGTGAGTCCCAGATTTAGCACCAAAAGTTTTGAATTTTTTTTTTGTTTTACTTAGTGTTGAAATTACATTAATATAAGTAGAATAATCATTTATGTTGATTTAGATTAGTTAGACCAAATGTTTAACAGTACGCCATTTATCCTACTCCATTTGGTAATTCATTAGGAGAAATTTAGTGAGATTTAGTAGTTTAGTTAGTTTGAAGTAACACACATACATGGGGCTTGGAATCCCCTCCAAAAGTCCCCATTAGCTTAATTAAAGAGGGTTAGTTTAGGAGTAGATTAGCCATGCCATGGCCAAGGGCCACATCACCTAGTCCAAGTCACATTATTGATTTGATGTGTTTATACCTAAGGTTCCCAAGACCTTCCGCTTTTCAAAGAGCGTGATTCCAAGTAATTAACTTTGCTAAGCTATCAGTCAATCCTGGTCAAAGGAGGTTGACAAATGGTAGTAAAATGCTAGCAAAATTCATGAGAGAGTTTCTCAAGGATTTATGAAGATCCCCCAAGTTTCAAGTCATTTTGATAGCGGCGAGGCCTTAAACGACGATATCCATCCAGTTTCAAGAAAACGAGCAACATCTAATTTCAAAATATCATCCATTTAGAGCCCAATTGACAAAAGCAAGGAGTGTTTCTCAGCTCCCTTGACAACGCTGAAAGACCTCGAAAAGTGAAGTCCTTAATGTGAGATGAATTTCCAATTCTGGATTTTTCATCCATCCACCTTTAACCCTTTATTCAAGATTTTGACGCCTTATAGCTCGAAATTGGAAGTGTGAACAATCAAAACTGGCTATTTCGGATCCAAGGAATCCAATGCCACCGTCTGTTTATTGTTTGGAGCTACATTCCAAAAATTATGGAAAATTCATCCAAATTTCAACCATTTTGAGTTTTTCTTAAATTTTAGGTAGATTTCAAGGGATCTATGGATCTCCTAGATAGAGGGCCGAGGTGTCCTCCCCCAAGGATATAAAGGGAGGCCTACCTCCTCCCCAAAAGACACTCTTTCCTTAAATCACTTGTCATCTCTTTAGTCACTTATAGCCTTTTCCCTTGTAATCTAATTCTTGCCACTCCTCTCACTTAGAGCCATGGCTCACTCTCCCCCTTAGAAGTTGTTGAGTTCTATCGTAATAGAGTCCCCTCTTGCATTGTGCCCCAAAATCCTTGGGTTAAAGGAGTTGAGCCTTTCAAGTTAGTAAGAAAGAATTAGAATTTTTGAGTGTCAATTGCAAAGGTGTCTCACTAACCCCTAGGAGGTTGAATTATAATTGGCGATGCCGCTTTTTCACACTTCTTAGAAGTCTTGGTCAACTATTGTGATCATTGGCAATCCCATAGTCAGCCATTAGTATAGGAACTCACTTTACCCCTTATAGCCCACCACTCCACTACTAGAATGCCACCCACTTACCAGAATTTTGCCTTCATGCCTTCACCAATCGTCAAGCCCTTCTAATAACTCTTAAGGAATCATTTCAGCTTAGCTCTGGCCAGCTCACTTGATTCCCTAGGCAGTTCTCTAAAGGACCGCTTGATTCAGTGATTTCTCTTAGCTTGAGACTCCGCCTTGCTATAGATTTCTCTCAGTCTTGCGGCATTGTTCTACTTGGCCTCACACATCCAGCTCACTAGCTCCTAGCTCTCGAGACTAACTTCACAGCCTCAGTTTGCTAGCTCCCAGCTCTCAGAAACTAATCCTTGCAGCCTCAGCTTGCTAGCTCCCAACTCTTGGAGACTGATCCTTGCAGCCTCAACTTGCTAGCTTCTAGCTCTCGAGACTGATCTTTGCAGCTTTAGCTGTCGAATTCTCTGCCCACACTAGCCCTCGAAGTTGATCTCACATCTAACCACTAGCTCTCAACCCTTAAGACTGATCTTCACACAGCTCGGCTTGCTAGCTCCAGTCCTTGAGATTGACCCTTGTGCTTCAGCAGCCAAATTCTTTGTTTTTCTGGCCCTTGGAGACTGATCTCACAACTCAGCTTGCTAGCCCCTAGCTTTCAAGACTGATCCACATACAGCTTCAGCTTGCCAAATTCTCTGTCTCTCTAGCCCTAAAAGCTGATCCTCATAGCCAGCTCATTAGCCCCCAACCCTCGAAACTGATCTTCGCAGCATTAGCCTACTCGCTCCTAGCTCTCGGAGACTGATCTCCCAGCTTAACTGCCAAATTCTCTGTCTTCTCTAGCCCTTGAGATTAATCCTCATAGCCAACTCAATAGCTCCAACTCTCGGACTGATCTCACCGCCAGCTACCAAATTCTTTGTCTTCTCTAGCCTTCGAGACTGATCCCCATAGCCAGCTCACTAGCCCCTAACTCTCGCACTAATCCTCACAGCCTAGTTGCCAAATTCTCTGTTTTCTCTAGTCCTTGAGACTAATCTCACAGCCCAATTCGCCAAATTCTCTGTCTAAACTCTCGTCCTCAAAGACTGATCCTCACAGCCAGCTGACTTGCTCCCAACTCTTGGATTGACCCTTGCAGCTTTAGTTGCCAAATTCTCTGTTCTCTGACCGATTAGCAAGCCGCAGCGTCTCGTGATGGCGCAGCAGCCATGGCCACAGTGTTCAGATCTACTCTGACCTACCTGGCCTTACTCGGACCTATCTAGACCTCCGACCCTCACCCGGCTTCCTTGAGCTCTGCATCTGTCGCCCCTGCCGTCCTTGCCAGCCCTGCCAGGGCAGAAGGTTCGGCCTCCCTCTCTCAATAGGTAATTTTGACTCTGTGGGAATTGTTTAGGAAGCTCTTAAATGCCTTGCCTACTCTTTGATTTGGCATGATAATTTAACAATTGTTCTGAAGCACGGGAAGACTCCTATTTTGTTTGAAGTGGAGATTGCGTCATAGCGGGTACGTGAAACAATACAACGTCATATTTTGTCTATTAGTGGAGTTAAGAGGTACTCCCTTACATTAAGGATACTATCACATTCCTCTAATTTAAGAGATACTTCCCTAAAAGATTGGAACTTGGAGATTGGTTTTTGTTGTGATTATTTGTCACATGGCTATAGCCTAAACCAATACGATAGAAAGGGTTAATTGAACAGCCCACTAGAGTATTGTAATTATTTGTCTCTAGGAGTAGGATCACTACCCAATTAATATAGCACCACCACCACCACGCCTAAGGGAGAATGGAGGCCATTCACGACCAAGCCATAGGATATGTGCACCCCCATGACGAGGTATGATTACTTATGCCCCCATTTCAATTAGTCACAAGAGACACCTTGAGTAAACCACTCTTTCCTTTGTTCATCATTGTATATTGTAGGCTTATTAGTAAAGATCTATTGCTTGGAAGACATCTTTACTTAGAAATCTACAACCAAAACCACCCTCTTGCCATTATAGTTAATTTCCTAGTTTTGTTAGAACCTGGTTGTATTTGCGCTTACTTCTCAAGGGGGAGGTTTGAACACTCATAAAAAGCAGGCTCGAATGGCGGATTTTTCAAATGGCTCTATAAAGAGCTCCAAAATTCCGTGTACTCAAATTGAAAGCCACAAGTGACAATTGTTGGACTCTGTTGAAGGGCCTATCAATGTCAAGGCGTCTCTTTCCTAGCTTCATGGATCATGGGAAAGGGTGTGGCGAGGGATTATGTAGGAAGGTAGGAGCGGAACGTCGAGGCCCTCAATTACTTGTTCAGCATTGGCGCAATGTCAAAAGAAATAGTATTTGGAAGTTAGTCCACTAGTGCATAGTGAGAATTCATTGAAGAATGTCCATCACTTTTGAACCAATGGAAGCTATGCCCTTGATGTGCTGTAGGGACTTGGGAGTGATTCTAGCATCCCAACTTGGTTTTACACCACTTCATCTCAACTGAGAGTGATGACGCCACGCACATTGGAGGAGTTGATACCCTGTGCTGTAACTGTGGCTCATTTGCCAAAATAGAAGTAAAAACAATGCATTAATACTTATCCATCACCAACAGTATGTGGCCACTTCATATGAGAGCAGTAACGTGTTCAGTGCAGAGGCAGAGGGGAGTGGATTTGTGATTGCAAAAGACATGCGATCTTTGAATGTTGGTAACACCAGATCATCTGTCCTATAGCCTAATTGTTATGGACATACTAAATACAAAACATAAAAGACTTGTTTTCAAAAAAATATGGGATAGAGTGTATGGCAAGATGTATGAGAAATAAGACTAGAATTGATAAGTCAAGAGAGTACAAGAGTAACGCTAAAGAGATGAGCTATAAGCTCTAAGAGTTGCATTGTTGAAATTGAGGAACTCTTCAGTCTTGACTTCTATGTATACTTTTAAATATGAAACCTTCTAGCAACTTCTATTAGAGGTTTCCGGAATACTCTAATTTTTTGTGCAAGCTATTTCTATCTAGGAAACTTCTTGAGAAATTTCCACTTGTTTATGAGTTGTTTTTCTAAGTAACTTCTATATTCTTCTAGAAGGTTTTATAAGCTTTTACAAGCTTCCAGAGAGTTCTATAAGCTTCTACAAACTTCTAGATAGTTCTACAAGCTTCTATTGTATGTTTGTGACATCACCTCTCTTTCAAACTTTGAGGTCTCTGAGAAATGTGTCATAGAGTTTTTTTAAAGGCGCAGAAAATAAAAAATATGTCGCATAGTTTTTGCAATATATTCAAGTTGTCTTTGCCGTGTCAGATGATTCATAGGTCCCTGCAACCAACAATAGTGACTCACATCTTCTACTTCAGACTAAGCATGAACTTCCGTATCTTCATTGTGAAAACTTCCTTTAAATTCTGCTTCTGCATGATTATCATGAGCAAGCTCAACTTCAAAAACAATGACCAATGATTTATTGTTAGGTATCCTCCGTCGTCTTCTTGGTTCAGCTGGTTCTTCTTCTTGACGTCGGCGGCGAGAGTTACTTGGCTAAGATGACACGGTTGGCATAGCATCCGTAACGTGACTATTCATAACTAAAATCAAAGTGTAGAAACGACAAACTAAAAACTGAAATGAACAATATGTAGTTTCTCCTCTCATTTAAAAAAATTTAAAGGTCTAAACTCTTCAAGATTACGCAAGCACGTTGGCAATTGTTCTATTTGCGGCTATTTTTCTTTAAATAGATGTCGTTGATGAAATTCTCAAATTTTTATCGATGAGTTGGCAAGATTACTAGCTGGTTCCGGTGTGTGTTCATTGATGTCATATCTACGCCAATGAATCAAGTACTCAAATTTTGTTCGCTTGATTCTTGAATCTAATACCTTTTCAACTTCAAATTTTCGATGGTTGTCAATTTCCAATACTGGAGAAGGCAGTTGCTTTTGTCCTGATATAGATAATTCGTTATAAGTCTCTAGAAGTGAAATATAAAAAACTGGATGTATCTTTATAGATGTTAGTAGTTCCAAACGATAAGCTACTTCATTGATTTGCTTTTGAAATGCAAAAAGTCCCAATTTGCGATAATCTAACTTATCACATGGTCTGATAGTCTTTACATTGCGCCAAAGAAGCCATACTTTTTCACCAACTTGGAATGAAACTTGTTCTTTTCTTAATACATCTATTGTCGTTTTATATCTTTTTCGAGTTACTTTTTTGAGACTTCTTGGAGTTCTGCCATTTTTGTAGCAAATTCTTTTGCTGCAAAGATCTTAGATTTTGATGGTTATAGCATGTCTAATTTTGGATGATGCCCATGATTAAAATAGAAAGGTGTTTGCTGCGTAGAAGCATGGATAGTCTTATTATAAGCAAACTCTGCCAAAAGTAAATAAGATGTCCAGTCATCTTATTGATAGTTGATAATACATCTCAAATATTGCTCTAAAACTTGATTGATCCGTTCTCTTTTTCCATCAGTCTGTGGATGAAAAGCAATAGATAATTTGATATTCATTTTTAGTATTTCAAAAAGTGACTTTCAAAATTTTGAAACAAATTATGGACTATGATTTGAAACAATATCATTTGGTAGACCATGATAGCAATGAATATTGTCCATAAAAGTTCTTGCTATTTTTTCACCTGTGATTACCTTTTTGCAAGGTATAAAATGTGAAATTTTAGTCAATTTATTCACAAGCACAAAAATGGTGTCAAAAGTATTTGATGGCAAAAGATCTATGATGAAATCCATGAAAACAAATGACCATGGTTACTTTAGAATCGGTAACGGTTGGAGCAAGTTATATGGTCGATGTCAAAGGTTCTTGGATTTAGAACAAATATTGCATGAAAGTACAAAATCTTTGATTGCCTTCTATAACTTAGGCCATTAATAATCTCAAGAGATAAGTTCTACGGTTTTATTGAATCCAAAATGTCCAGTCGCTGGAAAATCATGTCGTGCTTGAAGAATCCTAAATCGTGTTGGTCTTTCTAGAATATATAAATGTTTTTAAAAATACAAAAGATTATCTTCAAATTTGAACTTAATAAAGTCTTCTGAATGTTTGTTGATTTGATATTTAATGTATAAAACAAAAAAGTCTGATGTTGATGCTATACGGACTTGATCAAGAAATAATGAATCCATTTGCATTGAAATTGTAGTTGCTCAAAGATAAAATTGTTCAGACTTTAATAATATTGTCCATTGTTAATCATACTCTTCTTATCATTTTTTTTGAGCAAGATATGCTCTTTTTAATAAGGTATCTTATAGCCCTTGTTATTTTCTGGCTCTATAAGTAATATTGAATTCAAATCAAGACAAAGACATGCTGTATCGCGCTTGACAGCAATTCAAAACACGAGCTGACATAAAGTATTTAAGATTTTATAATTTGTATAAACCGTGACTAATTGAGTTGCCCTGTCAAGGAGGTGGCGCCACTTTTGAAATAAGTCCATAATAGCAAGGAGTTCTTTGTCGTGAATCTCATAGTTAATTTTTACAACTGAAAATTTTCTTGAATGAAAAGCAATTAGATGTAATTTCCCTTCTTTCCCAAATTGTGACAATACCGCTCTCAATGCAAAGTTAGAAGCATCAATTTCCAGAAAAAATGGTTTATCAAAACTTGCAATTGTCAGCACAAGAGCTAAAGTAAAAGCTGTTTATAGTTTTTGAAATGTCAATTTTGCTTCAATTCTTCACTCTAACTTTTTTTTGCATGTTAATTGTGTGAGTGGAGTAGCTATTTAAGAATAGTTTTTAATAAATGTCATGTAAAAGTTTGCAAATCCAAAAAAATATTGTATGTCACACATTATTTTTGGCGTTGTTCAGCTACTAATAGCGTCAATTTTTTAAAAATTCATTAATAAGCCTTTGTTGGAAATGATATAGCCCAAAAATTCTATTTGAGATTTATTAAATACACATTTTTCTAACTTTGCATATAGTTTGGCATCTTGTAATTTTTGTAAAATAAGGCGTACATGTTGTTCATAATCTTTTGAGTTTTTTGAATAAATTAGAATGTTGTTTAAATAACATACAACAAAATCGTCAAAATACTTTTGAAAGATGTTGTTCATCACGTGTTGGAATATGGCTGGTACGTTGGTAAATCCAAAAGGCATAAAATTATATTCAAAATGACCGTACTTTGTTCGAAATGCAATTTTTCATTTTTTTTTGTTGATGCGTACTAGATTATAAATACCTCGCAAGTCGATCTTGGTATATATGTTTGCTTTACCAAGCTGCTTAAAAATCCCTAATATTAATGATAATAGATATTATTTTTCATAGTGAGTTTATTGATGCTACGATAATCAACGCACATTCGTAAAGCATTATCTTTTTTTTTAACAAATAATATTAAAGCGCCAGCAGGAGATTTTGAATGTCAGATGAAATTTTTGGCTAAATTTTCAACAATATATTCTCGTAATGTTGAAAGTTTATTTTGAAATAGATTATAAATAGGTCCAAATGGTGGTTGGACGCCCTCTTGAAGATTAATGGCACAATCATAACGTCGATGTTGCAGTAATATATTTGCATTTTTTTTAAAAAATACGTTGTCCTGATGGAGATTCCTCCATCATGTAAATACTTGTTATTTATTTATGTTTGTGTTGATTTCAATAAATCAACAGTTGAGGCAAAAATGATGGTCGTGGTGAGGACCACGGTTTGGTGACAGCGCAGCGGCTATAGATTCCAATGCGCTGCGCCGTCTTGTCACATGGACAACTCAGGGGGGTAGATAGCGGGTTGGTTGGGCCAATTTCCTGCCTCACTAGCTGCCAAGCCGTGAGCCGCCATCACCGCTCGACAAGTTCGATGGGATTCAAACTCGGACCGGCGGGCGGCCAAAGACGACCGCTTCTCCAGCCAACCACGTCCACGACTTGGCAACTGAAGACAAACGTTTAACGCTATTATATGCTCGTAAGGGCACGTGGCCACTTTACGATGGTGTTTATTTTGTAATTTAATCATTTTCATATGTTTATCTAAATATTTTGGAAGGCTCATATATTTTGTCTTTGTTTGAATAAAAATACTAAAGATTTAGAAGTCAATGGGAAGGTGTGAAAGGTGTGAAAGGAAAAAGGTTTTGGCATCTATGGTGGGGTTAGGATAAGGAAGAGCATGGGCTGATATGTCCCACCTTTCTACTTTAGATAGGGTCGAAATTATGAAAAAAATGATTCCTTAGTTGTTGAAAGTTAGTGTATGAATGTTGGTGGAAAGAAGGGGAAAAATCCTGAAACTTTGATGTGAGATTTTTTTCTATGTATACATGATTTTGAATTGAAATTTGAGAAGATTGTTTTTTGTGTGATTACCTTTCCAAAATGAGTTTGCAAGTTTGATTTGAAGTTGTGATGCAAAAGTTATGAGTGTTTGAATTTTGGAGTCAAAAAGCCAAACTATGAAAAAAGGCTGAGACTTTGACAAGCCATAACTTATGATTTGTATATCATTTTGCAACAAGATTTAAAAAAAGTGTTTATCTTAATATTAGCTTTTTAGAAAGTCCTTAAACTTGAGGTTTGAAGCTAAGACGAGAAAGTTATAGAAGTGTGAAGGTTTGGAGGTGGCTGCCCTTTTGTTAGGAGAAGGCCGAGACTTTGAAGAGCTACAATTTTTGGACAATATGAGATATTCTTCTCAGATTTTTAGGAGTGATATTTTGTTGTCATAGCTTTTTGAATTGTCTGTAATCATTTCATTTGGAGTTTTATTGAAGAAGTTATAGTGGGTAGAAGTTGAGGGTGTGGGTGCTCTCTAAAAAATTGAGACTCACACTTTGATTGACTAGAGCTTTCGGACAGAGTTTTGTTTTGAAGTGAAAATTTTATGGATTGTAGCCAATGATATCATCTTTTTAAATTAATAACACGTTTCTATGGGTGATGTATAGAACAAAAGTTATAGAGGTTTATAGATGCAGTGTTTAGTTTGTAAGGAGGAAGAAGAGCCTCTACTTTGAACCCACATAACTTTTGGACAGTATCTTAGATTGAATTGAAATTTGAAAGAGTGTAAGAAAGTTAGAAGAATTTTTCAAATTGCTATTATACTTAGCATTTGAATCTTTGAGCCATCTGTGGCACTAGATAGAAGGTCGCTGCTTTTCTAGGACTTGTTATTTGTGATTTTCCCCATTGTTTTTATTTAAACATGAAGACATGAAGACTTGAAGATCTGAAGATATGAAGATTTCATGAGGAATGTTTTGAGTTTATTTTTTATGTATGTATGGGATGTGGCTTTGTTTTTCCTAGCCGGTTTTGAAGGCTCGTTTGTCAATTCATTTTCATTCTGTTTTGTAAACCTTGTTGCGGGCAATTTGGGTTAAACCAAATGTAACCCCATTTATTATTGTGGTGACAAAATGGAATTGATCACCTACATGGCTGAGACTTGCTTTGTTCTCACGATCTGCAGTTTTGGCTAGCAGTTCGTGAATTTGATTTTAGGATCCCGTCATACGGACGGCAGCTTGTGTCTGCTGTTCTGATCTACCCGGCCCGTATCTAGTGGGTTCTTATCCCTACCTTAATCCTTATACCTTTAGAGCCAGTCACAGGATAGGTCAACGAAAGACTGAAGACTGAAGATTTGAAGAGAAGATCAAGATTAAAGACGATTTTAATCGGCAACGCACGATCGCAGCAAGACACCCTGCGTGTTCTCAAGGCGCGCTCCTCTCAACCTGACAACGTCTTTAAAGCCTTGATACTAAAGAGGGATAATTTTTGTATTGTCCTTTGATAAATCAGTCATTGATGTAGCATAAATAACAAATGTTATTTTATTTTTTATTATTTGCATAAAAATTTTAACTCCAAAAAATAAAGGCTAAGGTTATTTTTTCTTTTTTTGTAATTTTCTTGAAGAAATTTTCTGTAATTGCCAATCAATATTTGAATTGTGTAATTCAAACCAAAAAAGATCAAGAACTATTGAATTAATAGGGCCTTGAATGATATTAAATACAATGCTTGAAACTGCATTTTCTAAATTCATTTTTAGAGGATTTGTTTTTTTAACAACATTTTCAGAAGCAAGTGGTCGACCATCAATAGCTTCTACAAGCGCCAGATGAGTTTTTTTTAATAAGCATATGTTGTATTGAGATGCAAAATTCTTGTCCACAAAACATGCTAAAGCTCCAGTATCTAATAAAGCCGTTGTCGAAATTTTAGTATCAAATAGTTCAATATTTATAGGAAATGTAAAATATGGAGACGGATCTGTAGGTAGTATGAAACCTTTCATTGAAGATATGTAATTAATGGTGTCCAGTTGCGTAGTTTCTACGGTGACTGGGCGCTTTTGTTTTTCGATTTTTCAATATTGGTAGATGTATTTTGTGCCTTGAATCTGTTTAATTTGTGTCAACAATCTTGTGCTTAATGTTTTGGTTTTCTGCAATATAAGTATAAATTCTCTTGTTTTCATTTTTTTTTTCTTGGGTTAATTGTTTGTAATGTGTTGCATCAGTTTACATTGGTTTGGGTCCTGTTGAGCGGTTTTCTGTGGTCTTTGAAGACTATATTAACAATATTTGATATGCTTCTGTCCATTCAAACATTTGCTCTTAACGTCTTTCAAATAAACAATTATTGCAAGCACTTGCTTGAGTAATGAATTCTTCTAAAGTGAACACTTTTGGCATGGTAAGCAATAGATATTTGACTTTGTTTTTTAGACCAAATAAAAACTGGTTCATAAATGCTTTATTATTCCAATCAAAATTACAAGTAAGCTGTTGAAATTTAGTAACATAGATGGCAGCTGATTGTGAACCTTGTTGTATATTTTGCATCTTTGTTTCAGCCACTCTCTTTCGGTCATTATCTCCAAATGTTGTTATGAATACATCTAAAAATGCATCTAAAAATGCATCCAAATTGTTCAATAGTAGCAAATTATTCTCTTTGAGAGAGGCAAACCAAACAAGGGCGTTGTTTGATAAAAAAGAACCAATAAATTCCACTTGAGTATAGCCATCAACGTAACAAGAAGGATGTAGCCGTAAAAAGAGCTTGACTTGGTATACAAAACCTCAAAATTTTGATCTTGTTCCATCAAACTTCTCATGCAAACTTATTCTTCGTTCTTTTGTTAGTAAAAGATGTGTTGGTAAAGTTTGATTTCAAGCACTTGCTTCCTTGAATTGTAAGTTTTCTTTTTGTAAGCACAGCAGTTCATTGTTGGTGTCTTCAGATAAGACATTGATTTGTCTTTTCATTCTAAGATTTCTCAACCAAGTGATTTCAGCATGAATATTGTTCAAAAGTTTTTGAAGGTCTGCAATTGTCGCAAATCTATTTTCTTTTCTTTCATGAACGTTTTCCATCTCTTGGTCAGTGCTCGCCATAATAATGTTTATACACCAGTAGTACAAAAATTACACGACAGGTACAATTATTTAGAGGTGTGTACTCCATAACTTCTAAAAAATTTAAACCTTTCAATAGAAGGATAGTCCATCTTCTTAAGAAAGATCAAATTTAATAGACGAAGAACATTACTGTATTAAAGCAGGATAATTTGCAACCTCTAAAAAGTTTTTGTTCTTTTTAAAAGAGGGATAGTCCACACTCTTTCAAAAAGATCAAACTTTGATATTGCTCAAAAAACAGTCTCGACAAATTATTATGGACGTACTAAATACAAAACATAAAAGACTTGTTTCCAAAAAAGTTTGAGGTAAAGTGTATGGCAAGATGTATAAAAAATAAGACTAGAACTGATAAATCAAGAGAGTATAAGAGTAACTCTAAAGAGATGAGCTATAAGCTCTAAGAGTTGCGTTGTTGAGACTGATGAACTTTTTAGTCTCGACCTCTATTTATACTTCTAAGTATGAAACCTTCTAGCAACTTCTACTAGAGGTTTCCAGAATACTCTAACTTCTCATGCAAGCTATTTCTATCTAGAAAACTTCTTGAGAAACTTCCACCTATTTATGAGTTGTTTTCATAGGTAACTTCTATATTCTTCTAAAAAATTTTATAAGCTTTTACAAACTTTTAGAGAGTTTGACAAGCTCCTAGATAGTTCTACAAGCTTCTATTGTATGTCCGTGACACTAGTAGACGTCGGCCTGCGGTTCCAGATTTTTTCACCTACTTGGATGATCTGTGGACATCTGCTCCCGATTGCTCCAACAATGGACCGCTGCTCAACCAGTATTGCGTGCCTTAGCCCAATGTTTCTGAAGAATTTTCCCGGCCTAATCAGCAGGCTCATGCTCGTCCAACACCTATACCGGAAGAGTCACACGATTCAGCAAACAGTGATATCCATGCCGGAAATGAAGGAAGCAACGCCGACCAAGACGGAGGGACCGTTGATCCACCAGTAACAATCTCAAGTGAAATCTCAGTCAGCTCTAGTGTGAGAGTGGTTTTCAATTGTATGGAGTGGGGGAGGGGAGGAATGTCTGCCATGCCCATGTCCCTATGCGGTTGGAGTAGTTGTGCAAGTTCTGCGAAATGCCGACTCTATAGTGGGAGAGTATGTCGTCAATTTTGGGGAGTACTTCGGAATCCAAAAGATTCAGGCACTCGACTGTACCAAGGTACTTCCAATGCATGAAGTTCAACCGCTGCTTCCATGGGTTCCTCTAGTCCCGGAAGATGCACCAACTTCTGAAGGGAGGGATTCACAGACCAAAGGGGGGTATGCAAGCCGACGGGGCCATGGACGTAGTAGCGTGCGGGGCCGACGACGTGGTGCAGCGGCAAGCCGTCGCGGTTGTCCACTCCATACCCTTGCTCATACTTCAGACCCAGCAAGGATGCCTGATGAAACCGACAATGTGCATGACATAAACGGAAATGATCCTCGAGATAGTTGGGGACAGCAAGGACGAGGCTGTGGACGGGGTCGAGGAGCAAGGCGAGGAAGGGGTCCAAGTCAGCCTCACGGACGAGCCTCAGATTGGGTTCCAACTACCATTCTAGAGCCGATTCATCATGATGATCTAGACAACGATTCTCCATGGAGGAGAGAGGGTGCCATTGACACGGGTTCAGGTTCAGAAGACGGATCCTCAGAATCGGAGCTTGACCCTCTCAGTACTCTGGATGACCTAGCTGCTCTAGGGATCTCCGCCATCGGACCCACGCCTGAAGTGGAATCATTTGAGGAGAAATACCAGGAGCGCAACTAGCATTGCAAGTCCTGGAAATTGAAGCCCCGAGAAGCTTTTACCGGCCCTACACCTGGTCCCAAAAATATTACGCCTCATACCCAGAGCCCCATCCATTTTTTTGAACTGCTATGGGATGAGGATGTCTGGTCGAAGATGCTAGTAGAGAGCAATAGTTATGCACAGTGGACAGACCCAAAGACGGGGAAGCCTGAAGGTGGTCTTGAGGGTGGTAAGGCTATCACAGCTATCGAGCACAGGCGCTTTATTGGAATTTGCTACTTGATGGGCGTGAAGGAATTATTCGAGATCAAAGACTACTGGTCAATGAAGTCATCACCTCTACATTCACAGCAAGTTGCAGGTGCCCTGACTAGGGACAAGTTCGAACACATCCTCCGTTGTCTCCATTTCACGAGCAACAGGACGTACGTGAGGAATAGGTCTGACCCAAATTTCAATCCGATAGGGAAAGTCAGGTGGCTCTAAGAGGCCTTGACCTCAAACTTCCGGAGGCATTTACATCCAGGGCTGTATGCTTGTGTTGACGAGTCCATGGTGGCGAACAACGGCCGATTTTGTAACTTCAAACACTACATGCCTGCTAAGCCTATCAAGTATGGCTTGAAAGTCTGGGCACTTTGCTGTTCGACCACCAAGTATGTACTGAGGCTCGAAGTGTATGTAGGTGCTACTGGAGAGGAGCCAGTGGAGGTGGGTGAGCTCAGCCGTGGTTCAGGTTACAGTGTAGTCTCGAGATTGACAGAGGAGCTCGATCACCAAGGTTATGCTGTTGCATGTGATAATTTCTTCACATCGCCAGCGCTCTGACTCATTGTATGACAGAGGTATTTATGCCATTGTTACCGCTTTGGGAAACCGAAAGGGATATCCCAATTCCTTGAGGATGGGTGATAAAGAGACACGGGGGACGTTGCATATTCGCATGCATCGGGATCAGCGAATGTCAGCCATGTACTGGAAAGATTGCAAGGGGATTCTGTTTCTTTCGACTGTAGTGGACCCTTACAGGAAGAGCTGCACCATAACAAGGCATGTTACTACTGGAGAAGAAATTACGTTGCAATGCTCTCCTCACCAGCTAACGTACACTAAAAACATGCGCGGAGTTGATATTCAGGATCAACTACGAGGATCCTACTCAACTTCAATATCGACCAAGAAATGGTGGCATAGGTTGTTCACTTTGGATTAGACACGGCACTGACAAATGCTTATCTTTTGTACAAGCATTGGTGCTGGGATCACAGCACCTCTCCAGTGATTCACAAGGACTTCCAGCTATCTATTTCCAGCGCGCTAATGGTCTCTGAGGTTGCCCCCCCAGGCACCGTGCGTGAGGATCCACTGACAGCAACCTAATTTGCCTGTCCGTGCTGCAGGATGGCAGAAGTGCTTTCAATGCTTTTGTCGAGCACAGCACACCTGTCCTAGACACATGAACGTTCGATTACATCCTGGCGCTTGTTGAATATTGTACCACAATGAACATTGATGTGGTCATTTTCTGGCTGTTGTAGAGTGGATGCAGTTTTCTAAGCTGCCATGATTTGTTATACAAATCAAGAAGTGGAGGTAAGTATTTGTATTCGCATCTTTAGTTTCAGTATATTCTGTGTAGATTGTTAGTGCTCATGGAAGGTTTCTGGTTTTTGCACAATTCTAGGTAGTATTTGATAGTGTTTCCTTGTTCATTCGCTTTGTTTCCACAGAGCGGACCTGGCTCGACGACACGGTGAACTCCCTCTCCGACCCAGTACCGACTAAGTGAAGCCTGGAGCTCCGAAGTGTGGGTAGGAGCAGGTCTATCTTGGAGAAGGCACCGTATGTACGTAGTGATTACTTTTCGTGCAGGAACAATTTGTGAACCTGGTCACACAATTTTGTATTTGCCAGCCGTCATTGTGGACTGACTTTCACCCTTCATTCAGCTTTAGTTTTGTTTTGCTGCAACTGTCGAACTTCATTTTGAATGGTGTAGCTAATTTTACAAGGCTCCCAAGAGCACATCATAGCAGGGCCTCGAAATGCAGAGCACAGGGTCAGCCGAGAGGAAATGGACGGTGAGCTTTTGGTTACATTAGTGCACAAAACTTTTTGATGTGTATCGATTGTGCTTATAGACGTAAGCGAGATGTAAGTCGTGTGATAGCAAAGGAGGCACTAATCTAGATGGTCTGATAAGCCCCAAGGCGGTAGTAGATGGCAGAGTGTGTGAAGGCTAGGCCGTCGTAACTTTGACGCGTGAATCAATCTGGTGTAGCAAAGACCGGAACTCCAAACCTTCTTGTTCTTGTCTTGCGTGGCTGATCTCCCGCGGCTCCAGGGTGTCATGGAACGCAGACTTCATTTGTTCCCTGGGGATCATCATCCGTGATCTGTCCGGGTTGCATGGCGTTATATTTGTTGGGAACCTGTCCGGAATGCACGGCAACCCTTGCAGATCAGAAAGAAGCTGACATGTCCATGGACTTGAGTTGCAAAAAGAAGCCGCTTACTGAGATACCGTAGCAATACCATCCTTCCTCGATACACCGTGTATTCTGCGACAGCGCTGTCGATGCAGTTGTTTAAACTTGTACGGACCATGCTCAATTCGACTGAGGGGCACTTTTGCAACCTTCCACCGTTTCAATTGAATTTTGAGCATACCTGAAGCCGTATACAGGTGTGTACATCGGTTTGCCAGAAACAACTTATCGACAGAGACAAGCTCACTCTGCGATGCCTGGAACACTAATCCGACCTCAAATGCAGTTGAAGAAACTTTCACGTGATTCGTATGATGGTTACCTGCAACTCTTACTGTCTGAAATTCACAAAACCGCTCCAATACACACACTGATGGACCCTTGCAATGCCGTATATGAGTTCATTTCCACTCTGAGCATGTCCTCAGATTCTCATAGATATGTTATAATATTTGTGGCCAGCCCACCGTAACCTACAAAATTAAACTGAGTTGTGGACCTAATACCCTACACTCCATCCATGCGGACACATCCTGCGAACATCCGATAATTTGTTGAGGAAAAAGGGGAAAGACAAGTTGCCCTCTCGCCATGTGCTACCTCCTCCGGGGCGCTCTTGGCCCTAAAGGGTTAACAGTGAAAATTAATACAAATGTACACTTGTTTTCCATGACGTCAAGAGGAGCACAGCAAAATGATTTTTCAAACATTCAAAAGATTCTCAAAATTCATCTCTTCCCATTTTTGAAAAACTTTAAAAAATGGCATCTTTGATGATGTGGTAATTGTTTACTCAAAAAATTAAATCAACATTATGAAAACTAACCTTTCCGATCCTCCAATGATATATGTGATCAATCTTCACAAGAGTGGCTAAGTTAAGAAAAATTTCTATCAAAATTGTACTATGGCCACCAGAAATGTGAATATTGTGTTTTTAAATTAAATGTTTAGCATACTTAGCAGCCTTTTTAAACACTTTGGCTAATTATGATAACTTTTTTTTGGTTTAGAATCATTCCAGGTAATTATGGAAATTGCATTTGACATCACTTGCTCTAAGGCCGGTACATCGCAAGTTAACCCCTAAAGGACCAATTGTCTGTTCAACAAACAAATGGGATTTTGGGTATGTACCTATGGTCAAACTATTTTGCATGATTTTTTGAAATTTTTATTGAAGATGGGGAATTCAAAGATTTGCATGGGCATCTAATTTTTATTCAATTGATGCCAAGGAGCAAAAGTTATGCCTAAACAAGCACAAATTGGGGACTCCGGGCAGCAAAAAAATTTCTCATAAAAATTTGAATAAAAAATTTAATTTTTTTTCTCCTAGATTATATCTTTGTCTACATCTAAAGCTTTGGTTCATTCCATTTGGACTAATTATAAGAAAGTTATGGACAATCTTGTTTTTTGGGCAATTCAAGCATCTTCCTGAAAAAATAACTTATAAACTTCATTTTGAATGCAATTTTAACATTTTTTCAAAAAAAATTGTTAGAGAGGGTGAAGTTTGCTTTTTAGAACAATCTCACCATTGGAATCATTGCGTTTCAATTCCATTGCAAGGTTATTAGCAATTTAAGTTTTTGTTCAATCTCATACCTTCTTTTGCCTAATGTTTTTTTTTAAGAATGAAAATTAATTATTTTTTGTCTTATTATTTTTCCCAATATGACCAACTCAACTTCCCACCATGCAAAAATAGAATCCCAAACTCTGTGGTGCAAAAAAGTTATGTTTAAAAAGTTCAAGGTTAAATAATCTAATCATGCAAGGTGCAAAAAAGAATGTTTTTTACTTTTTAAATGTAGATATCTTCCAACCTATATTGTCAAAGTTCTTGAGTTTTGTATGACACATTCTTATAGTAGTCTAACACAATATCCTATGGTTAGATATGCAAAAAGACTGATTTTCAAACTTTTTTACTCTTTGCCATAGAGGTGGCAGTTTTGAGTGTCTTGACAAAATAAAGGCCATGGTCCTTTAGGGGTTAAGGTTAAAGTTTTGGAAATATTTCAGTGGAGAAAACAAAGTTTGACAACGTGTCATGGTCAGAAATTGGGTTACACAAATGAAGGGCCAATTTAAAGCTGTGATAGTTTGAAAAAAATTGTTTTACTCCAATTAACCCTTTAAGGTCTGTTGTTGATTTGGGGGGCAAACAAGAGGTTTTCCTATTCTAAATTCAATACAAATGAGAAATATCTAATTTTGATTTGTGATGAAGATCTGACCATACCATTGGAATGGGATTTGATGCTTGGACCTTCACAATAAATTTGGTGGCAATTGAGGGTTCCTTTGTTGCAAACTATAATAGATCTCTCAGTTTGTATATGGTGAAGTGAGCATGCATACAACAAGCTACCTTTGAGACCAAATTTTTTGCTGTGGAATTCTTTATTGTTCTTATGGGGCCAAATTTCTCATTTTTTACCATGAAGAACCATATGGAACTTCATCGTGGAGTTCCCTAAACTTGTGTTTGTCAATATAAACGTGAGTCATTCTCTTTTGCATTTAGGGCTGTATTTCTCCAATGATTTAAGCATTTTCAACCTGCATGTAGGCAATTTTTTCAACCCCTACACCACATATTGGCACGGATCTTCATGGGATTTTGTCCCATTACATTCATTTCTAAATTCCCACACTTGTCTCTTTTCATCCAAATCTATATTCATCATCAAAATTTGGCTACCAATTATAATATGTCTAAATCAACTAAAAATTGGTCGACCAGACCTTAAAAGGTTACGGCCATGAAAATTTGACGCCATTTCAACCAAAATTTTTATTTAAATGTGTTCAAACACAACCTCAAGCAATTATTGTAATATCAATACAATAGAAACCTTTTTTCTTATGTCCAAAGGACTGAATTACAAAAAGTTGAGGCTTTTACTAAATGCCTTGAATTTTCCAAATAATGAAGAAGTAGGAGATCAAATAAATCAATTGAGATTTCTTTCCATCCTATATCATTGAAAATGCTTTTAAAAAAAAGGGTGGGTACTAAAAAAAAATTGAGTTTTAGTGAATTCTAACAACGGCTTTGAAGTCAAAGTCTACCTTTTTCTTGTAGTGGATTTAAAATTTGACTTCGAAATTATACCAACTTTTGATTTTTGAGCATTAAGTCACTTTTCAAAAATTTGATCATATTTCAAAATGTAAATTGTAAATTGTAAAACCCTAGGAATTGATTTCAAAACTGAATAAAATAAAAAGGAGATTTAAACCAATTAGGGCGCCAAAACGGCCTAAGTATAAGGTGGTCCTAAGAGAATCCACAATATACATGGATAAGCTTATGTGTATACACATTGGCTCCCTTTGGACAGGATATAGTCATGTAGAAAATGGCCTTCCTTCAATATGCTAGAGATTGTTGTTACAAACCTCCCGGCATAAATTTAACCAAATCAATCACAAATGCTTGTAAAACAAAGGCAAAGTACAATATCCTTGCAAATCTTTACACCCAACCCTTTTTACCACTTAGTAAACTTAGCACTTTGTAAAACACATTTGAAATTTTTGCATTTTGTATCATTGATCTTTGATTCTTATACAATCCCAATCAAGCATACCAAATTTTGAGCTCCAAAATACCAAAACTCTATTTTTGGTGAATTATTTTACACAAAATTCATGGTTTTGTGTGATAAATGATTGAAGAAGATCGGCGATGGTTTTTTGAGATTTGATTGCACGGGTATGTAGGAAATGACCATACACGCATCTTTCCTTTAAGCAAAAATCTCCAAAAAGTTTCAAAATTTCTTCTATATATATTTTCTTGTTAGGGTGATCATGACCAAATTTAGTAAAAAATAATTCTCTATGTTCTTATTAGATTTTGGAGAATTGAACACATTATCATGCTCAAAGGTGTAAACTTAATCATAGCATATGAGTCAGGTTTCCAAAATCTAATAAGAACATAGAGAATTATTTTTTACTAAATTTGGTCATGATCACCCTAACAAGAAAATATATATAGAAGAAATTTTGAAACTTTTTGGAGATTTTTGCTTAAAGGAAAGATGCGTGTATGGTCATTTCCTACATACCCGTGCAATCAAATCTCAAAAAACCATCGCCGATCTTCTTCAATCATTTATCACACAAAACCATGAATTTTGTGTAAAATAATTCACCAAAAATAGAGTTTTGGTATTTTGGAGCTCAAAATTTGGTATGCTTGATTGGGATTGTATAAGAATCAAAGATCAATGATACAAAATGCAAAAGTTTCAAATGTGTTCTACAAAATGCTAAATTTACTAAGTGGTAAAAAGGGTTGGGTGTAGAGATTTGCAAGGGCACTATACAACAAGGAGTCTAATCATTTCACCATAGAAGAGGAACAAACCATAAAGTGAACATCCATTTTCACCTCCAAACTCCATCTTTATAAAAGGTCCAATAATTTTAAGAATGAAAAAAAGTTTTTTTCTACTTTCCATACTCTACTTGTAGTTCTATCTAAATTACTAAAACTAATTATTAATACATGAGTCCTAGTTTACAAGTAGATTTGTTTAATACCTATGCTTTATCTTTATTGTTGAAGTTATGTAACTTGAGTTTATTTATATCTACCTTTGTAGTATTTCATCTATAGTGCCTTGTCATCTAAGTGAAAGTGTTTGATTCCAAGGCATAATTCATCCATTTGAAATTATTTAATTCCAATCATTTTTATTTGTATAATTGATTATAATCAATATTGACCATGAACATTCCAACCTTCAAAATATCCTTGAAAGTTTTAATGAAATCCTAACATTTAAAAAATTACAAAGATAAACTTACCTCTATCTAAAAATGTAGTTTTTTGAAATAAATACATTTCTATCTAAGCATTTAAGGAGGGAGTTATTTCCCATACACCCTTGATCTAAAATCTTCATTTCATTGCAAACACTTTAAGATAGTCTAATAATAAGAGAGCACATGATTCTACACTGAATAATGTGAAAGGTGTAATTACTTTCATCAAAGTTTTGCTCAAGAACATTTTATGACACTTTTTTTGTTTTTCTATTCATCTGTTTTTTATATCAACAAGTTATTTGTTACCGTTTCATTCATCTTTTTGTTTTTCTCAAATCAATATAGGCATTTTTTATACCTCACTTTTATTGAAATAGAAAGTCATGAATTAAACTATAATTGCATATGGAGTAAGTAGGTGACTACTGAATGACCAAACAATAAATTTTCTTATTAAAAGTGGCTACTTTTGATCCAGATTATTTTTGGGAAGAGTTCCTTGAGTATGTATGCAAGTCATGCAACCTTGTTGATGGAAAAGACCTTCATTAAGTTTACAAATTTTCTATAGAAGAATGTGCTAAATTTTGAAGGTGTGAAAAAAAGGGATCTAATGTGACCGCCACATGAAAGACTGCTTGTCCCACACAATTAAAAAGCAGCTGTAGTTGCTCTTTAAATTCTATTTTTATTAACACAAGTTTAGGCGCCTGTTATACCAACAAAGGTAACATGAATATCCTTGTAATAAGCAAATTTTGTGGAAGCAATCTTATCATAGAATGTGGCCAATTTAGAAATTCAAATTGTGAGTGACCGGTTAACTCACAAATACTATCAACTTGATTAAAATAAAGCCTTAGTGGAAACCACTTTATGCATGTATCCTATCTCCACTTTATGCATGTACCTCTTTGTCCTTTTTTGGTCTTATGCTAAAAGACAAACATTGTCACTAAAAGTTGCACTTGACACTTTCTCTTGGCCAATCAAATTAAATAGCTTCATGACACTTGTGGTGGTTAATAATAAAGTACATGAGTTACTAGAAATTACACCGCAACATTATCTCTAAATGAGCTGCTTCACCAAAATCCTAAACAAAAGAGATTCTTTTATTTATATATATATATATATATATATATGCACAAACGAATTGCATTGTAATTGCACTTGCGAGCATAAGAAGTGCACTTTCTTTGTTGTCCATACATTTTCATCCAGTTTAAGTTCTACTAAATGACCTGGTTTTCATCAATGGTATAGAATTCCAGCTGTTTTGGGATCTCAATTGTGGAAGCTGCTAACATCTAGTTGTCTATGCGACTACATCTTGATCACACGGTGAGAACTTTATACTTTTCATAATCAAACAATTCACAAATATTGGAATTAATTTAGAAGTTTCAATAGACCGAGTTGGACAATTATCATTCATTTGAGAGTACAAAGGAACAAGTGGTTTTCTTTTTGGACTTCGAAATTAAAACTTGCAAAATGAGAAACTGGTTTTTATTAGAGACCCTTCTTTCAAAATTGGGTGTGTAAAGACACCTTGGAGCAGGGGTTTTTTTGGGCAAATAAAGGCCAATTTCCTAAAATAAAAAAAAATAAAAAAAATAAAAAGTTAGCTTCAAGCTTATAGAAAAAAAGGGGAATTCAAAAAATAATAATACCAAATTGCAATAATAAAAATTGCGTTGCAGTCTAGACTTTCATAAAATTGTTATCAAATTGAGAATTGATGCCATCATTTTATGATGAGAGAGATACAAAGACACAATTAAAAAACTTGGTTGTGCTAGGGTGCCAACTTCTCCTTAATTTCATTATTAATAACCATGATGGAGCCAAAATATACACATAGGGGCCGCTTTCAACTCCAACCAAAAATAGGGGTGGGACTGGCAAGCTATAAACCATTTCAAAAAATGCTACACAGCCATTGGTCAGAAAACCAAAAAAAACCCTGCTTTGGAGTGCAAAATTCACTCCAGAGGGCGTCAAATCTATACACCGAGTACATGGCTAAGAGTTTCCACCACAGTCTCCGGCACAGACGACAGAACTCTAGTGGAGGTCGACGACTCACTCTGTCTACCGAGAGGATCATCGGATGGAAAAGGCCAAGGCCAAGGACGCTTGCCAAATTCGAAGGATGGGCTTAATCAGACTTGCGGCATTTGGATTGCCAGCTTGTGCGGCAACTCGTCGGCGCCAGATCTGCATCAGGCACCGCCATTGCTGATTTCACGTCACTTATTTGCCTCCCAAGTTCTGGTGGCGGAGAGTTCCATGGCGACCATGGTCAGCTCCCGCAATGCGGCGTTGCCGCAGGTCATTGCTTCTGAGGCTGCATTATTGGTTTCTCGGCCGGTCTCCAAGGCTGTTCCCATGTGCCGCGCCTTATATGGCATCACCACATTCACAAGGACGACGCCGGCATTGAGGGGAAGTGGCCTCCCTGTCCGCGCGTTTAATGGTCGGAGATCGTCGTTAACAGTGACAGCGAGCGTGGAGGTAAGTAAGTTATCTTTCTAGCAGTGACGTTTTTTTCTTCTGTTTCAGTTTGTACAGGATTCAGGAAATTCTCTACGAAGTTGGAGTTTTTTTAATTGTCTATCAATTTAGCCTTAGCACACAACAGTTCTAGCAGAAGCAAATTAGGGTTTGGGCTATGGTACGAGCATTGTTTGCTGCTTGACTGTGTTGCAGTACGAGAGATGTTGATGATATGAATATGGTTGGCTTGTGGCGTAGCTAGTGACGCGGAAGAGTGCACACATTCCTTCACACTTCTCGAAGTTGTCCCAGTTCTTTGTGTTTGGAAAAGATCCCACTGAATCTCACGTGGAGGAGGCGACCAACGCTGTTAGTGAGGGTGAGCTTTGAGCAGGATTTGGCTTATATGTTAAATATTACCGTTTGAAACAGTGATTTAAATTGATTACTAGCGGGTGGTGCTTGCTACGCTACGCTTTCACCAGTAGAATTTGATCAGGATTTTCACATGTTGAATAGAATGCAAAGTAAAAATTTCAGCAAGTTTTCAAATTGTATCTATGTGAACAAAGACTGGAGATGTGATATTGCAGAGGTAGGAATTTCATATTACAGAGGTCACTGTGATTTTAGTAGTATGATGGTTGGTGGCCTTTGTCGGTCTTTGGTCTTTCTGGATTTTATATTATGGAAATTGACATCACATTTTTGGGATTGTTTTTTAGGAGATTCTTCTAATTGGTTGAAATCAAGAATGATTCGAGCTGTCTCAGTGGCGATCTTGTTTGTATTTGGGACACTTTTCGGCAATGCAACTGCAGCTGCGGCAGCTGAACATTCAATAGGATCGTCAAGCCTAGGTCTCAAGGTGGCCTCATTTTTGCAACGATCCGGCATATGTGATGAAGCTATTGTTGTTGCAATTGCAAGCCTTCCAGCCCTCGAGCTCCGTGGTGCCATTCCAGTTGGTTATTGGATGAAACT
Source organism: Ulota crispa (assembly GCA_963920765.1). Lineage (NCBI taxonomy): Eukaryota > Viridiplantae > Streptophyta > Bryopsida > Orthotrichales > Orthotrichaceae > Ulota > Ulota crispa. Next base: position 1,354,690 of record OY987243.1, read on the forward strand.
AGCTCCTTTGAAAACATATGCATTGGCTGTTATTGGGTGAGATTCTTCTCTCTTTTCCTCTATATATATGTTTGTGTGTGTTGTGGTTTCGTCCCATCTATTGATATATCGTTGGAGAGGGGGACAGAGTGAATTGACGAATCTTTGAATGTTTATGTGTGAATGTGCAGAAACATGTTACCCGTGCCCTTTATAGCACTTTACTTGGAAAGATTCCTTAAATATGTGGCGTCAAGTAGCGAAGGAGGGAAGAGTTTGGTAGATAAAATCATTGCAAACACAAGGAAAAAAGCTGAGCCTATAGAAGAATTCAAATGGATAGGGCTCATGTTATTTGTTGCAGTACCATTTCCTGGAACAGGGGCGTGGACGGGTGCTTTCGCTGCATCGATTCTGGGGATGTCGTTTTGGGAATCCATGTCAGCAAATTTTGTCGGTGTTTTATTGGCAGGTGTCTTGGTAAATCTAGTGGTTAGTGTAGGTGTACAAGAAGCAATATATGTTGGTATTGCACTCTTTTTCTTGTCAATGTTCATGTGGCGGTTTTTGCGCTTCTTTAGTCCAAAGAAAGCTTCTGATGCTTGAAAGAGGACCTGTGAGTGCATTTTTGCATCATCAATCTATTCTAGTAAATTCAAGCTTTCATCAATTTAGGCATGCTACAAAGTAGCTTTGTCTAGTAAGTCATGTGGTGACTTTCCTAGGGGTTTTGTTATTCTGAATTCTAAACATTACGGTGTAAGGATTCCTTTCTTGTAAATCAATTTGAAAGTTTGCGTGGCACATGAAAAGGTCTTGTGCCATGTTTTTAAAAGTTTGAGAAAAGCCAGTTACTATTAGTGACAAACTCTGACACTAGATCCTTACAGCAGTTCTCCACAAGGAAAATTGTAAATTTTCCCACTGAGACATATACAGTACTGATGAGAACACCAGGATCTTTTCTTATCGCCAGGAACTGTGAACTGGAGATTGGCCCTGTCACTAGGAAAACTTCACTGTGTAGGCGAGAACTTTGGAAATCTTGGGTCGGAATGTAAAAGCTCAAGAATGCTTTAGTATATTTTGGATGAAAGAAATCATACACTTTGATTGAACTAGTACCCGATTTGGTAATTTGGGTCAAATTTTCATGCAAAGGAGGGGCTGATATTACCACATTAGGTGTGCTTTCGTTATGAAAAGAGGCTCCTCAAAAATAAAATAAACTGGATCACAGTGTAACTTACAGCCCAGGATGGACTTTCGAGTTTCAGTTCCAGAAAAAGGCAAATATCTGTGGCCCAGAAAGGAAATTCAGTTGCCAGCACAAGAAAAGGCTGATAAAAATGCTAAAAAAATCTGTGTATGACCCAGAAAGGGCTTTCAGTTCGTTTGGGGTGAAATTGCACTTATTGCTTTGGAAATCTATCACACATTAACCCCTCCATGTAAAGCCCTGTTTCAGACACAACACATGACACAACTTATTCCACTCACTTTCACTGACATCAATGAATACCAATACGGTGTTTGGGAGATGCTTTCCTGAAGGCGTTCACAAAACCTTGAGAAGGCATTTGGAACATGGATTGAGTGAACACTGTCCTTGACAAAATTGTTCTACAGTTAACATATAATAATTTATGCACTCCAAGAGCAACATCCTCTCTAGAGTCAAACTACTACAGCTTATGGGACTTGTAGTCTCATTAATGACTTGCATGTGATGAATGTGCTTCCAAACATGATGTAAAGGTCGGAAAAGACTCTACTTTGTCTCGTTGAAAGCAGCCTCTTTTAAAGGAAAAACTCAAAACCAAAAAAAATGTTAGAAATTGTAAATTCTTACACATGCACCGGTACTCCAAGCAGGCAGCACCGAGAGCACAAAACATGGTAACACCAGCCTGCCTTCTTACCTCCGATCGTATTTCATGTACTTGAGAGCTACTACGCTGGCCACCATAAACAAACAGATGAAAAGAAGCAGCATTCCCATACTTTGGTACCTTTTGCTGTAGTCCAGTGACATAGACTTTTCAATGGCGGACCACACCAGTATGTTGCCTTGATCTTGTAGGCGCACACACGGGCAGTCGGGGCAGCTGGTGGGGATTGCGACATCGCATGTTCGGCAGAGCGGAGCCTCCAAATCACAATGGAACCCTATGGCAATGAGGCTATTCAGAACATATTGCGTGGGATTCGCCCAATACAACCACATCCAAAAAGTCGGAATTTTGGACTTTGGAATCATAAAACCCGATGTCATGTTCCTGCAATGAAAGGCACGAGGACCCGAAGTTAGGGCAACATCTTACAGACAAAAAAATGAAGGAGACCTAATTTTGCCTAAATGATCACGTTTGTAGTGATTCACAATTCTCCAGTTCATTCATGTACTTTGAAATAATGCAGTATCATGATTCCAACATGAAAGTGTGGTGTTTATGCAGTTACCAGAGGTTCACAACAACAGGAATGATGATAGTTGCGACCTGTAAAATCAATGGTTAAAAGGTCAAGATGATATCAGAATCAAAGATTGTACAATGCGGAAACTCAACTTGCCATAATTCAACGAGAATACTGATTCTACAGGTCAATCGGAATTGCGATAGTTCAGTTGTTTGTTATTACACCATTGGTTTGGGTCTCTGCCGAGGCAACATCATGAGTCTCAAAACAATGAAGTAGTCCTAATGTTGAAAACCTTTTTAATACTAGTAACGTAGACATAGATGAATTTTCATGTGCTTTGTCTGGTATCCTGTCAAGCTAGACTGACAACAGAAAAATGTCCCCTTTCATGCATGTGGGAATCTTCAACATAATCATACAGCGATTTGGATTGGTACGTTGGATACCTGTGCATTTGGAGTCAGCATCGCCAGGAAAATACCGAAGAATGTGATAGAGGCTGCATATTCACATAAGAGAATCCAAAACTCGAAGAAGTCTTTGAGAGAATTTGTTGCCACTCCACCCAAAGTGAAACATATTGAACAGAAAATAAGTGATGAAATACAAAGATAAGGAATCTGCAAGCATTCAACAACACCATACTTAGTTTTCCACAATTTGGGGCACTGCCACTATCTTCAACTTTGACAAGCTTTACTGTTATTGTTAGTGGACCTATGACAAATATTGGACTTTTAAAAGTGTTGGCAAGGAGCACAAATGCTGCAAACTAAACATGGAGCATCAAAGAGTTGATGGGGATGGTTCAATTGGATTAGGTAACCCGTTTGCCCTTCCCCTCGTATTTGTTCTCATGGAGTCTAATGAGGTTGTTCGCACAACTTGAGTTCATGATAAGACAAGAACAATTTATTTAGATAGTTGTCTAACCCAGCTTATATAGATTATAGGATAAATTTATGGGCACCCCTGAAGTTTGCCATATTTGTGTAGATATCCTTGGTTTTTCAGAAATTACACAAATATCCTTGGACCATAATTTTCAAGAGTTTGTTCTATTGTGCATGCCACTTCTTTTTCGCTTGTGCGCACACTGCTTCTTTTTTTGTTCTATCAAACTCCTTGATTAACATTGTTCATGAAAACAGTAGCGTGCATAACAAAAAAAAGGTTGAAAATTATAGTTCAAGGGTGTTTGTATACTTTCTGAAAAACCAAGGGTATCTATACAAATATGACAAACTTCAGGGGTATCCATAAAAATTTCCATACTTTATACAGAGTCCGTTCTTTTCAAAGAGGCGTGCGACTTGGAGCATAGTACATTTTAATTAGCAACTCAAGCATGGGGACCAACACGATTTTTGGTTCTATCACGTAAAGGACCCTACACTTACCTGGATATTGACTTACTGTCTCCATCCCAAGGGAAGAAACCAAGCAAATGTTAGAGTGAGCGTTAAAAGCAATAATAGCATATTGTGGGGCTTACATCTTATACTTACTAGAATTGTAAGATATGATTACAGGAATAGTGGCATTTTGAGATTGCTAAACGGAGTTTTCAAATATGAGGGATTTTGAGATTGCTAAAAACGGAGTTTTCAAATATGAGGGAACATGCTGATCATTACATAGTAAGAGACAGCGGAAAATTATACATATCTATTTGAGGTAGAGACACTGGCAATTTGCTGCTTATTTACTCAAAAGCCATAACATTTATTCAACAAGTTGAAATGCGAAAAGATTACGGATGGTTTGAAGTACCTCAGCCAACACCCATGACACGCTGTAGAATATTACTGGGTACATATTAGATGCCCGTTCACGATAGTAAACCACACGCTCAGCATTAACCTTATAAGTGACAATACACCACTTGTGAGTTTTTGCTCATCCCAAACAATAAGACTTTCAAGTAACACATATTCATAACTGTCATTGTAACATGTGCTAGCAGGCATCAATTGCTACTTATAATGTTATCTTAGGCACAAAGAGGTACACAGTTTTTTGATAGATTTAGAAAACAAAATTCACAAGAACCAATAGGTAAGAGCCACAAGGCTAGCACCTGAGGAATGATGTTGTTTGCGTTTGTCATTGCTACCATAACGCAAGATATGTAGATAAGGCCTATTCGTGAAGACATGCCAGCAGTAGTATTGTACTTGATCTACCAAACCAAACAAACGCAAGGAAATTCATTGTGTACTCACCCACAAACATCACAATAGTACCATAAAACTCCAGCAGTTGAAGGGTAATAATAAAAAATAAAAAATAAAAAATAAAAAATTTAATTTGAGTTATTTTCACATTTTATCTTGTTTATTTACACTTAGAAATTAGTCATTATATATGGTTTTAAGACCTGATAAAATGTAGAACCCAAGATTAAGCCAAGGATAATATTCAGCATCATTCTCCCAAAACTGTAAACATTTGCAAGAGAAGCACGCATAACATTATTAACCCAAGCTCCTTATTTGCTTAAGGTTAAGAACATGTCCACATCATTGAACATTGCATTCTAGATATGAACATGATGTACTTAATTGAGTTTCAAGAACAAAGTTTTAAAAGATTGATCTAATCAATGCAAGTGGCTTTTCATACCCAGCTTGGCATTTGCGTTCATCTATACATAAAATGCTTTAAACCAATTTTTTTGTTCAGACTTCTAACAATTCTAGTAACATTTGCAAAACTATCTAATTTGATCCAGCGATAACGGAAGAGTTGGCAAAACCTGTAAGAAATGTTCCGCCAGTATGTTCTAAATTGGCGAATGACAACAACCTTGCACAAAACCCAAGATGATGCGGCATATCCTTTTATAAGTGGCTCCTTGCCAAGCTTTCCCCTTCCGAACTTATAGATTTCAAGCTCCTCAACTGCAAGACATACATCAATAAGCCGTTCCAAGTGACAATTGCAAGCATGTGAGTAAAAATTAGATACAACAATGACTGCCAAGTCCTGTCTCACTTGCATAATTATAGTAAAAGTTACTACAGTCTCAAGGAAACTATATGGGTCCTCGACATACGATTTCGCTGGGCCAAAGAGCTTTGCTGATAATCAAGTGCAAAATCGCGCTGAGCAACATGGCCAATCCCTGCTCCAATAATTTCTAACATGTATGATGCTGGATTCTGGTCGGCAGGACATTCTTTTACTCCAGGGAGCGACTGGAAATAGTTCTGTTAAAAAGCCAGGCATTGCGTTCAATCAGCAAATTCTTCTCAGTAGCGTCTACATCATTCCATTGGCAACACACTAAGGAACATAACTGAAAATGTGAACAAATTTTTCAGTAAAATTAGACAACAGCATTGTCTTCATGATGATTTATCATGAGAATGCCTCTATATAATCACCCTAACCGTATGGTCACTCTAAGACCTGGTGAAGATTCCCTTCATGGAGTTGTCTAGAAGTCCCTGAAACATTCTATTGAATACCCTGTTTTTCTAACTCTGAAAAAATTGTAACTCTGAAAAAATCGTAACTCTGAAAAAATTGTCAACGCAGTAGACTTGTTGATTCTAAATCGAAACATGACTGAATTCTACGAAACATCAATATTTTTGTTTGGCGCTATTCACGCTGCACAGCCTAGACCCAAAATCTATACCGATTCGTGGATTGAAACTAGACCTCTGCTAAGACAGATGTCACCGCTTTTGGAGCATATTTTTGCCAATTTAACAAAACTAAAGGTAAAATCATAATCAGTATATCATCTCTCTAAAACGTGTTCATATTCTTTTGAATGATTTATAGCAGACTCAAACAAAAGTATATAAGTGGATGGAGTGAGAGAGTAGTATGAATGAAGTACTGTATTGGTATACTAACACAGCACTGCGTCAATGCATGAGAAATTAATGTCAGTTACACAGATTTACCAAAAGGTCCTGTGCTTGCTCTCCGATGACTCCAAAATACGCAATCTCACCACCTCGTTTTAACAACATCAGGTGAGTGAAGCACATGAAAAGTCGTCGGCTAGGTTGGTGAATGGTGCAAATTACACTACGGCCTGATTTTACGACATTGGAAATACTTCGCATGACAATTTGAGCAGCTCGACTATCCAAGCCGCTAGTTGGTTCATCCAAAAATAATATGCTTGGATTTGCTACCTGCAAGGGTTAGAGGGAATTGTTTAAGAGGAAAAATTTCTCAAGATTTTTATCACGTGGTATGAATTGTGCAATCGAATCGGTAACCAATAGATGCATCACTCACAAGTTCAACCCCAATAGTGAGGCGCTTTGCCTCCTCTACCGACAAACCTCCATCTCCAATAATACCAACCAATTTATCCTCTATCTCGTTCAACTCCAGCAAGCTCAAAACCTGTCACGACAAAACATGCTTCATGACAACATTTATTGAAACAAGCAATCTCAAAAACATGAACAGATTTCCAGTATCTTCGGTACAAACATGGGAGTTGCCATGATCAATATACAAAATAGAAAAACTCCTAAAATCTATTCTAGAAAATTTATTTGTGTTCTACACTGCCAATTATGCCGTCACTTAAGATAGTGCTAACGTAAACCCTGTCAGTTGCAACGGGGCTAGTATTCTAAATTATCTCGAGAGGCAGGTCCAGAACTAGTGATACAAGAATTCATTAGATAATTACATGCCTTCTTCTCAAAGCATACATTGATGAACATCATTTATTGATTGTTCTATAAGGAAGTTCAAAAAGAATTGCCTCGTCAATGAACTTCTGCCGAGTTGAAGTGGGAGTGCCTTTTGGAAGGCGTAACGAACCGCTGAATTCTAGAGATTCTCGCACAGTTATAAAAGGAGTATGGATGTCATTCTGTTCCACATATCTGTCCGTTAAATGTTAGAAGTTGTATACTACAATTATATACACATTGCTTAGCTCCTTTAAAGTCTCAACACACCATTGATAAGAAACTGCTTTCTAGTATTCAAAAATTATTTTATGGTATCTGAAAACCTCAAGATGCTACTTATAGATTCGTAAGGGAATCGTTATGGTGAAGTTTTTTTTAGTTTTCTATCGAGACCCCGTCGGCTTTAATATGAGTGAAAGCATGAATATTTACAAACCTTCCTTGAATTGGACTTCCAATAGTATTGAATCAGACTCACCCAGCAATTCGTGCAAACGTCGCTTGCACTTTAGGGTAGCCATTAATAAGAACGTCACCAAGTATTCTGCCCGTCGTCTTGCGACCAGCTAGGACATCAAGTAATGTTGTTTTTCCAGCGCCACTACTTCCCATCAATGCAGTCAAAGTGCCGGGTTTTGCAAATCCAGAGACATTAGAAAGCAGTATTCGAGGATCTTGAATACCTGGAATTTTTACCTAAGAACCCACGAAAGAAAACATGTTTCAGAAAACATCTCGTACATTTTCAGGTCTTCTTGAATCAAGTGATAATTATAACTAAATTTGCTACACGGACCAAAATGAAAGAGAACAAAAACCAAGAAAAGGACGTGATTTCTCAAAACGTCAATACCTCGTATACTATTTGATGAAAAGAGAGAATCATTGGCTCAACTTTGATGATAACATGATCTTGTTTGGCTTCCTTAGCAACTCTATCAGTTTTGAGGAATTGGAATTTCCGTTTAGTCCCTGAAGAACTTGAAGGCGCTGGCTGATTGCGTAACAGTCGAGCAGCCGAAGGCAATTTTACCTGCAAAATTATGAATGTGTAGAATGGTCTAGTTCAAGGCCATTTCATAATAGAAGAGCACGTCTACGCTCTAACCCTCATGAGGTAGTTCATGTAGTTCACAAATCAAAGATTCAAAATGTCTCTATAAACATATTCATGTACACGTGTAATAAATGTACTTTGAAAACTAAATACTAATACTATTGAAATCAATCATGTTGCCCGACATTGTCAACACTATATGGCCGAGATTCCGAAATGTTCACGGAGTTTCAGGAAATATTCCTTTTTTTTTTATTCGCAACTGTTCCTCGATGAACTCTATGGAACAGACTACATACTGGTGCTATATTGAAAAGTCCATAGTATACGTATCAAAGTGGGGCTCACTCACCTCGTCATGCCGTATATTAGCAACTGTGTAAAAGCAACAGCAGGTCAACAACCAATAGTAAAAGAACAGAACAATCATAGGGCCCCAAAGCCCACGAAATGAAGTAGTTGGAAACTCGTAGATGGCCAAGTACGCTTGTCCAACGTTCATATTTTCTTTTCCTTTGCAATAGATGATCGAGTCATCGCAGGCCTAACAACCACAGCGTAAAACAGAAATGATAAGTACTCTGCTCTCAAAGGTTTCTACTCTATACCATCGATTGTGACTCTGTTCCAATTTATATTGCACTGGCAAGTAATTTCGATACCCTGCATGTGACAGAGCACACTCGAACTATTCATTCCTAGACTTCAACTTACTTGGCTGTATCTGTCAGAGAGGAACTCGTTGCAAACAATGGCTGTAATAGCCCACTGAAGAGGACTGACGTAATACACCCAGATCCACCAGTCAGGCACTTTATTCCTGGCAATTAGAAAACCAGAAAAGAGTAGAAAAAATATGATACAGAGACCTGCAAAACAATTAAAGCATTCATGTGAGACCACCCAGCTTGAACGATTTAGAATACGAAAATCATAATTTCTGGGTAAATTGGCCATCTCTAAGTGTCACATGCATACTTATTAAAGATCATGTTCAATTATATCGGTGTGCTTGCAGAAAGATATAGAAATTCATCATTAGTCCTTTTTAAATGTGATTCGAAGGCGTACCTGCCAAACCACTTGCAGCCTCTTTTGTGCGGCAAAAAGAGGCTAAAAGTCTAGTAAACATTGCAAATGTGACTGCACATAGGAAAACGACAATAATATAAATAATATAACGAGCACCACTGTTTGATGGTGTCAACCCAGTCAACCAATATATTAAAGGGGTGTATATCACCATCTGCAACAAACCAAACAACAAGAAATATTAGGATAAAAAACAACAAGGTTGTCACCACCACAAGTAGTCAGTTAAAAAACATATAATCAACTGGGGTTACAGTTGGGATGTCTCAAATACGTTCAACCTTCCCTATTTGTACACTCTGTAATTTCACTTTACTTTTATATCATGAGAACTTGTCATGCTATGAACACATCTAATTGGACGACTCCACATGTCAAGTTGTGAACACATGAGGTAAGAGTCCATTTGTCCCCCGGAGGCAGGGCTATTAGAGAAGGCTGAGTGGAGAAAAGGACGCAGGTGCCTTATACTGAATAGAATTTGAACAGTCACTCTAAGCGTGCTGGCATCTACACACAATGAAAACTGTCTCATTTACTGGACATCCTCACTGGAATCAAGTCTGCCACTAATCTGATAACAGTCATAAATCCAAAAGATTCTCTCCTCTTGCCAACATGACATCCAAAGTTTTGCAGAGAAATTCTGTTGGGATTATTCAATCAGGAAGGTGTGTACGTCAGCTTCAGTGAAAACGGTGGCAGTGTGAATTTACCTCTACAAGTGTCAAAGGAATTTGACTTAAAGTGCATGCGAGCACATAGGAATAGGGTCGAAAAAACCTTGCCGAGTATTGCTTCTCAAACACCTGGTAATCAAGTCAATGGTTGTCAGGAATGGGCTTCAGAAGCAGAAGACATTAACAAAGTACTTGAAAGAATAATTACTTCTATTGAAATCACGACTGAAAGAAGTGATAGAGGAAATAACTGTTCGCTCGTCAAGTTGAACTGGTATTTGGGAAATGGTATTGAGTGAAAGAGTCATGACCGCAAGGAAAGCAAGGGACTTTCGCAGATCCATATCAGCACGGGCTGTGGTATCAGGAACTTGATAAAACAAGGTCCCGGTGAAAATTCCTAAAACTACAAGCTGTTGCTCACACATCTTAGTACTGGAAAATTAGGACCAAAAAGATAATGTTACAAACCAATCTAAATGTATTGCATGTGCCATGCATGTGCCTCACATGACTCATCAACCACAAGGGCCAATTTGGGAAAATACAGTCATCAAAAATACAATACTGCTTTGGCAGCATGCTTAGAATCAATGTGTAGACAAAGTCTTTATGATTGCAGCGTATCTAAATTTGAACAGTACATTACTGCGGTTATAAGGAGCCCGTAAAAATAGTTAACGTTAATTTTGTTAAATTGACGATAATCATGCGTCAAAATTTGAAACACATATCTTCACAAAGCTATAATTTTAGTCCACAAACTAAGACCAGTATATAATTTGGGGGGCTGGTAAAGATTTTGGGTTTAAGCCGTACGGCTTGAATTGCGCAAAATTCTGGCATATCGCCAATTTAACAAAATAGACGTTAAGCACTCTCACTACACATTAGAAGCTGGAACGTGAACTTTGAATATGATAGTTGAGGAGAGTGCAAACAGTGATATAGCAAATTCTAGTTGAGGTACCTTCAAAGGTGATGTACCTGGATCATGCGAGCAAATAAAAAGCTTTTGCCTCGGAGTACTAAAGTGCCTTGTCTACGCAATACTACTTTTGTGGATGTCCATCCGTTTTGCACAAACTCTTGACTAAAAATATCTGCAGTTTCTGGGGTGGCCTGTTGACAAATCACAACTATGAGATCAATGACTAAAGTGATCTTAAACTGAGTTAAGTTACACATCTCATCTTCCCAAAACCATCCATTAGACTGCAGAAAGACACGTTAATTAGTAGAAGCTTGAAGTCTCCAGGTAGCAAACATGTTATTCCGAGCTTAATACACTTCTATACACCTTAACATATACTAGAGAAAACTCCATTTACAACATCTCAAAGAATAAAATGCTAACTAAAATAGTACACCTGCTCAAGAGGTCGCTCCAGCTGTATGCGGATGTTGCCTTCCGCCATATGTACTTTTTCCACTATGGTCCCAGCATCATATTCTTGGCTCTCGGGCAAAGCAAGGTACTCAAGACTGCCATAGCTACTTCCAATAGCTGTAATTGTATCTCCTGCCTTTACTTTTGCAGTGTGCTGTATATCTATGATTCTAGCTGTTCCTACGGCTTCCACTTCCTCAATCACCACTGCCTTACGGTCACCTGCGTAAATCAATATGCACATTATTACGACAAAGGCAGATTCTAGTCCTTTCATCTCAAGGAAGAGCTAATGGAATTCACAAGGTAATGTGACAAAACACCAATAGCGAACAGAGCAATGGTTGTCGACCTTCACCAGTGAATCTATCAGAATCTGTGTAAGAAACAAGATTCTAGACTACTTGGGAGTTATTGTAAGTTGTACTAAGTATGAAGACATCCACATATCATTCTACTTTCCAAAAATTGACATTGCAAAGCCTTCCTAACTCACAAGGGGATCAAATAGCAAGACTTAGCAAGCAGTATCAAAATTTAAAAGCCACCGGACATCTTCAATGTGTGAATTGTCCATTGCTATACAATGACAAGCAATCTACTAGTATCACCTTTAGTTGGTCCGTCCAAAATCTTTAAGCCCAATGGTTTTTTTGCTTCCACCCAGACCTCCTCAGCAACCTATCCAAGTCATCCGAAAGCACATAGAAAGTTAGACAGAAGTTAACAAGATCAGCAGTAGCTACAGCTTATATGCGTGTAGAACGTATTCAGGAAACTGAAACTCCGTTCCAACAAATTAAATGTCTTTCGTTCAATGCAGCAAGTTGTTGTATCAGACGTCCATAGTTAATGAGAATAGAGGAAGATATTTACCCCCTGATCATCAAGAATGCGAACGATATCTTTGTACATGTCAGAGGCCATATACGCCTTTACAAAATCAGCGGTGGTCAAATGTGCAAAGCCAGGGGCCAAGTAACCAGGACCTTCTTCGGTAGATATCTCTTGTAGGAAATCTGCTACATCAACATGGTTGGGTTTCACATACCTGCATGATCAAGAGTTCATCCAGTGGAGACTTACCATTGACCTTGCTGTATACAAAAAGATGCGACCCTGGACTTGTTGAGGCACGGTGCTCAATTTCTAAAATTGAAGTCAAGGAAAATATAGACAGGGTCTACTATAAAAAAGATAAGACATCGGAGCACATCCTGGAACCAGTTTGCTTTTGTAAAGTTAAAAGTTGAGTACCCAAGCTTTGCAAAATAAGGCAACACATCCTCACGTGGTCCTTGGTATATTATGCGACCCTCATGCATAACAATTAGCCTGCAAAGGTTGTTACCTGCAGTTTTGATGAGTCTCCACAACAGAACGCGTGTTCAAAATCATAATGAACAGCCAAGACAAAGAGAAGGTCCTCAAAATACAGCAGGATAGGAACTGAAAAAGTACAAGAATTAAACTAGGCCGATTTTTTTTTGACAATAAAGCATGTTCCTGGCGTGTATATATAATGCATTTTTGAAGAAAAATGGGTGAAAGGATAGACGTGGAGCATGATGACCAGAATATGCATGATACCTATCAAAAAGGTTGAATACTTCTGGAGAAGGTTGAAGAAGAGAGAAGAGGCATGTGTAGCGCCTTATCCTGGCCATGGTACGGAAGGCTGAAACTATGTCGTAAGTTGCAGAGCTATCGAGTCCAGTACTGATTTCATCGAGAAAATATACAAGATATGTTCCTACACAGAACAAACGCACAATATTTTTTCACAAGCATGATAGGATCAAACGACCTCCGCTATTAGGTTCTAATTGGTATGTTAAATATAGAACAGCTTCACCATGCTGGGACAATGTGGAAGAGAGAGAAATGCCATATATTAGGGTTATCCTAAAAAGTTATCCCTTGTTTTCCCAATTAGTGCTTTCATTTTCTTGTCCCAAAAGCGTGTGTATATGAATATTCATTGGACTATTCCCAGCATTATGGAGTAGTTGCACTCCTAAGAGAGCTCAAATCTTTAAATGTCGTTACACAAATATAGACATTAAAGTTGAAATTGAATTGATGAAGATAAAACCATCTTGATTGTCATCCTCATCACCATATGTGGATCAATGCATAAAAACACAAGATGAGAATAAAATCATCTTGAGTTAATATCCTCACCTTGGAGACATGAGTGAATCTATAGTTTGATGGAATGAATCTTGCCCTTTAGGGTGAAAAGTTTGAGTTTTGAACATGTTTCAACATTAAATTTTCAAATCTCTTATCTGATAATAACTCCAATTCTTAATTTGATTCAAGAATTGAGTTCTTAGGGGTGCCACTACTCCGTGATGCTAGAATAACTCAATGAATACTGAAATACACGCACTTTCAGGATATTAAAGTGAAAACACGAGGTGGTAAAACAAGGAATGACTATTAGCTTAACTATATTGTGTCACTCCCCTTTTGGGATAGCTGAAACCTTGCCTAATTGCTATTTGGGTGCAACATTAACACACAAATAAACAAAAATGAACAAAAAAAACACGCCTAACAGCATAATAGAATCAGCACCCTGTCGGTTTAGTCTGAGAATTCGGTCTTGTCCAGAATATTTGTCCTGAAAGAGAATTCCCCTAGTTGAAAAAACTAGAGGTACACAACGATTTCCATTTGTAATTAGAAGATTAGTAACATTAAATTTCAAGTAAAATCTACTATGGATACTATGCTTGCCTGAGACCATCTCTGCTGTTGTCACTCGATGACGTTCACCGCCACTAACTCCACGAACCGCAGCATTTCCGACTATGGTGTCAGCCACGCCTCGAAGACCAAGTAGATGTAAAGTCATTTCTAAAGGAAGATTAATTCCCCCAATCTCATCTTGGAACGCCTCCATCTATGAAGTTATCATTGGCATGACTAAGAGAAGGATTCAAGGACTATCTGACCGCATTAGAAAACATTGCGTGGTCCTTTGGCCCCAGACCCCTTATATGTGGTGACTATTGCACAAACCCACGAGAATTTTGGATTTGCTTGATGACAGCTGTTCTATGTGACACAAATTACGTTGCTGGAAAAGACTTTGAATCTTCACATGTGAGTGAATTTTTGAAATCTGGGTGTTCAACTACTTGAGTACTGCATGGAAGTCAGGGCCTAAATCTGCAAAGTTTTCTTCTAATGCAAAAGGTGCAAATATGCGGATTGTTGTTTCTCACCAACACACCCTACATACTTAAGCAATCACATGATGAAGCAACTTGTCAAACTCTATCGCAAAAAAAACTACCAAAGACATGGAATTAATTTTACCCACCTTGCTGGCGTTTTTACCAAACCATTCTGGATTATTGGTGAAATGGCTCGTACAGGCATTCGCAAACTCGCATGTTTCTCTCACAGTTAATATGGGCAGATGTCTATCTGTTTGTGCAATGAAGGCAGCAATGCGTCGCACTTGGATCTTGTCGAGGGATTTGTGATTATACGTCACTGAACCTTCTAGGGTTGTTGTTGCATCCAGCCACAGTCTTCCAGCCAATGCTTTATGTAAGCTGCTCTTCCCTGTCCATAGCCTCAAGATGCATAATCCTCGTTTTATCAGAAAAGAGAGAACTTATTACATTCAAACATTTATAAGTAGTTCCAACATTGCCACGCGTTTCTATTGAAATCATTTTTCACAATATGTAGTAACAAAAAGACATGAGCTAT
The DNA here is from genome assembly GCA_963920765.1 of Ulota crispa. NCBI lineage: Eukaryota > Viridiplantae > Streptophyta > Bryopsida > Orthotrichales > Orthotrichaceae > Ulota > Ulota crispa. Next base: position 1,369,720 of record OY987243.1, read on the forward strand.
GCTGATTCCCACTTGCCAAGTTGTTATTGAGATTTATCTTGATTCAAATCATACAGACAATAGATTATGATGCATTGATTACATGCTGTTACAGGATATACAAGCTCGGTTTTTACAATAAGGCCCATTAGTGTTTCAAGGTGGACAGTACTGTGATGCCATCATCATTCAAGGACGACGACATGAAAAAAAACTACCATATTTCAGGAAGCCAACCATTCAAAACCAAGTTTGAAATGCGTAATCTCACCATATATGACCCATCAGGAAGGCTTACCGCAGCCAGGAGGTCCACATACAAGTGTCAATGTCCCTGGCATTAAGTAGCCAGAACAATTTTCAAGCACAGTAAACTTTTGAAATGCTTGTTTCTCAGCAAAACCGGGACAGCAACACTTTAAAGCAATTGACCCAACAGTATCAAAGTCCAATTTTGCACCCATTACTTTGGCACCATAAGTTAATCCTTCAAATTTCACTACCTGCATCGCCACTGCACACCCAAGGTCATGAAAGTACAAGCGGCAAGATTATGAGACCTCATAGATTAGAACATTAATGTGCCCTAGTATTTTTAAGAAGAAAGAAATAAATCCTGAGTAAGACCTTCCGTAGTGGATCTTCATGGACGCATAGGTAAATGATACCAGATAGGTCGAGTCAAAAAACAGGTGATGGTCTCTTCGCGCCAAACTCGCAAAAACATTTGCAACTTGTATGATACAATCAATAAGCAAAGCAAGACATGGTGTCAACCAACCAAGACAATAACTTAAGTTACCTGAGATGGAAACTGAGGCAAAAACTGCCTAATCTTGACCAAAAACGCCAAAAGACCATCTTTCAGCATTCTGTCAATTCCCGTTAATTCACGGTCAAAAGTTGGCATGACAGCAGGTGCAGACAAAGCCTGCAAGATGAAGCATAGAGCTATTTTAAGACCTCTTTCAAAATAGGTAAATCAAAATCAAATTGCGAGAAATTTCCATCAACTGCTTAACTCTTGTTTGGCCAAGTCCCATGACTCGCCAACTAATCCTATGGATAATGCTGACCATAACAAACAGTTCAATGCACAAAAATGAAGCTTTAAGCTAGTAACCAGAAGCTATGGTAATTTCAGAAAGCTACAGTAGTACTATTACAGTAAAAATAAGGGTGACATTCCGGCAAAGCGTCACTTACTATCTCAAGAAGCATTCTTATTTCGGCTGGCTTTCCAGCCTCCTCCCACTTCTTGGCAATATTGATGATGAGATTCATCAAATCTTCCTTTCCCAATTGTTGCAACGACGGTTTCAACCCCATTGGGTCGGGGTTAAAAGGAACGACAGCTGCACTTGGTAGCTCATCCTCCCCTATTTGCAATTGGCCTTTGAGCTGGTCAAGATACCTGGTCTTTGTTCCCGTTGAGAGCGTGGACATGACATCGTTATCTGACCGCTCGTAATACTCTTTGAGCCTTTCTGTGTAGTATAATACCTCGGAGGAATTGATTTGATCATCGTCTGGGACGATAACAACTGTTGACAGTTCGTGTTCAGATGAAGTCGAAGCCATGTAGAAGCCCTCAATTCCAGTTTGGATTTAGATACCTGAAAATGCCGTTTGAAGTAGAAAGTGATCTTACACAACAAGGTGTATTGCTATTGAGGAGGAGTTTGTTATCTCCCCGGCACCTCAGTGTCATTTCGTTATGAATCCTCTTCTAATGAAACCTGCAACCTCTCAATTCATATCAAGCAAATGAGCCACAAGTAATACCTAAATAAATTTGTAAACAAGCTATAGATCAAAGGTAAATCAAACATCGTATACACAAATATGAATATAAGCATAACTAGTTGATGAGTGTAGCGTATGCATTGCCTTAAATTCAAGTTGAAATTATGAAATTACAGGAGTAACACTTTGACCAGAGTTCTATGCTCCAAGAGAAAACCTAAATTAACATACGTGCATAGACAGACCCATGCAAATCAAGAATTCATGTGAAATCGATGGTAGTGGAACCTACTACAAGGTTGACATCAGCCATGTACGAAATGAGACTGTCATATTTCGTGCAGCTCATGAGAATAACACCTAATCCAAATTTAGGGTTTCGCCATGCGCAGAGCTTGTCCGTGAGTTGAAGCCAATTAAACATCAAAAGCAGCCGTTCTTTTCTACCAACACATATTCCCATGCGTCATATGTAACATTTTCCACACTGTTGCAGATCGAATAGTGCCCTGCAGCTCCGTTTGGAACTACCTCGCAAAACGAACCAATATTTGCCCACCAGCATAGCTACTTCTGAAGCCTATTGTCAGAGTTAAATGAGATACATTCAATAACAACTTGGACCTTCAAATTGATTGCTGAAGACATGGGCTTCTTATGTAACCATGGTGCGTGTCTTTGACCTAAGTTCTGCCTTTCTTTTGCAGTTAGCAGTTTTAATCTTTAACTTACTGTAATTTGCCGATCAAGCATCATCTTTGAGACATACGTCAAGAACTTCTTGTTGCAAGATCAAACGAGACTCGTGCAAGTTTAATCAAAACCGTCGATTGACAAATTTCCGGTGCAAGCATATAGCTTTTACCTCCTGATAGATATTTCGGAAAAAAAGAAATTGAGAGACGACAATGCAAAACAGCTCCAAAGGTGATTACATTAGGTATTATTATAGCTTCCCAGTTCCATGTACACACCACGTCATCACAGGGCATTGTGAACGTGACAGGTTATTAATTCAGATAGTATGTTAGTTAAACTAAGGAAGTGAACTTACGATCTTCCAATGTAGACGCTTCTGTTGCTGACTGGTTGAGGAGATTAGGTCTCAGGTACAAGCTCGGTGTACACCGCCAAGAAACTGGTTGCCTCGGTTGGAGAGGCAGGAACACAATTCAGCAAATATTCTTCCAAGATGTGCCAATAAGCTTCAGTGCACCTTAATTCAAAATCCTGCCAGGAAATTGGCGTTTTCAATGTGTTTTCAGAAACAAAGAAATAATAGGGAACTCAGCAAAATAAACTTTTAAATTGAAAAGTTACGGCAGAATCCATGCAGATGACGCAAGATCAAGAAGTACATAAAAGACTACACATAAACTTCAGCACCAAACCTATGTTTCAAATAACTTGCAGAATGCAATCACCTGAGAAGTGTTGGAACCCTTGTGATTAGTAAGGAATGTTGTGGACTTTAATCCTGGGTTACCATGGGAGCTACAGTAATAGATGCCTACGAAAATGTCTCAAATTTTGCTGCCATGCCATAGCCAAGCACATTGGCTCGCCCTTCGTTTCTATTCGAACCTAAATCCGGTCCACTGCCATCGCCGCCATTGCCGACATCCATATTTGCAATAGGTCCTTTACTTTCTCTTTGGCTGCTGCCCGTTCACTGCTCCCGTTTTAGCCATGGCTCGTGTTATATGTTTTGCTATCTCAAAGAAGTAAGGTAGGAGGTTCCAAAATGGAGCACTTAACCCCTACAGGACCGAGCGTGCAGCTGCTACCAGTACAATACGGGGTATTTTTCTTGTGTTTGAAATGGATCCACACCTCTACTATGTTTGAGATTAACAAAAAAGTTGGAAAATAGATCAAAGCCAGTGTTTTTTTTTGGCGACAAGATGTCAATTCTGCCCATCTCATTGGAGTATATGTGGAGGGAAGACGCACCAATGGGCAGAATCAACATCTTGTGGCTAGAAAAAAAAACCACTTATCAAAACGGTTCTAGTGAGCTACTTGAGATCCCAAATTAAAACTTCTTACAAGTAGCAAATACCAATTATACAGCAGCGTATATGGGTGATTACAAGAAACACTTGTACTATTTTATGTCCCCTTCACCTCTTGCATGTGGTTTTTGGCTCCTATCTTCTGTGTACCAAGTCATTTTGACTTGGAATTTCAAAGTTCAAAGTTATGGATGTTAAGTGATTTCTCTGTATTTTTCTTAAATTACTTTACTATTTTTAAATATCCCCCAAATAGGTGTCTACCTAGGCCATTTTGGAGGGTTTTAGTACTATTTTGGGTCCAAAAAAGCAAATCTCATGCCACAAATCAAGGAAGTTGTTCATCACAGGGCATTACATGGATAGGTAGAAGGGTTCTAGGAAATTGTGAATTCTCTACCTTCCACATGCTCTCAAAGTGGGCATCCATTCTACTTGCATTGGTGAAATATATAAAAAATCCTCCAAAAACCACTTGCATCAAGTGAAGCTACTCAAAGAGATCAAAAATGGCCATTTTTTGTTTAAAACTTTTGAATTTTTTTACTACTTTCTTAAAAGCAAAAAGTAAATTGTCTTTTTGTTGGTAACTTTTGTCCCTCTATTTTTGTGCATAACTTTTAGAATAAATTTTGTTTAGGTCTGAATTTTCATGAGTATGCTATGTTAAGTGCTTTACAAGTTGTCCATACTTTATTTTATTTTTAATAAAACTATTTCAAAAGCTCATAGTACTACCTAATACTGCCAATTTTAAGGGTGTTTGAGACAAAATTGTGAAGTGTTTCTTGCAACTACCCATATACTATGCCCTATGGTCCTTCAAGGGTTAACCCTTAAAGGATCAAGCTACTATAAATACATAGTATGTATGCTGCTATATAATTGGCATTTGCTACCAACAAAAAGTTTTAATTTGGGATCTTGACTACCTCAATAGAACAACATTGATCTATATTCTAATTTTTTTATTGATCTCAAATGTAATAAAGGTGTGGATGCACTCCAAATACAAGAAAAATACCACGTATTGTACTAGTTGCAAAGGGCTGCTTGGTCTTTTAGGGATTAAGGGCTGAAACTAAATTTTCAAGCTTGAATTATTTTTCCATAAATTTTCCTTAAAAGACAAGAGGAATTGGCATCTAACCCAAGTTGTTTCATATTGTTTGAAACTTTATAGAATTAGTTATGAAATTTTGAAGTAGAAAGGTCACGGGTCTCTAAAATGGTGCACCTCCTCAAATGTACATTTCTTATACATTGTTGAAAGGCTATGAAGAACATGCACAAATTGAGTACATTTGAACAGATGCACCATTTTAGAACATGCTACCTTAGAGGGTTAATATTAGGGGAAAAACAAAAGTAACCTATGTAAGGAACCAAATTTGAAAGTATATGTTAGGCCCTTATTTAAAAAGCAAGCTATACGTGCTCTTGGAATGGAGCACTAGCATAGAACCTTATTTGCTTTTGTTACATAAATTAGTATATTGCCAAGAAAATTTCTTTGAGATTTAGAGTTCATTATGTCTAATTTTTTGAGTCACTTGTAAAAATTTAGCAAGTATTTTTTAAATTATTTAAAACCTAAAAATGCATTTGAATATTCTATGTAGAAAACAGAGTAGGTCAAAGTCAAGTGGTGGATTTCTAAATCTATGTTCTAATCAATATGACCTAATTTTGATCATACTATAATGAGAGTCCGTAAATTCATTAAAGCACTCTTTTGGAAACACTTGCTTTTGGATACATGCTTGCACTTGTGACGTCATAAATCAGTTGTACTGTAGATACTTGCAATTGCAAGACAAATTCTATGGTTTTCATTGTAAAAAGAAAGCTCCCAAAGAAATGGTGCACATATTTCAAATTCTACAAATTTTAATAAATGAAACCAAAGGCATCAAATTTCAATGAACCTTTTTTTTTATAGAAGTTTTACAAAGTCAAATAAGGAATTTAATTCAATTTAAACCATATGGTATTTTTTTTCTTGATAAGTGTTTGATTATTTTTTTGTAATTGTAATTAGATTTTAGAAGTTAACAAAGATTTGGTGAACTTTGGAAAAGCAAAAGAAAATGTTCAAATGTTATATACAAATTTCAATTATAAAATAAAATATTCTTCTTCATTTTGAAACACATTTGTAGCTAACTATTTCCAAAATAAGAAAAAGAGCTAGAATGTGAAAATTTAGTTCAAAAAATTATAAGATGGATAGACAACTACCAATATCATACAAAAGATCTTAAAAGAAGAACATATGCAAATTGATGGTTTATTATAGTTTTCAGTTATGGTGTGAAAGGTATTGAAATAAGAATTGTGTAAAAAATAACTCAAAACACAATAATTACTACTATGTAGAAATAGTTAAAAATATCAAATGAGTTAAAACTACACTTAAAAATAAAAAGTGTGAAGTGAAAAGGGCAAATAAAACAAAAAAAAGAACCAATCTCTTAGATAGTGTTTTTTTTGTGTGTCACTAATCAATGTAGCTTTATGTTTTTGGAAGTGTTTTCAAATTCCAATGGTTTTAAAAACACAATTTTGATATTTGTATTTATTTGATTATTTGTTGGTTCAATATTTTTATCATTTATTTGACAAAGTATGATTAATGAAGTTGGTTTACCTAGTGTTATACTTGCACATCTCTATCATAATTAGAAGTTAATGCAAATTGCATCAAATTTTTATCTTATAAGTAAGCACAATATCATTTCTTACACCTATTAAATTCACTACTATATACAGTGTGTATGTGTGATGTATAGTACATTCAATGATTGTTTGTTAAATCAAAGTATGTCAATTTGTAATTTTGAGTAGACTTAGTCATTAATGTACGTATGAAGAGTATGATTTCTGTTTTTGAGGATGATTTCCATATGAATGTTTATACTATCTTCTCTATTAGCATAAAATATAGAAACTACCTCAAAAACATTATAGAGTGGACTATGTATAGTAGTCATTTACAAATTTAACACCATATTCATTAAATTGGGAATTTTGTAACATTTTGGGATTAAGTTGACCAACTTAAACCGACCATTACAATACAACTTAGGAATCTGGTTTTCCCAATTTAATAAGTATTGTGTTATTTAAAATTGCCTGAATCTTTGATACAAGAAGACAAATACTTTATGAGTCTCTATAAATTTTATAGAATATCACTTGTTTATTGTAGCCCAAAAGTAGATATCAATTGAGTTAATATTGATGCTAGAAAAAAAAATGATCATAAAATTAAACTTGTCTAGAATGGGGTGCATTACATTTTCAAAGGACAAAAGCCCCAAAGCATTCATTACCACCCCAAAAAATTGTGATTGTTGACTTGTTGCTACGTCAACTCAATAATTGTGTATAATTGTGTGTTGTGTGCACATTATACATTTTGTCTTATATTATTGAACACAAATAATTATATACCAAAGTTCCCAACTTATCACAATATAGCTCACAAGTTAAATTTGTTTATTTCTTTGTACATGAGTAAATTAACATTTATATTGGTGTCTATCAAGAACTCAGATGAAGTGAGCAAAAACATTGTGTGCAAGATTACTAATCAACTCCAAGTTAATAAATATGGTGAAGAACTCTAAATACAAAATACAACTTCACTATAGTAGATGTCAAGCTCTCTATCTACCACAATTTACAAATTAACAATCTAGAGCATAACAATGATCTAGTCTATAAGTTCCCCTATTGCCCTATTGAAAAATACCCATGCTTGATGTTGATTGCTAATCCTAAAATACAGCACAATGCTTTCTAGTTTCATTGAGCTTGGTTTTTGAAAATATCTATAGAATAAAGCTCAACTACCAAACAATGCATATTCCTTAAAATATGCCACACAAAGGCTAGTAGCTTCAAAGATTGTCAACCTTGCCATGTACGACAAAGGCTAACAATATTATGTCAACTATGTTCCCAAGGCTCTGGGTTTTGCTGATGGCAACATCAAGACCTTGGCCCTTCCAAACAAGTTGCTCAAAGTCATGGCGCTATGGTATAATGGTACAGAGGCCATGCCACTACCGCATCTCCCTGACTGACTCACATATGTTTTGGTAAGGGATAAATTCTTGAATATCCCTCAAGTTTGCAATATTTCCATAGATATCCCAGTTGTTTCAAAAATTACTCAAATACTCTTGGACCATAAATTTTAGGCATTTAATTGTTGTGCTTGTATTTCCTTGATGACCAATGTAGAAGAAGGCAATGTAATAAAACAAAAAAATAACCAGCTTACACAAAGGAAAAAGGGAAGTGGCATGCACAACAAAACAGACGCCTAAGATTTCTGGTCGAAGAGTATTTGAGTAATTTTTGAAAAAGCAGGGGTATTTATAGAAATATTGCAAACATCAGGGGCATCCATGAAATTTTCCCTTTTTGTAAAGGGTGGGGTTTACATCCGCAGAAGAAGCCTGCGTGTAGCTGGCTGGCGTGCATGGTGTTCGACCTTGACCGTGGAAGCATGGCATCAGGTGGATGGTAATTAAGTGTAAAGTGGATCTCTTGAAGCCGAGCCCTTGTGGACCCATTACAAAGACCTCGGTAACGGGTCTACTGTGCCCGTTTTGATGTCTTCTTTTTCTGTTAGAAACCACGTTCCAAGTCTTCGCGCCAACTCCCGTCAAGCGCAAACGTCCTATCAAGGGAGAACCTCCTGTCAAGGGAGACAACCAGCTCCTTGCAAACCTCCTGTCGAGGGCGAACCTCCTGCCAAGGGAGACAACCTCATCGCAAATGACTGCAAAAGGGTTTTTGTCCACATCCGATCGCTTAACTTTCCACCCGCACGTCAATTCCACACCCACAAATACCGAAACCTCGCCCCCACCCTCCGTCCATTTTCTCTCTTTCTCTTTCTCTTTCCCTCGGCCTGATCATCTCCTGCGCCGCAACGCTGCTGCTTCTTTTCAGGCTCTCAGCACCTCGTGGTGGTAATGCTCGCTGCTCTGTGCTGTTGTTATGCTGTAGCATTGGAAGTAGTTTGAATTAAAGTAGTTTGTGTCGTAGCATTGAATTGGAAGTACTAGTTTGTCGTGGCTGCTGATTGCTTGCTCCAATCCACCGCAAGTCCTGACTAGTCCGCCTCGTTCTACACCATATAGCCTGAGGTTTTTCTGCTTGCTTTTCTAGAGCTCGTGGAAGTGCTGCTAATCCACATCCCTTTCTTTCTTTCGTTTGTGTGCTTGTGTGCGTTGCTTCGTTTGCTTGACACTTACAAGTCCTCGATCGTAAATTGCACCGTCCAAGTTTCTCAATTGCGTATGTGTGTATGCCGAATTCGACACGCTGAGCGTGCAGTTCGTTTAATTCGTCTTTGCACCCACTAGAAATGCCTAGCGTGCGCTCGTAGGTGTGTTCTCTTCGGACTGCTACTGTGGGACCGGTTAAGCGGCTAGCTGGCTAGGTCCCCTTGACTGGCTGCTTTTCTTTTTACCAGATTATCCGTGTGATTCCCCTGTTCGAACGCAAATACTCACGCTTGCTGCTGCATGCTTTTTCCGATTTCCGTCGTTTCGCTTGATGGCGTTAATCAAAGCTGTTGTTTATGTTCACGTTCGTGTCTCCGTCTCACGCACTATGCTTGCTGACGGGCGCCACGACGAGTCCGTCTGTTTCCCAGAAAGAATAAGTAAGCTACGGCGCATCTACTCACAGAGCCCATTGCCTAATTGAGTGTGTTGCAGGAAAAGCAGACATACCTTGGCGATGGTGCAGGGAGTGGTGGCGGCGGCCTTGTGCCTCTTGCTTCTGGCACTTGCCCATCAGGGGGGAGCTTCACGGCCCGGCCGGAGCATGGTGGGACTCGGCCTGGCGGAAGAGAACACGGTGGCGCAGCTGCGTTTCGAGGCCGGTGACACTGCATGCGCACGCTTCGGGTCTGTCTACAGGTGTGGCGATGCCTCTCTCTCGATTCCAACTCCCGGCACCCTCGTACCTCAGGACATCCCCGTCATGGAAGGCTCGCCGGTCCTCTTCGAGAACTATCGTCCTGATCGGTCTGATTGCGGTCCTTTGGGGAAACACAAGTACAGATGCGATCCACCAATGGAGACCAGGGCTCCAGTAGAAGTGGCCTCAGTCGTCGTGGCGGATTCATCTGCGGAAGCATTTCATCTTGAACGATCCGACTGTGGCCCTTTGGGGAAACGCAAGTATAGATGCGATCCACCAATAGAGACCGGAGCTCCAGTAGAAGTCGCCGTGGTGGTCGTGGATTCATCTGCCGAAGCAGAAGCCTATCCTTCCGAGCGATCGGACTGCGGGCCTTTGGGGAAGCACAAGTATAGATGTGTGCCTCCACTGAAGACGACCGCCCCTGTCGAAGTCGCCTCGGCCCTGGTGGATTCATCTGCCGAGGGAGATGCATATCCTTCCGAGCGATCAGACTGTGGCCCTCTAGGAAAGCACAAGTATCGGTGCGACCCTCCGTTGCATTAGTTAGAAGAATTCCCCCACTGAGGTGAGGTGGCTGTGCGTTCGTTTGTGAGCGTGTGCAGTGCGCAGGCGATGCTTGAAGCAAGCTGCTCATGCTCGTGCGGGCGTTATGATTTAATAAAACTCCATCGCTAGATGATCCTATTCTGGAATTCCGACACAGTTGTAACATTGATTGAACGAGAAACACTCAGCATCTGCTGAACGTTGTATTTGTGGAATTGCTGCAAGCTGTGCACTCCAGACTACTAGAGCTCACCTTAAGAATAATGGATAATCGAGAGAGCATCTGAGCTGTAATGCCAACAAATTCGGCTGGAGAACTGAGACTTTCAAGGCCTCTTTACGTAGTGTCCTCCATTTTTTTAGTGGTATCTTGGAACACATTCTAGTTGGTCTATATTTTTTGTCCTCAAGCAAGAGTGTATGAAAGTAATGAAAAATTGCGATAGCTGGGTACCTAAATGCAGAGAAAAATGCTTTTGTACATTTGCAAAGCAGTTTGTGATTGATATTAGCTTTTATTGAAAAGATGGGGTCTTTTTACTCTTAAATCACAAACATGCATTTGGTACTTATTTGCAGTTTTTTGCAAAAAAGTTGAAGGATGACAACAAAAGGAGTACCTACATCATGGACTCATGGTTTGTCATCTTACACATTGGTATTGCTATTTGGAAAGCGTTTCATGAAGTGGTTGGTTAAAAACAAAAACATTCTATTAGTAAGAGCTAGAAACACAATTGGATGAGAAATGGTCTCCTCATTTTTGTACTCATGATGGTGAGTTTCACTTCACAGCTCCACCTCTTTTCAAACACTTTTATTACTAATTAAACTACCTTTGGCAGGTCAGGGGATATGACCCCTACGAGCCTTACTTAAGGCCTTCCAACTTCCATAGTAAAAAAATCCTGTATGAGTGTTTGGAGCCAAAGAATTTTAGGGTGATAAATGTTTTTGTAGTGTATGTTGAAAGATTAATCACATTGGGGTTTTGACATTGCATTCATTTAAAGAATTAAAATGATTAGTTGAATTGTTGACTGTAACAAAATAAGATGATCAATAAGACACAAAATTGTATGCATTTCATAGAACACATGGCTTTGCTGGTAATTTCCAAATGGAAGTGGTTGACAACCAAGTTCACATATTTGCATAGCTTACAATCCTTACTCATTTCAATACGACCAACATTTGCAATTTTCTATGACTTTTTTGCAAGCATGCATTAGATATTTACTATATTTATAGTGTGGTATATTATAATGAAAATTTTAAAAAATTGATTAGTTTTTCATTTGGTGGTTTCAGACTTCAACTAAATTTTGTTTGCAATTTCAATTGAGTGACTATACATGAATACATTTAAGTATTGGTTGGTTCTCCCAAAAGAGTGTTGTAAGAGCATGGTAATATGACATAGTGAGTTCCTAAGGGACAGTTCACACTACGTCCCATGTCCCATCTTTGTAAGTCCAATTGCAACGCTAGATCTTAGCTTTGTTTGTTGGACAAAAAAGAGTAATAAAGAAAATCATAAATATTTTGTGCAACAACATTGGTGGGACTTGGGCTAAAAGTTGTGTTGAACAAAATCAAATGGACCCAAACCTTGAGTGTTGCCAATCCCACCTTCTTTGGTGCCAAAACTTCCAAAAAATATTGCCATGTAAGCAATTAGAATCTGAGACTTGAGACATAGTATAAAGCACCAAGTCCCAACTTTGACTTCTCCTCCAATCAGATCCTCAGATTTCAGTGGGACTTAGGACGTAAGACGTAGTGCGAATCGCCCCTAAGCTCTACTTTCACACTTTCTAAGGGAAAAGAGGTAACCAGGGTTGCAGAAAGGCAAACATTTCAAAAGCGCTGTTTTGTTACAAGGACGCCGACGGAGAAACCAATGCCCCCGAGTGGTCCGAGGTCCGACCGCCTGTGCAACTTCATTCTCTTGAGCGAGCAGCGCTAAGCTTAGCAGGTCCTTCCAAACGGATGTGATTCGCCCGCTTCCAATCCAACCCCAGCTGCAATTCTCTACTTGTTCGCCGGGACAACGTTCATGCCTGGATTCATCTTACAATTTACTCTACTGATTGTCGCCACTCTGGTGATTGAGAATGTTTTTAAACCCTGTTGCTGAAATCATGTCACGTCCACGTGGTTTCTTCTTCTTCTTCTGCTGCTGCTGCTTCTTCGTTCGCGACGTGCAGTGCGTTCTAAGGATTTAGGGTTACCGAGCAATTGGGGAGTTTAGCTGGGGTTTGGTCTTGAACTGAAGTTCAGTTGGAGGGAGAGTCGCCGAGAACAATGCAGCCTCAGCTGGCATGCGGCAGGGTGTCTGCGACGCGTCTAGGGAACCCGCTGGCGTTCGCAGAGTACGACGGGTCACGTATGGCCGTGGCTGGGTTTCCCAGAGCATGGCAGCGATCCGGGGTGTTGCGTGTGTCGAGGTGTGAGTTGCAGCGAGGTAGGCATGTCCGATTTGCGGCCATCAGTCGAAATGAGGACTTGGAGGTGGCGCAGTTAGGGTTGAATGCGATTTCGAGCGAGGAAGGTGCTGGTGCTGGTAGTGTGCGAGGGGGAGAGGGTTTGGTGTCCACCGTGGGTACGCCTGCGCCGGCTCCTCTCTCATTCCAGGACTGGTGTATGGCGGACAAGCAGCTCGTGGTCATTTCTTTCACTGCTTTTGTGGTACGTCTCCGCTCTCTCATCACGGAAATGCATAAGGGATCGACTTGTGGATAGAGCTTCTGGTTGACCCTTGAAATGTATAATGAACAGAAGTTTCAGAAACTGTTTTTTATTTTGATTGTGGCGACCGATTTGAAGCTGGAGTGGATTGGTAGCTATTCGTTAGATTCTCACGGTGCCGCTTCGTGTGCACAGACTGCAGGATTTACGGCCATTTTAGTTGCAGCTGCTATTCCAAGTCTGTTGGTAAGCATCTCCTACTCATGGTGCGAAATATTCAGGTTTTGAGTTTTTTTTTCCTATTTGACTATCTCAGATCTTGGTTTTTATTTCGTAATTCTCATTAATTTTCATTGCTTGCCGGATTCGGTACACGTGTTTGTTCTCTCACTTCTCGTCTCTGTCACAATACCTTCGTTTTTCGATGTGTTTAGTGTTCTTGACCGTAGTACTTTGTACGTCCTTGCAACCCGTGCATCAATTGTGATTCCTGCACCTCAAGATCTCTGCTCGTGAATATGTCATATTGGCCTATAATCCTTGCCGGTACTCGGATATTTGCTTGTAGTGAAGATACGAGATTTCGTTCAGCGAAAACGCTGCTTCATGCTTTAGTATGGAATTTTGATGACAGGCAATCAAGAAGGCGGCCGAAGCGCTTGAGAAACTGGCAGACACAGCCCGGGAAGAGTTGCCTGGCACAATGGCGGCTATCAGATTGTCTGGAATGGAGATCAGCGACCTAACAATGGAGCTCAACGACCTAGGGTATGTGACGTCCTGATCCTGATCACAAACTGCGAGTATTAAAAGTTGGAACTCAGCCAAGAATCATGTATTTTAACAAGCTTTTGAAAAAGTTATACTGTTTCAGGGTCGTTAGATGCCATCATTCATGCGGAGTTCTCCCTGTGATCATTGAGAGGTCTTTTTAGACTCCATTGGATGATCTCTTTGGTGTGATCAATGGGACTATGGAGAGACCTCTCCATGAACCTTGGAGAGATTCTCATTACGATCTTGTCTGAAAGTTCCTGAAACAGCCGTGTTTTTTACTGAAAATCATGTTCCATATCATGCCTAATTATGGTCTTTACTTCAGTATAATTGTTCGAGTCTCTGCTTTACATTTATCTCTCTGAATTTCAAGGCAAGAAATTTCCAAGGGAGTCCGAAGTTCAGCTCGTGTTCTTTCATCTGCCGAGACTGGAATGCGACAAGTAGGTGGTATTGCTTCCAATGGTGAGTAAACTTTCTGTCGAATATATTCTGACTTTTGTTACCAGCACTTCATTATTCCTTCAGGGTTTTGTGCAAGGATCACGTAGCATGACATCTTGTGCATGGACATCCACAAACTTTAAAATGGTTGCTCAGTGTGGCAGGGGCAGGCAGTCGTCCCGGTTCAAGCAATGCAGCCTCTGGTGGCCCGAACCGCAAGACAAATGCGTGACAGTCTGGTCCAAACTCGGTCACTAGTTCGGAATTTGCAAGTTTTATCTCGTGTCTCAGGCTGGATTGGCTCTCTTCAAGCTCGCACTCCCATCCTCATCCTAAATTCCAATAAACAAAAGAAACAAAAATCCTGAAGAATGGCTATGGATCTGTTTTGGCGTGGGGCTGGCGATCATACTCTGCAAGCAGGCGATGCACTGGCCGACCGAAGGTTTGCCTGAAGAATATTTAGGTAAACGTACTGGCGTGGCTTCCTCTAGCTAGAATATCATGATCATGGTAGGCTCTGTTCTGTCATTGTCTTCATGGATTGCAGCTGAGTTTTGGGCTTTAGTGACGAACGTCTGTGCCTATTCCTCTTTCATTAGACCCGGTGCGGTGTGGGAACGTCAATTACCACTACCCTTTAAGTTCTACCTGCAGAGTCGTGAAGTCACGTTAAGTTCATGTATAGCGGTTGCGCTCTCTGTATCTAAAGACTATACAGATTGTGAAATATTTTACTGATGCAGCGGTGGGCAATTTGTACTGAGTTTGAATTATACATTATATCCGGTAGTGTAATTTAGAACGACTCGTGCAAAAAAAATAATGACTTCGTATGACTGGAAACTGTTGGCCTGAATTTTGGTGATGCAAAATTTCTCCTGTTCCGTAGTACCTTGAACATAAATCTGCCAAACTCTTTTTTTTTACAGTTTATAGAGGTTTCTTCTCTCGTTGTTGGAGAATGGGTATCGTTGCCTTGATTTGAACGATCTTACACTCAGACATCAACCAATCTATTTAGGCGTATCCCTTCGCCAAGTGCAGGACAAGTTCTCAGAGCTGCTCCCATTAGCTCCAGAAGCATCGCAAATTGGTTGTATGTGGTTCTCAAGACCATGACCTTTTTTATATTTCCACTCATCAATGCATTGGGATCCAAAAAGCTTGTGTTACTCTGGATTCCTTATCCAACACTACAAATTATCACCGAGTCAACTGTGTGTTGAATTTTGCACATGATTTTGTGTCTTCATGATCTACATTTACATTTTATTCATGGAAACGAAGATGTTACGTGGTATGTGAAAATGTCATAAATAATAATAGGGGAGTTCAAACATAAAATGTGCACAACATTCAATAGCGCTCATTATGCCTGCCCTGCCCTCCCTCCAGATGAAGAGTGTGGAATATTCCACACTCTTTCATCTTGCTGGATGAAAGAGTGTGGAATATTTCATACCCATCAGTAGCTAAGAGGACACATGGTTGAATTTGTTAGAGAGTTTATGAAAGAGAAGCTTAGTTTAGTGCACATACATTGATGTGGGGGCCAGTCATGTCAGAAAAATTAAAAGAAAAAAAAAAAAAAAAAAAAATTGGTGTTATAATGAAGTTCGTGGATGATATCTGAAGAGAGGGAAAGGTAGCCTCTGTTCAGGCTACTGAATGTTATGTGGCCTACAAGTTTCTCTCCTCACAAGATCCCTACACACTAGTGAATTATTTTCTGTGCACTCACATGCCTAAAGTTTGACACACTTGTGAGTTTGCAATTAGGGTTTTGTGCACAAGCGTCTAAGACACTTGAGAGAATGAGATGAGCAAAAGTAAGTTTTGAAGTTCACTCTTAACGTGCATCACATGAGGAGTATATTCCATAGGTGACTCACCTTACTAGTCACTAGTGAATTCACCAAGGTGAATTGCGATATGAATCACTTGAAAAAGTTGGTGTTTGAAGCCCCCTAATGTGATGTGGAGGAGATAGCCAAATCCTTTGTGTAGTCATCCTCATGAGTTGATTTGGCCAACTATAAAACAAATGCCACATTCAAATATGAAGTTTTCAAAAGTAAAACATTGTTTGTACCAAATTTCAATTGTGAAAAGAATAAAAATTAATTTTAGTGTCAATTTATCAATTTGAACATTTAAAATGTAAGATATTGTTTTTGTTCTTAACCCCTAAGTGCTACCATTTTTTGATTGCTGCTCATTTTTGCAGGTTGCCCAAGATGAATAAATAAATAAATAAATAACCCTTAAATAGAAAATCAAGTCTACTTTCCAACCCAACTTGAATCATGTCAATCCAAGTTAAACTCCATCAAGGAGATTTTTTCAAAAACAAACACTTAAATATTTGCTAGTGTTTTAAATTTACTCTTTTGCTAAATTAATGATGTTCTCTCCTTTGAAAAGATTGCATTTTTGAATTTTACGATAGAATGAATGTTTTTAACCAATCATACCAAATTTTAAAATCTATGAAAAAAGTTTGTAATTTTGGTGAATATTAAACGGAAATGCTTCTAAATTCTTTAAATAAAAATCCAATTTTTTTTTGAATGTTTCACTATAATGATAATCACTAAACATTATGATTCTTTTCTCTTTTGAAGCAAACTTCATCAAAGATATATAAGTATTATTTTATAATACATCTATGTTTTGTCCTTACCCCTTGGGCGTTTAAGGGTTAAAAAGGTTCAGGTAACTCAATAGAAGAAGTTATAATGAACAATGAGGTTAGTCACACTCAACTTAAAAACAAGTGCACCAAATGGATTAGTAAATTTAAACTACCTTGAAGCAATGTCTTTTACCTGTAATTCATCTCCTTTACACAATCAATCTATTCATCCATACTTGAAGAATTCATCCACAAAGATTTCCACAACGCTCACTCATTGTAATTCATTCACATTCTTCATCCTCCCCTTAGGTTCATCATCTTCAAGAATTTGTTCATTTGATTTATCTCCACCAGTAATGAATAGCTAACTATCCAACCATAAGTGATTTCCTTCCCGTCTCCATAAAAAATTATTGACCTTCGGAAAGCCATAAATAATTCATATTGGCTACAAGATAACCTTGCTAAGTGGTATTGAAAAATTGATTGAAAAATAGATAAACTATATTTTATTGCAAAGAGCATTTAGAACTCTAATACTTTTATGGCTTGACTCCAATCTCCTTCTACTAATTTGCAACCTTAAGGTTGTATAAGAACGTAAGAATGAGCATTATAGTGAATGCTACTTTATTCATTTTTAAACAAAGCTTTTAAGATAGTATAAAGTAGAGACATATTTTTTAGTGCAATGGTGCTTTGTAAAAGTAGCTTCATGTATATTTGAAATTGAAAAGTTCTTTGAGAACATTTTTCAATGTAGACTTATAAAAGCTTCTCTAAAGTCATCCATCATATGCCAACCACTTTTATAGCATTTTCATAAATCCAATAGTTTCTATCTTTTGGTGACAAGGGTGCTTGTTTTTAAAATAGGGCTTCTTGCTAATTTTTTATTTATTATAATCTTCCTCTTCGAGTCGCTTCTAATGTTTTTGTCCCCAGTGACATTGGTTGACAATCAAGTCAAATCAACCTAGAAACAATACAAGATAGTAAGCACAAAAGCCCAAAAATTGAGGGTACATTTTAGAAACTTTTTGTGTAGTTGAGGACGGAGTTGGTGGGGACACAGCCGCACAGGTATGACCGCCGTGCCTCGGCGGCTCGGCCGTCCCCCGGCCGTCTCCGGCCGTCTCCCTGCGGCGCTTGCTGGATAAGTGCCACACAACAATCCGCGCGCCTGCCTTGCCGCGAAAACGTCATACGAAATTTGCTTCAATCATCCCAGCTTGCCGTTCAGAAAAATATTGTTGTTCTGCTCTTGGATTGTGCTAAATTGGGTTCCATGCGAAGTTGGTGCTATCGTTGACTGAGATCATTGAATTGAACATCGCAAATTTGTGCGGTGACGATCCAGCTTTGGAGGTGGTGCTCTTGCTGGCGCATTGTGGCGACGATGGCAACGCACCTGCCGAAATGGTGGTCAACTTCGGGTCCGGTAATATTCCCTTTTCTCTCATGTTAGATCCCTCTGAGTCTCACTTGCTGGCCATGGCTCCAGATTTTCTTACCTTTTGCGGAGTCACGTGCAGTGCTCAAATGCGGTAGGCCATAGCTTTAACAGCGGGCTGTCTGTTGTGGGATCAGTTTCAGCTGGAGGATCGGAATCACCCAATTCGTACACAGAGACAGAAACGCCAGCAGCTTGGTGAGACTCGCCTTCACAAGCAGTGCCATGTGTCCATAGCCATCGCATTGCCAGCTAGTTTGCATCACATTGATTGATCTTCGATGCTTCTTCTGCTCTCTGCCCTGTAATTTTCTCTCCGGAAAGGAGCAAAATCTGAATGATGCATCAAGCAGCATTATACATGCTGTGTTGTGAGCTTTCTCATGACCTTCTTGGGTTCGTTTTCTATGCAATGCTCAGGGCTGAAATGTCATGCCAAAGCTGCTGAAGCGGAGGATATGGCGGAGAACACGAAGAAAAAAGTGCTAGTGATGGGAGGCACTGGTCGAGTCGGAGCTTCGACTCTTCGTGCCTTAGCCAAAGGTGCCGACCTAAATCTTGTTGTCGGCGGCCGCAACAGGTAAGTACGTTATCGTGCTGAATGTTGCACTTGCTGTTTTATTTTAAGGATGTTGTTTCATCAAGATTTTTTCAATTCCGAAAGGACCAGAATCTCCAGTCAAGCCTCGTGTGGTTTTTAGTTGTTTTGAGTAGGTCATATGGGAACATTCTTCTGTTCCAGTTTGTTGATTTATTGACCAACCCCTGCAATATGCCTAACTGATTTTGATGATATAAAAGGTGGCCTCACCCAAATTGTGTTTTTTCACAATAAGATTAATCAAGTTGGTCATTTTAAACCACGAATCCTTGGTCCTTTATGTGTTAATTAGGATCAATAATTAGTGATTTTTCCTGCTTGCATTGATCTTCAGGAAGAAAGGAGAAGCTCTGGCACGTGATCTCGGTGGCAGTGCGGAGTTCTTGGGTTTTGATATGAATGACCCAACTGCCCTACGAGCAGCTATTGATGGTCTGCTACACCGCATTTACTTGGATTGTTCGTTGATCACCATTTGAGAATTTTGTATTGATCATTAGGGTAGGAAACTCAATACCACTGCAATATGTTAGCCAATATACCAGTATACTACCGAATGATATTAGTGGAATATTATGATTGACGTCTAAGGCGCGTATCCATTACTATTATCACCATATATCTTCCGTTTGTTAGATTTGGAGCTCTTTTATACCTTGGTAACACAGTAGTACGTATGCCAGCATATAGCGGTGGTGTTAAATTCCCCAGCTTGCATTAAATCTATACCAACCTTAAAGTGAGGGTTTACAATATACCTTTGCTGTGCAGGTGTAGACCTGGTGGTGCACGCAGCTGGCCCCTTCCAGAGACGAGAGGATTGTGCAGTTCTTGAGGCAGCCATAGACACTAAAGTACGAATTTTCTGACTTGCTAATAGAGTAGAAAACGCTGACCTGATCCTGCTTGGCCACTTTCCTTGCCTCTTGAAGAGAGTGCTGCTAAATTTAGTGGAAAGCATTAATAATTACGCTTGGTTGTGCAGACGGCGTATATTGATGTGTGTGACGACCAAGACTATTCTGTGCGTGCCAAAGCTTACCACGACAGAGCTGTTGCATCTCAAATTCCTGCCATCACAAGTGCAGGAATCTACCCTGGCGTCAGTAATAGTGGGTATCAACTTGTCATTAGCCATACTCTCACGCAGAGCTTGTTGAATTGAAGAGAATTTAATCGACTGAAGGAAAAAACTTAACTGATGACCATTACACTCCTTTTGTGGTGCTGAAGTGAAGAAGTTAAAGCTTGCGTACTTTGGCTGGTGCCTGGATTGTGCAGTTATGGCTGCAGAGCTTGTGCGTTTGAATGGGAATCCGAAACGAATCCGGTGAGCCCTTTCTTCAACCTCTTGACATTGTGCCGATGTTATTGAAGCATCAGGTTGCTTGACTTTGTTGCTTGAAAGCGTTCAATTGAAAGCATAAGGGTACTTGGAAACTCGCATTTTTATTTAATGATTATTTGTGAACCACTTTTTTGATTAAAGTAGCTAAATAGGTTGTAGATGAGCATCACAGACAGCATTCTTCGGCTTTAGTTGAATGTGGCGTGACACCTCAACTGTAAGTCCAGATTACAATTTCCAACTGTGTCTATCCTGGTGCGTGTATTTCTTTTATTTTTGCTCTGACAAATGCGTTCAGGTATTCGTACTATACTGCAGGGTCCGGTGGGGCTGGAGCCACGATTCTCGCAACCAGCTTTCTGCTGCTGGGCGAGGAGACAGTAGTCTTTGTAGATGGTAAGCTTACGCTAACATTTCTCCAGGAATAATTTTGTAAATGCTGCTCTTATGCGTTTGGAGATGTGCTACACACCACTGTATAGGAACTTGACGATGTTGATCCGTGTTGAGTTGTTTTCAGGTAAGGAACAGAGGCATAAAGCCTATAGTGCCAGACGAGACGTGGACTTTGGAAGAGGAATCGGTAAAAAGCCTGTGTATCTCCTGTACGTTCCCTTCCCTCTCTGTAATTTTTATTACCCCTCTCCATGAGGTAATATGGTCTAATTTGTGAGTTCAAAAAGAGCAATGTTTAGGCTCCTCTCGAAATCTCCGTAGGTGATTTTTTGGTGTAAGCAACATGGAGGGAACTTACATTCAGCTTTGTGGTTGAGATACAACCATAAATTGTCGAAAGCAATTTTCTGAAATTAAGCATATAATTGCAGGTGTTTGTACAGGAACAATGAAGCTATCCGGTAGTCCTAAATACATGTATTAGAATGTCTTTGAAAACGTGAGTTTGTTACTGTGTTGCTCACAGAAATTTGCCGGAGGTGAGAAGTACACACGAGGCATTAAAGGTTCCAAGTGTGAGTGCACGGTTCGGCACATCTCCTCAAATCTGGAATATTGCAATGGGTCTGGTTGCCAAATTCGTACCTCAGGTAATTCTATTCTTGTAAAGTCATGCTCTGCGTATAAATCCTGATCGAGCGGTTTCTTTTGCAGGTTTCTGTGTTTTGTAAAAGAGTGCTCACTAAATTTGACGATTGCTTATAGCTTAGGAAGTCTGATGAGTCGCTGATCAAAAACATTGTGAAGCTTTTTCTCTAGTTTCGATGCTTAAAAACTTACTCAGCAGTACTGTAAACGCCGTCTATCTAGCTACCCCTTGATAGCATGACAACGTATATATACTTGAAAAAGAGTAAAAATAGAGGCTTACCTCACTAGAATTTTTTTTGGTTGTTCTGTTAGAGCTAATGTCCTTGAGAGAAGGCAAGATAAGTTGAGTCCCTTTTTTCAGTTTGGAAAGGTTTGCGCAGCCAATCTGGCACATGAAAGATGCTATGAAAATGAAGAATGGAGTGCAGTTTCTCTTGGCTCTACTGCTTGGAAGTCCGTATTATGAGATTAAGCAAGAAGTTTTATTACTTATTCCTATTAGTGAACTAGGCTTAGTAGAAGTGGTATTGCCTGCCTCTTGTGTAGCGTGAAAAACGCTCTAACAACCACACTGTATATTGCCTATAGGAAATCTTGCGAGATCAAAAGAAGGTGCAAGGCTTGGTGCAGTGGTCAGACATTGCAGTTCGAGCGGTGGATGGCATTGCAGGAGAACGCGTCTCCATGCGGGTCAGTTCAGTATTCTTTGTCTCATAACGAGACTTCATTACAACCACATTCTTAGTCCACCTCAAATTATGTTTCAACCTAAAGTTTCTTTGCTTGCATGTTTCAGCTTAAAAGCTACGTTTCAATCTGCTATTTTGCAGGTGGATTTGGAGTGTGAGGATGGGAAAAAAGCAATCGGTATATTCAGCCATAAGATGTTGTCTGTGTAAGCACTCGAATCCGCCACTGGAAAGTCTGTTGCGTTGTAGTTGCGAACCTTTGGGAACTCACAGATGCAGCTTCTAATTTTATTCTTACCCTTGTATTTTTTTTTTTTACTGATGTATTTGAGATTCTGTTGCTTTATTTGCATGACTTTGTTTTTAAATAGTAAGAGGTTCGTAACACTTAATATTAAGCCTTGTTTAGCATTGATTTGATAACTGGGATTGTTGTTTTACTCACGGACTATGGGAAATCCACAACAATTATATTAACATATAAACTGATTCAAGTGTCGAAGTGCGCTCTTTAGAATCTGCCGCACCTCTGATCATCTCATCTCTAAATTTGCAATAGTTTGTCTGCTCAATGCCTGTGTGCTTACAAGGAATTGCTTGGTGCTGTGAGTGCAGATCCGTGGGTATTTCAGTGGCGGCATTTGCAAGAGCAGTTCTGGATGGTGCAACTCAACCGGGTGTGTGGTTTCCAGAGGAGGTATTGCTTTGGACTCCAAGGGACTTGATTAGAGTTTCTGATGCCCCTATTCTTATTTAGTGGGCTCGTATAACTTAACTCCTAAGTGCCCAAATGGCCAAAAGTGGTCACTTTCTGTATCAATGGAAACAAGAATATGTCCTTTATTTTTAACACTTATGTGCATAAGTGACTAAAATTGGTTGCTTCCATTTTTAAAATAGTTGAAATGAATCACGCAGGAAGCTTTGCAAAAAGATAGCAAAATACAGAAATAGACAGAAGCAATCATGTCCATTTTTTTTGAAGTATAAAAAAATGAATTGGAAGTCACAATAATCTCGTATGAGCTTCTGTACTGAACTTTTTGTTTCTAGTTTGGAGACAACAAGGTTGAGTTGTAGAAACATGTTTTGAAAACATTTTTTTATTGCTTATTAGCTTCCACAGACTGTTTTTTTGTGTGGCTCGTTTGATCTTTGGGTACGTACACACAAGTAAGGAATATCTTAATTTGAGAGGGACAAATAATCTTTTCATAGAGAGGTCAAAATAACTCCATTCAATTCACTCCATTGCAATCTTTGTTACCCTGGTTTGAGTGTACTCTAAAGGATTAATGTATCTTATTTGGGTCTTTGAACATCAGGAGGGAGGTATTGCGGAATCAGCAAGACGAAAGTTGTTGGAACGAGCAACAGAAGGCACCATCAACTTTGTGATGAATAAGTAAGTTTTCTCTTGCAACACTCTTTCCAAAAAAGTATCATTCTCTTGTGAGTGGTTGGTTTATTTGTTCAAACAAAACATTTATAAATCTAGCAATGTACTTGACCTTCAGTTGGAGATTTGTCCCCTAAAGGGCTTTACATTTATTTGGAAGTGTAGAGAAACAATTCTCATGAAAAATGAACAATTGTTTATGCAACAACATTTTTTGTGAATGGTTTTTTCTATTTGACCATTTTCTGAAGTGCTCCAAATATTGTCAATCTACAATTGAGACCAATAGCAAATGGACCACCAAACCCATCTAAGTCTATTTGGTTGTTTAGTGTTTTTCCATCTTATCCTTGTGGGCTCCAAATAGCTATATTTTGGCCTTAATTTTTTGCTTGCTTACAAGATTTGTTGAAAGAGATTTAAACATGCTCTAATCAACTTGTTGTGCTTTTGTTCTCAAAAAGTTGTGAGCTCGATTTGTTGGTAGTAAACAATGAGAGTGTACAAAATGAATCTTTTGGTTTGTTGAGCACTCCACATTAGTGTTATGCGAGTATAATACAAGACCATATCATACCTTGAACATTTCAAGATTTAAGATATTTTTACCTCACTTTAGGACATTTGAAATCTTAAAAAGTTCTAGATTTAAGATGTTACTTGTTTATAGAATGTTCAATGACAACCCTCTTATTATTTCCAATCATGAATTGCAGGTCACCATGGATGACAGACAAAGATCCTAAAGAAATTGGCTTTGGACTCTATTGGTAGTTGGTCAATCTAATTGATTTTCTAGCAACACAATTGTGGTTGTGCAATTTTGTAGTTGTAGCTTTCCTTATTTCAAATTAGTCAACCACAAAAGGTAAATTTCAATGAGAACACTGATTTTTATTGATTGTGTTTCAGTACAGTTCATTTCAAATTTTAAGAATCATGGGCATGGCATTAAAAAACCTTTGTAAGTGGGGGTGTGTTTGGTGAATAGTTTGGTTGAGATAAGTGGCTTGCTAATCTCCATATGGTTACCATTAAGAAATTGACAATTTTCAAGTTATTTTGTCTTAAGAGTTTGACATAGTAAGGTGTATTGTCTTGAGCCATTTACTTTTATTGAATGTCTTGTTTAATAATGCTGTTGAGCGCATAGCACTTTCTTATAAAGTATTGGTACTTTCATTTCTTTGTCCAACTCTAGTATTGTAATAGAAATGTTCATTATAGTTCCCCTTTTATGCATTTTTTATCTATTGTATATTTAGAGACTTGAACATTGGCATTGTGCTGATGAATATGAAAATTCAATTTGAAGCACAAGGTGATGAGTATTTGATAGAAATAATGTTCAAAACTCCTTTATAAATGTAACTAGTGCTTTTATTATTTATTTTTCAATTTTGTAGAGTGTTTTTTTTGTACAAAGCAATCTAGTATTTTAAGCTCTTTTATAGCAAGTCCTTTGCTACTTTCAAATGAACTATTTTTGAACAAACGATTAAATAAGATTATCTATCAAGGAGTATCACCATATGGAGCATGCACAATACATTGACATCTTTTAATGTAATGGCATATGTATTGTATCCAAGTCAAACTTAACCCCTAAGCCCCTAGCTCAAAATCCGGTTTAGGCAAACTTGCTCACACTCACAAGCTTGTGGTTTTTACAAAATTGAAATATTTCATATGAGACCAATCATAGTCATTAAGAACCCCAATACCCCACTCTCTACCACCCTTGTACCATCCTACCCTAGTTCCAATACATTGTACTAGCAAGATTTAGGACCCTATTTTCTAATCCCAAGAGATAGTATACTGTCTTTGGGGCGCCCAAGGGTTAATGAAAAATCTAATCTTTTCTCCACTCCTTTTTTCTTTTGTGTCACAAAAGTTGTGTTAGTGAAATTACACAATTGGTTAATTCCTCTCCATCTACAAAATTGCCCAATGGATTCACCCCACGGACCCTCTACCATGAGAGAAAGGTGTAGACTATTACAAGCAAGGTCCTAGATTTTCAATGGTAAATTTTTGTGCTATCTTCCTTCATTTATTGAGTAACATGGAAAGTTGTTGTAGAATATTTCTACTTGGATCTTCTTTAAGTCCACTAATATAGTAGAATTTGCAACCATCATTGGAACAATAAAGTCATGTACATTCCTAAACATGTAAATTAAAGATGAGGCAATCCTTTTGTTCTTTCTAATTGTAAGTTCATCCTTCCAAGCTGAATAATGCTGAATTAGACATTTTGAATCATTCTATAGATTTTTGGGTGCATCAAAGGAGTTTTATAAAAACGTCTTGTTGTTAGGCTAGTACAAAAGTAGAAACCGATTTAAATATATGTAGTACTGAAGATTTGCACTATAATTGCATATGACTTTGGCTACGTAAGAGAAGAATTGAGAGATTTATAAAATTTTATGTTAAATAATAAAAATATCTTTTTAAAAAGCCCTTCCTTATACAAACAAATAATGTGTAAATGAATTTAAGATTGATGTAGAAAACAATCCAAAAGAAGCTCAAGGAATCAAATGACAAGAAGAAATGAAGAAGAAGTTCAAGTGCCAACAAGTACCTTTTTTAACTCTTAAACGTTAAGCTCATCCCCGTGGCCAGCCCGCTATAGTGACTTCTACAGTGTTTTTAAAAGATTTCAGAACTATGATTGGTGTAACAAGTGCCCAGCTAGCTGCAAAGATGAACAAGACAAGCTGACCTCACTAAAATTGTAGGAAGGGCAATATGGATCTTCTCACAATTTGAATTCTCTAAAAATATGGGTGTATTTGATGAAGTTATTTTTTGCTTTCCATGATGGAGCATGTGTTTATAATCACTTTTGGGAAAAAATCAAATGAAAATTTGCTTTCTTCTGCAATATAGAATGTTTTTTTAAAGGCAAAGGATGATAATTGTCCTTCTTGACGTTTAGGGGTTAAAGAATTGGGGGAAATAAAAAGGAAGAACTACAAAACGGCTGATGCTTTCGTTGGTAAGGTAGGAGGTTCATAAATGGAGCATCTAAGGGCTGAAATTGAATTTTGGGTAGGTAAAACTCCTTGAAATGATTTTCAGTAAACTTTCCTTGAAAGACAAGAAGAATCGGCATTTAACCCAAGTTGTTTCATATTTTTGGAACTTTATGGAATTAATTATGAATATTTGAAGTGAAAAGGCCATAGGGCTATGTAATAGAGCACCTCCTCAAATATACATGATCAAGTATACATGAGCTATACATTATTGAAGGGCTATGAGAAACAAGATATACAACAAGAGTACATTTGAGGAGTACATTTGAGGAGGTGCTCCATTTTAGAGCCTGCTCCGAATTTCAGCCTCTTACCTTACGAAGCTCGAAAAGAGTTCGATTGGCTTCGGAGAAACACCCCGCAATCAACGGGGGGTGCTTAAATACAAACGAACAACTTTGCAGGCGATCGCCGCCCTAACGATTGCGGAGGCAATCTTCTCACAATTGGCAGATTGCTTCGCTTGTTGCTTAGAATTCTGCATTAACTTAGTTTGCACGGAGAGAGCTCCATGGAACTAAAGAAGGAGCCGGAACCAGAGCGATAGGGTTTCTTTAGCTCGGAATAAGTTAATATCAAGCCATGGCCGTGGCGGAGATGGAGATGTTAGGGCGAGGGAGTGCACCTGCGCAGCTCTTCGCCCTGCTATGTGACATCGTTTTCACGTTCTGTTCCTCACTTGTTCAATCTCTCTGTCTCGCCTTCCGGCTTCTCTTTCAACGCGACGGTGGAGCTCAGGAAGCTGCGGAGGTTGTGTTTTACGAAGGGAAGGTGTGGCACGAGCGTCGAAAGCCTGTGGTGCACCGGTTTGAGTACCATGTGCGGTATGCGCTTGTGAATTTGGACACGGCGCCGTCTTGGTTTATTGCTTCTCATCACATGACGGCCTCTGAAGCTCGCTCCATTGCGGCCACTTCTGGACCTATGTACTTCTCGCACTCTCTACATATCCTTTTCCTTGTGTGTGCTGTCTAGTATTTCTAGTAGACGTTGCTTATGCATCTTGCCTTTATAGTAACCACACGAAGCAGCGACACTTATTATTTTTCTAATTATCAGTCTGACCAAAAAAATTGTTGATTTTTTTGTTAACAATTGCATGGAGATTTGAATGCAACAAATTTTGCCTGATTTAGATGATGTATGCAAAAGTTACAAAAGGTCAAAAAAATTTATCCTGAAACTGACAGGAACTTTGATCAAACTCTTGTTGACCTTTTATTAACAATTGCTAGGGGATCGCAATGCACCAAAGTGAGCGAAGTTGTAAGGTTCGAAGGACAAATTGTTTAGTTGACTTAAGACTATATGAGTGTTGATGTTAAGGACATGTGCATTCTCAGAATCTATATTTACTTATTGTGCAAGATTTTAGGATGTTGCATCTAGGTAATTCTCGCATTTAGGTACCTTTAACATGAGATGATTTAGTTTTTTGAAAAGGTTTTTGGTTCATGCCTGCAGCCACTTGCTGACAATGCCATCGAGTGTGGGATACGAGCAGAATCCTTTGAGCGTTTACTACTGTTACGATGAGCAAGGAGAAGTTGCTCAGTGCATCGCGGAGGTGCGGTGTGATATTACTAGTTAGTCTTTTTTTTAATTTATTTTAATCTTACAGCTTGTGTAAAATAGATAGTTCAAATGCTGAAGTTATTCCTTGCTTTTGGGATTATTTGAGTATTTATTGTTCTGTTAAGAAGTAGGCTGTGTTGTTAAACGTAGTCTCTTTCGTTCGTAAGTATTTGCAATGTTCGACGGACACTGACGAAGGTCAATTTTCTCTTTCTGCTTATCCTCACATGCTAGGCTATGCAATCTAGGTTGTTCTAGTTCTATGATGAAACCTATTCTGATTCGATGAATTTGAATTCCGTGCTAATTATGTGATCGGTGTGGTTGACGAACAGGTTACGAACACCCCTTGGGCAGAAAGAGTTATATTCCTGTTTGCTCCTGGGTTAGACTTCGTAGCTAAACCGCTGCACGTTAGTCCTTTCATGGTTAGTCTCTGACCTGATGTATATTGAGTGTTGTTGATGCGACATAAACTGACGAAGTCGTTGTAGAATTTCTATATTTGGTATAGCACCACATTGCTGTGCGGAGCGCTCTTTTTTAATGCCATGACTACGCCTGGATACTATTGTGTTTTGGATATTTGTATGCCATGATGGAGAGTGTGTATGTCCACTTGGCATTGAGGAGAGAAGGTACTCAAATCGTGAAGGGGACATTACGCAGGATATGAAGGCAGTGTGGCATATGCAGGCTGCTATTCCTGGACAAGAGCTCTTGTTGCGGATTGGTGTCCAGCATCCGGATCATGGGAATTATTTTGAAGCAATTTTGAAAGCTAAACGTGTTGAACGTGCAGTGGATCCCGAGGCCTTTACATGGATAATGCCTCACAAAGTGGCATTCTGGATATACTGGCAGGTATGGAATTTTGCGCAGATACAAAAAGAGCCTTGCATTTATGCTAGCTCTCTGACATGCTCTCTATGTATATCATGAGGTTACAAGGTCCTTTGACATAGTTTTTAAGACTATTACGTATCATGAAGTCGACTTATCTTGCACAGTATAGATGGTTTGCATTCTATGCGCTGCTTTTCCAGAAGCTGAAATACTCAATGTCAAGAAATGTCTGTTGTGTGACTGCTCGGCATTGGTGGAATGCAGGCACTGCAGCTATTGTGGAAGGGTGTATCGTTCATTCCTCATCCGAAGTATATTGACGGCGATTGTTACCGGGAGCGTGCTCAACTACATTCTACACATAAATGCTCTGCTCTTCTAACGAGAGATGGTAAATCAAACAATTCTGCGTTGGATTCTCTCACAGCCAAGGAGGACAAGGAACATTCCATAAACCAGCGGTTCTGCACATGGAAAGAGGCGCCCGGCTACCCCTGGAGTTGATGCTCGTCCGATTTGTTTATAAGGATGTTATGACCTGTTAACAAGCCGACTCTAAGCCCTTGCTGGCGACACAAGTTGGGAACAAGGCGATCAGTACTGCCCGACATTTTGTTCCGTCCAGGAGTACAAACGAACGCAACAATGATGTCTCTCTAAAATCGTTTGTCCTCGGAACAGCACATACTTGTACAAACATATTTAATAGGAAGCATAATTCGTTTTCTCTCAGTTCTCATTGGGTGAGACAATTGCGTCACCACGGAGCCTACTATTGCAAGTTGCAAGTACAGCCGCGGTGACGGTTGATTGACTCAAACCACCAGGGACAATGTTATATCTTCAGTGGGTCTTTTGATACCCTTACTTAGGCGTATCATAGTGGAACATAATACCTCGTACAACTATCCACTAACGTCCTCGTAGCCGCACTACTGGCCTACAGGGTATATCACATGGAAGGAATCGCTTTTTATCTATCATTTCGGCACGGTGGCCGTGCAAC
Source organism: Ulota crispa (assembly GCA_963920765.1). Taxonomy (NCBI): domain Eukaryota; kingdom Viridiplantae; phylum Streptophyta; class Bryopsida; order Orthotrichales; family Orthotrichaceae; genus Ulota; species Ulota crispa. The sequence goes on from OY987243.1 coordinate 1,399,525, forward strand.
CCTGGCATTCTTGACACTCGCCATTGGAAGCTTATGTGGGAAAGTAGATGAAGAGAAATCTCACCGTTGGATTCCGGATCGCCGGCCTTCATCGCGCATATGTAGGCCAAGTATAGGGCTTCTCATTTTTTCCGTGGTAGTAAATGTACCAAAGCTGATTCAGTTTCATACCCACCGAGGCACCGACCACCGTCACTCGTAATTGGATAGTGTGGCTAAAAATTCAGGTAACGAAAGCATCAAATAGGCAGCGATACCAAAAGGTATTACGGAGATCTTCCGTATATTTTTGCTAGATATCAGCGAACTGAAATCTTTTTACGAGGCTCTTGTTGTAATATTCTCTGAAAGTCCAATTGCATCAGACCTAAATATCAAATTGATACCATCCCCTCGTGAGAACGACACGAGGTAATCGTGTGACCCATAGGAGGACAATTTACAGGAAACCGAGTGGGCCGTCTGTTTCAGTGCTCTCGGAGTGGGTGACTACATGATCACGTCGAAGAATGAAATTCTCAAAGAAAGGATTGACCAAGCGAACTGGCAGTTATGGCACCGAAACAGGGGAATCTTCCACCAAGTCTCCAGCAGTAAATTATTCGGATGCTGGGATCCACAAGGCCAATCGCCAGCTCCCACCAGGGTAACAGAATAACGGAAACCAGGGGTAAAATATCCGAAAAGAAATAAAATGAAACTGAAAATTTGATGGAATAGAAAAAGGAGGACTGGCTGACTGGTGTGCGGCACTCAAGGTGCCTGGCGTTGACACTACTTGGCCAGTGCAGAGTTCGTGTAAGCTTAGCATTTTCACATGCGTTCCTGCTCTGATGTGATGCGGAGATGGGGTGGTGTGGGAGGTGACGAAGACGGGGGGCTGTTGGATGCGCGTGGGTGCGTTCGAGGTAGTGGATAGAATGTAAGAGCAGCATTGGGGCGATCGACCATGCAGATGCAGGCGATGGAGTGCGGAGGTCTGCTGGCTGTCCGCCGTAACTCGGGCGGTGCGTATCCGCGTGTTGGGGTTGAGAGGTCATGGGCTCCGGGGGTACGAGGCGATGATTTCGGGAGAGTGCGAGTAGGGCTTCGGACGGCGCCGGAGAGGGGGTGGTGTCGGAGGAGCCAGCTGAGAATTGGGGTGGTCGAGAGTACAGGAAGAGGATGTTACCGAGGCAGAGGGGATGCGAAGTTCCGAGTGCAGGCGGTGGCGTCGGCGTATCCTCCTATCGCTCAGACGGAGAAGACCTTTCGCTTGCCAATCGACTATTACCAGGTGGGGATTTTCAATCTTCTGTATTACATCTGCAATTGCGTGAAAGAATTTCCCTTGCGCCTTGATATACCGCAGTCTTCTTTCGAGATATCCTAGGGATTCGTGTTTGGTTGACTGCCCTTGAAGACGCCAGGGATAGGGTTATCATGCAACAGTTGTTTACATATTGGCAAATTGGTGTTTTTTTTCTGGATATTATGCATCACAGGGGCACGATGCGCAATTGAATCTTATGATAAAGAGTTTTTTTTTTTTTTTTGTCTCAGCGAGTGGTTAATTGACGGATTGAAATAGAATTACAACCTGCATTGATGGTTAAATACCGTAATCTTTATCTAGGGAGAAGTGACGTAACTCACAAGTCGTTCTAGGTATAGCAGGACAAGTAATGTTAGTAGTTAAAACGCCGCCGTAGTCAGACGGCCATGATCTCTAGCGATTATACTTGTTCTATTTTTCGGTCCAGTTTTGCCCCATTGATCCGGTCTGCATGCGTTGCAAGTGGCGGAAGTATATTTTTCGATACGATTAATGATAATTGGGAACTCGGATTTTATGAGAGCTTCTGCAGAGCAGTGTAGCGTGGTTATGCTTCGCTATCTTGATGTGTGCTTTTCAAATTCGGTAGTATGTCAGTGAGGCGTTCCTGTTTTTTCTCTCTTTGCTTGATTCATTTCCGATCGTTAATTCAGTTGTTCAAGTAGTTGGCATTGAACATGAAATTGGAATTGGATGAACCCTAGTTTTAGACCCCGGGTTATTCTCAATTTCCTGAATAGTTTGTTCTGATTATGATAATTCTAATGGCCTTGAGGACTACTATAGCTCCTTTTGTGATAACGCATTGTGTGAATATATGTATCTGGATCGTTGTGGTTTTAAATTGAACTTGTTGCAGTAATGGCAATTGGGCTCAAGTTTCAGCTCTGCCTAAATATTTGGTTGCGTATTGCATAAAATTGTGGTGGTTAACGAGTGTATGATGACAGATATTGGGAGCTGAACCACAGTACCTGGCAGATGCCATAGTGCGTGCATTTGATTCACGCATTGACAACTCTCCTCGACAGGGTTTTAGTCAGCAAGCGCTCCTCGCTCGGCTTGAGATTTTGAGAGGCGCACGTGATTCACTCGCCGACCCTGAAGTCCGGGCAGAGTATAACCAGGGCCTTGCTGAAGACGAGGCAGACACCCTCATTCTTGACGTTCCATTGTCTAAGGTGAGATCCTTATCTTTATTTCGGTCAATGTTCCGCTTGTATTGTCGATTTGTCCAGCATTGTTTCCTTTTCTTAAACTTTGTGAAAGGTAGGAATTATTTGTTTTGCTGCAATATCCTGGTTGTGATAAACTGGTGAGCAGTGTCTGCGGGTGTATATGTTCTGCTTAGGAGCTATCATTTGCACTAAACTATTGAAGATTTGATATAACAGGTTGGAGGGGCGCTTTGTTTGCTCCACGAAGTCGGCGAAGTAGAGGTCGTTCTGCAGGCAGGGCAGGCTCTGTTAGCGCAGCAAGAGGACCTTCCAAAAACATTGAATCGCGATGTAGTGCTTGTTATGGCACTTTCTTATGTTGAGCTATCCCGGGAAGCAATGGCCGAAGTGCCCCCAGCTGTTGTAAAGAGTTGCTCACTGCTGGAATCTGCTTTGAAGACACTAAGGGTAGGTTTTACAAACAACTTTTTTATTGGTCTTTTTGGAAATGCGGATCATTTTTCTCGACTTGACATCCAAGAGGGTTATAATGGCCGTGCAGCTTGCCGCATCGGGAATTATCTCCTATGCTGTTGGATTTTGTGCACCGGGTTGATGTGAATTATTCTCGCGCAGGAGGAGGGCGGAAGAGTTTTGGCTCTAGACTTGCAAGAGCAGATTGAAGGAACTCTAGACGAGTTAGCCGCTCGCTGCATTTTAGAACTGCTTGCTCTTCCACTAGACAAAGAATACGAACCTCAGCGTCAGCAGGGACTTCAGGGATTACGGTCACTTTTGTGGGCCGTGGACGAAGATGGAAATAGCCCGCCATTGGGTGGGTTAACTCGTGAGCAGTTGATGAAGGAAGCGTTTTCTCTCATGACTGCTGCAGAGCAGGTACCTCACCTTCACAGCTTTGTCTGACTGTTTTCTATATTTTTAAAAGATGCAAAATTTTGCTAGAATCAGCTTGTCTGTTATATTATTGCCTCCTACAGGTATGGTCACAAGCATAATATTAGGTAGGAAACGATAATCCGAGACCAGTGTAGGTTAGGGCAATATTCGTGTCGCACTGTTCTCATTTTTCAAACAAGCGGATTTAAGGAGCTTACTCTATTGCTACAATGTGCAATGCTAACTTCTTTCCTTAAAAATGTTTTGCTTTGACTCAGAGAGATACTAATCGTGGGCCGATCTGCTGTTTCAGATAGCCCTTTTTGCGGCCACACCTAGCAACATCCCTGCTGACAGTTCTGAAGTGTATGCGGCGGCACTAGCGCATGTGGCTGAAGGCTTTGTTGCAAAGAGCCCTCGTTTGATTCAAGAGGCAGAATCCTTATTTGTCCAGCTCCAACAGGCTGACCCGTCTGTGGCTGATAGTGAAAATTCAAATCCCCAGCTTGAGTTCTCTCTTGAGAGAGGAATTTGTGCTCTACTATTAGGGGAGGTGGGTGATTGTCGAACATGGCTCGGCCTAGAAGATGAGAAATCACCTTACCGTGATCCCGGGGTTGTGAATTTTGTGTACTCGTACTCTGAAGAAGGGAAAGAGACTGATTCACTACCTGGTTTGTGTAAATTATTGGAAGGATGGTTGACGGAGACGGTATTCCCGAGATTCAGAGATACTGGGTCCCTTCGTGTCAAACTTGATGACTACTTTGATGATCCAAGTGTACTTAGCTATCTGGAAGGGCTAGAGAAGGGCAGTGGATCGCACATGGCTGCAGCTGCTGCTATTGTACGTATTGGAGCAGGAGCAGGTGCCGCTTTTAACAATGTTAAGGCAACTCTTAAGAGAGTGTTTCCCATGGGCAGAAACACGGAAAGCTCAACCATGAGTGATGTCCTTGAAAATCCGGTTGAGCTTTCCAGACGAGACCTCCAGGGATCTGATGGTGATACACGAGTTCCAAGCTCGAATGGTGTCGCTACTGGTGTCGAGGGTGAGAATTGGGAGGGTAGTGTTGAAGATCAAGAAGATGGCTTCTCTAGCAAGGAGAAAAGATTTCCTGAGAATGGTTCTGGTCGAGGAGGCTTGAGGATTTTGCAGATCGCCTCTAGTGGTCTTATATTTGGAGCCTTGGTGCTGGCGGGTATGCGTTTTCTTCCAGCACAATCCCGAATGGCTCCCGTGATCAACTCTAGCGCGCCTTCCGTTTCCACTACAGGTAATTCTAACTCGTGCTCCTTTACCACTGGATCCGAGTATTTTTGGTAATGTTAATTGCATAAATGATCTCTGAAACCGAGATTCTGCGGATATCCAGCGTGCTTTACTTCTCCTTTTATTGTTTAGTCCAACTGCTGTGAATGTTGTCGAAGCTCTAAGTCCTCCATGTAGCTTTCCTTGAAACGGTATAGGGCTTCGAACCCTCTTTGTAAATGTAAACTCTACCTAATAATAACTCTACCAAAAGCATGTACATCAATTTCTGTGATCGTAGAGCTTTAAATGTTTTGTGGGCACAATTAGTAGAAAGTGTGAATTTTTATCTAAACTCAAAACTGTGATTGGGTGCCCGACATGAAGAGGTGAGAACGATGGAAGCCGTAGGAGAGGAGGTCCCCAAAATGGACGCTAGGTTAGCGGAGCTTATGGTTCGTAAATGGCAGGCAGCTAAAGCACGTGCACTGGGCTCTGCTCATGATATGGCTGCTTTACCCGAGGTACACCTCACCGCTGTTTTTTGGCACCCTTGGTCCTGACTGGGTATGTGTATGTGCAACTGGTAATAATTATGATGAATACCTTGCTTTGTAACTAAAATGTCGGAGGTCGATAAGCAAAGTTTCGTGATCTTACCTTATACGAGTGAAGTGAACATTATATTTTTCTTTTTCTGAATTCCAACAACTATGTTACCATATCAAATTCCTTGACGAAGTCCTGCAAAATTTAAGCCAGGTTCAAGTTAGCTGGTTCTTGTGCAAACAGCTTTGTAGGTCAGAATTGTGTATATGTGCTATTCCAGCCTGTTAACGTGATTTGAATGCAGAGGCGTTACTTACCTGGTGGGAACTTGTGCAGGTGCTGGAGGGGGAGATGCTCACGAGCTGGACAGAACGTGTTAGTGATGTAAAAAGAAATGGTTGGTTTTGGGAGTACACGCTACTGGGTCTCAATATTGACAGTGTCACGGTCAGTGATGATGGAAGGCGAGCAACCGCGGAGGCCACTCTGCAAGAGGCGGCTCGCCTGGTGGACCGTAATAATCCTGATCACAATGATTCGTATAGAAGTACTTACACTACAAGGTATGACCTACGGCATGGCCTAGATGGTTGGCGAATTAATGGAGGAGCTGTACTCCGCACTTGATTCAGAGGGTTTTTTGTCATGACTGTTATGCAAAAGAATTCTTCCAACCCTGTATGCTAAGCATGAGAAGGATGTTCAAGGTATTTTGGTCTTTGAGCAGATAGTCGTCTAAGAGAACTGCGTTGCCATGCTGTATTTTGAGAATTTGCAGTGTATAAAAGTTGTTTTAATGTACAAGCCCCAAGCCTGATATCATTTCTCTTGTGAGCAGTCTCAAAGTTCTAACCAACCCCTATTCAGTTGGACCAAGCACAACAGCATGCCAAGTACCAATTTATATGACTGCGAGAGCTTGATTAGAGTCCTTCAAGTATTTCAAATGTGTCTTTGTACCTTGCTTCTTTTTGGTGATATCATCTGGTGGCAGTGTATTGTAGCTACATCGTAGGTTCTTTCCCTGAAAAACAAAACAACTAATTGAAGTTAAAAAGCGAGGTTCGTCACTTGAAGATATAATATCTGTGTTTCCTTATTCATCTTTTTTGTCCCCACACGTAGCAAACATACAAAGCACATTTGTTTTCTCTATTTTACTCTCATTTTTTCCTTTTTAGACTTCATAGTAGAGTTTATTTCTGGCGTTCAAGTGCCAGAGTTGAAGTTACCTTATCGATTTTGGCTAGCGCACCTCCTTCTCTTGAAAAACTCTCCTTACCTGGGAGGTCACGCAGGTTCTTATTGTTCATCTACAGTACCAATAGTTTCTGCTTATGTTTCTTTCTATTCCTATTGTTGAAATTGTTTTTGGCCAAACCTCCTTGCATTTTGGTAGTATAATTGACCGTGGTGAATGAGTATTGGGAGATTCTCTCATTAGTTCATTCTCATTCATTCAGTTTGATCCTTCGGTGATGCAACGATCAATCCTATTGACTTAACCCCTAAATGCCCAAGGGTGTTTTTCTCATTTTTGAAAGGTAGTTCTGAAGTTTTTGAATTGTCCTTGTAAGATCATTATTGAACATCAAAACAAAATTGTCAATTGTTGAATCTTGAACTTCAATGTTTTTAGATGGCATTACCCAAAAAGAATCCAAATGGTCTTGCGGATTTTAAGATATTTGTGATTGAATGATGATGAGTATGGAATTTTTGCTTTTTTTTAGCTGCCTGAAACTTCTAATGCAAATTGGCAACTTTTGGATACAAAATTGGGAGACAACCACTTAGGATGTTTTAGTGTATATTGTTGTTACTTTAGAGCCAATGGCCCCTCTTCCAAATCCATGACCACAATTTCACAAATGAGCTTGCAATGCAACTGTCAAAACGCAACTGTCTAATACAAAGAAATTTTCAACTTCAGTAATTGACAAAAATTCATTATGAATGAAAGAAAATTCAACAGTGAAAGGATTCTAATTTCCACAACAAAGACATTCCAAGTGAAATTAGTCCAAAAGCACTTTTAGATTTTGTTGGATGTCAAAATTTTGGTAAAAGGCCCTTGTTGCCCAAGGGAAATCTTTACCTTTTGCTCAAGTTGATGCCCATTTTTTCAATGTGGCAAGTTCTCATAGGCTCTGTGACACTATTCACGACACTACTCATGACACTATTCACAACACTATTCATGACAAAAAATGTATGCTTGTAGTTAACCTTGCACCAAAAACAAATGGAATAAGATATGGAGGAAGTTGAATTTGAACAATGAAGCTAACTTCAACGCGCAACTTTTCCAAAAAAAAAAAAAAAAACCTCAAAACAATAAAACTTGTAACTTCAACAGGATTTCAAAGTATCTTAAATTTTTTTGGACACTAGAATCTGGTGCCTTGGGCATTTAGGGGTTAAAACATGTTTTGGTGTTGCCAATTTTGGGTGATGTTGTTGTTTGGTAGAGCTCTTATAGTGTTGTCCGACATATCCGACATAGTTTAGGATCACAATCTTTGATTGAAGCAATATATTATAGTTTGATTGCTGATCAGTATTAAGCGCAAGGAGTAGTGTAGTCATATTGGTAATATTAAGTCTCTTTAACTAGGCTTATATTGCTTTATTTTTATAGTTTTTTTCAAGAAAAGCTTGCCTCACTGGCAATGAAATGCATATTTGAAAACGGTACATGCATAAAAGGTTTAGTTATTGTGGAAAGTATTGGTTTAGAAGTCAATGCCAGTAACAAAGAGGCTATGTAAGCTTGTCAATATCAAGATTATCCTCTTCTTTGTAATGTTATTAGGCAAGTGTCTAGAAACCTACTTGAATATAAGATATTCAAAAAAATTTGGCAACTCTTTCTTGCAATGTATAGATGCAAGAGTAGTGAAGGCCTTCATGAGTTGCAAAAGCTTTCTTCCAAACAAAATTTTAATTACTCATTAATCAAACATGTTGTTGGCCTTAACTAACCTCATGTATTACATGAATTTCAAATCATTGTTGGTCTTTAACCCCTAAATGTCAAGGAGGACGTAAATTGTCCTCCGGCTCTGAAAAACAATTCTAGGATTCAGAAAAAAGTTGTTTTTCCTCTGATTTTTTTCTAGAAGTGACCATAATCACATGGTCCATCATGGAAGGCAAAAAATTACCTCTTCAGATGTATTCATTTTGTTTTGTAACTCAAATTATGATACATGGTGTTAGCTCCCAAGTTGCCCTTCTTGCAATTTTCTTGAGGGCACCATGCACTGTTGACTTTTCCAACTCTTTGAAGCAATACTACTAGTGCACATGTGCAAAACATTGTAGAATGCTACAGGCGTGGCAAGCCACGAGTGATCGATCCGTCCTTTAAGGGTTAAAGGGTTTTTTTAAGGGAAAGTTTCGTGGATACCCGTAAAGTTTGTAGTAATTTCATAGATACCCCTTCTTTTTCAAAACTTTCACAGATACTCTTGGACCAAAATTTTCAAGCATATTTTTGTTGTGCATGTCACTTCCCTTGTTCCTTTGTGCACATCCATAACAAGAAAGAAGTAGTTTGTGCACAAAGGGAGAAGGGAAGTGGCATGCACAACAAATAAATGCTTGAAAATTTTGGTCCAAGAGTATCTATGATATTTTTGAAAAAGCAAGGGTATCTATGAAATTATTGCAAACTTCAAGAAGAATAGTTTGTAGGATGGAAAAAAATTTCATATGATTTTTTTAGAAGTGATCATGGAGACATGGTTTACCATGGAAAGCAAAACTAACCTCACTAGAAACACACATTTTTTTAGATAATCCAAATTGTGAGAAGATTCACAAACACAATGTCAAATCCCATGTTGCCCATTTTGCAATTTTCATGAAGGTAGCATACATTGTTGACTTTTGCAACTTTATTAGACACTATTAAATTGTGTGAGCACTTGCCAATTGCCACACCATTGTATTGCTACAATGACTATTAGCTTTGGCAACCAACCCAGAGTTTAAGGATTTATGATAAACATCTCAAGAGTGGGACTCTTTAAAAATTCCATTCCAACATCCATAATTCACAAGTCATTCATTAAGAATATAAAAAGTGTGATTGAAAAAAAATTAGATGCAATCTACTAAGTTAGTGAAGTGTGCAACTCAAATGTGTACATTTGAAGGACGTAAACCACTCCAAGGAAACTCCCCGTTCAATTCCTAGGAGGCTTCTATATCATAATGTTCGATTTTGCAGGTTTTCTTGCATTATTGGGCATTACGGATTTTTCATCCGGCTTCAACTTTCATCCTCAATTTTTCATCCTTTCTTGCTTGTGATACGTCAGACAACGCCTTTGTTGTCAAGGATTGCAAGAAAAAAAACGCCTCCTTATCGGACCCCACCCTCCTCATCAGCACTTTTTTCCCCGCAATGCCCTCTTCCTTTGGCATTGCCCTAAGGTAGGAGGCTCTGAAATCGTCTGGTCATTAAAATCGTCCCCTTTCTCAAATGTAGGTCCTTTCTACATGATGTTTTTTATAGACTTCAGAAATGTACAAGATAAGTACATTTGAGGAGGTGGACGATTTTAGAGCCCTATGCGCTTCAACTTCAAATTTTCATAACTATGTCCACAAAGCTTCAAAAAATATGAAACAACTTGAGTTAGATGCCAATTCCTCTTGTCTATCAAGGAAAATTTACTGAAAAATATTTCAAAAAGTTTCATCTCCCCAAAATTCAGTTTCAGCCCTTAGAAGGACGGTTTATGAGCCTCCTACCTTATACTTTTTCAATAGACGCCCACCGTCCGCTACATAAATTGCTTCACAGAATGGATCCGTTAGACTGAGCATCGGGAGTGAACTTCCGACCGTCGGATCTCTGCCACTCAACGGCCCTCGATGATGCACTCATTTTCAAATTTGATAACGGCCATCACAACTGAATGCTCCACGTGTACAGTCTCGATTTAAACAAGTAGATCGAATCCAATGGCTCCAAAGTAGCATCACTCCACAGAGGCTCACCGGGACTTCTTGGTGGACTCACTTGCAGCGATATCACCGCCAGCGATCGCAACCGTCACGCAGAATTGAGTGCCGATCACGAGCAATTCAGGGTCACGCCACTTCGCTGCGCATACCGCAACTGGAATTTCTGAAAACGGATGAGAGACGAAACAGCAATAGGTCGCCAGGAGGCTCTGAGCAGCACTTCAGCTTTTGTTTAAGCTCTTGAGGCTTCACAGTGTTAGGGAGCCGTGAGTGCGCTTGCAAATTCGACATCCGGTTATTTAATTGATTCATCACCTCTTTTGCAACACTGGGTTACGAGATTTACAACAACTGCACAGAACCAACTTTTTTGGAGCTGGATTGATTTCGCATGAAACGGTCACTACACATGTGCGCTTGTATTGCTGTCGGGAATTGTAATTTAGGGGGAGTCGAGAGTTTGCATTTATTTTCGCGGCGAGAGAAATTCCGTCATCCGTGAGGGAGAGAAACTTGCATTGGAAAGCTCGCCGGCGCTAAGGACTGGCGATTCTGCAGCTTAGGGGACGTAGAATACAATGGGGTGTAGCAATGTGGTAACCGGCGTGGTAAACTTTCTCACGATGATGTTGTCGTTGCCCATAATCGGGTTCGGCGTGTGGTTGATCAAGAGGCACGACTCGGAGTGCGTGAGATTTTTGCAAGTACCGGTGTTGAGTCTCGGGGTGTTCGTGCTGGTGGTGTCAATGTCGGGATTGCTGGGGTCGTGGTGCGGGATCAGGTCCCTCATGTGGACCTACTTGTTGGTCATGTTCGCCCTCATTTTTCTGCTCTTCGCCTTCACCATCTTCGCGTTCGTCGTCACGAATTCTGGAGCGGGGAAAGTTGTTTCGGGGAGAGGCTACAAGGAATACAAGCTTGGCGACTATTCCAACTGGTTGCAGAAGCGCGTGGATAATCCCAATTACTGGTCCAAGATTAAGAGCTGCTTGGCCGATGGCCAGGTGTGCGCCGATCTCTCCAAGTATCCCACCATTGATGTGTTCAACAAGGCGCCTCTCACCCCTCTCGAGGTTTGTAACTGTACAGTTTATTTTCTCTCTTAGTTTGAGTTTCAAGCATTTCGTATGACAGTTGTTTGCCAGGAGTTAAATGCCCTCAAGGTTGTGAAAATTAGTTGCTGCCTAAGCACGCCTTAAACGATCAACACCAGGGTCTCATAGTGGATCCCTTGTGGGAATCTGCATGCATTTCCCTGAGAGTCTCACATTTCCTTTCGAGTCTCAATACTGCCACCTGTTACTTTCTTTTATACTTAGCAGGTGACTTGCACAAATTTATTTTAGGGTGGGAAAACCGTGACTCGTACTGGGAATTGCATATGTGACCCCTGTGCAGTGGTTTTCCATTTAGCCACTCAAATACCAAGAGTGCTCAAAATTGAGCCTCTCTGTTTACTTAGCAGTATTGATTTGATCGTTTGAGGGCTTTCATTTTCCAATTTTATGTGTTTATTGACCGTCATTAATCCACGAAGTCCTGCACTGATTCAATAGATAATTAGTATAGCCCCTTTCTGGATTATATTTTTCAAAAAATGATCAACTGAATTGGCGATTACAATACATTGGATCATTGGTTTTTTCGGGGTTTAACGTGAGTGCCCATGTTCATCATCTGATGATTAGTGAACTGATGTGTTTGGCTCCGTGGTTTGGACAGTCGGGATGCTGCAAGCCACCGACAGACTGCGGATTTACCTTCAGAAATGCGACGACCTGGGTAGGCGGGATAAGTGCAAGTACGACCAACACGGATTGCCGATCCTGGAACAACACGCAAACCCAGCTATGCTTCGACTGCAATTCATGTCGAGCGGGAGTGTTGCAGAATGTGAAGTCGAACTGGCGGAGAGTGGCCGTCGTCAACATTATTGTGCTGGTCTTCATTATCGTCGTCTATTCGATTGGGTGTTGCGCTTTGAAAAGCTCTGGGAGAGAGCGAGCTGATTTGAAGTACAGATACGGTTATGTGTAGTTTGAGCAACGTCTGCCGATCAGTCGTCATGACCACCAGGTACTGTGGTTCTTCATGCTTCCGCTGAAGACTAGACCTGTGTATCATAGCCAGACGGGCCTGAAGGATATTCGGCTACCAAATGTGACCAAGCTCAATTTTCCACGCTAGTTCCATCAATATTAGGATAGTTCCGGGTGTAAAGACACATACGATGGGGATGGAAATATGATAAATAGTTTATGATGACAGTGTTTTCCATCAGGAAGTGGTAACAACTCATGCCAAGGCCACACAGGCTTTGCATGTGAACTTCCAACCGAATGTATGTTGGATACTTGGTAACATTGTTTTAACACTACTTGCAAGATTCCAATATGGTAAAATTCTCTAGTTAGGAACTGGTGGGTTGAATATCGCTGCAATGATGTGTATGATTAGCATTTGCAATCTGACCTGCCGGTTTGAAGAACTCTCGATCAATTTTATATTTCTCTGGCGACTATAGTAGGATTAGTAGCTGCTATTGACGGGGCCCTCTTTAATTTAGAAATTTGCAAGTATCCCTACTCAATCAATATAAATTGGAGATTTAATTACCATCCAACATGAAGAAAATTGCACATCGCGGAAAATTCTGTCAAGCTGTACAACCGAGTAACCTTGACAGTTTCTTACCAGACATATCCATTGATAGTCTTTGTTAACCCTTAAAGGATGGATGGATCACCGTGGCTTGTCCTGTCTGTAGCATTCTACAGTGTTTTGCACATGGGCACAAGTAGTATTGCTTCAAAAAATTGAAAAAGTCAACAGTGCATCATGCCCTCATGAAAATTGCAAGAAGGGCAGCTCAAGAGCTAACACCATGTATCACAATTTGGATTACAAAATAAAATGAATGTATCTCAAGAGGTAAATTTTTGCCTTCCATAATGTACTACACTTTTATGATCACTTCTGAAAAAATCAGATCAAAATCGGTCTTTTTCTGGGATACAGGGTTTTTTTTCGGAGGCAGCGTCCGTGCCGACGTTTAGGGGTTAAGAAAACCGATATTACTGCTAGTCGAAATTGAACAAATTCTCTAAAGCATATCAAGAATTTCAGTCTTAAACAAACATCCTAGTTCCTCTGTCATACTCTACAAGAAAGTTATTATTCCACTTCTGTCTGCTGACAAGGTTTTGACATATCTTAACTGCAAGAAACAGCACTCAAATTCTGAAAAAGTGCTCATACCCTCATGGTTGGCCAAAATTAAAACACAAATGAATTTGGATAACATAAAGGGCGAACGTAACATTATAGACAAGCGAAGGTTACCATCCCCATCCTTGTTCCTTGAACAGACTACCTCAAGATTTCTAATCTGCTATGGTTCTGTAATTTCCCGTTATATCATTGGATTCATTGGAAATTTTAACTCTCTCCTACTGCTTTTCGTCACCTCCACATGCCGCATTGCAGGAGGAAAAAAAAGCGTCTAGAGTTATAAGCCCAGTATTCCTAAACTCTCAGTGAGCAGTATACCTCCGAGATCTAACAATCTGGAGGAGACGGTTCTGTTAACAACCGACTCGAGTCCGCCTAGTCCTCGACCGATTACCTCGTACATACCATACATAATAGTACCCACTTGTGTTTCACCATCTCACTATGCAGTAAACTATTTACAACTTACAACTCCTGTTGCGCATCGACCGGCGCTATTTTCTCGGCTTCTATATCAGCGTCTACAGAACTTGATTTCACAGGCTCCTCCTCAACTTCCGCAGGCTCTTTCGAAGCGTCATCGTGTTCTGGAACAACTGGATTATCCAACTCCTCTAATCCCTCTACTTCTCCAAAGAGCGTTTTAAGCAACTCACGGTGACATGTGTCACAGTTGAAAAACCAGGAATAGTGGCCCTCCCCTTCCAGTCTGTGAAGCTCGACCTGCGGAAGCACTCGTTTAACGTACTCACTCATGACCAAAGGCGCAATCTTGTCTTCAGTTCCCTGTACACAAACGATAACGATCCACCTCAATCTAGAGTGTGCTTGTAAATAACCTTCAGCACAAGAGCACTGGACAAAGCACAAAAAAAACCCTTCAAGTCCTCCCAATTGAAGCTTCGTTCTAAAGCATGACAACCATCGTGCAACTATATGATAAAAAACCTTGATTTCTCCCCAGTTCTCTTCTACATTGCCTTAAATAGAATATAGTCGGAAGTAGCAACAAAAAGTGAATACCACGAGACTGTTATATTTGATTAGTTAGCACATTTTGCAGTGTTTTCAGTGACTTCAGTTAGTTTTAATAATATTAAGTGTTAAGAGCGCTGGTAACCATTACGAAGACTCGACTGTATTTCCAAATGTTTTCAAGATGAACATCGATGAGATGACTAGGATGACGTACATGGAAAATATGGATCGGTCCAGTAAAGCCAGGAATCGCTGATCGCCAGAAAAGGAAAATGCGTTTGAAGATACTTTTCTTGGGAGGAACTGTACGAATATCTGATAATTGGAAGCCCCAGTTGTGAGCCTGAAGAATGAGATCCTGAGCTTGTGGCTTGGGGTCTTGTGAACGCACTGATTCTCGAGTTGCTCGCTCCCATGCTTCACCAAAAGCAGCCGTCTCCATCAGAGTTCGATCCTGGCATTACAGGAGCCAGGCAATCGCTTGGTTAAGTAGAGCCACTTCAAAAAAATAACTTACATTTGAACTTAGATTATCCATCACGAACAAGAGCGAGTAGCAGTCTCAGTATTGAACAGGGACAGGGATACTTGTGTTACTCACTTTCGAATTGACGAGCTTTTTCGTGGACTTCATGTACTTATTGACTTTGTTGACACTGCCCTTGAGTTTTCCTGACACAAAAGAAGGCCAGTAACGAGCATATCGATACGTGGACTTCATAGGACCTAAACCCGCCCACATTGCCTTGCTTTCTTCCTTGGTCGCATTCTTGGCGTAGGGGCTCATCGAAGGTCCCAACAGCACCACTCCTATGCACCATTGCATAAAACATAATCAGAGGTTGATGGAAATGAAACAATTTGCACTAATCTTGCCATTTTCTCTGCAAAGAGTCATTGACAAAGCGCCGTTCTCGAGACAAAAATTAGACCAAATCGTTGTCCAGAGACCATGTAGGTCACATCTCACGTAGCTGACAAGCTACCGACGGTAATTTTCAACCCTAAAAGTTGTTCTATCACCGACTCAAAGCTCTTGATAGAACTATGTTCGGAAAAAATGAAAAATGACTAAAACACCTGGGATCTTCTTACAAAAGTTCTAAACAGACCAAGTCAACATGCAAATTGAAGTGAATTTTAATAACAAAAAAGAGTTCAAAAATTTGGACAAGTCTAATCCGAAAGAAAAAAATAGTAGGGGGCTCAAGAGCATTGCAAGAAAAGAGAGGTACAGTACCATCCAATCGAGTGGGAATATAATGAAGGGCAGCCCAGGCATATGCAGCACCCTCAGCATGGGCGAAGACCCAGAACTTGGTTCCCATGCCCAGTGCGTCGGCGAGGTCAGCCATGTCTTCAGCTGACGTATTCAAGGTTCTCTTCAACTGTGGATCGCTTTGCCCAATCCCAGGCCGATCATAAGCCACCAAACGAACACCATACTTCTTGAGCAAATTCTCATTAACACCAGAAAGTCCTGCGATTTGATCACACCCAGGGAAGGAGCTCAAATAAGATATCAACCACAAGCACTGAAACAGGAAACCAGCAAATAAAACAGATATCTCACAATGGCTGACTGTAGAGCAATATCAATCAAGCTCTATGGAATTATCGTTTTAACTCATGATTTTCAACCTCGCCACCAAAACAAAGCCAAAACAAAACATCATCGTAAAGACGGCATACCCAACAGACGAGATGAAAAGAGGCCATGGACGAACAAGACGTTATGCGTGGCATTCTCCTTGCTGGCCCCCTGTTCGACGTACGCATAGTATTGCCCATTCGGTAACTGAACCTTTTCAGCAACTATCTTCGTCACATCCACTTTGTACTTGGAGCGTCCATCACTCACACTCCAAACTGCAAATTGCATGTTTCACAAGCTCAGTGACCTAGGCAAGTCGGCATGCGATGAATTCAGTCTATGGCTGATCAAGTTTGACATATGTACGACCGAGATTTCGTGGATATTAAATGGCTAATTTGAATGATCATGTTGCGAAAGATCAATCGTTCACAAAGAACCAGATTTTAGTTACAATCTCAGGATCAGTAAAGAACTTCGAGTGAGAAATCATGGTCACAAAACAAATGACCAAAAAATAACCCAGTGACAGCAAAAATTCATGGCGCCAAAATTTGGTCTTGGGGTTAGATTAGAGAACTTGAATTTTCCCCACAAAATTTCCTCAGTGTAATTCAAGACCAGGGCTCCAGGGTTCTTTAGAATATTCGAAGATCGAGAGTATAAGCAATGGCCACTGACTGACCTGCGATGAGGGAAAACAAGAGCAAAACCGCAGCACCGCCGGCGAAGTAGGGCGCGACCTTGGCAGGCTCATAGCCTTCCTCCTTGTTGTAAATCTTCCTTGCCGTGTCGCGGCCCAGCTGGACGGTCTCCGCGGCCTTCCCCGCCACAGGCTGCAACGAACCGGCGCGCGAGCTCACCTGCTGCGCGCTGTTGCTCAAAAACGCGGAGGACCGCTGCACGTACGGGTGGTTCACAAACGTCGACTGCGCCGTGGCCGTCCCCTCGCCGATCGTCCGCACCACCGGCTGCACCTTTGCTTGCACCATGTCTCGCCATGTCGCCGCCGTCTGGCCAGACTGCGCCGTAGTGCTGTTCAGCGAAGCCTCCCCTTCGCTCTGGGTCGGCACGTCCTCGGACCCCTTCCCCTCTCGCTCCATGGACGACTGGGGAGACGGATCAAACGCTTCACCCTCCATGGCGACAAACTCGGCAACCTCAACACCCCCCGGTCGATCGTCTTCCGTTCACGACATGCATGCAATCACAGCCGAGTATCTAGGAAGTATCACGAAGCAGCAGTCTTTAAGCGCTCCAGGATGTAACTTAATTGAGAGCAACCCTCGGAGGTGAGGTCGTAACTGGAAGGCCGGCAGGCCAGCGGAGGATGGCTGATCGGTTTTCGGAGACAGTGAGCTTGTTTACTTGCGTAGCCCCTGCATCATCATCATCGCCCACTTGCTGGATCCATTATTTTAGTAGTTTGTATGGTATCTGTTACCGAGTCGGAGATTCATGCACAAGCCACAATGGACATGGAGACGGGATTCTCACCAGGCTGACCCGGGCACCCGGCTCGATGGAACGGGGACTCGGGCAAATGTGAGGAGTCGGTCGCAGCCCGAGAACTGTGGAGAGGGCTCTAAGCAGCCGGCACGTTGCCATCGGCCACCAGGTGGAGGGAATCGGGAGCGGTGCCTGTGCGAGTGACGTGTGGAAAGATTCGCATCGACGAATGAGTCAAACATGGAAAAGCGCGACGAAATGCAAAATTCCGTGAATCCCTGCTCTCAAGGGCAGATTTCGAAGTCCGACGGCCACGGTGCGCGCTTATATGCACCCTTTGTGAGAATCGAGGAATGCATGAATGCATGATCTTTTCGAAGTGGGTTCAGGGCGGATTTCTTTAAAACTCACGCTCGTCTTTATTGCACACAGGCAGGGTTTAATTTTTTATTTTGTCAGGGTGGAGCGTAGAGCGACTCGCAGTCCCGCACCCCAGACTGCCGGCAGGTAGGAAAATCTGGCTAAAATTGAAACAAATGAATGGAACACAGAAGTTCATCCATTATAAGCTATTTTCATTCAAAATTTGGCAAACTAGGGTTCTGCTCCTAGAAGGATTTGGCGATTTCATCTAGTTTTTCACAATGATTTCTTAGTGTATAGGTTGCAAGTGCACTTTTGAGGTAAAATTCAGGTGAAATTTTGCAAAGAAATTAAACCCTGATTGCACGCTCTATTTCAGGCGTTGCTCTGACACTGGGCCCCACCTTGTTTCACCCTCCCACAACTTACCACCCGCCCAGTTGGCCACTGTGACTCCTAAGGACATCTCCACCACGTTAACTGAATATCAGACGTGACAGGAGATTTCAAGGCCACAGGGTGGGTCACTTTACCTACCATTTGCAAAAGGTCGCCCACCACGCGCATTCATTGCAACTCATTGCACTTGCGACTATTGCCCCTCGCAATGTCACCTTTTGTCTTCTTCTCCCAAATTATCCTCTCGTGAGTTGTAGTGTGGTCTCCAAAGACCTGGAGATTAGCTTGCCATGGAGCTTGTAACGTCTCTCCAGGATACCTAGACATGAGTTGCAGCCAAACGGTGAAGCTTTGAATCTGGCTCCTACCGTTACACTAGCGATTGAGGTTCCCCTTGTGTGTGCAGTGGAGATGCTCTAAGGTGATTTGCTTGTGAACCAACCATCTAAGAGAAAGTACGTCTATGAGGGAAATTCAAGGTAGTCTAGCAATTTGGGAGTATTATTGGGAGATAGTAAGAAAGGAAATGGTTCTGTAGGATTTGAAATTCAAATTTTCTAAGGTGGGATGAATTAACTATAGTTTATCAAAGCAAAAGGTGCATAGGTAGCTATTGTTGATCATAGGCTATAGTATTCATGATTCATAGGCGGTTTGTAAATGAAGCATGTGAGTCCAAAAACTAGCCACTACAAAACTAAAATTGCTCATCTAAGTTCTTTAAAGCGTGTAAGCACCCATTCTATATTCTAATACTGAAATTATTGAAAACTTTTTTTTAGTATGAAATATATCTATATTCTACTAAAAGACAAATCTCAACACATTTATGACCAATAAACACACTTAATGGTAGCTCATGTCACTCTCTTGAGTTTCTAAAATCTTGCATGCACAAGGACAATTTTTTAACATAGAGAAAGTGACCCATTTAAGAAGCTCTATACACGGTTTATGAAACCCATACATGGGCAATTCAAAATGCATGAGTGGAACACAAGCAGACTACCTTAGTGTTTTTTTGTAGTGTTTTTTTTCAGTGTTTCAATCATTCCAAATACATGGCCATCTCCATGCTTGCATCCATGCGCATGCCCCTACTTGTGAGGCGCTAACCCCCAATAAAAAACATATGTTGCACTATAATGTTTCTTGTTGATAGGTTATCTGCCACTTTGCTTAGGGTATTAGCAACTTTGGGATTAGGGTCTCTATTGTTTTGCATTTGTTGTCATCAAACTAGAATTAATCTACTAGTACAGAATATTGATTTAGGAAAGTGTGGATTAGGAGCAATTAGCCTTGAGACTGTGCTTGGAGTCTTTCCAACATGATTGGAGAGGAAGGAGGGCTATTAGTGCATTAGAATTTGATTTCTTCAATATGAAGCAATATTGTTCAAAACTTCATGTTTTTTTTTTCAATAGCAATTTAATTTCAAAGCTTGTACTAGAAACTTCTCTTGAGCAATTAACTAAAAAAGATGACACTCTTCAACTATCCATACAAAAAAATGAGTGCATGTGACTAGTAGTAAGTAATTGTGATTTAGAAGAGATTTTTTGTTTTATAGAATAATGTGTTTCAAACAACCCTTTTACTTCTAGTCTTTTATCATTGAGTTTTCAACAACATTTAGAAGGCTAATGTTTTGTTATATTGATTTACAAGGTTTTTTGTCAATGTGATGTATGGATTAGTTGTTTGTATAATTGTTCAAGGAAATAGAAGAATTTGGGTATAAATTCCTTAAAATTACTTAGCTTCCATCTTATTGAATGCATTTTTTAATTTTCATGTATGATTTTTATTTGCAAGAGTTTTAGAGTAATTCTACTAACCATTAGTTGCTCTCAAAAGCAACTTTGAAGCAATGGCACTTGCTGTTTGTGGAAGAAATTGTAGGCTTTGTTGAAATATCTATTTTATTGTTTAAAATAGGTGTATTGAACTTCAAGTTTTGATTAATAAATCTCAATTGTGCAAAATTTTATAATAAACAATGGCTCACATATTTATGATTAGAAAAACTAGTAATACCTATGATGAATAGGCAATGTAATAGTACAAAAAATCTCCTAAAGAAGCATGGTATTGCCTTGCATGATGTGCCAATCACAAATGTTTACAGAAATCAATTGGGCAAGAGCATTGACCTCCATCAATGGAAAGGTATAACATCCACCTTCTAGTCCAATTGGAATATCTGATGTCTTGTGGACCTTGCAGGAGTCTAGGAGATAAAATCATGGCAATTAGATGAAATGTGATCAATATTGCTTGATTTGGACAAATAGGATTTTACATTTCATTGAAGGAATGAGCAACAACAACAACAGTATTTTTTGCATGTTTGAAGGGAGTTGAACTAAACCAAGAAACAAACAAAATGTTGTTTGCATGCAAAAAAATACACTACTACATGTGTCCAGGTGAGTCATTATAACTTTATTGTATTGTTTTTGTAATTTGGATTCTAATTTAATTTATAATTGGAATTAATAGTAATGCATTTGGTTTGTTGTTATCATCATTAATATGGCCCTAACAAATGTGAAGCAAATTGCACCTCTCCTACTTCCAAAATCACAACGGACAATGACACCTATTTTAGAAACCAGCCATACCAAGAAGGTCAATCAAAGACCAAGGGCAACTCAGAAAAACCAGTGGCTTTAAAAGTGGTTCATTACTTTGATGTAGTATTTTCCATATTTCTATTCCAACTCCTCCTACCTCTAAAGGTATTGGAACAACTTCCACTGTGTCTTCCAAATTCTTATTGAAGAAGGAATCTGCTCATCTTTTTCCAATAAGTTTAAATAATGATCGATGTCTTCAAACACATCAACTAGAAAGTATGTAATGTAGCAGAAGTCCTCACAACAAACCTATTACTTTGCAAAATGTAGATTTTTCAAGTTTAGGAAAAGCAGTTTGCAAAGTAGTTTGAAGAAAAAAACAAATCAGAAATTGTTTTCAAAAAACTTGTTATAGGCCCTTAGAGTTTGACTTCAATTGCTCTCTGCCTCTGAACTTTGATGTAGAGGACTCCCCACCGCAAAGGACATTGTTGCTTGCATGTGGTAAGATTGCTAATCAAATATAAAAAATATAAAAAATTGAAGAAGTGGGGTGGGTCTTTGCAACGTGGTTGCATTGCCTCTTTCACATTAAAAACGTTATATTGCCAAAGGTTACAAAATTTATTGTTCTTAACCCCTAAACGTCTTGCTAAGAAAATTCAACATACCTCTAACATGAAACCTTCAACACATTTCTCGAGTTTTTGGAAAGTTGAACAAGTAATCACATAATCCAAACGGGTCATTCTATACCCGATTATAAATTAAATGTTTTATACCAATTTGATTCCAAATCTAAGTAAATCTGCAAAATCCCCACTGTTGAGAATCTCATGTTTCCAATTTGGGCAACAGTTCAAAATCTAGATTTTGGACTTCCAAGTAATATTTTCTCAAAAAAAAGATTTACTAATGGTTGATCTCATGAGATTGTGTCTTGCTATACTTGATGGAAAAAAAACTCCACGAATGGATAAAAACTCCAAAAGATATGGTAAGTCAAAGTAGCTAGATTCCACTAGCTCCTTACTTTAGAGTTATAGAAACCTTGCCCAAATCAAGAAAAAAAAAGTGACACATCACCAAACTTCTCCCTTGTACAATACAAAACATGAGAGCACCCATCCCATCCGCTCTCTAAACCGCTCTTTTTGTTTGCCCAAAGACATTCTTCTCCTAATTGTTGAAAATAGAATATTTTCCATATTCCATGTAGAATCTAGAGCAAAGGAGGCACTTCAAGGAACAACAAGCCAATTAGAAATTTTTCTTGAATTAACAACTCCATTTAGACTTGAGTGGCAGACCAAAATTTGAGCTAAAAATGCCTCTTTTGTATACTTTCACACCTCCAAACACCCCCTTTGGCCATATTGGACTCTTTGGTCCTTTAGGGGTTAAAAGAAACATGTTAATCAAGTAGAAGTCCTATGCCATAGTGCTTCACATGTAGGAGATCAAAGTGCCTTTTCATGACAATTGTCTACAAGCATTAAAAAATTTGTGCTTCTTCTACTCCAAGATAACAACTGTGTTGCATAGATCATGACAAAACACATAAAAGCTATTAACACTGGGTGATTGCAAGAAACATTTGTACTATTTTTTGTCACCTTCATCTCTTGTGGGTAGTTTTTGGCTTTTATATTTTGCGTACCAAGTCATTTTGACTTGGAATTTTAGAATAATGTTCACTTCAAAGTTATAGACATTTCTTGATTTTTTTCTTTTTATAAATTACTTTACTATTTTTAAACAACCCCCAAAGAGGTGTCTACCTTGGTTGTTTTGGGGGTTTTTAGTACTATTTTGGGTCCAAAAAAGCAAATCTCATGCCACAAATCAAAGAAGTTGTTCATCATAGGGCATTACATAAATAATTAGAAGGGTTCTAGGAAATTGTGATTTCTCTGCCTTCCACATGCTCTCAAAGTTGGCATCCATTCTCCCTACATTGGTGAAATAAAAAAAACTCCTCCAAAAACCACTTGCATTAAGTGAAGCTACTTAAGGAGATCAAAAATGGCCATTTTTTGTTATATATTTTTTGATTTTTTTTACTATTTTCTAAAAAGCAAAAAAGAAATTGTCTATTTGTTGGTAATTTCTGTCCCTCTATTTTTGTGAATAACTTTTCGAGTAAATTTTTTCTAAGTCTAAATTTTCACAAGTATGTTAATTTGAATGCTTTACAAATTGTTCATATTTCATTTTATTTTTTAAAAAAATATTTCAAAATCTCATAGTACTACCTAGTACTACCAGTTTTAAAGGTGTTTGAGACAAAACCGTGAAGTGTTTTTTGCAACTACCCATGTATAAAAAACATTGATAAAAAATATAATTTTTTGTTTTACACTATAGAGTACAAAATTGCCATGTGTGAGCCCATAGTTCAGCACCAAGGTCTCAAAGTCTTTTTTTTTAGAATTTTAATTATTTTAAAGAGCAATTTTAATTAGAAAAACACTTAAAATGATATTATGAGAAAAACAACAAACAGTTAGCTGTACCCAATTTACCTTGGCTTCTTTTACACCAAATTTCATCAATTTAATCCGAAATATGAGATATTAGGACTTTCAAGGCATGACCTATATTTGAACCTTAGATCCCTATTTTACTAAGTAGGCAGTGAAAATTGATCTATTGGGCTCTGAGAGATAGTAAGAAAATAAAATTTGGAAACGCAACACCAGATTTACAAAATAGCTCTACCCAGCCTCAAGAGTTAGTTAGGAAGACGAATCAAAGAATCGCAACTCTAGTTCCAAACCAAACTCCCATGGCTCCACTATTTTAGCTTGTTTATTTTTCTTGGGGTGATTATCCGCCTAGAGTTTAATGGCAAATGCAGTCTAACCTTCTTTGATTGTGCACCATTAGCTTGTTACTTTTCCTAGAGTGATTATCCGCGAGAAGCATCACAGCAAAGTTGGAATCCTCCACTTTGACTGTATATCATTAGTTTTAATTTAGTTTAGTTTTGTAGACCTCCATGGAAATATCCACAGAAAATCTTGGATCTTTCCGCATAGTAGATGAATTGGTTTCAAACGGTCAATCAGTCAAATTTCCAATCTAAATACTGCGGGAATTTGACATTTAGTGGTAATATCTCACCAAAATTCTAGATACAATATTTAAAGTTACCAGCGCTCCCTGAAAAATTTCAGAAGATTGTGATAGCAACAAGGCTCCGAACGACAATTGCCAACTGAAATCAATAATTCAAGCAACATCAAATTAGATGATACCAACCATTCAAAGTCCAATTGACAAAAGCAAGGAGTGATTTCCGACTTCCCCAATCACTTTAGAAGACTTTGAGAAGTCAATTTCATAAAAGGGAATGAACTCCCAATTATGAGTTTTTCATCTATCCACTTTTAATCCTTCCATTGAGGTTCCTAAAGACTTGTAGTTTAGAATTGAAAATGTGAACAACCAAAACCAACTATTTTGGGGCTAATGAATTCAATGACAGCATTTGTTTGTAATTTGAAATTGTTCTTCAAAAATTATCCTTTTTACGGCCAATAATTACTATTTTTAGGTGTTTTTGACCAATTATGGTAGAATTAGGTAACATTCTGAAATATGAGGAGGTAAATTTGAGAAGAGGGCATTGAGAATGCATAGAAAGGCCCATTTCCTTTCCCACTCTACCTCCATTAATTGTAAAGAGCCTCATGTTATTGTGTTCAAATTTTGCGTCCTTTAGAATGCAAATTTTACTCCATTTGTGTCTACAGTGATTTTGGAGCCTTTTTTCTTGTGTGATTATAGAAGTAGGCATTGAAGAACTGAGGGGTCCCTTCAAAGCATTAGAAGCGTATTTCCTTTTGTGTTTCTTTTATTAGTTTTGTACTCACTAGTCTAGGGCTAGTTAGGCTTTGACATCTTCATCTTTTTTCTTCTTTGTTTTGTCATTTATACTAATCCGTCTAGAGCCAATTAGGCATTGGCATTTCTCTTTGTTCTCTTTGTTTTTTGCTTTAGAGCCATACTAATTATAGGAAATTCTTAACTATGATTGGCGATGCCGCTGGCCAAGATCCTCTAAAGGCCATATTTGTAATTTTTCTTTCATGTTCATAAACTGCTTCAAACATGGCTCAGTTGCCTTGGCAGTCTCCAATGTTAGTTTTCAGTTTCTTTTCTTATTATATCAGTTAGGATAAATCTAATTTGACCCAACCAATTTTAGTGGGTTAAGTCTTTATTATTGATTTGATTACTTTTTGGTTGGGACCTCTAAACCTCAACTACTCTTTCTTTTCTTATTTATTTGTAGGCATATGCTAAGCTTAGTTCAAACCATGGCCAAGTTCAAAAAAATAAGAGAAACAAATGTCTGAGCATTTGTTTTGACTTTGAGCTAGGCTTTGGACCAGCAAGAATTGGCCAACAAAGATAGAATTGAAAGGGCAGCAGCGAGAGTTGGGAGTCTTTGTCCCATCAAGAGTACCGGCAGCTACGTGGTCCGGAGGGAGCCCGCAAGCGACAAAACCACAACAACACTACGGCAGCCAAGTTTGCAGTGACAAGATCAAGACATGGGGCAGTGACAAGGCAATAATAGACCAGGTTACGAGCTATGGAGGCAGAGACAGGACTAGGGCTGCGTCTGGATGACATAGCGGAGAGGGAGCCCAAGGAGACCAGGTTGCTCCAAGTCTAGAGTTTTTTTTAATCTCAAATCTCAACGGAGCTAGAAGTGAGAGTTCGAGCCAAAAAAGAAGGCTGGGTCTCTTTAAAAATAAAACAAGATATGAGTTGAAGCCCTGGACCCTCTCCTTCTTGGTTTTTTTCATCATCTTAGTATTAGGATACTCAAGGTGAAACTAATCAAAAAAAGCAAAAAGAACTTGAGAAAGGGAGATAAAAACTCAATTTTCCTCAACTAGTTAATTCTACCCTAAACAAAATCATTCTTCTCATCCAAGTTCAAATCAAATAGAGAGAGATAGAGAGAAAACAAGTCAGTGAGCTTACATACACAAACATTGATGTACAATTAAAGTGAGTGAGGAGAAGAAAGAATCTTTAGAAGTGAGAAGAAAGTAATAAGGTATTTATGTAAAATAAGATCTTTGACTTTTTGTTTTGTCTTTTCACTAAAAAACACCTCTTATGACACGGTATGCTTTATTCACTATGTTAGCTAGAAGATATGGAGTGCTTACATCTTTTTACTATTGAAAAAAGAAGGTATGTCATATTTTATTGACTATTAGCTTCTAGATATTGATCATAACATAACAAAAAACTATTTTAGCAATTGAAGGATCTAGTAAAAAATGATACAAAAAAAGGATACAAGACAATAGAGGATCTATGAAGAGAGAGTGTATAAATTAGAGTAAGGTATGAGAAACTTATTGGACTATCCAATTTACAATATCAATGATGGAGGTAGCGCTTGACCTCAACAAGGGTTATGCACCCCCCACGGACAAGGTATGGTGAATCAACTCTCCCATTTTTTTCTATTTTTTTCCACTTTAACAAACTAAATTCTACTTGTGAGATATCCCTTTACGTATCTTTTTACTTTTTTTCTAAAATCTAGTTTAGTTTAAAAAACGTAAAATATTAAAACATAAAAAAAGACTCAATGCTTGGATGGTTTTTAGATTGAAGTTTCATAACGCATTTTCCCCTTTTCTTTTAAATTTACTTTTAGAACTTGGTTGTGTCTTGCACTTATCCTAGGGGAATTTAGAGCACTTGTAATTTGGTGCGTCTGACGAGAGGCTTTACGTCTATCCATGTGATTTACTTAGGTTTGTTTTTCTCACCATCAGACACATTTCGGTGCGTCTACCAAGAGCTTCTGTGCGTATCATTGTGATTTAGTTATGATGGTTTTTTTTCTCCAATAGATGCTTTTGGGTGTTAAAAATGATAATGTTTTAGGAGTTTTTTGATTTGGATTACACCTGAGAAGGTTTTGCAAATAGTTCTTTGGACGATTCTTCAGTTGGTTTGCATATGGAGATTGAAACCTACTTTTAATGGTTAAGAAACAACCCATCACAGTCAAAGACGCAAATGCCATTATAAAGACAAAGATGACTATAGTGACGACGAAGGCAATGAGGATTTTTCAATAGAAGAATTGTTGCGCGGGCCTACATAGTTAAAGATTAGCTACAGTATAGAGCGTACTTAGCAAAAAATTACCTGCTTGCTCCCAACCAACATACGCTCGCTATAGTTTAAATTAAAAGAGAAAACTTGTTTAGACTCACTGACATAGAAATTAGCAAATACTTGCAGTTTTATTGAGAAGTGGTTGTAGCAGCTTGAAGATTTAAGAATGAGTTTATTCAAGAGTGCTTTGTAGCAAAATAACTAACGAACGCACACCAAATCCTTGATTATCTTCCAAAACTTTTCATCCAATATCAAGTCCCAAACACATTGCGGAATAACAGTCTATTTATCTTTGAAGATGATAGTATTGGAGATGTTTTGTCGTGATAATCCATACATGCAAAGGCACAAGTTTCAAGGTTGGCACAATGGGGTCTGTCATTAAACCGTGGAATGTTGTCAGGGTATCTCAAACACCTTTAAATCCTTTACAGTAGCAGTCAAGTATCAGATCAAGTACATTGTGAAGTACACTTATGCTTGTGAACCATGTCAAGATGCGGAAAACTATTGAGTTTCTCATTATATGGCACTTAGATATGAGCACGTGCATTAGCTATGATAACATCCACAATAATATCAATATCCGTATGTGGCCAATCGATTCCGTCATACCTGAATCTTCAACGCTACATATTTCATCAACGCTTATAGTTTGGAACGCCATCAACAATGCATCTTACGGATTGAACATGATAACGAGCCTTTTTTTTTTAAGGAGCAACTCAATATAGTCGAAATTATCCGCACACTAATTTGTGATGATTTTGAGATTCGGCCCATATTAGTTGAGTTGGGAAGTGTAACTAGCCCATATTTATACTTATACTTATACCTAGCATAAAGTGAATTTTTTTATATATAGTGTTGTGTGGATTTTTTGTCATATATACAATTTGATTTGATTTGCGTGCTTTTAATGTGTGATAACTCTTAGATGCAACTAGGTCGTTTCATACTCCTAAATCAACTAGAGTGTGAAGATCTAGTGTAAGTGAAGGATAATTTTTTGAAAGCGCCCAACCAAATTTCACATCGATAGAAGAGGTTGAGTAAATCGAAGAACTAAAGCACCAATTGATGTCGCCTCCTGCACCTAGTTTTGTCCCATTAGGAGATTTACTTTATAAAAATGTATAAAAATGTCATTCAATTCTTTTGAAAAATCAAATACACCCTTCAAAGATTTGAAATATCAAAATCACCCTTGGCTTTTTGTAAAAATATCAGTTATATTCTAATATTTTGGGAAAATATAAAAAATGCTCTTTAACTATGTTGTATTATCAAATATATCTTTCCGCTATTTTATATTGAAAATCTATTTTTGATTTTGTGTAAAAATATTAATTAAATTTTATTATAAAATTTAAAAATATTATTAATATCCATGGTTTTTTTGTGCCACTTTATAACAATTACATTTTAAATATTATATTGATAATAAAAAATCATTATGTAGTCAATATAATGATACAATTACATGCAAAAACTCTATGTAAAGCTTGAATAGCTTAAATCCAAGATTTAATTTGCATTCAATTTTCTTTCAGTTTTTGTAATTTTCATTGTCATCCTAGTAATTACAAAAATTTGCTATAACAGACACATATGAGTATTAGGAAAACTTCCAATATTCTTAAAAATAACCTGTAATATAGTTTAATTAACATTGATATACAAAATTGAAGACAACTTTTAAAATATAAACAATAGAAGAGTATATTAGATATTAAAAAGAGAAGAGCATTTTTTTTTCTTTAAAATATTGGAAGTATAACTGATACAACTACAAAAATTTAAGAATATTTTTGATATTTTAAATTTTTGATGGATAAATTTGATATTTTGAAAGAATTGAAGGGTATTTTTGATATTTTTTTTCTTCATTGACCAAAGTAACAAAAATTTTAAAATCTTATGAAATATTTTTAGAATCACTAAAAAGTAATAAAAAATCTTCAAAGTATTATAAAAGATCTTTTAATCTTCTTGATCTTTTGGAAATTTGATTGTACAATTACAAGGTTTTGTTCATAACTTTTCATAATTTGATGTATTTTAAAGCATGTAAATTATGGAGGCTATATTGACTTAACCCAAGGTTTTTTTTCAAGTAAACTAGACCTAATATTTTGAAATCTATAGCTAACTTTCACTTGCAAAAATCTTTTTGAGATTTTTGTATTCCAATCAATAGTTATAATTAAAATTAAAAAAGATAGAATATATATACATATATATATATACATATATATATATATAATTTTGAATACTTTCTTTAATTTTTGCTCATAGCTTTTGATAGAAAACTGAAATCTAAACAAAAAAAATTGAAGGTGAAATTTTATAACATCAACCAAATTTTTTGTTGTCTCTATTTTAAAAAGAAAATCTTTTTATAGGCCAAAATAGCCTTTGCAATCTATTAACTTGGCAAATTAATAAGAAAACTTCACTACAAATATGATATTAATCTCACCGCATACATGTGTGCGCAAAGGTGGCGTCATAGTGGGAGGACACGGGCCCTATTCCAAAAAATTGTGGATGTGACCTTTATTCTAGCGATAGTAATTGGCTTGGCTACTGCTCAATCTTTATCACTAGCAGCTTGAAGTAACTGGCATGGTTGTGAGCGTTTTTTCTTCCACTCATGAAAAAAAAGCGAACACAACCGAGTTCTAAAAATAGAAATAAGAAAAAACTTGAAATTTGGGTGAATTTACATTTGGTTCAATTAGTGGCTTCCAAGTAATGAACAAAACTTAGATTTTTTATATCTAAAAGTTTTTGTATAATTGTTTATGATGTTTTTAAACAATTAGCAATTTAAATTTTCAATAAAAAAAACTTAAAACACAAGAAAAAGTAAAACAAAGCTAAAGATGCAGGGTCATACCTCCATCTCTATATCCTCCATAACCCATGCCTCATCTTCAAGCTTCACAAAAATAATACAATAAATCAAATCCAACTTCAAATGAAAGACACATTTTTTAGTTTTTTAAATTTTAAATTTTTTAAATTTTTCATGATTCCATTACAAAGGTTAGTCTTTGGACAACTTATTGCTAATGAAGGTAGCTCATAGAAAATACAATGGTTGATTGCTATTAAAAGCTTCTTCTTAGCCATTATAAAATTTTGTAGAGTTCCATAAACAGAGATGATTATTTTTCTCTTAACAATATGAGGCTACTGCTTTTTAGCATCATACTATAGCCTAGGAGAATTTGAAGTAATTTTTCTTTTGGCGATAATCCTTCTCTTTAAGCCTGAGGCTTTGGAGTGATTGCATACCTAAATAAAAGAGATAATATGTGACACTATATATATGGAAGGATAAATTTCAAAAGAGTGGGTAAACTTGCGAATTTTGTTCTAATAAACTTGATACAGAATCAGATGACGCCATAGCAAGAATACTTTTACTATTTGGTAAATCTAACCTGAATGGTACTAACTACTCTGCCCTATAACTAAAAGATTTCTTTTGACTTATAGTTAGGCAAATTTTTACGTAGAGGAATTCACCTTTCAGATTGAGGATCCTGACTACAATTACGGTTTTGTATACATAGTAAAACACCTGGGGTTCACCAAGTGACCAAGCTGATTTTGAATTAATCCGGCAAAAGGCAAAATTTGTGGCTGCTAAGCCCCATTGCTTCTGCTATTCCTGGCCTCTTTCGGTACTCACTAACGCTATCACTATTGCTTTGCTGCGCCCGCACGTTGCGTTTTACCACAACACGTTTCGTGTTCACATTGATGCTATCAATACGCTTGCTCGTCAGCGCGTGGTGCGGAGTGGTGCGCTGGTCTAGTACACGCAGGGATATGGCATTTGAAATATGCGCTCTGCAAGGGAGGGCCAAGGCTCTGTTGGATACACTGACGGCATAGCACACTGCACGCTAAAATTTGGGCAATTGCGATTTTTTTTGTCATGGCAGCTTCTTAGTCCACTATTACACAGATTTTGTATTTTGCTTACTATTAGTGGAGGAATTTGTAAATAATGTGCTTTGCATTTTGATGACTTTTATGATCCTTGTAAAGGCTATAACACGCAATATATGCTGCTAACACCTAGTGCAACCTCTCTCGACTAATATTAATTTGTAGGCTTGATTGGGATGGGCACAGGTGATGCATATAGCCTCTCGGAGAAAATAGCCAACTTCAAGCACTTTACTTCCTTACTTGGTTTCTCTTATCCTCGGATTATGGCTAAGAGTTTCTCTCTATTTCAGAACTTTGTGGATCTGTATGTTGTAATATTGAGTATTTCTACTTTAGTATAAATACATGACCCCTAAAACTACCACTTTGTTGGGTCTGAGCACATACTGCTGTGCTTTGCATAGGAATTATAAGCTGTCTAAATATGTTGCAGTTAAAGATAAACCCCGCTTTGGGCGTGCCTCAATAGTTGCATCTTTTGAATTTCATAAAAACATGCTTGATCATACGCATATACTCTGGTTAATGAAACTCTTTGAGTACTTGAGATGATATGAAATGATTTAGTAACTCGAAGCAGCCCAAAATCTGGCTTGAGAACTTTGTGATGAATTGTTTGTGAACTTCTTATAGAACTAGTGGGTGTCTGATCTTTTGAGATGTTCCAAAAAAAGGTTTTTAAACATGGGCTAACTAATCCTTGATTATGGAATTGCTAATTAAGTTTAGCAGTGCCCAATTAACAAAATATTTGAAAGGCTGATGATGGTTTTGATTGCTGGAGTCCTGGGCTCCTAGAGTACCTAAAGTAGGAGGCTTGAAAAGCGACCCTGTCAGTTAATGAGTCACATAGGTAACCCAAGAATGAATATGAGGTGGTTTTTGAATGGAACCTCCCTAGTCTTAAAAGAAAAGTTGTCTTTTATTGCAAGAGCCAATCACAAGTCTTGGATTCACCTAATCTCTTTATACATTATAGGGGGACGGTTTATGAGAAATCTAGAATCCTAAATAGGTACCTACTACAAAAACTTTGAAAATTCATCAACAATTCAATAATACCTCAAAAAATAAAATAAAAAAATTATTGGGTTACATTTAGCATCCATTTCTCTTTGTTTGAAAATTTGGATAATTACACTCATTACTTCTTCTCCTTGCATACTTTGATATATCTCTTTTGTGTCTTCGATGTGTTTTCTATTCCCAACTCTTTCTCTACAGTCTGTAGCCCTTGGTCTCCGCCCGTGGCTCGCCTCTGCCATCCGTTGCTCGCTCGCTGCGCGTGCTCGTCTGGTCGGGGAGGGGGTTTAGGGTTTAGAAATACCACATTTCTAACTTCTCCCTCATCATCGGCGTTGCTAGTGCCGGCAGCCCAGCTGTCGGCCTCGGGCTCCTGGATGGGAGAGCGGAAATTTCGGATTCGAACCCTGGGTGCGGCTCTCTTTTTGTCCGGCCGCACGCCGTCCGTCGGCTGCGCTCGTCAGCGGCTGTTGTGGCTTGGGGCCGGTACCCTAAGGAATCGCCTTTGCGGTTTGGCACGCCAGATTTTGGGTTCTAACACATCCATTTGTGTGCATTTGCTAGAGTACCACCATGTCCACAGGGGCGCATAGGGTGCAAGACAAATACGGCTACAGTCCTCTCGAGGATGCCGTGGTCTGTGTACAACAGAAGGTGAACTTCTATGGCATTGTGACCGAGTATGAGCAGCCCAAACCCACCCGAGGAAGAGGTTTGCTCTCACCCTCCATTCGCCTACAAGATTGTGCTGCGTACTCCACTACTGTGTAAAGTATTTCTGTTTGGACTCCTCCTCTCGTGGTCTGAGACTGATTCATGACTGGGAGGACGTGTTGATGAGGCAGATTACCTATGTACAATGACAGTTAAAGACATGTCTTACCACAGCCCTGGCCTTCGGGTGCTCTACTTCGCACCGAATGTCGATATGATGCCGCATGTGAATGACGTTGGGGATATTATTCGGTTTCATCGCATTCAGGTACGTCCAGGGTCTTCGTCCTGGTCCTTAGCTCTTATGCAAATTCGCAACAGGTTCCGGGTTTTGTTTTGTGTTTTCTTTGGTGCTGGTTTGTGCTTTCGTTCGAGTCACGTCATAAATAAGAGGTTGGCCTTTCTAGTTGGCAAATTTGTTACAAAGCGCACGGGGTGCGAAGTTACTAGACGTGGGTGTCTTCCAGATGAAAAGCCACGCGGATGCTCCCCAAGCAGTAGGAAACCCGAAATTAGGATCATCCTTTGTGCTGCTAAAAGGCTCTGGAGGGGATGGGTATGAACCCTATGAGAATTCTCACAGCAATTTTACTATGGAGGCACATGATCATGACATCGTAGACCTTCTTCGCACATGGGTTACAGACCACCCTGATTACACATGTATGTTCATTTCCTGGTCTAATTTCTGCAGCTTAGCTGTCTCTATTGTGTTGACGGTCTGATTTTTTTTCGTACTCGGAGTTGGGAAGAGAAGCTGCTTCTTTTCCCTTCCCCTGAAGATCGCCCTCACGCAAACTTTTTTCTCTTGCGAGTTGTGATCCCTGACTGCTTCTGTTATTCTATGTTAACAGTTGCGGGGACTAACAAATATATGAAGCAGATCAAAGATGTCAATACGGACGCTTATTTTGATTTGTATTGTAAGGTGAGTACTTTGTTGTTCTGCTTCCGGTTTTACGCATGACGCTTTTATACACTTAGTACATAGATACTAGAACATCAGCACTTGTGTCATTTGCTTAAGATTTGTACTGAATGTTCAGCAGGGGTTGGAATTCTCAGAAAGTGTTGATACTTGATTAGTCTTACGTTTGTGCTGGACTGAAATTTTATGCACACTTAACTTGAGATGGTGGCTGGCACTCCGGGATCTTTGGTCGGGAATGGTAACGTGGAAGTTACTGGAAGAGTTACTGAAGAGCATACTGGTTTTGCAGATACTGTTTGTGAATAACCTAGATGCAGAGAACAACGTTATCATCTACGTTTGGGATGGAACTGATGCAAGCCCTGCCTGCTTGACTCCTTTGTACGGCCTCAAACCGAAAGTCTTTAATTACATTCCATGCAGTATCCGGCTTCACTCTAGCTCGTCAATGCCAGGGACGTGCACATGCTAAACGCGGCAGTGGTGGTTGTATTCGATTCTATCTTCAGAGTCAGCAGTTTGAACTTCAAGCACTTATTTCCGTACTGTAGGGTCTCTCCGTATGGAACGGATGCACTTTGTTGGAATTACGATGTTTCGATTGACACAGAATTTTCTCTTGCATGCAAGGGTAAATGACTGAAATCTTTGGGAGGTTTTAGTTCACCTGGCCTTATGCTTCTTTGTTATTAGTCACTTAACTTTGCGTTTATATTGAGAAGTGTATTATGGCAGTGTCCCATAACGCAATATATGTTGGAATAATTACAAGCAGCTAGAGATAGTGAAGCTGTCAATCTTGTATTTTTTAGGGAGCACGGTGAGAACGGGGATCCAGGACAAGATTTATGGAGTTCGAAAGAGCTGGCATTGCCTGTTGAAGTGATGCGTGGTTTCCCAGCTTTGGGCACGGTGCTGCCTTTGGTTCCCACCGATGTGGCTCACGATGATCTCGAACCCCAGCTACCTCTAGCAGGGGACTGGGTGAAGTTACGCAACATCGGATGCCGTATTCGGAAGGGTCTGTATGAAGGCGTCATCCGTCGTGAGAGCAAGATTGGCATACTCTCTCCCAGCAATCAAGCTGTGCAGAATTGTGAAAGGTACCGCTGCAGTTTAGTGATATACTTGAAAGCGGGGTTGTTTGATTCCTGAAGCTTGCTTGTTGCTCCTGACCCTCCATCTTCTTCTGTACTTGGGCGTTGTCCCTTCTGACTACGCGTAAAATTTGAGGCCAGAATTTGATTGGTGGTTACAGGTCGTACAGAGAGCGCCTTACTTCGGAAGCACTTCTTCGTCTTCCTTATTGGTGTCCAAAGCCTCCTCAATCTATGTTAGGTATGTAGTTTATCTCTTCACTTAAAATTCTTGGAGCATCAAGTTTTACCTACTGACGTGCGAAGAGAGCAAGCTTCGATTTCAAACCGTGTAGAAAATAGTTGTTGTTTCAATTTTGCATATAGACCATTATACTGCGTATGGGAAAAGTTAATTTTTGGCAACGTGCTTTTGCAGTGACGGGCTACGGTCACGTGAAGATATCTTCGTTACGAGAGGTTATCACACATTCA
Organism: Ulota crispa; assembly: GCA_963920765.1. Taxonomy (NCBI): domain Eukaryota; kingdom Viridiplantae; phylum Streptophyta; class Bryopsida; order Orthotrichales; family Orthotrichaceae; genus Ulota; species Ulota crispa. The sequence goes on from OY987243.1 coordinate 1,434,644, forward strand.
CAGGTCAGTTTTCTTCACGAATGTTTGACGTGGCTAGAGATTTTTCCTGTGAACACATGGCCCATATTGCGCACTACATGCAGAGTGAGAATTCGGGTTGATCATTGATCCTCATTTTTGGTCCTCTCTCAGAAGTTTCAGAAGATTTACTTGTAGAGCGAAGATACGTGGCCATTGCACATCCGAATCTTCTGCATATGTGCTATGAGATGAATCACGACATACATAGCGGGATTCCAGAGTTAACACTTCGCCTGGATTTGAGGATCGATGGCAAAGCTTGCTAAAGAGCCAAAAGGAGGTTACAATGGTTGGACATTAGTGGTCAGTCAGGCTTTTCATGATCAGGCTTTGTTTATGTATCCTACAGGCGATTTACAAATTTCGATGCATGGTGCGAGTTATGGCCACTTGGCCATCAGATGTGCTGGATTTTTGCGTGCCTCTTGCTAGTAGTGCCTTGCAAGGGAACTCTCAGCCAGAGCCAGAAAACTTCGTCTATGCTGTGCGACTCACACTGGAGGATCCAACAGCCCGTCTTCACGCCTTTCTGTATGGCAACGATGCAGTACGTCTTTTTGGACCCTCCCGGCAAGGATCATGTGGACATGATTGTTTTTCGAGCTCGCTCTGACTTTCCATTTAAGAAATTGATTCGAACAGGCTTTTCATGAGAATTAGACTGTTGCAGCTTCTTTTAGATAGCATCATAAAGAGAATCGTCCTTGTTATTCAAGGGGAGATCTTCATAGGTCCGGTGATCATACTGCAGGCTCCCTTTGTACCATAATGTCTAGGGGACGCCGCTTTACAATCACAGTGATCATGGGGAGATCTCCATAAATGAAAGCACCTGAAACACATACATGCGCACATACACACATATAAAAGATGTACTGAAAGCCCTCTTCGTTCCATCTTCCTGCTAGTACTGATGGTGCGGCTTCTGCGAAGTGCAGGTAGAGTTCTTTGAGGGGCACCCAGCGGTAGATTTACGACAGCAAGGAGACACAGTGGGAGCACTGAAGCGCAAGGTGGATCGGCTGCTGGGAGTGCGTGACAGTGGTCCACCCAACCCGGAGTGGGTCCATTGCTGCCTGTCGTCGTATTACCTCGACAAACAGCATCCGCAACAGTCACGGCGATATCGAATCTTTGGTACGCGGTTTCCTGGATGTCCATGAGAGAGACCAGCAGTTACAGCAGCTTCGCCGTATCCTTGCCTTTCATCCGATCGTATGGATCAGCATCATCTTGAGAGAATCTGAGCCTGATAGTCTAGGATGCTTCATTTTGTGTTTCACCCCGATGAGTTGCATTACATCAATGTTTTCTTTAATTATTCTCTTCGGTTGTGTACAACAACATCAGAACGACCGGTCGGTACTCTGCCTGTGTTTGATTGGGGATATCAACAGGTTTTGAGCCGACTGACTCTCGATTGAACTCCGGCTATCCTCCAAACCACATTATAGTTTCCATCGCATGCTTTGGACTAAGGAAATCTATGGTGACAAGTGTACACTTTTTTTGAATTTTGGGAACACGAATCTGGTCTTGTGTGGTGACAAGTGCTGGTTTTGGAATTCCTTACTTCTTTTGCTGGATGGTGTGACCCCAAAATTGCCATGCGAGCAGCCCTCCCTGGTCGTCTGTGACAATAAAACGCGATTGGGATTTGCGGACAAGAATTTGGGTTCCCATTCGTGTGGATTCCCCATTGTCGTTCGTTGGCACTCAAGTTTTTGGGTGTATAAAATTTGAAATGATGAATGTAGGCCTTCATTGTATGATTTTTAGAACTACTCAGAGTTATTTATGCTTTTTGGAAGGGAGAAGTAAATACCTTCCTATTTGCATTGCCTACAAGAAAGAGGTAAACAATGTTTAAGCCTCCACATCCTTAACCCCTCAACAACCTAAGGCACTAGATTTCTTGTCACCAAAAGTGTGTAGCCAAGTAAGATTTATCCACTTATTATTTTAACATTTTGTTGTGTAGGTGAACAGTCACTCAAAGCTAGCATAAAAAACTAATTTTGGAAAAAATTAAAAATATAGTACTAATTTTTCTACTCAAAGTTTTTATACAAGGTGTCTGTTGCTGAAACTGGAATTTCTAGTCTTGAGAACTCTTGGAGACGTGCCTCACTACGTTGGATCTTTTAGTGCAATGAAAAATTTAGGGTAGATCTTTTGAAATGGGCTGAGTTGATAATGGTTATAGGTTTAAATTTCCTTAGAAAGACTGGATAAATGGTCACAGTTACAAGAGCAAAAGCATATTCATAGTTTTATTCAACATGTATACAAACTATTGAAAATTCTTAACTTTTGCATATAACGTCCAAATGATATATTGGGTTGAACATAGGAATCTTTGTAAAAACAAGTGCAAGTTCTATAAAAACAAAACAAAAAAAGCCCCAACAGAAACCCACATTCAATAGATGAAAAAGCCATGAGAAGAGATCCTATACCTACTACATTATTGTGAACCAAAATAGTCAAGGAGCAAAACAGAATTGCTGTGAAGTACTAACATTTGAGCTTTGTACAAGTTCATATTTTATGTCACATTTAACTTCATTTGGATAGTTAAAAATCTAAATTCAATAATCCATATGCAAAACTTTGGGAGATGATCTCTTGATGTTTTGCTAATATTACATGTAAAACATTGGGAGATTTATGCAACTCAACATTGGAAGATCACCCAATCGGGAGATCACCCAAAGTTTTGCAAACAAAGTCTAGAATTCATTGAATTGCCTATCCACTTTAAGTTAGATGTGGCATTTTGGTTTTTTTTAATCTCCATTACTATAATGAATAAAATTTTGCTTCATAATGTTCATCGACAGGTTAAATAAAAGGCTCACTTTTTCAACTTGTCCATAATTTGATTCACCCTTCAAGGACCATGAGTGCAAATTTTGAACAATTGATGAATGCAAACATGTCTCACAAATATTTAAATTGGTTTCTATTATCCATCTAAACAAATTTCAATTCCCATGTAAAACTTTTTGACATTTAATATTCAATATCACTAGAAGAAAAAAGTGTCCTAAACAATTGATTCACAACGACTACAAATATCATAAACACCTTTATAATGACTCAATTACAACCGTTTAGGACGTTTACAGTTGTTTTGGACCAGTTGTTCATTGCACATTTTCTTCAGTGTCTGTTGATTTCCAATCACTTTTTTGGACATATTCTACACTCCAAAGACTATAAATATCATGTACCTAAAAGAGAAACCTCTTTCCATTGCTGAATTGCTGTGTTAAGAACTTAAAAGATATATATTGTATTAAAAAAACAACTTGAAGGGAACGTATTTTCATTAGTAATAACCGTATGGTGGTCTTTAACTATTCACTGACTATTCATGTAATTGTATATTATGTAAAACGTTGGGAGATCTCTTGATGATGGACAAAATAAGGTAAAATATGAGACCTCTTGGTATTTTACATGTATCTCCACTCTATTTTTGGATTATTATTTATCGACTTTGGATAGTCTTTAATTAGTGAAATACATCATAACATTATAGAGTATAAACTTCTAGAGAAAAAATGATGTTTTACATACTCTGTTATCTAATACGCTTCTTAAAAAAAAAAGTGTTGATGCTCAAGTTACACCAATCTTCGTATTTGTCCATCCCTGAATGCGGGAGATTTGCCTTGGCTCAAACGTGTGTTTGGGCAGTGGACAATAGACATAGAGCATGGCAGTGTTGCAGCAGCGGCTAACGAAATGGTCATCCACAGACGTTTTCGCCAAACACCCCGAGTGCTGGTGGTTCGAATGCGAATTGATGTAAATCCTCTATCCACTTCATTGGCAAGCGGTCAACGACTGAGGACGTCATCATTCCACAAACATGTTTCCCCGCAAAGAAAAGGAACCAAATTTGATCTTTTCTAAGAAAAGTTGATTTTCCATATTTTATTCGAGATAAAATTATTAATTTTGTGCAAAAAATAGTACAAAGTATCCGTATACAAGACATTTGTCAATTCCTACGAAAATTGATCGTCGTTGTCCCAGTTGGCTATCTATTAAAATGATGTCTCGTCATGAACTTGAGGCTGTTTTTCCTCTTTCCGCCTGAATATTTGCATCCAACTGATTTCAATATGAAATCATGGCAAATTTAACTCTTCTTTAGATGTTGTCAGGTTGCAATTGTATTCTTGGAAATTGTGCTACTATTGGTGACCGAGTATTCATTAGACTGTGACGTGCACGTCTTCAGAAAGTGGGTTGGTAACATTGAGGGTGCCAACTTCTTCAATGGCACCGAAGGTCACACATGAAGCCTCCACTCCACCCGTGGGAGCCGTTGCATCCTTTGCATCGATACTGTCCAATTGTGATCTAAGAAATTGAACTGCAGTTGCAGTCTCTGCTTCATCTGTGGAGCAAACATGAAATAATTAGCTTCCATGTATCCTAAAAATCGGTTCTTTAGAGTTGGCAAATTCCTACGAAGATGTGCTCTCACATCAAAATTTGTATATCGAGGAGAGGCAATGGATTGTAGAAAGTGCACCTAATCTGGGAACGGTATGTCCAAAGCGATGGTTAATCGCGACATAATTCTCAAATGACTGGAGCAATTCCGTGCCGGCCTTCCTCAGCCAATCCTTCTTTCCTGCAGTCACAAATGTAGAAAGGTCGTTGTTACCCAATTTTACATGCTGAACTCATTCATACAAAGCAACCCATCTGTGCCATAACATTATACAAAGTTTTGGTATTGGGAGCTCACAGCGACGAATAGTTCAAAATTCATGAAAGAAATCATAAGATTCAACGCTAAATAGAATTGCAGGCACAATACGGACAAATTGGGAAATGCACTATTAAGAAGTAAGACCATGTACCCAAGAAAGCCAAGGTAGGACACTTAATAGCGGCCCCTTCATAAACCTGCATCAATTGCGGCGCTCGGAGTTGGGCAGGAGCGATGAGAACGACCAAGCGTATAGGTGGCATATCTTGAAGCGCCAGTCCCTGCAGCCAAAATCATTTTTGTTAAGGAACATGCATCCTATCGCGAAATTCCAAAACCATAACAGACTGAGATTGTCTAAAGAAATGTGATGAACAGGTTCACTTCCCAAACTTTTACCAATTCCTATGTAAGCTGATGCGCCACAGACGAAGATGTGCAATACTTGATCCTCTACCTTTTCTTGGAGTCCGGCAAGACATCCAGATATAATCGCTCCCTACGCAATTGGACAAATTTCCCGGTCGTAGAAACTGTTAGAAGCGAAAAACATTTAATAGTACCACGAAATACAAAGTTCAAATTAGCATATGTATATTTTTCAACCTTCGCTAATCAGTTAAAAGTAGAAATACAAATAGATACAGCACCATTTTGTACCTGAGAAAAACCTATCAAACCATCATATGGTCCATGCAACTTCATGTAATCAATAATGTAGGCAAACATCTCATCCAAGTGATAAAACTCTGTGAAATCCTGAACAATCCAACGAAGGTCCAACAATAGTAAGAAATTATCTGCTAACACAGCCAGAAATTTTCCTCCAAAGTTGGCCATAATGACATAACATCTGGGAGAAACAATGCAAACACGAGGATTAATGGCTGATTGACCAGTTGTGGCTACTAGCAACTGATTGATCGAGTGCTGCATTGACAGGTGGTAATAGATATGTAGGAATCCTTATGATATTCAAATATTTACAAAGCCTTAGGGAAATGTGAGTTTGTACTTCCAAAGTTTTCAAACTAAAAACTAAAAATCTTGACCAAATTCTTTTCCTCAATAAAATACATAAATGGAGACATGAGGATAGCGGAACAGAGCATCCCTGCATTTCTGAAGAAGAAGAGAATGCCAAGAGGACAATACGCACCTTGTTGAATCTGTGCCATTCATAGTAGGGACCATCGAAGATACCCTCGACGTCCGATTTCCCGATGCAGGGGAGAGGCGCATCAATGCAATCCTGTGCGACAACATACAACATTCAAGGTTGGTAGTGCAGGCGATGTCTAAGCAACACCAATCTGGCAGCAACACAAAACGATCCAGCACTCACAAGATCCCGAAAGAACTCTCGTCAAAACTTCGCCATAAGAAAGAGAATGTGCAAGCGAGAAAGCAAAACGACGGTCGAATTAGAGCGTCAGCAGTTGCGTGGATGTCAGAGCTTTTAATGAAATGAAAATCCCTTTAAAAAATTCTGAGAAACCTGGTGATCTGGCATGCTAGGAAGTAAGAAGTAAGAGTCCAGGCAGGGCACAATATACTCGTGCTGATGCATACCACATCAAATAGTTCATGCAACGAGGGGCTCCACTTGGACAGTTGACGCCGAAGGATGTCCGCACTTGTTCGAAAGCCATGCAGGCCCAAAAGCCTCAGTTTCCTCTGCGGCTGAGGCTGCTCAAGGCCCATCTCAAGGCCCATTGTGCGGATGGTGAGGCAAATGAAATAAATTTTGCTTGATCAGTTGCCTCTCAGCAGTAATATCCGCAAGTTCTGCAATCACATAATGAACCTGCATAAGTCAAAGAGTCACAGTAAAATGCATGGCTGCAGAGTGAGGGATGAATAAAGACAACCAAATCGAGCGAAATTGCAACACTACAAGCGTTAAGACGAGGGAAAGCTTTACAGAGAGTAAGCAGGTTGCAGTGAAACACATATTTCCTAAAGGAACGGGCAGCATACGTTTGTTGACCGGAAGTCAAGCAAGGGAGGCGAAGTATTTGCAAAGACGTGGCTAAAGGGTTGAACCCTAAATAAACACACAAAGACTAGATTGACTACTCGAGGGGCACTGAAAATTCAAGTTGATACGCAACAGCAGCAGCAGCTCATAAGAGCTGACCATTGACCACGTTCGTCGCCAACGAGTGCTATGCCCTAAACTACGAACCACCCCTGCCTCCACATCACTTCACTTGGAGATTTGGCATCACTCCACATAGGTGAGCATCAAACATAATTCAATTCCAAAGGGAGGAAAGACTTCTCAAAGGGATTTGCTTCTCCAACCCCCAAGTACGCACTCAGAGAGAGAGAGAGAGAGAGAGAGAGACCACGGTGAAAACGCAATGTCCAATTTCGAACACAATGGCAATTACAGTACAGTACATACCCTACTACTCTGCGAAGAGCAAATATCAGGGGTCCCAGACACAGACACAGGTGAAGATGATGATGCATGCATTCACTGGTCGGAATGAAACGACGACGACGGGGAAATTAGTGGCAATCGCGATGCAGCAGAGGCGATCGAGAGAATACTGGATTGAAATCAGAGACGGAGCGGGCCAAGCTCACTGGAGGATAGTGAGCGGGGGTGGGGAAAGGGAAACAAGGAATGAAGGAGGCTGCCAGCAACTGACGGAGCACGTTGTACAAATAATGGGAGCATCATTCATAAAAACAATGCGGGGTGAAATTGAGGAGTGGACGATGGCGCAGAGGGACTCGGCGATTCTTCTTGCTTCCTTGCTTCCTTGCTAGACTTACCGGCTTTGTGGTCAACAAGTCCAAGGACCATCCCTGGTTTGACGACGACGACGACGACGTGTGGACGGCTGAAGGTGGCCGGGGTTTTGGGAGTCCGGTCACCGGCGAGCTTCCCTTGACGAAGTTCGGACTCGGACGCTTCGTGCTCTTCCGCCTCGTATCTGCTGCTAAATAAGTTAAGCTTATGCGTTGAGCGGACAGGCCGAGAGTCCGAGACAACCCGATAAATGCGCGCATGTTTGAATCGGAAGGGATGACGTCATGGTTGCTTTATCTGCACGTGCTCTTTTCTGTCCACTTTGTCATACTCTTTCACAAATGCTCGTTTCACACTTGCACCTCTTATGATTTTACTCTGTCGCATGCTTTAAAGAAGAAGACTGCACTAAGGGCCGACCAAGTCGAGAGCAGGGTTTAATTTTGGTTTTTGTCATGGTAGAGCGACTTGGGTAAGGAAAATTTAGCTAAAATTGGAACAAATAAATGATCAGCAGAAGTTCATCCAAAAAACTATTAATATAAACTACTTTCATTCAAAATTTGGTGAATTGGGTTTTGTTCAAGTACGGATTTGGCAATTTTATGCTGTTTTTCATTGGAATTTCTCAGTGTATTGGTCACTTGCTGACATTTGAAGTAAGATTTAGGCAAAATTTCGCCAAGAAATTAAATGCTGGTCGAGAGGCCGTGGGATTGAGTATTCAAATTTTGTTGAGAGGTCAAAGAAATGTGCAAAAAATAGGCAATAAATTATTGTTTTTGACACTTTTGGCCGCCCTTGGTGTGAAGCCTCCAAAGGCCAAATCTAGAGGCCAAACTCTTGGCAAAAACCTTTCATGCTCTCTCAACTTGAATGGCCACAATGTGAAGCCTCCAAAGGCCAAGCCCAAAGTCCAAAATCATAAATTTCACAGCCTCTCAATTTAAATAGTCATAGTATGAAGCATCCAAAGGCCAAGCCCAAAGTTCAAAGTCATAACATTTATTAGACCTTCTAAATCTAATGGCCAAGATCTTGTCAGCTTTTGATTATTTTGTGAGAAAAAATTGATGACCTCTCAACCATAGTATGGATCTTTGTTTTTGCTTGACCCAAACTTTTCTTGAGAGGCCATTGTTTTGGATGACATAGTGATGTCATGGGGATGAGGGACTTTGGCCTCTAGTGTGATGGATTGAGAGGTCAAATTCTTGGTTTCTTGCAATCTAATTGGTGGAAATTGACGCCCTCTTGATCTTTTGGCCATAGTGTAAAGCGGCCCTAACTCTTTTAAAGACATGCATGAACAAATAATTTGTTGGGGGTATAATAGGTGTTTATAATGTGATTTTAACTAGTGTTGTAGATATTTGTCACACATAATAGCCAATTTTGGATATATATATATATATATATATATATAGTATAGAGGTACGCGCTTTGTGCAAGTATTCAAACATATCCAAAGGTAGACTACACACATTTCTTGTCACTATGAAAATAAAAAAATATCAATTGGCAGCAAGTGCCTTGCCTAGATTGGTAAAGAGAATTTCTTGATAGCTTTGACTTGAATGATAACTGAAAGTAATGTCAAGCTTTTTTGCCTCATAGACTGAATTGTGGTTGGACTTTTTTGTGGTATAAATTGTTGAAAAGCTGGATGGGGAAGTGACAAAAAAAGGTTGCTAATTGCACTCATTTTGTATCTGGGAAGTTTGTGAGAACTGGTAATATGCTAGAAGCCATGGCAGCAAGGAAGTTTGTATCACATTTGCATGGCTTCAAAGCTGTCTACTAGCAAATTGTTTCATTGAAGAGAGTAATTCCAATTGCATTGCTGCTATAGATTCACAATGCTATGCATAAGTTCCATCATTTTAGAACATTGACATATGAATTATCGTAAGCCACAAAAAGAACACTGAGTGCTTCAAATTTGATTTTTCTAGAATGGGTTACTAGAACAATGAACTCAACTGTGAGGGGCTTTGGGAAGGTGGAGCAGATGTTTTTATCAATAGTTCCAAGTTTTCACTGCATTATAAAATTTGTGATAATTGTTTAAGCTTCATTACACAAATGCTTTGTTTTAACAACTGTCATAATTGAGGGGTGTTTGGTGCTTGGAGTGCTATTTATTGTTTCAAATTCCACCAAAAAGTTTTAGAAGAATTTGAAAAAAAACGTGATAAGAGGGTGTTTGGTGTTCTATATCTACGGCGTCCTTTGTTGCTTCAACTTCTACCAAAAGTTCTAGAAGGTTCTAGAAAAGGGCGCACTTAGGGTAATCCTCCCACTTAGTAGTATAGATGTATATATTAAAATAAGGAATTTATATATGTATCACTCCTTTTCAACTATTCTACCTCACATACTATATATGGCCAATATTTACAATATTAACCCTTGAATGACCAAGCAACCCTTTGCGACCAGTACAATACGAAGTATTTTTCTTGTATTTGGAGTGCGTCCACACCTTTATTACATTTGAGATAAATAAAGAAGTTAGATTATAGAGCAATGATGTTCTAGTGACGGAGGTAGTCAAGATCCCAAATTAAAACTTTTTATTGGTAGCAAATGCCAATTATACAGCAGCGTACATACTATGTTTTATAGTAGCTCAATCCTTTAAGGGTTAAAATAGGTGTGGATCATGGAAGAAAAATCACTAATTTGAAAATACAGCTTGCCATAGAAGTTGCAACTTTCATTTTGTTTTTCAACTCCCAATCTTGCTCATAGTATCAATTTAAAAATATATAAATTAAACTAAGCATGACTTTGCTTTTTTAATTGATACTATGAGCGGGCTTTGGAGATAAAAAAAACAAATTGAAAATTGCAACTTTTATGTCAAGCTATATTTTCAAATTAGTGATGTGTTTCCCTCAATCCACACTTATTCTAATATTGTAAATACTGGCCATATAGGCATGGTAGAATAGTCAAAAAAGGATGGTACATGTATCAATTCCCTATATAACTGTGACCTTTAAAATATAGACAACAAATGAATAAATATATAAACTCCTAAATATAAACAAAAATTGTATGTTTCATTGTTTTAGAATTAGCGAACCAAATTTTTTTAGGCAAAAAATTTATATTCAAATTGAAAAATAGACCTACTTCTTGATAAGATGGAGGTACCGTTTTCACTTTCTTTTTGAAATTGAAATAAAATAAAAACGAGGTTATGCTTGAATTAATTTTGAAGATTCATGAAAACACAACATCCATTAGGAGTTTAAACAAACAATTAGATGTATATCAAATTCTAATTTTGAATATATATATATATATATATATATATATATATATATATATATATATATAGGTATAGGTATAGAGTGGACGACGCTATTTTTTTAGCGTAAAATGGTGAGCCCATGAGCGGTGAGCCAAGATTTTGTAAGTGGGAACCAATTTTGTATTTGCAATTAATGAAAAACCAAGTTTTCAAGAGATAAATGTTTATAATGCACAATTGTAATGCCCTACACGTTCATAGGTGAAATTTACTACTTTGACAAAAAAATTAGGCTCACGGTTCATAGCTCACAAAACCGTGCTCACAATTTAGCATTCCCCTGTATATCGTGTTCTTAGAAATTGTTAGAATTAAAATACAAATCTACCTTGGGTAAAAATTAAGAAAATTACACCAAGATGAAGTTTGGTTTTCAAAAGAGTCAAATTTGGATGAAAAGAATGTAGGTTCGTTTGGTTAGGTGGAAATACTAGATTTTTCATCTAATAATGGCCTCAAATTAAACCTTAAATAAGATGTCAATTTAAACTTTGAATCAAATGGAAAATGCTGGATGAAATTTTAAATGGCCTTTTAGAGGTCAAATTTCATCCACCTGTACTTGTTTAGAAAACAATCCAGTTATTAAGTGCCTTGTCATTTTAAAATGTGATTTCGGATTTTACAACATAATATTGTCAAAACGTAGAATTACAATTAAATTTTTAAAACTCATAAAAGATATTTACGGCTAGTAGTTCTAAGAGCTGTAATTGGGAGTATGATAATTTCAAATTGAATTCAGATGGTGGTAGAATGTATTAAGTGGTCCTCAGAACTAGTTTACATGTCCGATTTGGATAAACACTTACAAAGCTAGAGCAACATTAACCCCTCAGCGCCCCACAGTTCCAAATATGGCCTCTCACAATTGAAAATGTTCCATGTTTGACTGTTATAATCTTTTCATCAATAAAGACAAATCATGTGTCCTTTTTTCCATTTATGCATCTCGTTTGTCATGACAGATTTGTTGGATTGAGTGTAACTAGGTTTGCATTTTGGTGAATATGGCATGGGCGCTCAAGGGTTAAGTTTAACCCATTAACGTCTAGTCAACTAGTTCCTGGTCAATTTTGACTTTTTTCAATTTGTAAAGAGAGCATGTTAAGGAATTTGATGACATGGCAAAGGGGATGGGTATGGAGAATTGGAAAGTGAAGAGTTTAGGATAATAACCAGAACAATTTGAGGTGGTGGCATGTGGCTAGAGAGTTGAAAAAACTAAGAGAGTACTGGATGAAAATATACCAATAAATGCAAAAAGATGGCCATAACAACTAAAGAGTGAGCATAATTCATGATGCTTAACATTAAACCCTACAAGATAATTCCATCTATATGGTCAGATATGTGGTAGACATCTGTATTCAATAGCTTTAAAATTTCCCCCAAATGGCCATACAAAGAATTGCCCACCCCCCAATCGACCATAAGCGGTAATGGCTTAATCATCAAAAGAATTAGGTTTCGATGAAAAGATTGTAGATTCATCAATTAAATTGACACATTAATATGTCCATCTTATATTGTAGGTTGGGAGCAGATTCAGCATAAAATAATTTCTTATAATTTAGCCCAATTGCTTTTATAAACTATTCTTCAAAAATGCCCAATATTGAATAAAACAAAAAATTGAAATATCTAATATTGTAAAAGTTATGAAGCTTAGCTAATTTTGGAAGGTCAAGGCTAATTTTAGGAGGGCTCAATGTATTGTACAAACTCTATACCAAAGGCTAATATTGAAAAGTGAAAGATGCTTTGAGGAAAGCTTGATTCTATTAAAAAATATATATCGATGACCTTATAATAACAACTTTTTTTGAAAAAGGCCTATTTTTATTTATTTACTAAACATGATGCCAAATCAAAATTTCCCAATTTTTTAAATTTGGCAATTGAGAGCTGAATCTACTCTCAACCTACAGTAATAACTTGAAATTGAGTTCCAAAGAGAAAAAAATATTTAAACAACTAAGGTTACAATGATTGAGGGATGAAGGTCTTTTAACTCTCTTAAGAACAAAAACTTCATTTAATCATACCTTTTATTAAAAAGGTCCAATTTTGATTGATTTCATCATTTTAGAATTGGCAAATCATACTTTAGGGGTTGTTAAGCCATATTTAACTACTTTTGGACTTCGGCGAGTCCAAAATTCAGAAAGAACACAAATCCCACAATGCACGAGATTGTGGGATCTTCCAATGATTATTACAAACTAGAGAGCTACTACAATTTCACTTTGTCGTGCACCATTGTAGGAACCAACATTGGTTGATTCTACAATGTTATTTTCAATAGTGAAGTTTCAGATTTGAATCCTTGGCTAAGTATAACTTTGTCGGTGGATAACATCAGGAGATCCCCTGATGTAATCCAATGAGAGATCACCCTTTGCATCCAAAGGAAGCGTACGAAAACCAGTGGTTTTATCAAATTGGATTTTAGGTTTAGCCCTTTCTTTCGCCATTATAGGATTGATGGCCATGGCGAGGCCCGTGTTGACAAAGAGAAGTTACAAGGTTTATTTAAACATACTACAACATTAACATTACAGTTAGATATCAAAATGAGAAGGCAAATAACAAGTCAACTGTACAGTCAAGCATAGAAAATGAAGTCACTGAGCAAGGACAAACAACAATTGGTAATCATAGGTAGATATACCAAATTTTTGTTTCTCATATAAAAGTGAATAGACACATGCCTTTGCTGAATATGAAGGCACAGCATAGTAGTCATAGCAACTAAACTAACTACGGCTCTACAGCATCGGTCAAGTGTATGGTTTTGGGAATCTTATAAAAGGAATGCCAATTTAGGGGATCTAAACAAAATACCATTAAACTTCTATGTAAAATTAGCCCACGCATTACAGGATTGTGTAGAAGACACCTCGCAACTGCCAAAGGGTTAGGAAACGGATATTTCTTGTTAGGAGCCTTTAATCCTCCAATAAAAGGAATCCTTGATCTAATTTCTTGAGGTAGAATACCTTGAAGAAGCTCTGCCAGTGTGTCTTTGCGCATTGAGGACCAACATCCACATACTAATTGGCGAACCAAAGTGCAGATCAGTTTCACAATGGCCGGTCGGACTTGAATATGTTGGGGAAGATCCCCAAGACCACCCTCAATGCAGAGAGAACCCCATAGTACAATAAGCAACGCATTCTGCAAAGATCAACTTCACAACAAAGTCATTACAAAGGTAGAGACAAACAGTAATTCATCGTGGGATCTCACGGCATATGGACATATGCAGGGACAATGACATCCAAACACAATGTTGTAGTATCAAAGGAATAGAATCTACTCATGAAATAACAAAGTTCAAGATGAAGGGTTGGAACTAAAACAGCATTTACAACAAGAATTGGAAATCAATAGAGGTCAATATGAGCAAACATATGAGGAAGTGGTAATTGCTAAATGAATTTGACTGGAATTGACGATTTGAAATCGAATAGATTAGGAACTGCTATACATTCCTACAGTTGTATTGATATGTTCTTTCACTACCAAATGATATGAGCATTGAGGTTGTGCAAAAAATGATACTATAGACTGATGCAATGAAGTGAGGAGCAGATGTCATTAGCAGGTACATGAACTTCTTGGTAACTAACAAACAACTCTTGAATGCATAGTGATAGGATGCAGCAAGGTGGAACAATTTCAAAAATTTAAGCGAGCACTCCAGAAGCATCAATCTGCATTAAGATATTTAGAAATATGACAAGGACATGCATTGCTCCATCCTAGTACTAAACAATCTAGAACAAGTATTGCAACACATTGTAGCCAAGTAATTCTGGAGGATTGGTTTCTACAAAATGTAGCATGACAGAAAAACAATTGCATTGCATTTACAAACTAAGAAAAAGACATAGTGCTCAGTACACAGAACAAAGTTTGCGTAAAAGGGAAGAAGGGCATCGCAAAAATTACAACGGTCTTCAAAATTTTGAAGAAATGTCTAACCAAAAGAGAGTGTATGCACTCTACAGTGAGAGCATAGTCCTAAGTACAGTATATAATCTTGAACTATAGCTTTGCTGTAGACGTTGCTATTCTAATGAAAAAATTATTGTGGGATCTTATAATGGAATCTTCACGGGAGTCAAGTGAGAATTCTTAGCGCAAGATTGGAACCTTTGGGCATTGGTCTCTGGCCGCCTAGAAGTGGATAAGCTTTTATGTAGTTGACCACCACCTCTTGTGACTAAAATAGACCTTGAAGCCATGGATAGAGGTGGTCAATGAGAAAAGTGTCACTCACATTGCTAGTCCATGATGTTGCATGGACAACGCTGAACTCATTGTTGAGGAGGTTCTTGACTGGACTGTTATCAATTAGTATGACGTAATCTAATGACTCCAATTGCGCAAATATCATGAAATTCTCAAGAGGCTTCATGAAAATTGCTTTGTAAACCTTGTCAGGTATCTTGTAGGAGGATTCCTTGCAATCAGATTGTGTTAAATACTTGACGTTGTTGCTAACAAAAGAATAGCCATTGAGTAAATTCTGAAGCAAAATCATCATATTATAGTCTCTGACATAGCTTCAGAAGCCGACATGTGCTTGGGTTTTCAACCAATCAAGAAATTCTTGAACACCTGGTCTTGATTCAAGATTTTGCTTATTGAATAAACCTCTGTTAATCAAGAGTCCGTTCAAGTCCAAAATTACTCAATATTGTTGAAGAGGTACTTGATTCACGCCTATTGGGACCATCTATTCACCTCTGTTAACCTCTGCATGATGACGATAAATATGATAAGAGATGTCTCTTTTATTCTAAAACTCATGGTTATTAAACAACAAAATTTACAACTAGAGGCGGAAGATCACGCACCAAGTGACATCTCTGTTATTTGGAAACTCATGGTGATTAATCATTGTAATTCACAACTGAGGACAAAAGATCACGCACCAATGACATCCCCATCGATGATCCCCCCTTCCTGCAGTTCCTCGAGATTCCTTGGAAATGGTGAACTTGATCCCGCATCATCTATGATAGCACTATCCACTCCCTGTCAGAGTAAAATGTCAAAAACGTCACTATAAGTATGGAGGTGCACAATCCTAACGGCCTCAAGATAACTAGACTCTTTGGACACAGAACTCCGATTGGGGTCGGCACTGAAACAAGGTAATTTTGAAAGAACTTTAAACTTATTCTAGATGCGGACCTTCTCACTCTGCATGTCTTTGGAATGAACAGATCTGATAGTTGACTTCAATGATGCCTACTGTTTAGGCCAATTTTCGGGACTAAGATCGACTATATTAGTCATGGTGTCCCGGAAAACTTGTGTAGACATTAGTTTGGCAGGACCTGATTGAATATCCGCGGAAATGGTATTAGCAACGGTAGAGGATGGGTTGCCCGGTATTGTGGGATAGCATGATGCCTCTTCCAGAGTAAATGAGAGTTCTCTTTACAGTACCACACCAAATTTGGAATCGCTGTCCGGAGAATCAACCGCATGCATTGGTGAATTTCCCCTCAATGTTCTAGCAACCTGTACTGTTGCTTCTCTGGATGACAATGTGGGCGAGGCGGGAGCCTCCTCTAGTTGAGAGGGATTGGTCCCATTGTCTCTAGAAGGCCTAGCGGTTGATGGCATTGCTGCGGCGCTGCCGGTAACCTGTGGCCTTTGTTGTATGCGCGTGTTCTGTAAAGGCTGAATTGTATCGTCTTCTTCATTGTCGCTGGAGATAGCCGTAGCAAAAATTTGGCTCTAGATTTGTCATTTTGCAGGCGCCTTAGTTGCCTTTGACGGTTTTGGCGGTTTCTTTGCAGGCTAGACTGTCTTCTCCTGAGGCTTAGTTCTCGGCTCTGGAGCCTTCACTGATTTCTTCGACAAGACTAGTGTCTTCTCTCTTGGAGTCTTCTTCTTCCTAGTTACGGTGATAGACTTATCCTTTGCTGGTCCCTCCAAAGGAAGTGGAGAAGTCGGCTGCTTGGGGTCTGGACAATTCCTTAGCGACCGCGGTTGTGTAACTTTCACTTGCGGAACCTCCTGTACACATTTGGATAATTAGGACAAGGGAAACCATTTGAAAAGAGAAATTGATATGTAGTCATCATTGTGGGATCCCATGATGAAAGGCATGGCAGGCAATCCGTTCCATTCCAGCGTGGGATCCCACGATGAGTGCAAAAACTAGATATAAAATTGAAAAACTTAAAGTAGGTGAGTTAAATCAAGAAATCCACCAAGGTAAGAAGGAACTGGCAGGATGTGCATACAAACCTTGACAGTCCCCAATGGGTCTCTTGAGTTTTCGCTTCTGTTGGTGGTCTTGGCGGAGTTGTCATCCTCCGCATCCTCTTTGTCCACTTTGTTTGCAACCATTTCTTACCTGCAGTGAAACTATGAAATGAATAACGTAATATGAAAAGAGAGAACAGTCATTCAGAAGGAGAACTTACTATTCCCAAGTTCAAGAATTTAGGACCGCCATTCACATTTACAAGAACCATGTCATCGATCAAGTGTTGCGCAAACATCTGGTTGGTAGTGAGTACTTGCATCCATAGTAACTGCAACTGTCTAAAAAAACTGAGCTTGTCCTATGTGTTGTTTGCATTAAAGAAGGTTGGAAAGGCTCTTGTCCTTGGAAATAGGTTGCAAAACTTTCCTTCTTGCTCTTGTCAGCTTAGATTTTGTAAAGGAACACAATGCAGACATTGTATCTGGTACCCGCCACTGGTTGAGAGAAGTTGTCCAATGTCAGTGGGAAGTAGTTAACGAGGTTTAATCCCCAAACCTTGGATTTTGCTTCTTTCTTTTGCGTAGCCAATTAACATTGGATTTTGTACAAACCATCTGCGTTTGTTAATATGATAGCTGGTGATTGAGCAAGAGGTTTAGTATGTACGCCGGCTTCGTCTTTCTCCATTGCGTTGAAGAACTTCTTCAACTTCCTCTATTCTAGTTGCTTGGCACAAACGCCAGTGACTGCTTCCTCGAACACAAACTAGAATACGTGTGGTGCTTCTGTACTCCTTGCCATTTCACAATGGTGGGGTCAAATAAGACATTGCTAGTGTTCCATGAGGACTCCTCCATTCTCACGCACATGTATATGTCTACAAATGTCAAATTGCAATCTTCTTCAATGGTAGCGTGAGGTTCCTCGTCTTTGGATGTTCTCCACAAATCAATCAACGAGGCCAGACATGCGTCGGCATTGGTGGATCAATTCAGCCCCCCAGTCCGATCCAAAAGCCACTCTCCCCCAGCAATAGAGTCATTTGCCAGATTGACCCAATGCCAATGTCCTTCTCGGTAATGTTCTTCTGTTTTGCAAGATCTTCCTATTCCGCAGCATTATAGGGAATGTAATTGAGCGACCTGCTAAAGAGCAATTTTTGTTCGTAATAGAAAAGGAGCTCGCTCTTCATAGCTCTCTCTAGTCTAATCTGCTGGTCAACGGCCATTAGAGACGGAATTAGAATGTGATTATCAACTACTTTCGCCTTGGAGCTTTTCACAAAAACCGTCTTTTTCTCAACCTGCTCAAGGAGGGAGTTCAGATCTTCTAGGCATAATCCATATAATGTTTTCAGGTTGTATTGAGTGAGAGGCTTATGCTTTGATGAATTTTCATCCTCGATCTTCCCTGTCGCATCTGGAAGTACTCCCTTTACAAATTCCTCTTCAATCTTGATCCAGTGCTGAACAATGGCATTGTCTTTGATGAACATCAGCGGAATCTTTGGATCCAAGGCCGTCTTTGAGCCTCTGACATTTGTGAAAATTATTGAGAGTAATTTGGACTAAATTTTTGCAAGGTAAAAAGACATGATTGAGTTCTTGCGTAAGCGAATGATATCAAAGTGGACACCCTATCATCATGGGATCCCATGATAATGACATGAACGCCTAGAGGTCCCAGGTAGATCCCAAATAGTGAGATCCGATAAGTCACCCCACATCATGGGATCCCACGGTGAAGGAACATCATCAATAATGGTCTGAATTTTACCGCATACTCCACCAAGTGTTGCCTCCCTTGAGGTGATGGTTGGAGGCTACCCATGTCTCTCCACTTCATTCTAGTGGTGAGAAGTTGCTTCAAGAAACTCTACTCCTTTTGATCCCCAACAGTATTCTGATTTAGGCTCCTTGACAGATGGGTTAGCATATGGAATTCTGCCCAAACAGTCCATACAAGAATAATATTGAATGTTGAAGCATCATGTACGTCTGGTCCTGTAGTATCCCCTTTTTCAATTAGTATTTTGTGGGCTTCAATGATATGTTGCCCACTAATTATATAGTAGTGGGTTTCTTCCGTTATATCGGATGGCTTTGGGAGTGTTTTAAAGAACTGGACCAACCTGTCAGGTCCATATGGACCCATTTTGAGGGGAAGGATGGTAATAAATCTTCTCTCCAAATGATAGTCCACATCAATGAGTACTTGGTTTATGACTCCATTGAGCCAGGTGGGCTTAATGCCTCGATACACTAGTCGGGAAGGTGGTGCCTTGTGCAGATGATTGTAGTTAACTCTCATCAAGTCACTGTTTTTATCTAAATAGGTTTTCTTCTCCCACATGTACAATGGGCCAAAGAATCTCTTGTACAGCGCACTTGTTTTCTTCATCTTGGCTGCCGTGAGCTTCCTAATAGCGGCATCATCCATAGCCACGCAGACGTGTAGTGGTTTATTGGCTTTCGATTTTTTCACAACTTTGGTGATCTTTTCATTGTCTCTCGGCCCGCCAACCATGAACTTTTGTTTCCTTGCCTTCTTTTGTGGCAATAGTGATGCTGACTTCCGTTTTGCAGCAGGTATTGGTACCTCTGGTTCCGGATCCGTCACTTGTCGGGCCTCGGAAATAATATCCCACTGCATATCCAATTCCTCTAGTGTGAATTTGAATTTCTCCTCGGTCAGATACAAAAAACTCTGCTCAAGCATTGAATAGCTAATGTCCTTATCTAATGTTGCATAATCTAGGATTAACCCATAGCAATGAAATCCATTGCCTTTTGGAAAGTTCTCCTGGATGACAACAAGCACTGATTTATCATTGAGTCTTTTCATGTTGACTACGCCTATCCCGGTTGTGTGATGTGATCTTGTTCTGTTATACAACTTTGGTGATATGACAATCGCTTCACTTGTCTTTGGTCCCCACTGCAATCCCCATTTAGTAACTTTGTTGTGGCATTGGAAGAATGCCACTGGTTGCTGATTGCCATTGTATTCTTGTGAGAGTATCCAAGAGTCAACAAAGCTTAAGAGCTTTATAGGAAGACTGTGCTTTGGAGCCCTTCTGGAGTCTTCTGGTCTGCATCAATTGTAATATTTCAATAACTTCATTCTCTGAAATGGACATTGCATGAACACGTATATGTTTCAATGCTTCTATCGTGGGATCTCACAATGGCTTTCACTGAATATGTGAAACTAGCAATAACCAAAAATGTGAGCCCTGACTGATGCCATTAATCATGGAGTCCTACGATGCCATTTATCGTAAGATCTTACGATGAAGGGCATCGTGGGATCCCACAATCAATGGCATCAGTCGGGGCTCATGTCTTTAGTTATTGCTGATTTCATATATTCAGAGAAGGCCATTGTGGTATCCCACAATGCCTCCTATCAAATGATCCCACATTTCTACATATTAGGACCATTGTCTTTACTTAATGAACATACACAAGATGTTATCTTTATATATACATGTATCAACATCCTCCATGAGCCTATTGTTTACACTTACGCATGCTTCTGGGCTTGGCTTGCTTGACCTACTATGACCAAAGCGGATGCCATACTGAAGCCTTGCTTTGTGAAGTCAACTCAATCTTCTGTCTATCACAAGTACCAATTCCTGTGGAATAGTAGTGATCTGCAACCCATATACACATTTCATTGTCAGATTTTATTTTAAGTCATTGTTATATTTAGATTCCATATATTGTTATAGCAGCATATATAATTTTTTGGTTTAGTGATTATCAAACTTGAATCAATTTACTACCATTCAAATCGAATTGAATCACTGCCCTGATAAATTCTCTGTAACATGAAACTTTATGTAAGTAGTAGATGAACTACTTCAGCCTAAGGATTTTGCATCAATGTTCATGTTGCAACTGAAAACGCCTATTTGTACAGTCCGTATACAAATTGCATATAACAAGGAAGTGAACTATTGCATCTAAAACAAACAGATTTGCTTATGGAAAGCGATCCTTTCTCCATGTGCTCATATTACAAAATCCTAGCGTTCCAAAGAAAATACATTCACTAATCAATACATTTGTATTGATCGCAACCTAAAGTGCTGGATACTTGAACTATCAAGGATTAGGGTGTTACAACCTTCACACACCTTCAGTGTGCATCAACGATCTAATCTAAACTTGAAGAACTACATTTCGATGCACCGGCCTCCTTATCATTTAACAAATCTAAGATTCACCTTATTTCAATCGTTGCAAGGTTTGAGGTGTTAATTGTTAACGCACCTTGACTTTGCATGAACTTTTATAAACCCCACATGAAATAGCATTGGCCTCCCTCATATAAAAAATTCATACATGTCCCATCTAATACTACACTACGCCCTTGCAATCAGAGGAGCATGCTGAATTTGACCAAAACATGACTGTTGTAATCTAAAATTCCAATTCTTCCAAGTGCCCCTACATTGTAATTATTTTACTCAATTTGATGGGCATTTCAATTTACGTCTGCCATTAACAATGCGTTTGAGAGGCAATATCAATTACCATCATCCATTGCAGGTGTGGCAATCACAAAATTTTTAGAACAATCTCTTGTGCAACTTCAAACATCACAAGAATTGAATGTTGCCAATACATACAGGCACCTCTTCTTCTTAGACAATCAATGAAATCAGATTGCTCGCGCTAAGTTCGATTTCTGGGATCTTCCTCGCAAAATTGCGCCCCACAATCGACTCGGCACTCCAAATCCCGTGCAGCTACAATGCGAAACTATTGGCTAGGAACGCCGATGTCTTCAACACTATCTGCACACCAGCGCTTTGGAATAACTCCACCTACATCCGCCCTTTTGAATGAAAGTGCTGACTATAGCAATTGTCAAGTGGTGCAAGGAGTGGGGAGCAAGCGCAGCATCTGCTAGAGAATCAGAGCGCAAGCAACTGAAGACAAGACTTGCCAAACGGAGAAATTTCAGAGCTCGGGAAGTGGCGCAACGAGTGCAAAGAGAGCCCATTGTCCGCTGGAGAAATAAAGCGCAAGCAAATGAAGACAGAACTTGCAAAACGGGGGAAAATTCAGAGTTTGGGAAGAGGCGCGACAAGTGGGGAGAGAGCGCGATGTTCGCTGCAAAAACAGAGCGCAAGTAAGTGAAGACAAAACTTGCCAACGAGGAAAATTTCAAAGCTTTGATTCCCATTAGGGAACAGGCCGCCCTTTGGTGACAAGAATGCTATCATCACTCAATAGTCCAGGGGTGCCGTCACTCTCATTTGCCATTACATGTCTCTTCAAAATCATGAGTTCTGCTATCTCCTCCAACAATTCATATTTGTCTATTAAAATTTTGTAGTTGGCCTATGTCATGACTTTTATCAAGATGGATGAATGATTAATGAATGAACTAACGCACAGTGAAATGTGAATTAGTGAAATAGGAGAAAAGCCATGAAGGCAAACATCTGCAGATGATGGATTTGTGCATTGGAGTTAGCCAACTCCAATTGCATGACAAGGGTACTACAACTTGAGGACAAGTGTACGGGATGTACAACTTGAGGACAAAGGCATGGGAGATACCCTTAAGGACAAGCGTACGGAATGCACCTTTGAGGACAAGTGTATGGGAGGTACAACTTGAGGACAAAGGCATGGATGTACACTTGATGACAAGACAAGGAGTGGAACTTGGAGTTAGACAACTCCAAGTAAAAGATGAGATTGGATATGAGTTACATTTAGAATACATCTAAATGTAACTAAGACTTTTACCTTAATAATTAGTTAAGGATGAGTGTTAAAGATAGAAAGACAAAAATAGTTAAAGCAATTCTATTTTTATGGAAAAAATTGATAGTATAAGATGGGGCTCGGAAGGTGAGGAGACTAATTCTTTTGGGGAATTAATCTCTCTCTATGGTTGAGTGGTTGAGCTCCTTGTTGTCTTTCTAGTTATTATATATATATTGATTATTGGTTTACTTGAGTGTTTGGAGGATTTCAATTGTGGATAGTAGGAGGTTTGTAATAGCCTACTTAAAGGTGCGTTTACTCTCTAATAAAGGGTAGACAATGGAAGAGAATTGTGTGTGCCTCTACCAACCCTAATCATAAGAACCATTATAACATCAACACCAATATCTAATTCTTCAATGCAACAAACAAGACAAAATTATTGATCACTGTATAAACGGTTATATAAAAACAAGAGACGAGACCTACAAGCGCACACACCACACCCTTCTAAATTGAAAGAGCGCCAAAGAACACATACAGGCACTTCTTTGACCATTTATATGGATGAAAACCCATGTCATGTTTAACTATTTTTAGTCTATGCAAAACCTGGTAATGATATTATGATATGCAAAGCCCCTTGGAAATTTTTGCTAATTTCAGAGAAATGTTTAATATACAATGGAGTACAAATTTTGTGGACTAAAAAATGAGAGGGATAATTGGGTGCTCTCTGTCCCTCAAAAGCAAGTTCTCTTCTTTTGTGTTCCACAAAACGCCCAAAATTACATGAATAGTCTAGCATTAATCAAAAGGAGAATTACCCCCTCTCCAATATTTATGGTTTAATAGTGTGACCAAAAAAAAACTAAAAGTCTCTAATGATTGTGGTACACATAGGACATTTAGGGTAGAGGAGGACAATCCATTCAAATTTATGAACAAGAACAATTGTAATTAGCTATTTTTTGCACCATAGGGTTCTGTTATGGGGATGGTTATGTGGGAATTTTTGTGGAAGTAAATGACCCTACACAATGGATGACCCCCTCAAGAGCCACCATTTTCCAAAAGTGGCCAAAAAAAGGGGCATTTTTTTCCACAATTTATATGTTTGGATGGGGCTGAAATTTGCGCTAGGGCTTCATGCTATGATAAGGTGCATCCATGATTTTATGTGCAAGCATTAGAATCGTTGTTAGTGTTGACTTCCTTGAGGCGCTAATTTTGATTAACCTTTGCTAGGGTTTAGGGAAACGGGGAGTTCATTTAAATTGATTAGCAAAAACTATTGGATTGGGCTGATTCTAGCACCATAGAGTCCTCTTAGGGCAAAACTTAAGTGGAAATTTTTGTGGAATTAGTTGATCCTTCCTGAGTGGTGACCCCATTTTGGGTCACAGTTTCATATCAAGGAAATGGGGGTTAATTCAAAAGCCATAGCAAAAAAATTGGGTTTGTTGTGAAACTTGCACAACATGGTAAAGATATTGTTAGAGTCATGTGGGAATTTTTGTGGATTTAATTGACTCTTTTATCATGGTGACCCCTTTTATGTTTAGTGTTTTCATTTAAGGGGAATATAATGGGTTTAAGGCCTTACAAATGGAATAGCAAAAAGTTTGAGATTTAGGTGAAACTTACACTACAAGGTAAGGGTGTGGTTTAGGTCATGTGGGAATTTTTGTGGAATTAATTGACCCTTCCTGAGTGGTGACCCATTCTAGGTCACAGTTTCATTTCAGCAAAAATGGGGGGTTAAGTCAAAATCATAGCAAAAACATTGGGTTCATCTTGAAACTTGCAGTTCTAGGTAAGGATATTATAAGGTCATGTGGGAATTTTTGTGGATTTAATTTACACTTTTATCATGGTGACCCCTTTTGGAGTTAGGGTTTTCATTTAATGGGAATATTTTGGGGGGTTGATACAATTGGAATAGCAAAAAGTTGGGATTCCGGTGGAACTTGCACCACAGGGTAAGGATATTGTTAGGGTCATGCGGTATTTTTTGTGGATTTAATTGACACCTTTATCATGGTCACCCTTTTTGGGTTTACGATTTTCATTTAAGTGGAATTTATTGGGAGGTTGATTTAAATGGAATAGCAAAAATTGGGGGTTTTGTCTGAAAATTTCACTACATGGTAAGGGTAGGGTTAGTGTCATGTAGTAACTTTTTTGGAGTTAATTGACAGCTTTTCAATGATGACCCCTTTTGGGGTCTCACTTTAATTTCTATGTAAATGGGGGGGGTTAATTCAAATGCCATAGCAAAAAGATTGGGTTGTTTGTGAAAATTGTAGTACAAGGTAGGGGAAGGGTTGGGATTTTATGGGAGGTATTGTGGATTTAATTGAACATTATTCACTTTTGACCGGTTTTGGGATCACATTTGGCAACATGGCAAAACATGTGGGCATTATTGATCCCATACCTTACTTGCTTGGATGGGGCTGAAATTTGCGCTAGGGTTTCATGCTATGATAAGGTGTGTCCATGATTTTTTGTGAATGCATTAGAGTTGTTGTTAGTGTTGAATTTTTTGAAGCACTTATTTTGCTAAACTTGCGCTAGGGTTTAGGGTTTAGGGGGGGTTCATTCGAATTGTATAGCAAAAACTATTGGAATGGGCTGATTCTTGCACCATAGAATTCTCTTAGGGTGATAGTTATGTGGGAATCTTTCTGGAATTAATTGACCCAAAGAAAATGGTGACTCCTTTGCAGGTCACTTTTTTTTAGTAGTGGCCAAAAGGAGGGGGGCCATTTCTTTTCCTAGAGTTCACATGCTTGTGTGGGGCTGAAATTTGTGCTAGGGTTTCATGTTGGATAAGGTGATCCCATGATTTTTTGCAAAAGCATTGGAGTCAATTGTCATTTTTGTTGACTTCCTTGAAGCACACATTCTCCCAGACTTGCGCTAGGGTTTAGAGTAAAATGGGGGTTTGTTCACATTTATTACCATGAACAACTAGAATGGGCTGATTTTTGCACCATAGGATTCTCTTAGGGTGATGGTAATGTTGAAATTTTTGTGGAATTAATTGACTACAAAGAAATGGTGACTCCTTCTCAATTCACCATTTTCAAAAAAGTGGTCAAAGGTAGGGGCATTTTATCCTTGATTCTTTTCGTTGTTGGATGGGGCTGAAATTTGCACTATGGTTTCATGCTAGGATAAGGTGCCCCTATGATTCTTTGTGGAGGCAATAAGGTCGTCGTTAGTGGTGACCAGGGCTTTTTTTTCAAGTTTTTGTTGGCTGTTAGATTGCACCTAGAAGATAAAGGGTAATAAATGACAAATAAAACTCCAAAACTGTCGGAAGAAATCTCCAAGCTAAGGCTTCAAATATGAAAAGAAATTGGATGATATCGCCAAATTGTGGATGAAAACCAAATTGTTGACAAGTGATATGTGCTAATGTGATATTCTCTTTCCAATAATTGGATGAATGTTGAAATCTGGAGCACCACTATAACATTTTAAATTGCTACTATCACACTCTATAATAATGGGAGAAAATTGCCTGTGTGGTGACTGGCTTGATTGACACATTTGGCCAAACGACTGCTACGACTTAGGTTGAAGTGGGGTTTTATTTCAAAGTTCACAATGTATGGAACTAGACTAAATATCTCGTTGTAGGATTATGTTATAGCGAGATTTCTCTTTCATGTGGATTTTGTCAGTTGTTATTTTGGTGCCAAATAGATTGTGATACCGTAGAGTCAGTACGTTTACAATGGTTATTAGAAAAGAATGGGGTTGACCCCAACCAAATTGGTTTCTCTATCTACAGTTTAGGGCGGGTACTATTTAGGTTAGGCAAAGCTTAATATATATTTCCTAATTGTTATTCCTATGATGGCAAAATAGGTTGGACACAGAAGTACTAGATCCTACGGTATTGGTACACAATGCTGAACGGTGGGTCATCGTTCATGGTCATGGAGGTGAATTTGAGGACGTTCACATTTGAAATCGTCAACAATTTTCTGGCGGGATGCCTGAGTATGAAAATCAAGAACCCCCGCAAAAAAATTCTAGCAGGATCCCACCTCCACAACTGATATCAACATTCCGCCATTTCATTGCTCTCATTGTTGAAACACTCTCGCCGCTTGTTTTTTATTGCGCGCGGTCTTGATTTTGTTGTCATTTACTCTATTTGAGTCAAATTGTAGTTCCATTCCAAGTTCAGATCCGCAGTACTATGAGGCCACGCAGTGTCGGGGGTTGCGCACTGCGTATTCAGCGGCAACTTGCGGAGGCGCTTTGCTCTAAGTTACTTCAGGGGGCACGATTTAGCGCTGCAGAGTGATCCACCAAGCCTTGGCCTAGAGTGCAACAATCTCATAGAGGTAATGTTCAACGCAAAGCCAGCTCTATGTTTTTCTTGTCGTCATCAATTAGCGGTTATTAGTTGTCTATTGTAATTCTGCAATGACCTCAAATGCTTTACTGGTCTACTTTACGTGTCGTTAATGCTAAATGCATGCGCAATGGCTATGACAATGTGTTCATGGGATTTTTGTTCAATTTCGTAGATGATTTTGCAAAGTTTGCCTGCTACAATGCTAAATTGTGTCATATGGAGCCGTTGAGATTGACACAGAAAAATTAGTAATAGCAGGATGTATCACGGTTGATTTTGCATATTCACAAGCCATGATATGCATTTGTATATATCATTAGAATTTCGTATGCTTGGAGATGTGTAATTGTTATAATTTGGCAATTGGTATGGATTAGTAGTTAACCATGTGGTAGTCTGTACTAGTTCAATAATTAGGTAATTCAGGAACTTCATTAATTGTTGTGATGATTTAAATTCCAATATAAAGTACATAGCCCATGTTGTTTGTACACTCTATCAACAATTCGATGTGAAGCTGTGACTCACATCCCGGGTACACTGTAGATCATTGTGGGATTCCACATTATTGTGAGTGCGCTTTGTTCAAACTATTACGGTTATTTGATACTTATATGAACCATATAGTTTTGTCAAATCCAACTATACAAGTGTTAGCATGACAATACATTTAGTCACTACATTGTGGGATCCCACTATAGAGGTTGGTGATGTTAATCATTAGATAAGGACTGTTACATCATGTTTATAATTTACATTGCTATTGTTGTTCCATTAGACGTGTGCGCTGAGATTTGAAAAGTAACTTTGATTTTGTTGTATCATTGGGGTCACTGGATCGTGGGATTCTACAATAGTTGGTCAAATTGTTGAAATTTACTGAAGTAATTACTTTGATGGTTTGTGGCATATTAATGATACATTTTGTTGTAGTAGCCTCATTTGTTGGTCCTAGATGTCATGTGCAGGATTTGAAACATACTTTGCAAAAGGTCTCAACTGCAACGTACTATGAGCCAATCCGATCAAGCGGATATGGAACCCTCTATTGAATCATTTGTCCATGTAGCACCAAAAAATACAGTCGTTCCGTTTTCACAAGATGAATCTCAGAGCTCCTCTGGATTTTTGGAATCAATCAATACCGGAGACGCTGTCAAGCTTATTATTGCTGGAGTTGGAGAAGTCTGTGAAGGCATAATAGTTGAGGCACGGCCACTAGGTGAATGGCTCGGGGTTGTAATTCCATTAGAGCCTAGGGTCTTCACTTTGTTACGGTCCATATTTAGTATTTCCGCTACTAGTAATTTAGCTGTGGATCCTTGTCAAAGGGATTTGCAGACTCTGGGAAATGTTGTCGGCCGATCTATTCTTTGGAGGATATCTATTGTTAGTAAGTCCTCAAGGCAACCCTCAATGGATTCATCACCTTTCATTCTCCAGCAAAAGTGGGTAGGACTCGAAGTGCACTTAAAGACTGAGGTGGGTGACCTGCTTTCGTCCAATTGCATAAATTGTTGCATGGCAGACAATAATTTCCAAAATGAAACATTAGGTGAGGATGACATCATAGTAACTATTTTGGATGTGTTCCGAGGCAACAAAGATATCATTATGACTCACTATAGGTGGCCATTACATTTATGCTGGTTCCCTGATGGTCGATGTTTGAAAGAAACACTTGAGCATTTTGCTGCAATACCTATTACAGAGGATTCCCTTGCATATTTGGGTGGGAGGATGAAAGCTCCATATTGTTTCATAGTGCAAAAACTAAGTTTAGGCAGCAAAGACACCCAATATAAGTGTAAGACACTAGAAGAGGAAATCCGGAAGGTCAATTCCCAAAAGTGTTGCGACAATTGTTGCTGCCAGTTCTTTCCTCAAGAAGAGACATTGAAGGTCAAGCAGAAGTTCTACCTCAAGTCATTTGAAGATTGCCACAAATACGGGATTGCTGCTGGAGGTCAAATTCATGTCAAAGGCGCAATCATGAATTGCAAATTCATCACTTTGAGTGGTACTGAAGTCTGCACGACGGCATGGCATCAGATTCATGGTATTCCAAAGTCAATGTATCACAATTACATTGATCAGTACAAAACTGGAGTATTATTTGGGACTCACGAAAACAAAGAGATTAAGCGTCCCAGGATTGCAACTGTCCAGTTCTTTGGAACAATGAAAGCTATCATTGACAATAATGCCAATCAAATGCCTCACCAAATGCGCAGCATCAGAAATGGAAGGATGGATACACTAAAGTTCCTTCCAACTGAGAATAATTGGAAACGCGTACAAGCTGACACCAACAAAGTATTTCTCTTCCCTCAATTTTGATTTTGTCTAGCTCATTGTGGGATCCTACAATGAGCTTATCTATTTTTAGATATTGCCTTGGTTGTATGCTTTTGTCTGAATTCATTGAGTAATCTTTGAATCGCGTAATTATTTCTGATGCCCTTATGAGGTCAGTGTGGGATCCCACGATAAACTCAGTTGTAATCAACTTTTCTTCTATCCCAAAGGTATGACGGTCATTTGATATTCTTTGTTTGCCATTTTCACGTTTATTGCTGCTTTGACATACCTTGACAACAAGAGATTTATGGATGAGCAGTTGAATGTTGACTACAGGCTTCTTCCAGTGAGCCAATCTACTATTAGCAGAATCAAGAAGGAGCTCTTCAACAATACTTTGATCAAACTTGTTGGTAGCTCTTTTGTCAAATGTAACACCTGCGACCAACTTCAGCAGTTTCTTTTCAAGACTCCAAATGGAAGTCCTGAATACGTGGAGTTCCTGAGGCAGCGAACTGAGCATTTGAATCACCAATTTTCTTGCCGTCAACTGTACAAGTCTGGGCGCGAGGAGTCAAAAAGGAACCCAGCTGAATTCCTTTGCATTATTCATGACAAAATAGATATTGCCAAAACAGCTCTTCCAAGGATGCGAGTGACAACAAAGGGAATAGCTGGTCTTGGGTAGCTTCCAATGAGTGTAACGGGAATGGTAGCTCATGGTCACGCTACAATGCTTACGCACATTATGCCTCGTCGTGTTGGCCAGGCGACTCAAACTTCACCGTCTCTTCCTTAGCAAGGTTGTTTTGCCGATTGGAGGGTCTTCCTATTCATGAATCTGGAGAATTATTTCCTTTTCCACTTGTGAATCCAATGTTAGAGGCTCTTCTCAAAAGAAAATCTAGGTGTTTGGAGAACTTAGTTCTAACCAACCCTGCCTATCACTTAGGAGCTAAACTGCTGCCTAGAAATTTGTATCTACAACTTAACAATTTTGCCAAGGATAACAAGAACCAATATCTTATGGCATTTTTGTCTCTCCTCACAGCTCATGGTGTCTTCAAAGAAATTCATGTTGGAGTTTTGCCGGTGAGACACACTCATGAGGACATTGATGCTTATTTTAGTCACCTTTCTAAGGCTCTAAAGAGCAAAAACACTTTTGTTGTGGCCGACTTGATGAAATCCTTCATACAATCCCAAGAGTTAGTGTTCATGCCAGAAATAATTCAGGAGGTTGGGGACTTCAAATATTTTGTGAAAGGTTACCAAAGCAACGGTTTAGCTAGATTAATTGGGTTGGGTGAGATGCACTTATTTCGATTCAATGTAGACAATGCAGAGGTGCCAGTTAAGGGATTTAAGAAATCCGCCGTTGATACACTGTGGCTACTTGCTGACTAGCCCTCTATTCAGATTTGGAAGCGTGACAACAATAGCAAGCCTATGCTCTCACTAGGGAACCCAAAACCCATTCCATTCAAGCCCATGTGGGGCAGCAAAGTTCCAAAGGAGATAGGACACCAAGACAAGGCAAGGGAAATGGCTCGAAAAGCTACAATGAATAAATGTTTCATGCTAATCAGATTGGAGAAGTACATTAAGTACTGGAAGAATGGTATAGTAAAATGCAAAGGATTTGCAGCGTCAATTGGCCCGTATGTTGATTATTGGAAGCAGATGTTACTTGAGCTTCAGAACCCTTTGCCTATCTGTCCTTCCAAATTATTGGAAGGTTTTTGGCCCAAATACAATTGGAGGGTGGCACCCGATAGTGCAGGTTTGCCAGGTATATGGAGGAATCCAATGGATGCTATCCCTAAGGAAGAAGAGCGAGAGTCTTATTGCGGTCCGGCAAATGAAGCGCCACAAGAGAGTTTTAACCCTTGGCGCAATGTACGCCCTGGCTCGTGGGTCCTTCTTAGACCCAAGGATCCCGTCGTGTGTGTTGTTTGGCTAGGAAGAGTGCTGTCCTTTGTTGGCTTAGTTTGCGGTGATGTGAATCTCGAAAAGTTCCTGATTCAATACTAGCAACCTGATAATTCCAAAACTGATCTTCAGATGAAATACAGTGACTGCTGGAACGGGAAATGGGTGTTGGAGAATACTGCCCCGACTTGGGTCGACGCAACCTCCACTAGTAGAAACCCATGTTTTTTTTAACGCATTTTTTTGGACATCCAACTTTTTGTGTGTTATAATTGATGTTAAAGTTAACATCCTAATGTTATGTTTGATGTCATTATTAACACACAAAAAATTGACCGTCCAAAAAAATGCGTTAAGAAAAATACGGGTTTCTACTAGTGCTCTGTATTGTACTCCACTTGGTCTAAGGTTGCTGAACCAAGGACAAAGACAATTTCAAAGCAGTGCCGTAATGCTGCTTTACACAATCTTAGTTGGGCCAATGAGGTTGACTCTTGATTGTGTACCTTGCATTAGGATTTCATTGTCATTGTACGATCTCCTGCTCTATACCAAGTTCCAAGCTGTATGCTTTTGCCTTCATTGGGGGATCCCATGATGTATCCTAAGTTCATCCTTTTTGGGTGTCAGTACAGTCGATGGGTTGCCCAATGTTTTTTGACGTCAAGTTGTCACTGTTTCACTTTCATCGTAGGATCCCTTGATGTGTTCCAAGTACTTGGCAGAAGGTATCATGTTTTACTTTTGACTGTAAAGATTTCGCTAAGGATATATCTAGTATATATTGGTTGTATGCTTCTTTAAGGACTTCTATGGATTTGGATACTGTCATGGACTCATAAAGTTTAATAAAATCTGTTTGTACTCATTGATTGCCCCTCCTCTAGCTTTTTTGACATGTACTTATGCTATTTTGAGACCTTTAAGATAAATGTGCTACCTGGTCTAAATCTAGGGGTCATGTTTCACTAGCATTCTATGAGGCTCAGGGAGAATGTGTTCTTGGTATGTTGAAGTATTCTTGAATTTGCATATTATTACTTCTTGTAGCTTATTTTATTTGTTATGTGGTTACAAATTCTGCAAACTTTTCAAAGTATGCTTCCTACTTTGCTTATTCAAAGGTAAAGGTGTATCATTTGTGGTCATGTGACGCTGATAGTCTGAATATGTGCAATTGTTACAACCACAACCCTTTACTGAGTTCCTTGTCCTGCTTGGCATTATAGTTGTGGGATCTCACGACTAGCTTTACTACTGGACATGGGATCACTAAAATCTTCAAGAAACTTTCATGTTATGTTACAAAGATGAATGTGAATCCTACATGCTCGAAATACCCTATGAAATGACCCAATTATTCTTTTACAATCATATATATCACTCTACAATCTCCCAAGGATCTACCTAACTTCCACTACATCGTGAAATACCACGATGGAAACATCCTTCATACTTGACGTTTCTTGATATTTTGGAATGCATAGCACCATTCTGTTACATAATACAAAAACATCTTAAGCAAAGTTTAGACTTTTTGTAGTCCAAAATTAACGCTATAGTCCAAAAATAGTTAAATATGGCATGGTTGTTCTCAAGCATAGCTTTGAAGTAATTTGAAGATTTAGGACCAATATTTTGACATAATTTGGTCAAAACAACCAAATTTGCTAACTTTTGCGTTTTAGGGTTCCTTTTTGAAAACCGACATATGTAAAGTAACTACAAAAAAACATAATTCCATTTCTTGAAGGGCACAATTTTAAAAATGCTAAAAATACAAAGTAGGATATTAAATAAAAATAACCTGAAATCAAGTTGTATTTTTTGTTATCTCAACAGTGGAGACATTTGCACTCACATCCTAACAATAGTATGAGTAGCAAATGTATGCTTTCAAATTCCTTTTGATTCGGGCGCCTCAATTTGGATATTATGTAACGGTTGTATTTGTTTCATTTCAAATAATTGTTGCTATTTGGCTATTTGACATCTACATGCGGTTAAAATAATTCAACTGCAATTTATTTTGTGTAAAATCTTAGATGATTTTATATTGTTGCACGCCCTCAATGCACGTGTGCATACAAAAAATAAGGTAAGTGAACATTATTTACAGAAGCTTTCATGACATGATATTATTTTCATTTTTACTACTTTAAATGCAATTGCACTTTAACCCCTAAATGTCTGAGCGTGCCGCTATGATTAATATAATACAAGGCATTTTTCTTGTATTTGGAATGGATCCACACCTCTACTACATTTGAGACCAACAAAGAAGTTGGAGAATAGATCAATGGGGTTCTAGTGAGCTACTTGAGATCCCAAACTAATTGTTTTTATTGGTAGCAAATGACAATTATACATCAGCATATATACTATATCCTATGGACATTTAAGGATTTAGTGTATTTTACATTTCATTTGTGCATTCTTTCTTAAAATTATCATCTTTGTCCCCAACTGGCACAAAACATGAGCTCCTTAAATACATATTATGTTTTGAAGCCTTCTCTTTTTTACCTTCTATTCTATTACTGTAGTTTTAGCATTTCAACATTGTAAAGAAATATAAATTACAAAGTTAGAATCACAACTACAATAGTAGATATATCATTGCAATTGCTTCTTCTAAGACTTAGA
This sequence comes from Ulota crispa, assembly GCA_963920765.1. Taxonomy (NCBI): domain Eukaryota; kingdom Viridiplantae; phylum Streptophyta; class Bryopsida; order Orthotrichales; family Orthotrichaceae; genus Ulota; species Ulota crispa. The sequence continues at coordinate 1,468,716 of OY987243.1, forward strand.
AACTGCTGCAAGATACATGTTTTTGCTCAAAAAGTTGATCAACAAATTAATTGCGAGTTAGGCTGGTAAACTATTTTTTAAATCAACTTTGACTTTGCTTATTTTTGCACATGAAAAAAAATTTTAAATCTTGGAGAATTTCAAATTGCTCTTGATTGCAAGATTAAGATAATTGAAACGTATGAAAAGATTTGTTAGACGGCAATTAGTATTCGATTGTGGCAACAACAAATGCACTTTGCATCCACATGTGCATTAGAACTCAAACAATTAGTTTATGGCATTGTTTTGAACATTAAAACACTTATGAGCAAATTTCACAAGGATTATCAATTTATATAAAGAACTTGCTACTATCAATGTTTTATCTTCAAAAGCTCAATAAAACAGCAAGCTAAGTTGCGAAGTTTTGAAAATTGGTTTTACTGGAATTGTCAAGCTTGGTTTTTTTGGCTTATCCAAGAAATCATATTCCTGAACTGCAATTAGATTTTACTCAAAGTTTGCACTAGAGAAAAAAATCGATTGAATTTTTTTTTCAACCTTTCGCTATAAATAACAATGTAGGCTTGCACTTATACATAGAAATCTCAGCCATAAAGTTGAAGATCATTATAAGAAATAGTATAGCCACATTTTTAAGACTTGAAGTAATTTCATCAAACACTAAGCCAACTAAGCCATCAAGATCATAAAAATTTAGTCAAATCATGGACCACATGGTGGATTTGTCCATTTTTTTCTAATTGATCCAGGCTCCTTCTTTTTAACTCAATTTCTTCATTATTTTAATAGCTTGTCTTTTTGGGTTGTGGTACCCTTTTAAATGAAATTTTTATCAATCATTAATCAACATCCCAAGGGCATAGTAGATACATTGTCATATATTTGGCATTTGCTACCAACAAGTAATTTTAACTTGGAATCTCAAATAGCTCACTAGAACCGAGTTTGTTTATATTCCAACTTCTTTATTGATCTTAAATGTAGTAGAGGTTTTGATCCATTCCAAATACAAGAAAAATATCTTGTATTGTACAAGTCGCAAAGGGCCTTTTGGGTATTTAAGGGTTAAAACAAATGCTTGTTTATTAAAATTATGATAAAGTCACAAGACTTTATGGAATTTCCTTTGTCAAAAATTGAGTTTTATATATATTGAGATGGTAGAGAAACAACACTTATATTTTATCCATGAAATTGTTCTTTTAAAGGTAACATATAAAGCCCAAATTAGTTTACTTGTTCAATAGCACAAATATTGTTTTTAAACTTGTTGCTTTCAACCTATCTTGATTTCCAAAATATCACTTGCATATATTTTGAAAATTGCACAAGGTTAAATTTTCAATTAATCTTCCTTCACTACACCTTATTAGCAAACTTCAATTCATCAAAGTTTTACGTTTTTTTAAGCAAGCTTAAACTAGAGCTCCCATAGATTTTTGTCAAAACATACATTTCTCTATTAACTAGATTATCACTTGCTTTTTTATTTACCTTTGAAAAACTACAAAAAAACCTCAAAATCACTTAGATCCTGAATATAAGGTGTTCATTTCAATACAACATATTCAATAATAAGGGATTGTGAATTTGTTGGAAATAAATGTAGTTGATGATTTTTTTATAAAGCCTTATACATTGTGCTACCTAGCCTTTAAGAAATAGCACATTTGAACAACTTTGGAGGGTCTAAAATCCGCTTCTTTGCAAATTTTGAAGGTTATGATTTCAAAAACACTACCAAATGTTTGGACATTATTTTAAATGAGTATATCCTAAGGTATATCCTATACAAGTATACATTATTATTCACAAGTTTGTTTTTAAAATATGGCAAAAGTTTACATCCTATTAGCAATTCCATTCATTTTTGTCTAGGCCTTCTTTTCTTGATTTCTAAAGCCCATGTTTTGCCTAGGTAGGTTTGAGATTTCCATAAGAAGCCACAAGATTTTCATCATTTATGAGATGGGGACACAAAAATCCATTCTTCACTCACACCCCTCCCACGTGATCAATACTTATGTAATCTAAAATTTAATATTACATATTTTGAAAGCTCTAAAAGTTGATTGATAATGTATTGGTTTTAGATAAATGATGGACTTGTAGTAATTTTAAAAGAATTTTGATCTCAATTTCATGCTTTGTTCAAATATTTTTTATTAACAATTCTCCTAGTTTGATTCATGTCAAATTTTAGTGCATTACATCCCTCTTTTTATCTACAAGAAGCTTGCTTGAGTTTAGACAATTTCAAGCCCTAAAAGGTGGTTAAAAGCTTAAAAATTTGTTGATGGAAGACTAAAAGTTGATGAATGTAGCATATTTGATAGTACAAAATTGCATGTGACATGGGTTAAAGGCATGGAGTTGGCATAGTCTACTCTTCAAATTTCAATACATATTGTCCTCCTTTATAGGTTTTTAAAATGTGTAATGGGTTTTAGATTTGATGAATAATTGATTACATAAGAAAGGTTTGAGTGAGGAATGGATCTTTTGTCCACAGCTCTACTTCCTTTGTGCATGGATGATTTCAACACAATTTGAAGATATTTTTTAAAATCAACAAAAAAAGTCAATGTATGATGTTTAAATAATCTCCAACTTTGTTCAATTCTTCTGTACTTCCACTTTTAGATAGGATTGTCTTGACTTTATTTGATTTGTTTGAACTCAATTTTATAATGATAGTGTAGGTAGACTTGGTTGAATTCTACAAATTTATCTACACCAAAAGATAAAGATACTCTTGAAATGATTGTCCAAGCCACTAAAACTAGAAGTTGGATTTAGTTTTTCCACTACAAGAAAAACATGTCATGAATGATTGATCCACAATGAGTGCAAATCTTCACAATAGTTTTTAGATGACTTAATTATAATCATTGTGAGCATTTGCAGTCAATGTGAATTAGTAGTTTAGGACACATTTTTTTGTAGAATATATGCATGTTAATGAACATGAAGGCATAATAATATATTATTTTGCTATAGGTAAATGCATGATGTGCATATACCTTCAGTAGATTGAAAAAACTCATTTAGTGTTTTGCCTTATTTTGCAAGTACACACAGTGCTTCATATTAGTACAAAAATATTTGATTTCCTTTCTAATGTCTATTACTTTAAGGTCCTCAAAGTAGGATTATTTCAAATTACAAATATCATAAATTGGTTTTATTCTTTACCATTTTTATATTCCACAGCTTGCAATATCATCTCCAGCTGTACATTTGTTAATATCATTAGTAACTATATCTAATGTTCACATTTTGAATTGTACGTACAAAACCTAGCCTATATAAACATTCATACACATTTCAATTTGTATCTAAGTAATTATGTTTTCTTGTTTTCTATTGAATAATGGAAAATAAACTATTGAAAATTTTGATGTTGTAATGTCAAGTTTATGTAAAAGACAAGAAATTTATAATTAGCGCCATTAACCAAGGTGAAAATTATTGTTTTTAAATATGCACCTTATCTAAATCTTTAACTAATTTGGCTTTAGATGTTTTGTTATTTTCATACTTGTGCCATAGCTCTTTCACCTCGTCAGCTAGATTATACCAATTTGTAAACATTACAAGGTGAATGCAAAATAGAATTTTGTTTCACACTTTATGCTTGGTAGAAATTGAGCAACATAATCATCAAATTTATAAAACAAAAAACAATATTATCACAAAATAAGTTGCATTCAACAATCAAATAACCATACATAAGAGCATAACCAAATTACTAACTTTTATTTAAATGAGAAAAACTAACATCCAACTCCACCTTCAAGCAAATGCCACATTTCATCAATTGCAGCACATTTTGATTTATTCTTTTCTTCCTTTGGAATATTATTGCTAGGAGTAATATCACCAACAATGGCTATTTTATACATAACATTTCCACTTAGTTTGTAGAAATCATATCATAAGTATGTTGTTTTGTATTGATATTTTGAAAAACCCAAATTTTTATTAGTTATAGTGAGAAAGAAAGTAGTTAATTCTAACCAAGAGTGATAAATTGAGTGCATGATAATATGGGCATTATAAAAAATAAGGAATTGAGCTTGTACCTTCAGCAATGTCATGCACTACAGCCATTTTCACACACTTGTATTGTCATCAAGGTAGTGAATATTATAAGAAATCAAAGCTTTTTAGGACCCTAAAGTAACCTTCAAAGCTTAATTATGCTTGTATATTACCTTTAAAAGCAGTAAATGAATAAATTCAAAAACAGGACTTGTCTATATTCATGCTTGGTAAATTTCCTAAAATAATTGCCATTACTGCCATGCAATACATGTGGTCAACAATAGACTCTGACTCTTTTATCCCATGATTCACCTACCCAATTCTCTTTGTAGTCTACATAAAAAAAATTAAATTAAATTCAAAGATTAGCCATGATATCAATGAAGAGCTGAGGTTTTGGGTTTAAATTTTTTTAAGCAAGATTTTCATTCCACTTCTTTTGAGGATAAATGCATTCTCACCCTTGATTCATTGGTAGTCAAAGTTGCAAGGAAAATATCAAGCTTCTTATTAAACAAAAAGATCAATTATCTTACATTAAAAATGTACAAGTGTTTAGCTAAGATTTTTGTTTGGCATCTAGTCAAAATTTCAGGTTTTTTTGTATTTAAATTTATTATAATATAATATGTGAATTGTGATGCAATTGCTAATGTTTGAGTGATGTTCTACTCTCAGTTGCACTTACATGACCTTGTAAGAATGAATCATATTTTGAATGTGATTTTTTGTTCATTATATTGTAGAACTTAAAAGGAAAACATGTCCATTCTAGGACAAGATCTTACAACTTGACATACTTCATTTTTTTTACTTCATAAACCCAATTTAAACTAGCAATGCACCTTTAGTTGTTGAACAAGCATGAGAAATTGGATAGCTTTACTAGGTGACAAAGGCTCATTTGACTTTTTTTTGGGTGAGACTATACCATCACAATCTAAAGAGGCCATTACAATTTTTCCCTTTCTATAACATTTTTCTTGCTTCAACACCCATGGAGACATTGTAAAACTTCTTTGTGACCACTTGGAGATTGGTAAAGCCCATTGACCATAAACACTAGTGTAGAGTATAGGAGCCACCTCTATAGACAATTTTTTAGTAAGAGGAAATAGCTCCAACATTTTGTGCAAAGGAAAAATCACTACAACAGGCACAAAAAGGAGGAGGGAAGCTACTCCAAAGGACTAGCACTCAAGATGTTACACACTTGTTTGCTTTGACAGTTGATTTTATATCATATTTCAATCATCCTTCTATTACTTATGGAGCACTTTTTTTGTTGATTGCATTACTTCCAATGCCTTTATAACCTTTTGGAGGTGCATAGTTGGCACAACTTTGTATAAACCTTTTTTGCATCCAAAGAACACATATCAAAGTGTCTCTATAATATAATTAGAATTTAGCAAAAATGAAACAACATATCTTTTCAAATTAAAAAAGTCCCTTGAATCCAGACAATAAAATTCAAAACTTTTGATGTTGCATGTTCATTATTGTTAAGAATGTCTACTTTCAAACTACACACATGATCCATCAAAAATTTATAAACAAGGCATTTTTAAGCTAAATCATTATCATCTACTCCACACATCATGTTGCTAGCCCTAAAACTTAGAACAATCATATATTCATCACTCATAGTTGACCTATCAAAGTATAATTGTAGAAGTCAATCAGACATTGTTGTTCTTTTTTTTCATTTTTAAAGTGAATCCACTTTAATCAGTTCTCTACTATGTTGTAGATATTGTGATGCATTGGTTTGTAGTGTGTTGATATTGAATTCTGTTTCATTTAATTATATGAGAATTTCCATTTTTTTAATAAAATTTCCAGAAGATGCATGATAAAAGATATGCATGGTACTAATAGTGATACCTTTTTACACTTGCATGTATAAGCAAAAGACTTGTTGATCTAAATTCAAAGGAAACAAAACATGGAAAGCACTTTTATTTTACATGCTTTGAACTAAATGAAAATTTTATATATTTTAATAATTATATTGGATCTTTTACCCACCTAGTCCTTTTTGTTTGTCAAGAAGTGTGTTAAACTATGTGCTTGGCCAATATGACCTAGTCACATGCATACCTCTACGTTTCTCCCACTCTTTTCATTGCAATTAATGCTAAAATATATTAATTGAACTATAAGAATACAAATCTACCATTGCTTATATCATTGATCCAACAATGATGTGTAGTGTGTTTGTAACAACCTTGAAAGAAAAAACATCAGAGCAACCCTCAATTTGTATGATTTGAATAAGTTTTGGATTAGATTTATACTAGATTTTTTATTATAAAGAACTAGTAGTAATACTTCAAAACTTTGTTATAAAAACATGATTTGAATGATCCAACAAGAAGTCTATTGTAGCATTGATAAATTGATTGCTTTCAACTATTCTAAAATAAAAAAATATCTCACTTATATAGATTCCTAGACATAATGTTGTAGTCCTTTTTTAAACCCCTCCCACACATTCAATCTATCATCAAATTTAAAGTGATTACATATTTGAAAAGCCTACTAAGGGGGACAAAATGTATTAAAATTTGAAAAGTAGATTATTCTTGTTTCATGCTTTCAATCCATGCCAAATGCTATTTTGCACAAATGAGTATGCCATATTTATCAACTTTTATTAACATCATCAACAATTTTGTGAATTTTAACCACCTCTTAGAACTTGAAATTGTCTCAACTCAAGCATGTTGTACATTGAGAATAGATTGAGAATATATTGGTGATAAATCATTGACAAACATGTAGTGATTTTAAAAGCATTTAAATCATAAATAGATGTTTTTTTCAAATGTTTTTTTTTCTAACACTTCTCCTAATTAGATTTATGTCAAAATTTAACAAAATTTGATTTTTTTTTCTAAGCTTTTCAATTATGTAATTTGTTTTAGATTTGGTAAAGTATTGATTGAGTGAGAAAATTATAAAAAAAGGACTACGACTTCTCCAAGACTCTGTTCTATAAAGACATATAAAAATAAATCCAAATAGAAAATGCATTAAAAAAAGCTAAAGTATCAAGTTATGGTGATTATAATTTTAAAAAATAATGAGTGATTTAGAGTAGATGTATTGCTAATTTATATATAGAGTTTTGTATTGCTTGTTTATGTACTTAGGATAGTATTGCTTGTGCAATAGTTCTTGTAGTTAATTATAATACAAATTGACCACAATAGATAATTTAATGAACTATTATTTTTAGCTAAGTACTGGCAATATTATTCTCTTTCTCTTCATATCATTTAGTTTAAATCAAGTTCATAAATCACAACCATGAGTATTTACATCACAAAACTGGTCACTTCAAATACAACCTACAGTAGGGACTTCTATATTATCATTGTGTGAACAAATGCAAGGAGTAAAAAATTGCACTTAAGAAACATATCAATTTTCTTGAGATTACAAAGTATAATCTAACACTGGTATTTTTAGATGAATTTTGTATAGTAATGCAAATTATCATGTATACTTGTGGAAAATGCAAGTCATTTGGGTCACTCTTTAGAGCTTTTATTATATCTCAAAATACTGTTGATTTTATGTTAACAAAGTGTTTTCTATTCAAAAGTATCAAAAGTCAAAAGCACCAAATTAATAGTTAGTCAAATGACCAAATTTCTAAAATTATTCAAAATAGGCAAGAAATAGTTATTAATCAACAACTAATGTCCTACTTGCAATTCTTGCATACACATGATCTATTTTACATGTTTCTTTGTCCAAGCAACGTCACCTTCATTTGGCCTTAAAATTATTAGGCAATGTTATTGAGCCTCTACGATTTCACTAAATTCAAAACAATGGCTCAAAAGACTTCCATGATCCACAAAATTTCTGCACAACTCCTTTTATTTTCTAGGACATCATTTTTATCTCCTCACTGTAGCAATTTACAAATTTTGAATTGAAAATGACATTGAGAATTTTTTTGAATTAAAAATGACGTTGAGAAATTGTTGTAAGAACAAAAATTGTATTCAACAATATTGCTCAAGATTGAATAAACAATGTAGGTGATATGAAAATCCATGTTGGAGCTTGAATAATGCCAAGAGGGTAGGCAATGAGGGACAACAAAAATGCCAAATAGGATTGATTTGCAAAAAACTGCATCACTGTGGAAACTAGAAAGTATAGAATTTTCCAGTTATAGTAAAAAAATTGAAGCAAAAAGACGTGATTGGAAATACTCCAGAGTTTGACTTTTGGTTGCTCATTCCATCTGTTGTTTTCCAAACATATCATGGTTGATATTCTGTGGAATGACATTTTTGAATTATATCATGTCCTTATTTTATATTTAAGCTTATTTTCAACCACTTGAGGTGTTTAGTCTTTTCTTCCTTGAATACTTGAGGTTCCATTTTAAATCTAATGAGCCAATGAGTCCTTACTAAGGTAGGAGGCTCATGAATGGACCATCTAAGGGCTGAAACTGAATTTTGGGGAGGTGAAACTTCTTGAACTATTATTCAGTAAATTTTCCTTGAAAGACAAGAAGAATTGACATCTAACCCAAGTTGTTTCATATTTTTTGGAGCTTTGTGGAATTATTTATAAAATTTTGAAGTGAAAAGGCCATAGGGCTCTATAACGGTTCACCTTCTCAAATGCACACTGCTTGTATATTTTTGAAACATATGAAAAATAGCATGTACACATGAGATACATTTGAGAAGGTGGATTGATTTTGAGCCTAAGCAAAATATGAGCCTCCTACCTTAGGCATGAGTTTATTAGAAATGAAGGAAGAATGTCACATGACTTGCGCAAACAAGCAATTCTTTGAACAATCTTCTTTTTTGAAACCATAGGTAAATTTTTCCAAATTTCCCGTTTTAGTGCTTTGCAATTCTAACTCTAAAGGCTTTTATGGTTAAACCCTAAAGTTCTTTGACTATGTTTCACCAAAAATCACTTTGAAGGCGTTGTTTTGATAAAAGAGGCAAAAAAAATGGAAGAAGAAATTGTGGCACAATTTACCATGAGATCTAGTATTGACTACTTCATTGTGCTATAGCAAAAAGATGAAAGATATTTGCTACAAAAATTGTGAGATTATAAGATTTCAAGTGCAAAATAGGTTTTTTGAGGGGCATTCAACTTCTAGGGAGCACCAAATTATTTCACTTTTTTGCTTGTAAATTTTTAGATTGACTATTGTAATAGAGCTAGTCATATGCTTAAAGAGTTTCATAACATCTTGAATTGGAAAACAAATATTAAAATTGTAGAAAAAATATTAACTTCAAGAAAATTCTCATACAAAGCACTTTTTTCAACAATTTTTAGCTTTGACACACAATAATCTTTTCGAAACATGTATTTTGGAGGTTTAGGTTTTAGCTAGCTTTAGAAAAAGGGAAAATAATTTGGAAACCACTACAACCAAAATTTGTGAGTTTGACAAGCTTGATCACAAAGGGCCACATACATCCACTAAAGGTGAAGGTAAGCAAAAACAATTGCTTTCATGGAATGATGTTGGGTTAAGGTTTGACAAGGAAAAAGCTCTACTCCTCAACCTTTGGGCAAGATCTCAAAATTTCAGCTAAAGTGTGAATAGTTGTGCCCATCTTGCCCTACAAGCAAGCAAAATTACGTTTTCATCATAACTTTTGTTTACATATGGAAATGGTTTAAAAACTATTATGTTGGAAAGGTACTCCTTTGACACACATCCTCTAATTTTTTGTGGAAATGTATTTGTTCTTTTATAAGAACCAAATTACCTAAAATTGCTATGTTGCCAAAAAAAGTTGTTTGTGCCTTTAGGGGTTAATATGTATGTCTATATAATGCATGTTTTACAACCTAAAGAAAGGGTGTTTTCAAAATAGAATCTAGCTAGGAAGTGTTGCACATCATGTAACCCTTAAATGTTGATATGGACATTTTTTGTCTAATATGGATGACAAAAGACAACCTATTGGATGCAAAATAGTCATTTCTCATTTGTTTTTATTATTATAGGAGTAATCGTGGAGACATGGTTCATCATGAAAGGCAAAAATAATCTCACTAAATACATTTATACTTTTTATTACCCCAATTTTGAAAAGATTCACAAAAAAGGTGTAGGCACCATGTTGTCCTTACAATTTCCATGAAAGTAACATTGCATGTTGACTTACATATGCGACTTTTGGCAATAGTATTAAATCATGTGAACATTTTACTACATCCCTGTAGCGCCATTGTAGGAGACAACTATGGTGACTTGCCCATTGTGAAAGGGTTAACTCTTAAACAACCATAGGGCATAGTATATACGCTATTGTATAATTGGCATTTGCTATCAACTAGAATGTTGAATTTGAGATCTCTAATAGCTCACTAAAACCATATTGATCTATATCCCAACTTCTTTCAATTATTGATCTCAAATGTAGTAAAGGTGTGAATCCATTCCAAATACAAAAAAAAAACCTTGTGTTTGTTGATCATACTGGCACACTCAGCGTTTAAGTGTTAAATGATTTAAATCATTACTTGTTCTATGATTTTCATGATGAATGGATGAAATGGTTGGCCAACTTCTTGTCATTTTTATAGAATAGAAACAATCTTTCATAACACTTCCAAGTTCATGAAGGGAGTAGGTTTGCGTTAAAAAAATCATCCAATTAGCCACGCCTTAGAGGGTATTTGAGCTTAAGAGAATGCTTTCCAATCTTGACACACTACCATATTTATTTAGGTAGGAGAAGCATAGGTAAGGTACCTACACAAGGGTTTCTACCTTGTGTGAAGTACTCAAATGTACCATGCTACATGACAAGGATTTGATGATGGAAAAAATATTATAACATGACAATGACAAATGCAAGAACCTCTAGTGTGTACCATTTTGGTCATTGCTAATTAAAAAATTCATTGTTTATTTTTCATAAACTTAAATGGTATGCATGGTAAGCTCAATTGGCAATATGGCTAATTTACTCATGCATGATTGGAACCCACCTACCTCCATCCCTCCTTATTGTCCTTACAAACTACAAGTTGCAAGCAGATATATGGAATTAGTCTTGTATGATATGAAAAATGACACTAAATTATGATACTTTTGACCCCTCCAACCACTTTCTATAGGGGCCTTCTTTTGAGCTCATATATCCTCTCATGTAATGTTCATTTTTGAACCACTATAAATATACTCAATCTTTTATGGATCTTTGAACTATAGTATCTATACAAGATTACCATAGTGACTTTGAAATTTTGACCTTCATAGGAGTAAAAATAAGGTTTGATTTTGTAAAGACCTTTAGCATTTGAACTTCCAAGAGGACCAAAATGGTCCTCACAGGAATTCACACTGCATGTTTGAGGTATTGGATCTAACTTTTTGACCTTGCTATAAACTACAATTATTGAGGTCTTTAACCCCTAAAAGACCGTAGTCCCTTCAGAGGACAAGTTGGACTTTGGGCATGTACCTATGGCTAAACTACTTTGTGTGATTTTTTGAAACTTTTATCAAAGGTGGAAAATTCAAAGATCTACGTGGGCGTCTAATTTCTTCTTCATCCCGACGTTTGACAAAGAAGTTATGCATGAATTTCAAAAAACTTGGGGAGGACTGCTCGTCTGGGTAGCCCAAAAACTTCTTTAAAAATTACTTTTTTTAAAAACTCAAATTTGAAATTGGTTCTTTAGATATTTTATTCATAAGAAGCTTTGAATCATTCAATTTCAATCAATGACATGAAAGTTATGAGGAGTTTTTGTTTGTGGGCAGTTATAGAGTCTCTACTCTAAAATAAACTTTAAAGTCCTTTATTTTACTCAATTTTCAATATTTTGGAAAAAAAATCAAACTAATGGAAGTAGATTTTTTATCACAACATTATCGCCATTGGGATTTGCATTTTTCATTTCCATAATTAAATTCTTAACAATTCAGTGTTTTGATTCATTCTCTACTTCTTTTTACTTACTATTTTTTCCCATGTCTTGTAAAGTTCCAATTGATTTGAAAATTCTCCCACACATACCTAACTTGATCTCCTACATGGAAAAATAAAGTGCAACTTTGTGTAGATCAATTTTTTTGTTATAAGAGTGGTCAAAGGCTTCTTAAATTTTTGGGCAGCATGGAAAAACTTTTTTTTTTCACTTTAGATGTAAATATCTCACTTCTCTCCATTTGGAATGAGCTGATTTTTTTCCCACAAGTACCTCTTCCAATCTAGGGCAAGATCCTACGGTTGGATTTCCCAAAAACAAAACATAAAATCCCTTTTTTCTAAACCTCCTAGAAGTGGCAATTTTTAGTGATTTTGGTAGAAAAAAGGGCTTGGTCCTTTAGGGGTTGAACATGAGGGTTTTAAATGTTTATCATCTTGCAATTTACAAAACAAAATATAATTTGTTGTTGTATGTTTTTGTAACACAGAGGAGTTGTATGTTTTTTAAAAAAACCGCTGAAATTATGTAGTTTTTGTATATTAAAAACATTCAAAACATGTATCTTCAAGAAACTCTATACAATCATCTTCTAAATAAACTATGCAATGTAATATTTTCAAGAAAAGTCATTACAAGGAATTTGGACCTCCAAAGAGGCCCCTTCTCCCATATCCATGGGAGCTTTGGGAACACCTTCCACATGGGTAGCATGTTGCAGGCCAGGCTGGCACTATGCCGACCACGTCAGCCTGTATTATTTTATTATTTTATACTTTTCAAAGAAAAAATTCAAAAAGTTTTTTTTTTCAAAAAATTTCTTATTTTTTTCTAAGATTTTTTTTTGATTTTTTTTTTAATTAATTTTCTGACGACCAGCAGGGGCTGGTTCCCAACATTGGGAACAAAAAACCTCACAACCCCTTTGGGGTCCAAATCCCTTCTAATGCGTGTTTGATAGGTACACAATTTCCATTTATTCCTTGAGTAGAAATAACACAAACCCTTCGATTACAATAGTAAGACTTGTGTAACAAGTAATTCAGGCTTCCAGGCATTTTGTTTTATTGAATTTGAGATGAGCCTTCTAATTGATTTAGATCATTTGGTTATTGATTAAGGTTGACTTAATATAAAATTTCTAATTTTATTCATTCTATTATTTATAAAATATGCATATTTATTAATTATGAACTATCCATGTAATGACAAACTTTCTAAGTACTTAAACATTTAGGAATCTTTCCATGTTTTGCATGTCTCTAACTCTTTAGATACAATTGAAAAACAACATTTGATGTTATGCAAACCAAGAAAGTTTTTGACTTATTACTTTTGGATTCTGGACAATCCATAAGTAATTAAGTAAGGCATGAGTGCAAGTGTATTTATAAATGGCTTTGATTCTAAAGAAAATTTCAGAAATGAAACAAAAATTTCATTTTCTCCAAATGCATCAACTAACTCACCTCTGATAGGAGTGCATTGCAGGGTCCAGGAAATATTTCAAAAATTTCAACTAAAAGCCAGTTACTCAAGAGTATGTTTGGCTGAACATTGTTTGAGATTGGTTTTTGCCTTTTTGCACTTAGGGAAAGTGGTCAATTTCCTTTGGTACCAAATTTGAAGCGGCTACATTTCTTTTTGTCTTAAGTGCAGATCGGCTAATTTTCTTTCATGTGGGATATGAATCAACTAAATTTCCTTCCATATTTAACTTAAATTAGCCAAAACCCTCAAAAAGATTTCAAAAATAACAAACTAGACATATACATATATAAAATCATTAAACAATGTAATGTCTAAAGCAAAAGTTGAACCTAGAAACTCCTCATTAGTTGAGGACAAGATACTTAGCTTTACTAATGTACAAAGCTCACATTTGCAATTTAAAGAAATCCTATTTGCTGGAAGAGAGAGATAGAGAAATTACTTGGTGGCACTTATTTGCAAATGATATCATGAATAGGCTAAAATGGAATCACCTAGTGGTTTAAAGGCAAGAATAGGTCAAGAATCTTTGCAACTCTAAGCTCTAATGGCTAGCCTTGAAGTATTGAACTTATACTACCATTGATGATTAGCTATCCTTAACTTTGTCAACTGAAATCCGGACATATACTTTGAAGATCCTCTAACATCTGGTTTCTTGTATTTTCTTTTGGTCAATTTCCTACCCATCTTGAAAAAGAGCAAATAATTTTCATTTGTGCTTTTTTATTAACCAGTTAGATTTCGTCTTATTTTCATTGCTTTTGGTTTTATAGCCTAAGGATTTGAATTTGAACCGACCAAATCTTAGTCTTAGTCGACTAATCTTACACTAGCGGTCCGTTCTTCCCGGACCTTGATGCATTGAGAACCTCTTTTCCGTGTTCTTAAATATTTAGTCAGATCCAAATGAGTTCTTTATAATTTGCATAACACTTTTTTACCACAAGGGAAAAATATCATGTATATTACACATATAAACCTCTCTTTGTGGTATATTTGTGGTATATCGTACCTCATCTCTCTTAGTCCTTACATAAATATAACCATGTTGCTATCATTTTGCAATATGGATTTATAAGTATCATGTTTTGGTGTATTTTTCCATTCCATGTCTTTCACACATCTGAAGTGTATATAATAAATACTTGAGAAATCGACTAGAAAACGGTGTGATTTTTTATATTTTAAAGTTAGCATGTACATTTTGATTTAGGGAATTATTATAGCAACACCTTAAATTGCTAACGGGACACCTTTTTTGAGTGTTTTTAATGCTGATTTTGCTGATTTTTTTATTTGGATCAAAAGATTTGTTTTGTCTTTTCATTCTAAGATTATACTACAAAAAAATAGGTGTGTTTAAATTTCAAATTAAAAATATAGGACTTTTGAGTTACTTAAAGCAAAAATATATCAAAAAATAGTATTGGCATAATAATATTTTATTTTTTTTTGTATTTGTCATGTTTTCTTTCAAAGAGGTGATAATGTCGTGATTGAATGAATGATAGACCACTTAATAAATCAAAAAAAGCACTAAATTATCAAATTTCATGCTCAGAGGGGGTGTCCCATTAGCAATTTAGGGTGTTGCTTTAGTAATTCCCTTGATTTATATGTACAGTTGGGTATTGAAGATTTACAAATTGCTAATATAAGCCAGTTAGCATTTTTGTTTGAATATGGTGTACAATTGATCTATTTTGGTAGGAAAATTTATCATTGCATCCTTATGCAATATAAAGCAAGTGTACCAAATTTCAGTTCTTGAAAATTAAAACTCCATTTCTGGTGGATTATTTTGTAAGAAATTCATGGTTTTACATGATGATTTATTGAAAAATATTGGTGATGAATTTTTGAGATTTGATTCCATGGATATGTAGGAAACATCCATATGCACATCTTCCATGCTAAAAAACACCCCCTTAAGTAACAAAAACTTTACCAACAAAGGATTCAATGAAACTTGTGATAGGCCCAAATTTTGTAAAATACATATTTTTGTTTTTTAATGAGATTTTCATCAAGTAAACAAAATATCATGTTTAGAGATACAAACTTAGTTACAATGTTTGAGTCAAACAACAAAATTTGATTTTTATACAAAAATATGTATTTTACAAAATTTGGGCCTATCACAAGTTTCATTGAATCCTTTGTTTTTAGAGTTTTTGTTACTTAATGGGGTCTTTTTTAGCAAAGAAGATGTGCATATGGATGTTTCCTACATATTCATGGAATCAAATTGTCGCAACTTGGAAACTGAACTTTAGTGTTTTTAACAATAAATAAGGATATGTAATGTATCCTTGAGCAAATTTTTTGCTTTTACATAGTAAAGGAGAAAAGTTTATCGAAATTATTGATTAAGAAATTTGACAATTCCTTAAGTACCTAAAATGGTTAACAAGGAAATAAGAGTTTCCTGTCAAATCAGAAATAATTTCCTCCCTAACCAAAAATTGTTGTCCAGAATAGTCTATTTGGGGCGATACAGGGATTTTGGTGAATCAAGAACCAGATCCCAAATCGGAAGTCAATTCCGGACGACAACGGAGAATCAAAGACCCCAAGTTTGGTGAAGCGGAAGACAACCTCACTTGTCAGGATCCACCTCAATGATGACTCATCCTCAGTATCCTTGGAGAATGAAGACATCTCAGGTGATTCGCAAGATAAATCAGGAGACTCAAATCTACAAGCTTTGGCACTTACGCGGAAGGGGAAGAAGCAAACACATGTGCCGCACCAAAGCCAGTCAAATCGGCGCCACCAAGACATCAACTAGTAGAAAGGAACCAGATCCGGAAGAGTCTATCTGGGGCGAGGATTTCGGTGAATCAAGAATCGGATCCTAGACCAGAAGTCAGTTCCGGTGGGAGGATCTTTGAGTAGATCCATGGTTGCTTTCTGGATCAGGAAATGACACGTGTCATTTCCTGATGAACTGGAAGCTTCAGATTCGGAATTTTTGGATCTGAGATCTACTTTTGGTAAACTTGGCCACGTGGAGGGGGGTCCACAGCTTTTTGGATTAGAGAATGACATGTGTCATTCCCAGGCAAGTTGGGAATCTCAAACCCGGAATGTCCGGATTTGAGATCTACTTTTGGTAGAACTTTGCAATGTAGAGCTTGGAGGCCCACAACTTTTTGGAATAGGGAATGACACAAGGCATTCCTAATCAGCAGCTTTCTGGTAGGGAACTTTTAGGGGTTCCTCAAGGATTAGCTATTAAGGGCAAAACTAAGATTGTTGCCATGGATGTTCTCTTACTTTCAATTTCCTTAATGCAAAGCAAAGTTCCAGACTTCCACTTCAGGATTCTGAATTGATCACTTGGTTTGCTATTGGTATGCTGGCAATGCTAGAACCATTGTTTATTGCAGGTAGCCGGATGCTAAGCATTGGAAAGAGAGGATAACCCCCGGATCCTGTCTAATCCTATTTTTGGAGCTAGTAGAGAGGTGGTTGGAAAACTGTGTGTACTAAGGGGCAGTTTCTATTTGGGTTTACAATCCAGGTACTCTTGTGAGGGATAGTTAATCTTAGGTTGGGTGCGTCCGGATAGCAATCCCAATGCATGCTAGTTAACGATTGAGAGGTTCTACTACCACCAGGAGTGATTGTGAGCAAAGGAGCAGGGATCCTTTAATTATCCAGTTACCATCTTAGTACCAGGAATTATGTCATGAAGGATTTGTCATTGCAGTATGTTGGAATTGTAGGGATTTCCTGCGTGACTTGTCTGTCTGGAATCACTTTTGGATTGGCTGTGAGGAAGTAATTGTACCCTATTGTCTTTGTGTTCTTTGTTGTTGTTTTGTTTAGTGATACTTCAGTCACTCTAAACTCTCAAAGGGTAGGATTTCACACAGCCTTCTTTAATCAAATTGCGGAACCCTCTGATATAGAGGCTAAACTTTTGTAATGCGTCTTGTGTGTTGTGGCCGGATCCGGAAGAGATACAGGATTTGGACATTCTTTCCGGAAGTTCAGATTGTTTGTGTATACAGGAAGATCTAATTAGGAGTTAGATCGTAAGTGAGAGTAGAACTTTTGGTTATTTCTCCTGTGTGTGTATGTATGTATATGTAAGTTATAAACAAAATCTCTACATCTTGTTCCGGTCATCTTCCAGGAACTACAAACCAAATCTTTGTGGGAACAAAAACAAGTCACTTTAATAGCATTTTAACACTTTTGAATGCTAATAAGAGGACAAGTACTTTCTTGTGCTACAACACAAATCTCAAAAATTCATCACCAATATTTTTCAATAAATCATCATATAAAACCATGAATTTCTTACAAAACAATTCATTAGAAAATGGAGTTTTAATTTTCAAGAATTGAAATTTGCAACACTTGCTTTATATTGCATAAGGATGCAATGATAAATTTTCCTACCAAAATGGATCAATTGTACACCACGTTCAAACAAAAAAGCTGATTGGCTTATATTAGCAATTTGTAAGTCTTCAGTACCCGATTGTACATGTTTTTGGCATAAGTGGTTGGTCAGTGTATTAACAAAAAATTTATCCCTGATTAAATTAAAAATGTGATGCATTTACAATAATGAAGTGACTCATAAATAAATTTTTATAATTTCTATCAGCAATTGTACAACAACATTTGAACAAAAATAATCAACCCGATTTATTATTAATTTTTTTAAATGACAATTATATAAAATGCGTTTAAAACAAAAATTAGGAGATGCATTCTTCTTGTGAGGTTGGAATTCGAAAGGGCCAAGATATAGTAGATGAGCAATTATGTGAGTATTTCCATTAGCAAAGACAAGATATTTATATATGTTTTTGTAATTTGGATGTGATCAATGTTGAATTGAAGAGATAAAGAGACTCTCTAAAGGCATTGTTAACAAAGGATTGTGCCAAGTAATCCAAAAAATGATGAATCCATTTGCAGTCAAATTCACGTAAAAACCCGATGAGAATTAACCCCTGCGCGCCCAGGTCATTTTCACCAAAATCAGGTTTTTTGGAGATGTACAACTTTGATGCATCGTATCTCAGTCAATTGGATGATCCATAAAAGTGACCATTAAAAACAGTGGAACACTTACTTAAAAAATAGTTTGTGATTTTTGGGAACAATTGAATGCGGGAGATGGGAGATTATAACATTTGATCAAATAACTTGTGTTGGCAAAATCTCATTTTTGGCAAGTAGGTGCTATTTGATGATTTTTACAGAATTCTATAAGTTCTTGATACATCTCAATTTTTTTGAGTAGCAAGATTAGATGTGAATGCACACACTTGCAAATTATTGAACATTTTACTTCTTTTGCTGGTAAAGTTTTAGGGCTTCAATTTGCTATTGCAAGGAAAGCAATGACTAGCACAATTGGTGAGGGTTGCCCAAAAGGATTTAGATCATGCTTGAACCATTGCTAGTGAATATCCTGCTACCTCAAAGCACATGTAAGGAAACTTGCAATGAGTATTGATTAGTTGTAGCTTGTAATATATTGCTTGCCACCACGCCCAGTATGGTGTTTCACCCAATTAAAACTGTTGAAGCACTTGTATGACATTTGACTTGCCTTGCCATTACTCCACTTGCATGTACCATTTAACCCCTAAAGGACCAAGCCCTTTTTTCTACCAAAATCACTAAAAATTGCCACTTCTAGGAGGTTTAGAAAAAAGGGATTTTATGTTTTGTTTTTGGGAAATCCAACCGTAGGATCTTGCCCTAGATTGGAAGAGGTACTTGTGGGAAAAAAATCAGCTCATTCCAAATGGAGAGAAGTGAGATATTTACATCTAAAGTGAAAAAAAAAAGTTTTTCCATGCTGCCCAAAAATTTAAGAAGCCTTTGACCACTCTTATAACAAAAAAATTGATCTACACAAAGTTGCACTTTATTTTTCCATGTAGGAGATCAAGTTAGGTATGTGTGGGAGAATTTTCAAATCAATTGGAACTTTACAAGACATGGGAAAAAATAGTAAGTAAAAAGAAGTAGAGAATGAATCAAAACACTGAATTGTTAAGAATTTAATTATGGAAATGAAAAATGCAAATCCCAATGGCGATAATGTTGTGATAAAAAATCTACTTCCATTAGTTTGATTTTTTTTCCAAAATATTGAAAATTGAGTAAAATAAAGGACTTTAAAGTTTATTTTAGAGTAGAGACTCTATAACTGCCCACAAACAAAAACTCCTCATAACTTTCATGTCATTGATTGAAATTGAATGATTCAAAGCTTCTTATGAATAAAATATCTAAAGAACCAATTTCAAATTTGAGTTTTTAAAAAAAGTAATTTTTAAAGAAGTTTTTGGGCTACCCAGACGAGCAGTCCTCCCCAAGTTTTTTGAAATTCATGCATAACTTCTTTGTCAAACGTCGGGATGAAGAAGAAATTAGACGTCCACGTAGATCTTTGAATTTTCCACCTTTGATAAAAGTTTCAAAAAATCATACAAAGTAGTTTAGCCATAGGTACATGCCCAAAGTCCAACTTGTCCTCTGAAGGGACTACGGTCCTTTAGGGGTTAAATAATGCATTTATGGATCTATTTGTACAAAATATATGTATTAGAATGATCAGTTGTGAATGTCATAACTTGTATGCTTATTATATAACTACTAGTATACAAGCACACACTAAGTGAAAGTTGGACATGTATGGATAATGTAACATTCAACTATACAAAAAACAGATATCTAAAAAATTCATTGGTTTAGAATTTAAGCTTGATATATTTTACAAAAAATTAGTATCTCACAAATGGATCAAAATCTAACCTCGATGCACTGTCATTTTGGTCCTTTTTTTGAAATCAAAAATAATAATTGCCTTTATTGACAATGCTACTTTTTAATACTTTGCTAGGAGGTACTCAATGTTTTGTATTTGGGCATCTTTTATTGTTTTGACTTACACCAAATAGTTCTAGAAGACTTTGGAAATGGACATGGTTGGAGGGCATTTGGTGTTTTATATCTAAGACGTCCTTTATTGCTTCAACTTACACCAAATAGTTCTAAAAGGTTCTAGAAAAGGACATTGAGTGGAAATCCTCCCACTTTGTAGTATAGATGTTTATGAGCATATTCAAGTAATATTACTAAAATATAGTCATGCAATTTTAAAATTTTATTTAAAGAAGTTGGAGTTGCATGATAGTCTAAGACCATTCATCAAGTTTTTGAAACCAAATACTCCCTTTCCCTATAGAACATGGATACCCTGAAGTTTGCAACATTTGTGAAGATGCTTGTGGTTTTCTAGAAATTGCACAAATATCTTAGGATCATAATTTTTAGGGTTCTTTTTTATAATGCATGCAATTTCCTTCTCCATTTTTGTGTATGCTTCCATAGGTAAGAAGCAATGTGTGCACAAAAAGAGAAGGAAATGATGTGCACAATAAAACAAAGGGAAATAATTGAAAACATGCATGACAAATGGCTATGTATCAAATATTGGCCTAACATTTAAGAAAATATCCAAAAAGTAGGTCTCAGCAAACATAAAAACACTAGTAGAAAACTGTGTTGAAGTCAACATAAACTACATGATGTTTTCATGCTTCTAATGCATAAATTTGCTTTAAAAGCACAAAAACATCATGTAGTTTATCCTGACTTCAACACAATTTTCTACTAGTGAAAGTAGATTTTAACAAACATAAAGTAGTAGGCCTTGCAACTATGGTGGCCAAAACATTGTACATGTCTATTTACTTTAAAATCAAATTGGTTTGTGGTAGCTTTGCTTATAGTAACCAAGATCACCACATCAATTGCAATGTACATTTGGGTATAGTAAACATACGTACAAACCCTGATTTGAGCTAGTGAGCTTTTTATTTATTAAAACATGGAGTATACTTGGTCCATTTTGGTAGGAAAAAATATCATTGCATCCTTATGCAATATAAAGCAAGTATACCAAATTTTAGTTCCTAAAAACCAAACTCCATTTTTGGTGAATTGTTTTGTAAGAAATTCATGGTTTTACATGATAATTTATTGAAAAATATTGGTGATGAACTTCTGAGATTTGATTCCATGGATATGTAGGAAACATCCATATGCACATCTTCCATGCTAAAAAAAAACCTCCCTTAAGTTACAAAAACTTTACTAGCAAAAGATTCAACAAAACTTGTGATATAGGCCCAAATTTTATAAAATACATATTTTTGTTTTTTTAACTAACTTTTCATCAAGTAAACAAAATATCATGTTTAGAGATAAAAACAACATAATTTGAGTTTCATAGAAAAATATATATTTTACAAAATTTGGGCCTATCACAAGTTTCATGGAATCTTTTGCTGGTAAAGTTTTTGTTACTTAAGGGGGTTTTTTTAGCAAGGAAGATGTGCATATGGATGTTTCCTACATATCCAAGAGATCAAATCTCAAAAATTCATCACCAATATTTTCAACATTGATGTAAAACAATGAATATCTTACAAAACAATTCACCAAAAATGGAGTTTTGGATTTTAGGAACTGAAATTTGGTAAACTTGCTTTATATTGCATAAGGATGCAATGATATTTTTTCCTACCAAAATGGACCAAGTATACTCCATGTTTTATAAAAGAAAACTCATTTGCTCAAATCAAGGTTTGTATGTTTATAGTACCCAACTCTACAGTGCGCTTTGAAATTCCTTACTCCCTTGATAAAACTTGCACATGTTATGGATGGCAACATAATGGCATCCAGTGTCATCATGTTGCAACTGTAATTTTGAATGCAAGAAGTGAATCACATGTTTATGTGCACAAGTGCCTCACAACAACATGTTGCTAGTAAGTACATGAAGAGGTTGTACATCTTGTGTTGTGAAGAGCCTTTTGAGAAATAGAAGAAGAAAAGAATGCATTTAATCACACAACAACATATTGCCAGTAAGTATATGAAGAGGTTGTACATCTTGTGTTGTGAAGAGACTTTTGAGAAATAGAAGAAGAAAAGGCTGCATTTAATGAAACCATGCTACCACCAAATACTCATTGACCACCAAGCCGACTTAAGAAAAAATGCACTCATACCAAGAAACAAGGAACTTCAAAACGCATATACATTGCAATTGATGTGATGGTCTTGGTTACTACAAGCAAAGCTACTACAAACCAATTTGATTTGAAAGTAAATAGACATGCGCAATGTTTTGGCCACCGTATTTGCAAGGCCTACTTTTTATGTTTTGTGAGACCCACTTTTGATATTTTTAAAATGTTAGGCCTATTTTTTCCGATCCAATGAGCTTACCTGTACTATGCCTACCCACACGCTTTGCCTCCTTCTCCAGGCAACCACCCCCTATTTCCGTGTATACCCATCCCCAAGGACAACCGTAACCGCCACATGACCATAGAAATAAGAATAAACACCACATAACAACCACTTAATCTTCTTGTAGCAACACCCAACTACCCAACTAATAAAAATTTTATTCTATTATAGACACCCAACTATCTAGCTAATGGAACCAAGCCTATTATTAATATAGATGGGCATTTACCATGACTATTTTCACTATTTTCAATATTATCCCTAAAACAAAAATTAAAACCCAAAGATATTTGTGCAATTTCTGAAAAACCATTGGCATCTGTACAAATATTGCAAATTTCAGGGATATCTGTCAAAATTTCCTTTAACATAATTGATTAGCTTTTAAGCTTGAGACTGCGCTCCTGGATCAACATGAAACTTTGTGGAGTGATGTTCAGATGATTGTTTTTCAAGATCTTTCAATTAATCGAGTTAAATTATATGACGACTAACAGTTTATTTTTTAAATATTTAATGCGGTTTGGTGGAGGAGTCAACTTTGACACAAATGCCCTACCACCCGCGTGCATTTAGGGGTTAACCCTTAACTCCAGAGCGTCATTGGGGACAGAAACTGTCCTTGACTAATTTTTGAGGTTAAATTAAACTTGACCAAATTATTATTTTTAGTATATTTTATTTTTGAAAAGTTCTTTCTGAAGTTTGGTTTTAGTTTCAACAATTTGATTTTGTAAATGATTAGTTATGATTTTTCTATTCAAGATTTTGTGCACGGGTGTTTATTGCAATCTTGACTTTATGTGTGTTGAGGGTTCTTGGGAATGAGCCTCAAATACACTAAATCTTTGAGAAAAAATCACATTAGAAATCATTTAAAAAAATTGTAAAGTAGATTTTGAGAAGTCATAATTTGATTGGAGTTATACATGTTAGGCTCTTTAACCTCATATTTTTTTGGTGACCAAATTTTTTGATTTGACATGTGAAAAGAAGATTGAAAGATTTCAAATCACTTTCACAGTTTTAACACGCTCATGATCAAACATTATAATCTTTCAATCCATATAAGATATTTTTGTGTTTTCTTTTCTAATATGATCTCTAGCATGTCTAGTTTAATTTTATACGGTTACAATTCAAAAAGAACTGATACAACTTATCAAAATATTGGCATTTAGTTCAAATTAGAAAAAATTCCTAGAAGCCCTCAAAATGCAATGTCACTTTGGGGTTAAACGTCCATAGGGCATAGTATATACATTGACGTATAAGTTTCATTTGCTACCAATAAGAAATGTTAATTTGGGATCTCAAGAAGCTCACTAGAACCGCATTGATATATTCTCCAACTTCTTTGTTGGTCTCAAATGTAGTAGAGGTGTGGATCCATTTCAAATACAAGAAAAATACCTTGTATTCTATTGGTCAGAGTGGCACGCTCAAACGTTTAGGGGTTAAACCTTAAGCGTTGGGTGGGTCACCGTGGGCTGCCTTGACATTAGCTTCTACAATATTTTGTAATTGGGCACCAATAATATTGCTTCAAAATGTTGCAAAAGTCAATAGTACAAGCTTGAGTCCATGAAAATTGCAATAAGGGCAGCTTGGACCTAATAAAGTGATTTTGAATTTTGTGACAACTTGGGGTACCTAAAAATATGAGTGTATTTGATCATTTTTTTTGCCTTCCATGATACGCTACGCATTTATGGTCATCTCTGAAAAATAATCATATCAAAATCAATTTTCTTCTGGGTTACAAAATTTTTTTTTGGAGCCAAAGGTCTTTTTTTGTCCTCCTCAATGTTTAGGGGTTAACTTAACCCCTAAAGGACCAATCACATTTTTTCTCAAAAAACACTCAAAATTGTCATTTCTAGTGTTTTGATCCCAAAGCCAATCTTTTTCAAAAAATATCAAATCTAACCTTAGGATCTTGTAGTAGATTCATTCAAGAACATATGATGAAAATTTTGTGAAGTTTGATTGTACGGATCAAGAGATATGATTATTTAAAAGTAGTACATAAAGTTTTTTTATCCCTGCCCAAATTTTTCAGGTGCCTTTGACCACATGTGGTGAACACTTTTTGCACTATAGGTGCTAAAGAGATTTGTCTAACATGCTCTAAATCATGTTAGGCATATCTCTCCAAGTTTTTGTGATCAACCAAGACATGGAACACACCCTCCATGCCCCTGCATTGCAAACATGCGCTTGAAATTCACACTACATTGAGGTTTTTTGCCAACCAAGTTTTCTAAAAATATATTAAAGAATGTAAAAATCCAAGCGGTGGATTGGGAGAGTTTAGCTTCATTGACAATCTCAAGAAATAAAATTGGAAAAAAAAACTAAATCTCTAGTAACTATTGCAATTCAAAGGTTATTGTATTTATCATATACAATAATGTATTTATTTAGTACACTATTGCTTTGAATAGATTCCATTGAGGAGCATCCCTTTATTGGTTCCCCTTGGGAGAAGTTAACAAAAAATGGCATGCCCAAGCTGCCCCTCCAACTAAAATTCACATGTTTACCCTTATGACTTTTGAAGCGTAAATCAAAATTCAGTTAAAATTATTCTCCCACGTAACTCTTGCAAAACTCTACCTTTAGAGAAAAAATATAAAACTTGGTCATAAATTGTAGTAGCATGACCGTGCCCAAAATCTCATTTGTCCCCCAAGGGGACAAGTGGTCCTTTAGGGGTTAAACGAACTTGGACAAGATTTGTATGGGAACTTGGAGCAAGGAGAAGTGGGGGAAAGGAGAAAGAAAAAATGAGAAGGATGAATGGAATGGGAGGAGGAATGAAAGGAGAAGCCAGCATGTGGCAGTGCCGCAACTCAACCTTTGCACGAGTCTTGTGCTACGGCAGACGGCACGGCAACAGGGTCCGAGAAATATTTGAGATTTTTCAGTAGATTTCCTTCAATCCCTATGTTAAACCGGTTTATCAAGGAGCTCTTTTGGATATTTTTTGAAGATTAACCGAAATTTATAAATTACAAACGTATATTTCTCATTTCACTCGGCTAGCATTGAAAATAGCGGTCGGTTCTTCCCGGATCTTGCACGGCACTGGACATGATGCCAGGGCTCTTCACTCCCAACATTTTCCTCGCAGAGACTGTGGACTCTGTCCGATTTGTCCACTTTGCTTTTCAGTTGCCAAGTTCTGCTTGATCCATCGCAGGCTGTTGTTGTTGTTGGTGTTGGAACGATCATTGCCGCATCGGCCTCTCGGAGAGCACCATGGTAAGCGATTTCGTCGAGGGTTGTGAGGGAGCTCTCCAAAATCTCAGAGCCTGCTGCTTGCCAGAGGTTTTATGCATTTGCAAAACCCTAGTTCCGAGCAATCCATGCAGTGTCTCTGTCCCGCTTACCCGAACAAGTTACGACGCCGTAGATTTAGTCCTCTTAAGGGTTTTGGTGCAGTGAAGCGAATTGTGATGTTTTGACGGAGGATGCATGTGGCTGACGAGTTCAGATCGTGTGTAGGGCACCTTTTTTTGTTCGTTTTGTTGTTCTTGTAGCTGTTTCCCATGGCGAAGCGCCACTATCAAACAGTGGCTTTGTTGTTAAAACATGTGCGTGGGGTGTGCTTCCTGCGTTCAGAATTTTTTGATTGGAGCATTCGGGCCGCCGTGCACTGTGTCCATCGATTTCGCCGATGCTGAGACCCGCAAACAGGCGAGTGTGAAGAAGGAGAATGGTCAATCGGTCTTGGTTCCTCTGTTTCTGGGGCAGGAGAGCGTCGTCGGGGAGGTGAGTCGCGCTTTTTCCTCTTAATCAAGTTTTTCGAAAGCTTCACACCAAGAGAGTGGAACGGTCCATGCTCAAGTCTCTTACCTGCCTGTTTTAATTTTTCCAGACCAGTTCTCTCATATCTTTCCATGGGCTTAGCTTACTGTTCGAATGATGTATTGCTTTTGTTTGAATGCCATTGACTTCTCTTGGATCTCCGATGAATATTTCGTGGTCTTCTGTAGGTGCGAATTGACCCCGTGCCTGGGAAGAAAGTTGAGCATACTGGAGTGAAGATTGAGCTCCTAGGGCAAATTGGTAACACTGCCAACACTTACTGTTGTCGATTTTTTACAAGCAACGTTTTCAGTAGCACAATTAGATCAATTTTACGGTTCTTTTTTTTTCGCTGATCCTCGGGACTCCTTACCACGGGAGACGAAATTTCGTAATATTGTGTAACAATAAAATGTGGAATTTCGATTGTTCATGTTCCTCTTACCGCTATTACGTTATGGAGTAACACACTGTCGTTTTGGTTGAATCTGGGGCAGAGCTATACTTTGACAGGGGCAGTTTCTATGACTTCACATCTCTCGGTGAGTGAACGTGTGCAATTTTTCTGTCTTAAAAAAAACTCAGCTTGAAGTTTGCAATTGCTGTAACCTTTCTCTTCACAGTGTAATATTTGAGGGATTTGAAATGCAGTGAGAGAACTTGACGTTCCTGGTGAAATTCTGGAGCGCAAGACTTATCCGTTCGAGTTCTCTACTGTTGAGATGCAGTACGAGTCTTACAACGGTGTCAATGTCAGATTAAGGTTCGAATTTAACACCTGATAGAGTACCATAGTTCATTCTGTTAGTTTAATAGTCTGGAGTCATGTCACACCCTTTTTAGGAATAGCTTGGGCTAGTTTCCGGCAGTTCGCAGCATGATCTGGTGTCACTGTTCTTTCCTAGTTTTGATCTTTTACACACATGCCTAGTATTGAACCTGATGTTATTTTATTTTCTCACCATTCTGATAGGTACATCCTGAAAGTCACGATCAGCAGGAGTTATGCAACCAACATTGTAGAGTACAAAGATTTCTGGGTGCGACCTCCATTCGTGCTTAAAGTTCCTCTATTCCGTCAGACGACATCTATTTTGAATCCCTGATTCTCATATTCAGACTTAGTAGAATATGTTTTGTGAAATCATGTCAATAGTTTAGAACCTTTGTTTGTTAACCGCAAGAGAGGTATACATGATGTGATGATGACAATATCAACTGCTGGGTTTTGTAAGATCTGATTAATATGAGATGCTGGACGGTATCTCGACATGTCTAATTTGAACCCTAACAATTTTAGAATTGGCAGGTGCGGAACTTTTTACCTCAGCCAGAGATCAACAATAGCATCAAGGTAAACGTTATTTTTAAACACAAATGTATAGGGTCAAAATTTGCAGGCTAAATGTTGTCTTAGGACAATTACATAGACAATTAAAGTAGGTTCTTGTCGTCTGAAAGATTTGGAAGTCGTCAGATGTCGAAGTCTCACGCTTTCAAAGTTTTTCTAGGCAAGCATAACGTCGTTACCGATTCCCCTTTCTTTTGGCAACAGCTGCTTTCGGAAATACAGTGATATTTCAGTTTGATACTTTGTGATCAGTCTAAATTGGTTACTGCAGACGTTATTTTATTGTCTTTATGATTTTGGTTTTGTGGGGTTTAGATGGAGGTGGGTATTGAGGACTGCTTGCATATTGAATTTGAGTACAGCAAGAGCAAGTAAGTTCTTTTGTCTTTATCTCGCACGTTGTGTTCAATCTTGGAATGCAACTATGTTTTCTCCTGTAGATTGAGTGTTCAGAGGATTTTTGGTGTTCTTCATAAATCTATTTTGCTGCAGGAAGTTATAGTTGTCATAGTAAACTTGTAGATACGTTGATATTTTCTTGTTGGTACTCTGGCTGAATTTCCTCTTTTTTTGAGCAAATAGATATCACCTGAAGGATGTGATTGTGGGCAAGATCTACTTTCTTCTTGTCCGAATCAAGATTAAGCACATGGAGCTTGAAATACGGAGGCGAGAGTCTACTGGATCAGGTCCTAATACTTATAACGAGAGCGAGACACTAGCCAAGTACGAGATCATGGATGGTGCTCCTGTTCGTGGTGAGTTTCATCCGTGGACCTTTTGAGATTGCAGTTATTCTATGTTCGCTTGGATATTGTCGCAGCAGTGTTGTTCACCTTGTTGTCATTATGTTTCGCCTTGTCGGAAGTTCGTCATTTTTACACGGCCATGCTGTGATGATTATTTCGTGTTAGCTGTGTCTAACTTGAATAATACGTTGCAGGCGAATCAATACCAATCAGGTTATTCTTGAGTCCTTATGATTTGACTCCAACCTACAGGAACATCAACAATAAGTTCAGTGTGAAGTATTACCTTAACTTGGTTTTGGTTGACGAAGAAGACCGGCGGTATTTCAAACAACAAGAGATCACCATGTATAGAGCAGAGTAGTACCGAGTGATACTACTGGCTTTGGTATTTTCAATATGTCCGTGGTCTGGCCCACATCCTCTCTGTATGCTTCTCATCAGCAGGGACGAGGACCAATTATTGTGTAGGTTGATCATTGGAATGTAGGCCTCATCTGCACGCCAGGTGAAGTTGCTGAGGTGATTCGGGAGCAGTGTCTGTTTTGTACACTTGTCAAGCAAGAATTTAAAAAAGTTAGGTACCCATTTCTCAAGGCTAGCAAGTGTTTCGTTATCCATTTAGTTGAAAGGATCTCACCGTAGTGGTTCGTGGGGCAGAACTGACTTCAGTGAATCTGGTTTCACATTGTAAGTACGCAATCTGGCAATTGACATGCATTTGTATTGGGGTTAACAGTTATTCCATTGCATGTATTTGCACGCTATTGTTTATGCTTAATGCTAATTCTAATACAAATGTATTAGTGTATCTCTGGACGGAGAATGTTGGAAAACAATGCAGCTGCAGTATTCATTCAGTTCATGTTCAGATTGATTTACCATCCTTCTCTTTCCTCTTAATGGTTGATGATGATCCCTAGGTCAAACCATGTACTGTTTGGCAACAAAAAATCTATGTTGTACACGATTTTAATAGCATCTTAGCAACTCTAGAAGTCCCAGTTCAATGCCCGATCCCAAAATGCTTGAATATTTTGTGCAAAAAAATTGTTGGGATGCTTTGAAGTTAGGTGTGTGCTTCGGTTGGACTCAATGGTCGGAGCAAAGTCCCAAATTTTTACTGCCAATGTTTCCAAAAAATGTTACTCTATAAGGAGAGGACTTGGGGCTCATGACGTAGTGGGAGGCTATAATGAAAACATTTTCTCAAATCTCTTGACCAAACAACTTTTGAGAATTTAGTGGGATTGATGACTTGGACCTTATGATGCACCAACCCTAAGTATCCTAGGTATTGTAGATGAACAATAGTTTCACCCCTGAGCGCGCAGGCCATTTTCACCAAAATCAAGCTTTTTGGAGACCTACGACTTTGATGCATTGTATTTTAGTTAATTAGATGATCCACAAAAAGTGACCATTGGAAATAGTGGAACATCTTCTTAGAAAACGGCTTGTAAATTTTGGGAACAGTTGACCATCGGAGATGGGAGATTATAACATTTGATCAAACTACTTGTGATGGTAAAATCTCATTTTTGGCAAGTACTTGCTATTTAATGATTTTTACAAAATTCTATAAGCCCCAAATTCATCTCAAGTTTTTTGAGTAGCAAGATTTTATGTGAATGCACACACTTGCAAATTATTGAAGATTTTACTTCTTTGTAGGTTAATCTTTAGGAATTCAATTTGCTATTGCATGGAAAACAATGACGTGCACAATTGGTGAGGGTTACCCCAACAAGGGTTTAGAACATACTTGAACCCTTACTGGTGAATTTCCTACTACCACAAAGCATATGCAAGGAAGCTTGCAATGAGTATTGATTAGTTGTAGCTTGTAATATATTGCTTGCTACCTCGGCCCGTATGGTGTTTCACCCTTTTAAACTCTTGAGGCACTTGTATAGTGTAACATTTGACTTGCCTTGCCATTACTCCACTTGCATGGACCACTTGAATACCTTGATAATTGTAGTTATAGCAAGGTTAAAAATGAGATCCAATACCCAAATAGGCATGTGAAATCTTGTAAGGACCATTTTGGTCCTCTAGGGCTTACGAGGGTTAAGACAAATAATTAATATTTTCCAAATAACACCATATTAGGTAAATTGGGAAAAACAGGGGTACCATTTTGTACTTCACCTTAAACCCAAAAAGTTACCTTAAACCGGATTTGAAAGTATCAAATTTAGTCTGAGTCACTAAGATTTTTTCCCTCCCAAATTTCTCCTCTCAAGTGAGGGCACATGTGCCAAAAAGAATGTTGGAGCTTGAATTCAGGTGATCACCTTAATCCTTCAGAAGTCCCAAAATGTATTATTTTTCCCAATTTACCTAATATGGTGTTAAATATTAAGTTTACTGTTTTGAAATCTCCTTGAGATTTTGTTTTTTGTTTTGTAAATAGTCTTAATTTGTAAATTAATACTACAATAATTGCATTAAATATTGTTTAAAACATGTTTAAGCAAACAACAAATGTTTGCCTATAAGGTAGGTAGCTCGAAAAGCAACACATTAAGTGTTAATCTGCCTTTCCGTGGGCATATTGAGACAAGAAGATTTTTGTCTAATTTCTCGATAAAGAGAAATGAATGCCAAATGCAACACAATTTTTTTCACACTTTTTGATGCATTATTGAACCCTTGATGAATTTTCAAAGTTTTTTGTAGAAGGCACCTATTTGTGATTCTAGGTCTCCCATAAACCCTCCCTTACACTGACTTGTAAAGAGATGAGGTGAAATCAAGGAGTATGATGGTTGGGGTTAGATGACATGCCATATGGTGGGACCACATAAGCAAAATCCCATCGTTTTTACAAAGTAGGATAAGAGTAATAATTTGCCCCTATGTTTGTATTATTCAATGATATCCTCCTCCAAGGTTCTAGACAAGATCAGGGTCTCTGAATCCAAAGATGAATTCAAGAATCCCAAATTCAATATCTTGATGGTAAACATCTACACACTCACATTTTTTAAGAGGTGAAATAATTATAAATTTTTACCCAGTGGCCTTGCATAATGACATGCCGTCTAACCTCAACCAAAGTATAATTGGCTCTTGTAATAAAATATACCTTTTCTTCTATGACTAAAGAGGATCCATTCAAAAACCACCTCATGTACATTCCTAAGCTACCTATGTGACGCTTTTCAAGAGAGGAGACTTAATTCGAGCTACCTACCTTAGTATGATAGTTTGATTCTTAATAAAACTGACTGGAGAAAAAGGCTCTTATTGGATTATGTGTATTCCATATGTTAAAAGTGAAGCATGCATGGTAGTACCGTCCGCGCTAGATTAGTTAAAAACATTAGCTGCACTAAATCCTTTCCATTTTCTATTTTGAAAACCGTGTCATGCTAATTGCAGATATTCTGGCGATCTGCTTTGAAGATTCATATCAACATCATATTAGGTAAATTGGAAAAAATGGAGGTATCATTTTGTACTCTACCTTAATCTTACATGCAATAAAATGTAGGCATAGTTATAGCTCAAAGCTCAAAATTATTTGAAATTCTTGTAGGCAATCACTGAGACTTCAATATTGTATAAGAAATTGCATGCTTTTTTTTGTAATATGTTAAATTTTACATAATGACAGAAATAGTGAAAGTCCCATAACATACTCTTTTTCTCAATTTACCTAATATGGTGTTATCTATTATATTTCTAACCCTAATTAAATCAATGAACTACAAAGGCTTGACCTTGCCCATGTTCAATTTAAAATTGACTTAGAATTGAAGTCTCATGTTGCCAAGTATTTACAAATTAAGGTAGACACACCCATTCTTGATTAGTCCCCAATTTTGCACCCTACTTTTGAAGGTTTTACCACACACTATTGAACCCATAGTGGAGTTGGAAACTCTACTAGCACAAGCAAATCTTGCCACATGTCAATTGCTAAGCTAGTTTGGGAGGGTTGGAATTGGGACCATCAAGTGACATTATAAGAACACATCCAATCAATTTCAAAGTTAATATAAAGTTGCTAATAGGGACCTTATGAGCTTAACTTTACCCTTTAATAAAAAATAATCTAGAATACTTTTTTCCACAAAACCCTATGGATTTTTATCCTGAAATTTTTGAGACCTTGAGGTACCCCAAACCCTTAAACGGTCAAGTATGGGTATGTCTACCTTACTGTGGAGCAGTACTAGTAGAGTGTGGCCATGTACAAGGAGTGGGTTTAATTTTTGATTTTGTCAAGGTATAGCAGCCTGCACCCTAGATTGCTGACCGGTAAGGAAAATCTGGCTAAAATTGGAACAAATGAATGATACACAGAAGTTCATCCAAACAACTCCTATTATAAGCTACTTTCATCCAAAATATGGCAAGTTGGGGTTCTGCTCCCGGTCGCCAGTGCACTTTTGAGGTAAGGTTTAGGTGAATTTTTGCCAACTTATTAACCCCTAAACGTCCAAGTTTTTGTCCTTTCAATACCAGAAAAACACCCCGAGGGTGGAAAAATAATTTTTTTTCAATTTCTTTTTTCTTGAAAGCGGTCAGAGAGATGTGCCACATCACTGAATGCCACAAATAGCTGCTTTCAATTCCTCCATATTTTTTAAAACACCAATTTGTAAAAAGATGTACAAGGTCTCCTGCTTCCCTTTTTGAGAGGGCAACATACACTATTGACTTTTCCTTCTTTTGAGGAGAATATTATCTCTCATGTACACAGGCCACAGGTTGTTCACTTCCCATGAACACTACACTCTCCTTGGTCTGCGCCTCTGGTTGGCCACTAATTTAGGATCCGTCCTTTAACCCTTAAAGGACAAATGGATCATCGTGGCTTGCCCACCCTGTAGCATTCTACAGTGTTTTGCACATGGGTACCAGTAGTATTGCTTCAAAAAGTTGAAAAAGTTAACAATGCATAGTGCTCTTATGAAAATTGCAAGAAGGACAGCTTGGGAGCTAACACCATGTTTCTAAATCTTATCACAATTTGGGTTACAAAAAAATGAATGCATCTCAAGAGGTAATTTTTTGTCCCATGATGAACCATGTGTTTATGATCACTTCTGAAAAATAATGAGATAAAAAACAACTTTTTTTTGAATCACAGAATCTTCATAACATTGTTAGCCAGCAAAAATCATTCACCCCGGGTGGAGGAATAATGCTCCCTAGATTCCTAGGGGTGATTTGAGTTATAAAATGCTTTGTCTCATTGGCCGGGCTGGCAGCCCGGCCAATGAGACAAAGCATTTTATAACTCAAATCACCCCTAGGAATCTAGGGAGCATTATTCCTCCACCCGGGGTGAATGATTTCTGCTGACTAACAATGTTATGTTTTTTCAGAACCGGAGGACGTTTTCGTCCTCCTCGACGTTTAGGGGTTAAGGGTTAAGCCCTCGTCCAGGACTGTTGGACAGAACTGGACGGTTCTGTGGCAGAATTGACTGCGGTGCGAGCACTGCTGGTGATGGCGTGGGACTAAACTTACCTTGCGGCAGCGGCACCAAAAGCTTCACTCCCACCGACGAGAGACGGGCATCGCCCGCAGCGCCCACGATGCCACTCTCGTCCATGGCGGAACCGGCACCTGCGCCTGCCTCCAACTCTTCTTCTCTCAAGCTCTCCGACTCCATGTGCGCCCCGCAGTATGCCGCGTCTTTAAAATGTAAGCGTACCGATGCAGCCCGATGCCTTGTTCTCTCAATCTCTCTCTCTCTCTTTTCAATGGTCAATCGCTCTCCTACGCGCCTCTTTTATCTCCCTTCCCATTTCTGCGATTGCCGATGCCGCGGTTTTTGACCTTCTCCTTCAGTTCCTGAGCCTACATTTGGCGGGAGGAATATACGTGCGACAGAGATTCAGCTTTGCCATGGCCTGCTTTTTGCTGTGACGATCAATTTCTCAAATAGAGCTCTGGGTGTCGACGAGGTTTCGTTTTATTATGATCAAGTGTGTATTGAATTTCAACCTGTATAGGAGGTGAATTGGTCGCGACTTGTCTTTGTTATGAACTCTGGAGTCGGTTGACGCCTGCGAGGGGGTTGATTAGGTCAAGCAGAGGGGAGTTAAATCCTTCACCTACAACAGGGCTTTTCTCCTGTTTGCGTTTGCTTTGGTGCACTCGTTCTTAATAATTATTTCGGTGAAAAAGGTTTCAGTTACCATCGGCAAAATAATGTCCCAGTGTCTGAGAGTGAGTGAGTTTGCCTGTCGTTATTCCTTAATTCGGTTTGACGGATATCAGATTCAGTGTCTATTGATTAAATAACAAGGCCGGTAGCATTTGTTGTGTTCAACATCGGAACTGTGACTGTGACTTAGCCTTACCAGGGTTTTTGAGTTCACATTCGACAAAGATGCAGTTCCGCATTATGAGAGGAAATAGATATCTCGCGTATTTATAATTACCGTTCCTCCTTGCCCTGCGATCGCTGGTGTTTCCTTTGTGCCGTGAATTCCATCTACCGTGCGAGAGTTGTAGGGCTGACCCTCTCACGATACTGTACATGTGGCAGGTTTGGATGAAGCCAATTACGATAAGAGTAAGTGCCAGGAATATTTTGATGCTTACAAGGAGTGCAAGAAGCAAGAGGTGACCTTCATGTTCATTCCGTTGTTTCGTTTGAGACAATGTAGCGCAAATTTCTGTATATCAACCATCGGAAGTCCGCTCACATTCTTTGAGTCTTCTAGCAATCAACCTCCGCCAAGAGGTTGTCACAATCGAATTTTGCCACAAAAGAGACATTTTATACGTTAGTAGACTATTCTCAGGTGAAATAATAAAATCCGTGCTTTTGGTTATGAGAATGTTCTCAAGATATTGTGCAATCTGAGGAACCCATTCCATATCTGCTTGTCAGATGATTTGGTTTAGTGTTAGCATATGTGAAGTAAGCTTCTTTAGGAAATTCGTGAAATTTCCTCCTAACTTAAGTGCAATTAGAGTGCCCTAATGTGATGATTACAACTAACCAAATCTCACATTGTTACCTTCTCCTTCCGTACACATCCCCCTCAAGTCCTGAGCTTAACTTATACTCATGTTTTTGACAATTCGCAGAGAGAACTGCGGCTTGAAGCCAACCGGAAATCCAAAAGGTTTTTTTAAAATTCCTGCAGAAGCGCTTAACACAGTATGACGGTTTTCTTTCACTTTGTGGTAAGCATGTTCACATGATTCTTCCGGATACCTCAGAAAAAGTACGACCATTGTTACTGGCAACGAATTTGAGAGATGATCAGATTGACGTGAATAATTTCTACAATTATCCAATGTGACTAACTTACTGCTGCGTTTGTTGGTAGGACGGTGATTAGCTGGAAGAAGTACACGACCTTGAGTTTTCTATAAAGGAGCGCATTCTAAGCTGCAGCAATCTGTAGCCAGATAATGTTAAAGGACGTTTCTTTTTCTGTAGCCTCAAGCTGTAGTCTCTAAATCTCCAGGTGCAGAGGTATATGAAGAGATGAGGCTGCTGAATGTATTTCCATTTAAGAGGTGTGATTGAAGAGATATGAAGGTGTTTAAATAGTTGAAAGCACAGAGTTAGCACGGAACTTTCAGCATTTAGAGTGACTGTGTGCGGTAAACTCTAGCTGTTTAAACTCCACATAATCGAGAATAGCAGGGTATATTGTTTGGTTTGTTGCCCGGTAAAGATACAGAATACATGAAAGGAGCCCATGTATTGCATATCTAACCCAAGTCTTGATTGCCCGTGCAATTGAGTATATTAACCGATTGGAGTTTCAGCGGTGGTTGTTTCTGAGAGTCGAAGAAAGTGTTACTTGGTTTGGGTCATTCAGATGTGGTGATATTGGTCTCGACCTTTTTGTCTGCCCTTTTTTTTCTTAATATAACAAGCTACTTACTGTAAGAGTGTTATTGAGACGATTTACCTATGTTCAGGTGTTGACAACCAGATTTTTTTAGTGCTGTGTTACTTTTTTCTGTGCACGTTTTGTTGCCTTGAGAATATATTGGATGGAATGAACTGGGCATTGGATGAAACAACTGCTTGCCAGCAAGCCTAAACTCGCCTTTTGAACCCCGACTCGCTCCCTTCTTGCCTGAGGTACCAGTTTTTGAACTTCCACCATATCATGTTCTGAATAACTTTGACGCTTGTCCCTTTCTGTACATTTTTTCTTTTATTACGAGTAGATATCGTGTTTGCATGTGGTTATTTCGCATATCTGGAATTGACCTTACAGGGAAATGCACAAGGCACGGCGTCGCTGGGTTGACACAAAGCCCGCAGTGTCAATGACAACTGGATGCCTTCTCGCAGGTTTGTATCTTTTTATACTCACAACTTCAGATTCTTTAATTTACGAGTCAGGCTGTAGTGGTAACCCCTAAGAGTGTGGGGGGAAGGGGGTGGGGTAGATCTGGAACTTTTGAGGCAAAATAAATTATGGCTCAAGAAGTTTCCAGATACATGATCTTTGTTTTTACTAAGTTTTCTTTTCTTCTGTGAACATGGACAAAAAAAATCGATCCGTTTCACGCAACTCTTACAGTAAGCATTGGATATCGTTCATGCTGGCA
The DNA here is from genome assembly GCA_963920765.1 of Ulota crispa. Lineage (NCBI taxonomy): Eukaryota > Viridiplantae > Streptophyta > Bryopsida > Orthotrichales > Orthotrichaceae > Ulota > Ulota crispa. The sequence continues at coordinate 1,505,991 of OY987243.1, forward strand.
CTCTTAGGGGTTAATTTGAGAAGCTTTTGGCAAACTGAGGTATGAGAAACATTCTTGTGATGTTATAATTAATTACAGGTTATGTGGACTGGCTAGATAGATCCACTCCAATTTGTAATCAATCCTATGTGATGATCGTACATGTCTTTCTTCAGTATGGGCTGTTTAAGCTACAGAGCTATAATTATTTGTTGATTACTGCGACTCTTGTTTGCGTATTCGTCATTGCTTATTTTTCTGAGTCGCAGAGGTCTCGTTTGGGCCGATCAAGATGAATGGAGGGAGGTCATTGGCCAACCCTCAGAATAATGGCATGTGGACTAAAATGTATAGCCTGTACCAAATTTGGACTAATTGGTTTTCCTTACTGTATCTCGGGGAATCTAGGCAATATGCACCCCCTTTTTGACCCCGTGAACTCTCCGCATGACTAGAGAGAGTAAGGAAAACCATGCGGGGCCAAAACCGTACAGGGCAATAGAGCATATACTGTTATCGAATAAAAATCAAAAGTTGGTTTGAGCACGGGTTTAACCCCCCAAGGCCCAAGGGGACCAAAACTGTCCCTCCTTGTTTGTAATTTGGGATGCCTAAATTTTCTTCATGATTAATTACAATGTTTTTTTTTCTTTTTTGAAATTCTTGTTTCAATATCAAAAATCTTATTTTGAATATGATTAATTATGATTTTCTTTTTAAGGTTTTGTGCGAGGGTGTCTATTGCAAATCTTCACTTTGTAGTGTTGAGAGCTCTTGGAAATGAGCCTAAAGTACACTAGAATTTGGACAAGCAATCACATTAGAAACTTAATTTAAAAAATTGTAGAGTAGATTTTAAGAAGCCATAAATTGATTAGGGTTACACATGTTGTACTTTACATACTCGTATTTTTTTGGTATCCTCAATTTTAAATTTGAGATGTGAAAACAGGATTGAAAGACTTCAAATCATTTTCACAATTTTAACATCCTCTTGATCAAATGTTATAATCTTTCAATTCATAAGTGACATTGTTGCGTTTTCTTTTCCTATGTGATCTCTAACATATCTAGTTTGAATTTGCACAGTTACAATTTTAAAAAAATTGATGCAACTTATCAAAATGTTGGGAACAGATTCCGAGATACTTGGGAAAGTGCATGGGCCTTGAGGGGTTAAAAGTTGGTTTGAGCATGGGTTTCAACGTTGGTTGGTTGGAAGGTAGGCTTGGGCGGTTGTTCAGCAGGGAGGGTGTGCGTATGTGTGATTCTCAGATAGAATGTGCAGGATAGTAGAGTCTATAATATATACAATGCATGATAGCTTTGGTGCAGGATACCAACGTGCACAATACTTGGCATAACACACTTTTGCCGTAATCATTGCCATTGGTGAAACTAGGAATCTATAGGGATCGCTTGGATTTCTTTGCAAATTAACCCTTGAAGGATCGCTCTATGTATTACATAATAAATATGTTGCCGTATAACTAGCATTTGCTACCAATAAAAAGTTTTAACTTGGGATCTTGACTAGCTCACTAGAACCGCATTGACCTACATTCTAACTTCTTTGTTGATCTCTAATGTATTAATGGTGTGGATGCATTCCAAATACAAGAAAATACTAAATACTATATTGGCCGCAAAGGGCTCCTTGGTCCTTTAAGGGTTAACCCCACGTGGATCTTGGCTACAAAAATCAAACAATAAGCAAATGTAAAAATGGTCTTTTATAAACAGAAATTGGGATTTTTATCCATCCGTACACTAATTTATTGAATTTTTTGTTCCTTCATATGTCGTTCCATATGTTATTTGATTCTTCTGTTAATTATTTAACATTTGTATGGTGTAGGCCCCCAAAGCCTTTCAAAATTAATGTTTGTCTCATTTTCATACTATATGTTTGTATTGTAATTAACAAGTTTAATTTACGTAGCAAAATTTATTGTTACACAATGACAAATTTAAGCAAATTAAAATTCACATTCCTCATCAAAGTGATGCTATTTGTCTATTGAAATTGTGAAACACCTCATTGAGGTGTTTTTCAATTATGGTTGCATTTGCATTCTAAACTTGCAAAATATATGTTTCATTTTGTTATAAACTATCAATTTTGAAATTTGTATGATCATCCAAACAAAATAAACCAAATAATATGAATCTTGTTGACCTTGAAATACCTAGAGGTTTTGAGCAATCATTCATTTGATAAATCACTTATAATCATTACTCTTTCATTAAGTATATGTATCACTTTAGCTAGTTTAGGATTAGGAAGGAAAATTTGAATTATATCTGGTCATAGTGATTAAAAGAATAATTTGATATCATGCACATCCTCTTGAACTACTTTCCATAAATGGATTGACTCCCCACTCATGAATCTCTCTCTGTATTTTATAGGAATCATCTATTAACAAAAAGCACCCACTTTCTCTTCCTTTTGGCATATCCTTTATTCTGGTATCTAGAATGTCCAATTTATTTGTGAAACATAACAAATATCCTAAAGTTCCCATTAACTATTTAAGATAAATAGGCATGAAAATAAGAATGAAAAAATATTGTAAGTTGCAAAACAAAACAAAACCTTCCAATTATTTGGGTGGACACATTTCCAATATTGTTCCAAAAGCTTACTAAGTTTAATACCAAAATTGCATTTTTGTGGTGTTGAAAATGAGTTGGATCAACATTGAGATGATTTTCCAAGCTGGATTTGCTTAAAGGGACTAAATGCACGGTTATATTTATGATTTAGGATATAATTTCCATGTTGGTCTAACTCAATTCCCTTAAATATTGGGCAAGATATTGGGTGAAAGCAAATTTAAATGGGGAAATTACAAAATGAGTAACAAAAAGGAAAGAAATTACAATTTGGGTAATGGTTTGAAAGTAATTACATATTGGGTAACAAAATCCATATACCTCAACGGGTTCGGCAAGGGAATTGATATATGTACCATCCCTTTTCAACTATTCTACTACACCTACTATATGTGGCTGACACTTACAATATTAAAGGAGGTGTGTACCAAAGAAAAAACGTCACTAATTTGAAAATATAGTTTGACATAGACATTGTAGCTTTCATTTTGTTTATACAACTTTGGATCTTGCTCTTAGTATCAATTAAAAGATCCAAATTAAACTAAGCATAATTTAAATTATTTAATTGATATTGTGAGTGGGATCCAAAGCTGAAAGAAAATTTAAAGTTGTAATGTTTATGTCAAATTGTATTTTCAAATTAGTGATGTGTTTTCCTTATTCCACACCTATTTTAATATCGCAAATATTGACCATATATAGTAGGTATGGTAGAATAGTTGAAAAGGGATGATACATATATCAATTCCCTTGCCAAACCTGCTGAGGTATTTGAATTTGTTACCCAATATGTAATCACTTTTGAACCATTACCCAAATTGTAATTTCTTTTCTTTTTGTTACTCATTTTGTAATTTCCCAATTTAAATGGAATCATGATTGGATATGTTGGAACGACACTAGAAATGCGTCTAACAAGGGTAATATTGTACACAAAAAGAAAGTTCCAAGATAAGGGCCCGAATTTGAAATGGAAAGATGGAACTGATGTACTTTTCCAAGAGCGCAAATGGGATATGAATGGTATGATGATTGACTGCACCCCAAACCAGGAAAAGCGCCCAATCAAAACTTTCAAAGCCCTGAAGAACTAAAGAGCATCATCAACGCAACACTCTAAACAACCCACTAAATAAATTAATATATTTTGTTTGATGTAGACTTAGAACTTGTGAAAAATGTTATTGAAAGCATATAAAAAACCTTATAAGATAAACAAAATAATGCATGGATTTGGAAATTGGACAACTAGAATAGAGCCCGATGCAAGCATGCTAAAAAACAAAAAATATAATGTGAGATAGTAAATCATGTTTAACCCCTAAATATCCAAGGGTGTTTTTCTTGTTTTCAAAAGGCAATTTTGAAGTTTTTGAATTGTCCGTGTGAGATCATTACTAAACATCAAAATGAAATTGTATCCGTTGAATCTTGAACTTCAAGGCTTCTAGATGGTGCTACCCAAAAAAACCCAAAATGGTCACTTGGATTTTAAGATATTTGAATATGAATGATGATGAGTATATAATTTTTTGCTT